>OX456985.1:228079850-228679850 GCA_949752695.1 Melanostoma scalare | reverse complement strand
AATTCCAGTAATCCAACTCAATTATATTGTAATTTTAAAAAATAGTCGTTTTTTATCAAAGGATATCTTTTTTTTCTTTATTGCTCTCCATTTAACATCACATTTTCAACCCTTAGAATGCCAATCAACAAATAAAAGTAAAAAAACACCACCTCCAAAAAGCAATACCAATAAACTATTGCACGCATTGCTCAATATTCTTCAACGAAAAATGGGCACACACAACTATGCATCCACAACATGTGTTCGTATTCGTATACTGGTACACATTAGTTAATGGCCGTCTAGCAATGGTACCTGGTTCCCTAATCACAGCCAAGTGCCTTCTTGGCTTGCGAATAGGTCCAAATGAAGTCAAGGACGGCATTAGCCTCATACGTGCCTACTAACCCAAAAGTACAAAAACGCGCACAGCCAGCGTCGTAGTTGTTGTCGTCGTCGTCGCGTCGGTCGTCGCGATCGAACACTCTCCATGTGCATGTGTTCGGTGTTCGTGATGCACAAACAACAATTGTAACACCCAACTAGCAATATAATAATTGTTTCATGATTATTGTAAGTCATAATGTGGCAACAAAATAACGCTTTTGAGCATGCGAAGACTTTGATTTTGTAGCTCCCCAGACCCCAGATGGTTTTCATGAAGCGTGTCTCACTCGAACGCACTTCTTCATCGCTAATGATGATAGTAGCGCACTATATTGCTGTGCTTGGCCAGCGCGCTGTTAGTAGGTATATTGTAATAGTTGTTGCTACATTACAGCAAATACTCAAGTAGGTTTAATTTGTTTTAAACTGGTAAAGCATCATTTATATTCCATGGCATGCATACGGATTACAGTTTAATTCTTTCGTCGATATTTTGAGGAAAATTGTGCAAAAAAAAAAATCCAACGTTTTAAATTTGTATGACGAAACTCTGATTTTCGGGGGCCATTTGGGCAATTACACATTTAGAAGGAAGGTAAAGGTTATCAGAATGTTAATTGATAATGTGCGTATGGGTAATCAAATTCCAATAAAAGTCCAATGCCTGTCTGATGATTTGTGTAAGTTTACGGGTTAGATTTAGGTCAAAAAACTAATTGTCTGCACTTAGAGACGTTCAACTGTTGTTGTAAATTTAAAATTTTAGTTTTACAAATTATGTTGGATTGGTTTTGAAGAACAGGCGAATATAAATGAAGAAGTTGGTTACTTACTCTTGGCAAGGTCAAACAATTAAAGAAGAATTCAAGTCTGGTTTGAAGAAGTATCCTATTGGTGACCAATTTTTCTTAAAGTTTATGTTGGAAGCTGAATTCAGTCTCATTCAAAATCATGGACTTTTTACTTTAAGAATTGTGTCATTCCAGGACTTAAAACATAAATAAGGTGGAGCAGGAGAGCGGGTAGTTCCAGGGCCTAGCGTATTTCTCTCAGACATACCTGACCTTGTGAGGGAATGGAAGGGACCTACAGTGTCTTCCCGATTCCGAAAAGCTAATCGAGGAAGCGCTTTTCATGGCATCATAATACTCTCGAAGAAATTGCCAACTGTTAGCAACAGGCAATATCCATGAAAAAACCTTTTTTTACTTGATGTTTCTGGCAGAAACAGGCAGACACGCTAACTATGACGCCACTGGCACAACGTAGCTACTTAAATATGAAGGATATTGAAAATCTATTTAAAACACAAGATAGAGGCAACTTCATTTACTACCATTTTGCATAGGACTAATTGACATGAAGATATTTGATAGAAACTGTACTTTAAAATCCAAAATGGCGCCCAAAACGTGAATGCGTTGAATGCAAAACATTGGTCTAATGATCACTTCTTTACCTTCTTTTAAATGAGGAAAAAGTGTTCTTAAAGCAAACTTATGGACAAAATAATAATTTCACTGAACTGAATCGCGAAACAAAGTTTCACACATACATAATCTGATGCTCTGATGGTGATAAAAACAAAACAATGAGACACCACAAAACAGTAAGCTCCTTTCTGAGTTCCTAGGACTGTAATGTAATAAGCTTAATGTAGTTGTGCCCCTGTAGGGAATTCATAAAAACACTTCAAAGTCTATTCTTACGAGAGGATTTATATTCTATTTTTGTGTGTGCATGTCATAGAATTATTACGAGCTTTATGTAGCTGGGTGGCGATGGCGACCCACTGTCTCGTATGTGATGGTTAATTTGATTTAGCTCACACATCATTTACGACGGCATGGTTGTTTAAAGCGTTGCAAATGTGACAGCTTTATACACATTTATGTTTGTTATAATCTATTAGAGTTCATTGTACTCACATAAGGATGTGTGGTGGTTACGCTTCATTTTTAAATAACGTTTATGTCGAATATTGAAGTAGAAATTGTAATCGAGTAGTTTGTACTGAATTTAATGTCTATATAGAAGTGTGAAACACCCATGGGAAGGGATTGAACTCTGTTAAAATACATTCAGTGGTGCGTTGATGCATTTTAGGTTCCATATAGTAGTGTATTTTCTTAAACTTGTTTAAAAATTATTTAAAACTAGCTGTCCCGCCCGGCGGCGTAGCTCAGGCCCTTTTTTTATCACTTGAAAGTTAAGTAAAGTAGTCTTCAAGCTTTCATTCTAGTGGCAGAGTGGGGATGAAATATAGTCTATGCTACTCAGGGGTAATTAAGCACTCTAACGATGACATAGTTTTTGGAATAGGTCCAGGCCATCCGGCGTTGCTTGGGCCTGTAGTTTTAGTCCTGAGGGATAAAATATACGCTAATAGGGCCCCTACACTACGCAAACACGTTTGTACAAACCTGATGTGTTTGTGCAAACATAGTTTCGCCACACACTACACAAACATGTTTGAGAGATATTAGTTGCTTGACGTTTTTCATATCAATCAGACCTATGAGCAATGAGCGATTTCGCATGTGCTGCTTTAATTATTGCAATAAACTTTGCTTTTAACACACCACAACACCAGTAAACTTTTATATAATTCGATAAATTCCGTCCTAAAAATTTGTTCTTGTTTATTCATCTTTACTTCTTGAAAATTGTCAGCTATTTGAGCAAAATTCAACACACAGGACTCAAACATGATTGTGAAAACACGGAAAATTCAAAGTTTTTTGAATTTCTTCAAACGGTTTGCGCAAACACTCAACATAGCTACACACTACACAGTTTGCACAAACGGTTTGTGTAGTGTAGGGGCCCTATAAGTTACTGAGGGACTATGTGGCATCACAGTGCCGAAAGAATTTTTGAAATCTGTCCAATAGTTTCAAAGTTTCCATTTCCAACCCCTTTCCTGAGGAAATCGTTTGGAATCCGTTCACGTGCAAATATGTGAATGAAATATAAGTTTATGTCACTGAGGGATAAGTTCAATGAATTTGAATTGATACAGATAAAATTAATTCATCAACTAAAATTGTTCTCACTGCACTCTTAAATACAAAATGTATTGAAAGTAGTTACAATTTATTATCAGAATAAAACTTAAAAAAAAAAAAAAAAAACAGTACGTATACGCCAGAGTCAATAGTATAAGCTTAAGAAAATGTATCAAAAATGTATTTTATGTGTTCCGATAAATAAAAGACCTATACTTTTGTGTAAATTAATTTCAAAACAAACAAAACGAATCCGTATTTAATAAAAAAGCATTTTTTTATGAAGATTGAAATATTATTATTATTTTCGGCACATCATGTTGCTTACTCACAAAACAATGTTTTACTGAAATACTGGCTGTTTATAAGGTTTAAATTTGACACACACTGTTATTATACAGTCTGTTAGTCAATTTAAAGCTTTCTCATAAACTACACTTTTTGTTTTGTTTTGTGGTGCGTAAATAAACAAAGACGACAGTTTTCCGACACATTACCTGGAATGTCACTGTCACAAGGAATCACAAAAGTACAGAAAGTTCTCGCGCACGTAGCGCTAATCTTCACTCACAAAGATTGGCTGTCAGAAACTGCGCCGGTTGTGCTCTCGTTTTTCCAAACTAATAACCTCACTATAAGTAAGTTACTACATAAGATCATGCTTTTAACCTAATTATACATACTAACCAGAACTTCAACCAAGAACTTTTGCCAAAAATTTGGATTTCGAGCGTGCTCTTTCCAGTCATCTTTCACTTTATTGAGCCACCTAATACGGGGTCTCTCCTTCCGCGATTTTCCTGCAATGTGCTTTTGAAAACCCGTCGAGTCGGAATTCTTAGGTCCATCCGCTCTACATGGCCCAGTCATCGTAGTTCGTAGCCTCCCGATGTGTACTCTTCTACCTATGCACATGTCGCGGTACAGCTCGTTGTTGTATCTATCAACCATATTAGGCTACCAATAATATATCAAAATCTGTCGTCTTGAAGTTGAGAACTAGCCAATCAAACTTGCAAGAACTGCATATTATCTCAACGACGAAGTGTACATTCTGAAAAAATTTACAAATATACCAAACATCTAGCAACAAATTTGACAGCACATTCCACTTTCCAAAGATTTCAATGTGTTTACTTTGGGGAAAGAATTCCAATGACTCAAAAGTTGGACTGAGCTGAATACAAAAATTCAGACTTTAAAAGCATTAAATGCTAACCTGCTCATCATTCTCAACCCCAGAGCTCATAGGGACAATGAGGTTATGGTTCAGATATGTTTTTAAAAGTTCCTGTAACATCTTCATTTAAAAAATTCAGTCATAGAACAATGGGTTCGACTGCCTTCGAGATGAATTTCTTAACTATCTATATTTGTCCTTGGAAAGGGGTTTTCTAAAAGTGCTCCAAGGATGGCCCATTGATGTCACATCATCAGGTGAAAAGCAATATATTTATCTTTAGGATTTCATTCTGTACGAGTGTGAATCAATTGAAGATTTCTTACTCAATAAGTAAAATTTAAATAAAAAAATAAAAAAAATAAATAGGGTGGCGCAACAGAGCGAGGAGCCCCTGGGCCTAGCGCATTTCTCACAACCATGCCTTGTGAGGGAATGGAGGGGACCTATAATTTTCTGCCGGTTCCAAACGGCTAATCGAGAAAGCGCTTTTCATGGCAATGAATACTAACGGAGGACTTGCCAATTCCTCGCGAAAGGCGATACCCGTGGAAAAACCATTTTTGCCTCTGGTGGGATTCGAACTCGAACCTCTGGATTAACAGGCGGACATGCTATCCATCAAACCACGGGTACCACAAGTAAAATTTAAACTATCTAAAAATTCAGCCAAGTTGCGGCTCATATAGAATGGATTTTATTTTGCGAAATCACAATGGAACAGTTGTGTGTTTATGACAACCATTTTGTGTATAGATTGTAGTAGCTATACAAAGCTTATTTAGTCAGTACAAAAATCCCCGTACATTTAGTCAATGCGGGAAACAAGTAGTAAATCAATAAAGAACTTCTAGTAGATCCCAAAAATAAAAAAATTAACTTAAATGGTC
Organism: Melanostoma scalare; assembly: GCA_949752695.1. Taxonomy (NCBI): domain Eukaryota; kingdom Metazoa; phylum Arthropoda; class Insecta; order Diptera; family Syrphidae; genus Melanostoma; species Melanostoma scalare. The sequence goes on along the minus strand of OX456985.1, from coordinate 228,674,403 downwards.
TTGTTTAGTACCCACGCGGAAGATTTGTTTTTATTGCCAAAAAATGTACGTAGATCTTGGCTTTTAGTCTGGACAAGTAAAAACTGCGTCTTCGATTAGATCGTTTTACGTAATTCAAAGAATTGGCAGGGAATACAGAACAAAGAACATTACGTTTTTTTATAACCTTACCATTAAAAAAATAGAAATCTCCATTTTTAAATTATGAGCTCCCAACTAAACATCCCCAGTAACAATAGAACACAACGGTGTAGGAGTTTTATTAGGGAAAGAAATGTTTATAATTCACTTACCGAATTTGGGGAATGAAGACATAAATTTAAGTCGGTTTTTGAGTATGGAACAAAGAGTATTGAAACGAAAAGTGGTTCCTTAGAATAAGGCAACAGTGAAGCCAAAAATTCTTTCAGTAAGAACTTTTATGGAGTGGTCCATTTGTTAAAAGTAAAATAAAGTTATGAGATTTTCGCAAACCAGCACCTGCGTTACTTTTGTGTCTTTGATTAAGCGTAGGTTTTTGTCTCGAATGATTTAAGTGTAATTTTTTTTCTTCTTTTAAGCGTGTATGAGACTAAAGTTCTAAATCAATTTGTGTACATCTCCTTTTGGGGTATTTCAGATTTGTTTTTTTTGAAGTCAGTTTGAGTAGTAATTTGCTTGGCTGTCAACAAACGTATTTTGGTGCGGTATGGAAGAATACTTTATGTTGTTTGTTAGGGATTTTGATTTCACGGCTAACCACTAACCTGTAAGACCAGCTCCTTTATTGGACAAAAGGAAAACAAAAATAGATAGGATGACGGCACTACAGAGGTCGGATACGACAAATCTCTCAACCATACCTAATGGGAACCACAACCACAGATGTTTGCCAATTCCAAACGGCTAAGCATAAAAATAAATAAACAAATAGGATGGCGCAACAAGGCGGGGTGCCACGGGGCTTAGTGCGTTTTTTGCAACCGAGGGAATGGAAGGGACCTACAGTTTTCTGCCGGACCCAAACGGCTAATCAAGGAAGCGCCTTTCATGGCAATGAATTTACTATCGAAGGACTTGCAAATTCCTCGCGAACGGCGATATCCTCGGAAAAATATGTTTTGGTTCTGTTGGGATTCGAACCAAGAACCTCCTGCGTAATAGTCAAACCATTACGCCACGCATACCAAGGCTAAGTAAAGTGAAGCGCTTTTTATGATATTGTAAATACTTTCGGAGAACTTATAGATTAAAAGATAACTCTCACTACTACGCCACAGACAAGAACGCTTTGGGGATATGAGAGCTTAGGAGGGCTCATCTGCCATCGGCATCGTCTCTAGTTAAATTTACCAACGCATCTTTTTTCTAACGAGCTCATCGATTCTTGAAACTCGTATTACTGTTTTCCTGTGTTAGATACTCGCGCTAATGGGGCTTTGTTGTAGAGTTCGAATATACAAGAGTGATACCTGGCACCTTTGCATCTAAGAATCTAAAAGACGCTAGTGTCTTTTCTATTTAGAGCTCAGCCATTCACAAAGAAAAAGAAGAAGTAATAAGAACCATTTGAATAGTTAAACCCACCCCTAAAAAACCAACAAAGCGCTTTATAAGACCCCTCGGTGCTACTCTGTGGACATAAGAGGCCTTAAAAGTATCACCTCAGACACAATGGCATCAGCTTTCATTACCAATATAAAATAATGACTGAGTCAGAAAAGCTGGAACCCTCTTACCTGATTGCAGAGAAAGATTCTTGGGGATTCAAGTTCAGATAGAGTTTTGAGAAGATCCATCTCTTTGAGTTGCAGAATTAAGACGAATCCTTTGAAAAGAAACAAAGTGGGTTCTAATTAACTATATTGATAATATTCATTAAAAATACTAAGTCTTTAAATTTAACCCAACGACCACCCTCATAGGCAGTTTCAATAACAAGACCCACCTCATCCAACCACACCTCAACATACATAAATAAATCTAACGAATTGAAGATACCTACATAAATAATGACCGACCACAATTGAATAGTCATTAAGTTAAAGGCACATAGAATTTTTGATTTCTTCGAAAACCAAAACAACATGTTGTCATTCTTAATTCAAGACAGGTGTGTTAATTTCCCAATATAACGCTCAACGCTGCGGTGTTGGGGAATCCAAAGTGCGCCCAATATTCGATTACACATGATTTGAAGCACCAATTCTGTTTGTTGGCCTCTATTTGCCACATTACACACTCGATTGCTCGCAAAGGATTGCAATTCCACTAGAGCGCAATGGAAATCGCGTGTGAAACCTGTCGGCAACGATGGGGTATCTATCTACAGTGTACACGTCTAGAAATCTAGTATCTTACATAAGTGCCCCGCTATGGATTTGATCTCCATCTTCATCATCAATTGGTGCGAGATGGTGAATGGTTTTGGCTACCACTGAGTGAGCAAGTGCGTATGCGCTGTCTTGTCAGTAGGTATGGTTTGCTATGCCTGTTTGTGGTTTATCAAATTCACATAGTGAAAAGAAAAACAATTTTGTTTTTCCATTTGATGGGTGGTTATGAAATGAGCTGGATACTACCATAGCTCTATTTTAAACAATTTTATAGTAAAGTGACGTCAGAGAATAGAGAAGAAATGTTTGCCAAGATTTATGATTTCGCTGTTGAGTGCACTTCAGTTTCATTGAACAGGTGTATAAGCATATGAAGTGGAATGTGGAAGTAGTAAGTAAAAGAGAAATAGTGAGTAAAATGAATTTTGAGCTTTTATCAAAGAGAGCTTTTGTTTTACATCATGAGAATGGAGGTGGAAATGGTACAAAGCAAAGTACACAAAGTAAATATTAAAAAATTTAAAATTTTTCTATTTTTGCCAATCTGTCCTAATACTTGTCAACCATATATTATAGTGGGATAGTTCTTTGAAAGTTGAGAGCAAATCACTTTCCCAAAAGTTCAGATAAATGCTCACTTTAAACAATCTAGTACAATTGTTAAATTACTCTTAATATTGATTGTTGTTTATTTTTCTCGCGGCTCAAGGGTTAAGTTGATTAAATGGTTTTTTGCGCAAATGATAAAAGACACACACAGCACAGATATAAGATAAAAAATAAAGAGAGCTTTAATATTTTATCTGAATGGTCTGATTCTGATACCGATTCATATCGAGGGATTATTCAGTTTATAAATAATATGCCACAATGCTGTTTTTTTTTTTAAAGTACTAGTCTTCTAGTTAAAGAGCGGGAAAAAAAGCATTTGATTCAGGGTTTTGGACGGTTTTCATTTTGAGCTGATAATTTGTTCGTCTGAGAATGAAAAAGCGTTCATTTTAGACCAAACACCTTTTAGGTATCTCTCGAATAAACTCTTTACTCTCTATTAAATCTAATGAAACCAATTATTGTGGTCAATAAGGCAAGAGTAGGGAGTCCTAACCCGGGTATTGAGTATATGTATTCTCCAAAACACCGTGTAGGTTATTATGCTGATTAGGAATGCTAACAGTCAAGACCAAACAGGCTAAATTGGTAGCAACATGTTATTAAATAAATAAATAAATATTGTGGCGCAACAGAGCGAGGAGCCCCAGGGCCTAGCGCATTTCTCACAACCATGCCTTGTGAGGGAATGGAAGGGACCTACAATTTTTTGCCGGTTCCGAACGGCTAATCGAGAAAGCGCTTTTCATGGCAATGAATACTAACGGAGGATTTGCCAATTCCTCGCGAAAGGCGATACCCGTGAAAAAACATTTTTGTCTCTGTTGGGATTCGAACCACGAACCTCTGGATTAACAGGCGGACATGCTATCCATCACACCACGGGTACCACAACATGTTATTAGAAGTTAGAATAAGTAACCTAAGACACTTTGTTTCAGGATTTCCTCAACTCAAACCATGAGATATTTCGAAAACTTTATTATTAGCCGAGTTCACACTATACAATTAGTTGGGCAGACTTCGCTTGACAGATGTTGGATATCAAACTTGTCGTCCAACTTAATGTCATGTATTCCTCCGCTCCGTCCAACTTCAAAATTTTCAAAAATATTTGAAAATCATCCATGGCTAAACGGTCGTCTGAGGGTTCACATTATCAAACATTGGTCGTTCAAGCCAAAGTCTGTCCAACTAATTGTACAGAGTGAACGGCCCTATTAGCTTGAAGTATCTACAATCAAAACATTTAGTCGTTCATATGGCTACCGCGGGCACGTTTGCAGCGATGGATTCTTTGGACCGATATAACCGCTGCTCCGTAGAATTGACTGATTTGGATGTTTTGCAACAACGCCTAGACGGTAGCGCTATTTTTGACAGCTCGACCTGGCTCACTGACACGGAAACATCACGCAAGGAATATGTTTACTCAAATTTAAGCACTTAATTTGTTATTGTCTGTTTACTACGGCGAGAAAAACTACCGAAAATAATAGCTAACGCTCTTAAAGTTGGGGACACCGAATTTCCAAATTCCGATAGAATATTAATTTGCAAATGTTGTAGGGTCGTGTAATTTACAATGGTGGAAATGTTGAGTCTACTAAAAAAATTGACAGTTCGATTATTAGTGAAAGGGTGCGTTCACAAATTAAATTTAAAGTCGTCAAGTTCCTTTTAAAGAACCCCATATTTTTGATTTTGGCTTTTTTTTTGGAAGGTAAAATATCAATAATTTTATCAAGAGTGACAAATTTCGTAGCAAAACATTCACTAGAGAGCGTCTATGATGGTAAGTTGTTGGCTTTCGTAATCCGAAACTGTTGCGACGGGCTTGTGATAGGGACCAATGGAAATTAAGAAACATGAAGACAACATGAATTTATTAGCTCACGTTCAGAGGAGGAATGAAACAGTCTTTAGAAAAATCACGGTATCACTTTGCAAGACCATGATTATCTTCATCTTGCTTTAAAGCGCAAAATCATGAACCTTATCAAAGCGGATATGTAAACCTTTGGTCGTTTCTGAAGACAAAACTCCAAAAGTTTTCATTGGTCCCGTTTGTGAAGATAATGTCTGGAGAAGAAGATTCAACATTGAACTGTAGGAGCTATCATGCAACTTGAACATTGCTAGAAAACTACTTACAGTGAGATTTGTTACATGCGACTGCATTTGTGGCCGCATGTGACACAACCTTATAAAATTCTTTTTATTTAACCCCATTGGATCTTTGTCTTAGTAGACACTTGTGCAATGCATCATTACAATTTGTTGGTTTTGGCCACAAACAAATGCCACATCAAAAACACATGTCATCATTTAATTATTTTATGTGGCTACATTTTTTGCAGTTGTAAGCATTTCTTGCTGCGTAACAAGCAATAACCTTTAGTATATTAAAGTGGTTATTGAAGACATGTAAGTGTCACATGTGTTTAAAACTAAACTTTGTGCTAATATGTCTTCGGTTAGTGCCGTATTCAATTGATAGTAAACTGCTGCATGCTAATGCTTCATGTGAGGTGAATGTGATAAACGCAAAATCTTTTTTAGTGGAAAGGTACGTTTTTCGTTTAAAATTACCTGTTTTCCTGTGTCACTTGATTTTGTTTGGTTCATTCAAATGTCACATATAGTAAACATGTAAGTAGTATGTATATTTTCTAATAGATATGCCGTCCAACGCGATGATCCCAAGACTCAAACAGCGTCAAAAATACGCATTCAACTTTCCTTCGATTCAGAATTGGTTCACTCTAAAATCTGAGCCAGAAAAGGATTGTTATCGAATTTTCCCAGATGAATTCAAAACCTTTGATGGATCTGGTGCTGGTGCCTTTGTGGAGAACGATGACATACAATTGCACGCTTGTTTAGGCTCATATGCTATCATCTTCCAAGGGGAGGCATATGATTGCTATCCAAATGGCTATAAGCTACGTTACGAACAATGGGGAGAAATAACTGTGTTTGCAGCGACAGCCAAGCTGGGCTTAAGGTCCTCCTCAGCCCTCTAACTACTTCGAAAGTTATCCATAGGAATGCAAGAGCTCTCTGAATACGGTCGGAAAACTAAATTCTTTGAGTCTCGTTTGGGTTACAAGCCATCACGGCATAACTGGAAATGAAATCGCCGTTGAACTTGCGAGGCAAGGATCTCAGACAGCTTTTTCAGGACCTAAGCCGTCGCTTGGTCTGCCAGGGATCTCGGTGAGGGCTTCAATCAACGATTGGATCTGTGAAGAGCACAGCCGTAGATGGCTTGCCTCCATTGGATGCAGACAGACCAAACGTATGCTCCCCAATGTTACTTGCAACATTTTTGCTATCCCTTAGCAAAACAACAGTATAGAAAACATTTTGGCATTGACACGGGGCACTTCTCTGTTGCCAAACACTTAAACGTGCTAGGCTTAAGTGATACCACACTCTGTGAATTTTGTAGAGAAGATGAGGACAACACGGAGTACTTCCTCTGTGAATGTCCTGCTTTTTCTCGCATGAGGTTACAGATACTCGGCGCAGACATGATGAGAGCTGGTAACCTAGGCTCCTTATCATGGCAGCGTCTTTTGGCTTTTCTACGAACATCTAGAAAGCTATAACAAAAGAAGGTTGCTATCTATGGTAGTACAATGGACCGGTATTTAGGTCTGAGTGCTCTAGCTGGTATTTAAAAAATCTCCAACAGAAAAAAAGTTTATTTTCAATGCCATGTGTAACATGTAAATGTCACATATCAAATGCATTCGATAACACAAACTGTTTTCATGTAGCTACATGCGACGGTTTATCGGGTGAAAACATATATTTTTCTTATCACATAGCTAGATATCGGATAATACCTCTGCCCAGAGCGACATGCTTAATGGAGAGCTACATCCAAACTCACCATGGTCGTTCCTTGAAACCTGTTCACTTCTTTCTCGACACAGAAATCAAAGACTCCATGAGCAACATGTAATAAAGATACAATTAAGGAAAGTACCTACTTTATAGCTACATCCAGTTAACGCCTTTTTAACATTAACGTATATGTTCTCTTGTGAAAGCTTTTCTGCATCATACCAAAAATCATCTTTAAGCAACAAACAAAATAAAATACATGAGTAAGCCACAACTGTGGTTATCAACCATTAGTCAGAAAGATGAATTTCTCACCACCAATAAACTTAACTTTTGGTCTAAGATATTCGAGCATGCTAATCTCTTTCCTTTTTCGGTTTTCATAGAATGAAGCAGACGTTCCTTGAAACCTGTTCACTTGGAAAGGAAAAGTTTTTTGAAAACCGTTCAATGTTTTCTCAATCAATGCTTTCAATTGCAATTCAAAACGCTTCCGTTTCCGTTTGTAATATGTTCGATAAGAAATCAGTGATAATGGTCGTTAAATAAACCACCTGGGTAGGTACTTTATCTAGTTTTACTTCTTTCTTTTTCTTTCTTATCATAAATTTGGTCAACTTTACTCTCTTTCATTTGATATTCTTTTCCCCCAAAATAAAAACCTCACACCTTAGATGTGATAAATAAACGAAGAAGACCCATTCAAGTTTTTGTAAAAATATGTAGGTACTTTCAATCTTACTTCACTCTACAAATCTATGATGACATAACATACTTCCATAAGCACCACCAAAACCAAAACCAACCTTCACACGTTTTTTTTTCTTCTCCTATCTCCTATCGTTTCTTTTCGGTACCCAAACCCCATATACACGAACATAATTTTTCGTTAATTTTCTATACATACGCGAAATTGCGAAGAAAATAAGAAAGCAGATATAATGCATACGAGCACAAGACAAAACAAAATCCATCATATGATTTTCGATTCCTCTCTCTTCACAACGACTATACCAATACCTACCCCCTCCTTTTATCAATCGAAAAATTGGATACACTCAACCGCAAGCTCCAATCCCTATATCCCAACCCGACACTAAAAATGCCCCCACAAAAAATAGAAAACTTTAAGAGCAGAGATAAAAAACTTTTGTAGTTCAGCGAGAGTCGACTGAGTTGCGAGTGTAAAAGAGAGTGAGATTTGTGTCAGTGTGGCACAACGGAGCAACGGACACCGCGCACATGTTTTCCACGTTACGAAATAGTATCTAACGAAAACCTCCCCTTTCTATGCGAAAATTGCATGAATTCCTTTTCTTTACTATGGATACTTGCACAAATTATACGTTTGTAGGTATCCACACAGAGTTCTAAGCTTTTTTATCTTGCTGAAGAGTGCTTTGTTCTCTTAAAGACACCTTTTCGTCAACCCAGTGTTGGTTCTACTTTGGTTTGTGTCGGGCGAGTAAATGGAACAATCGCAATTTTCTTGAACAAAAATAAAAAAGAAAAATACAAAATTTTCACCAAAGTAGAATTAAATTCGGGATTTTTTGTAAATTGATTCAAAATGAATTGTTTTTCCTGATAAAAAAATACCTTTTCATCCGTCCCCTATGGGTAATTTGCCTACCTACAATCTACAACCACTCCCATCAAAGTCTACTATCTTTTTATTTGTCTTGCAATTCGTCTATGCAATCGCTTTAAAGTGTCAGTTTCCGCCACAGTAGAACTGCCTTCGTTCCGTTGACATTTCGCTAAGTGAAAAAAAAAATACATATAATGAGCATTCCTACACCTCTGTGCACAAGTGCACATACCACATACATAGATACATAAATGATTTGCGGTTCTCAATGAATATTAAACAGTCTCTTATGTGGTTACGGGAAATGCTAAAAGTTATCTTTCCTGAATCGCTTTTCCAACATAATAATCGACAGCACCTGCCAAAGTTATCAAGCTGAAGTTGCAGATTTGTGGAGGGGAAATTTATTATCATCTGACCGACCGCAGTCCGCCTTCAACGTTTTGTCCACGAATTAATATTCCGCTGTCGAATATCTTCAAGTTTCTTGCTCGCAATTTTGTGTGACCGTGAATATGTCCAAAACCGTCATTTAAATACGACTCCAAGCTCCAAGCCCAACCAAAAAAACAAAAAAAAAAAAGAACATTTAACAGTTTTTTTTTGTTTGTTCGAATTTCTTCATTTTTTCTGCTTTTTGTGATGGAAGAATGGAAAAAAAGTACCTAAGCTGAAGGCAAACTAAAGCAAACCAACAAAATAAGTAAAACGCTTTAAGCCAAATGGAATATCTTTCGGTTTTGTTGACTCCAGTAGGTTTTCGATAAGCATTCAGTCAACACCACATCATAGTGAGTGAGCGTCCGCGGGTGATCGCAATTGTACCACGTTTGTGTTTCATTCCTTAGAGGCTCTCTCACGAGTAGTAGCTAGTAGGTTAATACAACAAGCCAACAAGCCAACAAGCAAAAGAAAACCAAGTATCTGTGCCTTACTCTAAAAACATTGGCTGAGTAGAGTAAGCGAACTGCGAGCGAGAGCGACTACCCTAACCCTCGCGATAGAGTATCTAGATATCGTTGTCACCATATCGATAAATCAGAGCCCGGTTGCGGTTGATTATCAATCCTCTGCGCGCGTGTGTGTCTGTGTGTGTCCGTGTGTCATCTTCCATAGAAACTATATTTTGTGTTGCTATTTTGTTAAATTTTGTCATTACTAATTTGCTAAGTGTTAAGTTAGTCTGTTGTTTAGTTGACAACTTACCTTTGCGGTGATTAGGCGGTTCGATTGCAGCCATTTCCGACTTTGTTTTTTTCTGTTTTTTGTTTTTTGTTGCAACAAAGGACACCACTTTGTTGTTACAAAAAGAACTTCGAAAAATCGAAACTAACTGTTCTTTCTTTCTTTGGACCCATTACAGTTTAGCAGTGACATTTTTTTATTTCTTCTGTTACAACAACAATAAACATAAATAATGATTGCAAAAAAAATATTTCAAAAGAAGAAGAAAAAAGTGATTGTTGTTATTCGAAAGTGAGATTTTTTTTTTTGGTTTTGTTCGCTGCCGTTTGTTCATTTTTGACAAAATAATCCAAAAAAAAAAAATACAAATCTCCAACCATCATTGGAATAATAATAAAATCAAGAAAGAAGGAGAAATTTTGAATATTTTCTTTTCTTCTTTTCTGAATGTGTCGACTGTTACTGTGTTCATAATAAGTCTTAAGTCAACCTATACATAGTTAAATAATTTTTATTTTGTTTATCTAAAATAATTGTTGTGCTTTTTATATTTTGTTAAGTTTAAAATATAAATAAAAGTAATAAGTAAATAAAAATTGGTTGTAAAGAAAGTTTAAAATAGAAAAATCTATCTCAACTGTGTGAACACGTGCTACATAAAAAAAGACCACCCCGTCTCGATAAAAAAAGTGATATTTTCTTTTTAATAATAAATTATTTCGATACGAAGTTTTTTTCTTCTCCGTTGAATCGTCACTAAAAACCCAACGTGGATCTATCTGCCTACCGAACGCTGAACAATATTTTGAATTTGGATTTTTAAAAATATTTTTTGAAGACGAAACTAAGGTAATTATTTGTTTTTTCTCTTTGTTTTTGCTTCATAAATTGAATAGGTACATACAACAAGCTGCTGATTTTATTCAATTGCTTTTACGTGACAAGTTTCGGAAATTGTATATTTTGTTATTTGTAAACAACTCGGTGTTTATTGCACCTTTTTCAGAGTAACAGCCAATAGTGGCTACCTGGTTTCGCAGTAAATAATTGTTGACTATTAAGTTTACTATAGCAAACGTAAAAGTAGTTAATACCTTGTCTTGTGATCAGCTAAATATCATAAATTCTTGGAATAAATTAAAGACACATTCTTCAAGAATGCCATTGTAATGGCTTCGCTTCCATTATGCGCATGGCTTGTTTGCTTATGAGATTCGAGTTGAAAACAATGCTGTTGCATTTTTAAGTTAAATTGTAATTAAACTGATATTTTCAGCAGCAGAAAACATAGTTTCCAAATTGAAAATAAATTGAATGGCAAGACAAAGCTTAGGGAAACTATGATCTGACGCATTTCAAGGACCAACTAATTTATTCCGATTCCAAGTGGTTAAGTGAGAGAGCCTCTCTTCGTGGTAACACAATTTTGTGTTTCTTCGGGATCTGAACCTTGAATTCATACGTTACTGGCAATTATGCCAACTATTGCTCCATGAGGAGCAAATGGTAGCAAATTAAAAAAACAAAACTCGGTCAGAGCAAAATTGAAGTGTTTGGTATTTAAATTTTACTTTAACCTTAAATTTGTTCCTTCAACCAACAACTTTACAAATACTAAAATTACTTTCCAAATTATAACGTTAAAAAAAATGGAAAACAACTTTAAGTTCTTTCTAGTTCACTCACATTTTTTAGCAGAATTTTAAAATTCTCTTCCTTGAACAAAACACTGAACAGATAGGTAGTAAATCGATCTTTACTTTTACTAATTGGGGACATTAAGTTGTGGAAAACCGTAAAATTTATAGAATGGAAGGGCTAACCATTTTTTGTTTAGCAATATCTTTATCATTTCTCTGTGTGGCATATCGTCTTTGGAGTGCCACAGTGTTGCATTAGACTAATTAACGGGTAACAACACTGTAAATTTTTCAAAAAAAGATTTTCTTAGGCTTAAAAAATAATTTGATCTTCTTCGAATATGAGGAAAAACATTTTATACTTCAAAGCAATTTTTTTTTCGAGCTCTTCCTCAAGTGCGTCGTTCATGTCTACTAGACTGTTTTTGTTTCATAAACCATATTGAAAACATTGTTTGGGATATTGGGATAGCTAAAAAAAAAATCCCAACAAGTTTGAGCTCAAAAAAAAATTGTTTAGAGGTCTATCAATCGTTCTTTATATTTCGTAGACCTAACCTTACTCGAGCGTTAAAACTGTTCAATAATTTTGAGCCCAACAAATTTAACGACAAATATTTTTGTAGAAAATTAGATTTCCTTTGAAAAAGGAGTTATTAAAATTTTTTGTCAAATTAACAGTTTCCGAGTAAGCTTTAAAAAATGGTATGTTTTTTGATTTTGCTCTTTTATAAAAAAAAAATTTTTTTTGGCCCAGCCTAATGTCTACAATGCATTTCAAAACTTTAAATTCGTTTTTCTCGAAACACGACTTTTCAAAACGGCACGCAGCATAACTCCAACAGTTTTCGTTCTTTTCATTCGAATTTTTTTACAATATCTTGAAAATAAGATTTTGAAGAGAATTACGTAGGAGATTTTTGATAAGTTAATTAAATCATTGTTTATTATCAAGTGATTATCTTTTTTTCTGTTAAAAATATAACGATTTAATTCAATAACACGCCAATCACACAAAAATCAATATTTTTGAAATCCCCTACGTATTGCTCTAGCTATAAGCTTAAGCATTTACAATAACTGTTTTTTTTTTTTATGTTTATATAGTTCCAAATTTGCGGCAGCTACACTGCGTGCCGCCAGAGCTCCTCAAATTGTACGTGCCTCACGAAAATGGCTGTGGTGCTGTCATTTTTGAATATTTTTTTTTACAATAATTTTCTATTTTGTTACTGAAATATACGCTTAATAACTTCCTCCAAAATTATAAGTTTCTTCCACCAAAAAAAAATTTGAAAAAACACGTTTTTTAGGCTGTTACAGTGGTGCTCCCCCTTAAAGAACTAGTAAAAAAAAAAAAAATATAGAAAAGAATATTTTTGTGACACAGTAGATCGAGTAATAAGAGGATGTTTTCTATCGATGACTATTAGATTAGGAGTCTGTCCAGAGAAAATCAACGAGGTGTTTTTACTCATTCTTTCAGCGTTGCCATCCAACAAATATCATCTGCACCACTGTCGACAGCGAACATTCATAGATAATCGGCAATTAAAATATAATTTTGTCGATTTTGTTTGTCATTTTGAGAATTTTAGCTTTAAGTAGTCCGTTTCATTTAAGGATTCTCTTACTTTCAGCTAATATTGCATTGATCTGCGACAGTCTATTCATAGATTGAAATAAAATGGTTTCTTTTTATAGCTTATGAAAATTCGTTCAGTGGTTTTTGTGATTATCAGTAAAGAAGGGAGAAACGGATGCCTAGATGGAGCAATCCAAATCTTAATTTTAAGGAACTTAACCCGGCTCGACATAAGCCAAAAGAAAGTGTCAGTGCGCAGTGAGCAGTTCAAACGCAGAATTGAAACTTCAGAAAAAACTAGGCCACTGCAAAGGCGCGAACATTCAACTCGTGTTTTTTTCTAGCAAATGGTTACTTCGCAGAGGTCAATACGCTATTTCTTATTTTGCATATCAACAATTCGCATTTTGTTTTTTTTCGCAATTCTTGTTTTGCAAATTCATGTTTGGTTTTGCGATCATCTCGCTGTAAGATGACCCTGCAGCCTGCATTCAATATTTCGCTGTTACTTAAATTGCTTTACCTTCTCTAGCACTGATTTATTTCGCGTTTTGATATTTCGCTTTATGTTATTTGGCGAAATATTTTCATTATTTTTTGTTTTTTATTTGTTTGGTTTTCACTTTATCACATGTTTACAAATTTCGCACGAAACATAACGCGAGAAACCACCCACTTAATGAGCAGTAGTTTTCGATTTTTATGTACAACACTATTTTGTTTACAAAAAAAGGAAAACATATCAAAACAAATAATCGTCATCATTATTATTAAGCAAGTGGATTAAAATCGTGTGGCTAATTAACTGTTTGCGAGATAAGGGAATTCGAAAGTATTATCAGCCAGTTGATTGGAATGCAACTGAAAAAAATTTATAATTACTTATGTGAGTTAATCTTTCAGCGAGATCAGTGCAAGACGAAATGACTATTTGCGAACTGACTGTTGCGAAATAAATAAAAAAATTTTAGACATCCGCGAGATTGTTCGGCACCCAACATTGAGCATATTCGAAGATTATAGAAAATATATGTATTCTACCTCATTCTCTCGCAGAATGAATCCTTAAATAAAACATCTGTGAGTAGGTTTCTTTATCATGACGCATTTTCATTTCATTGAGTTTCAAATCACAAGGATTCCATAGAAGTTTCACTTCAAAAAGTAGAAAGCAGCAAACATAGTTTCATTCTCCAAACTTTTTGTGTACTGAAAAACTTTATGCATGAACTCCAATGAAATCTGATGCTTGGGATCTGAGAATCGTAAAATCTCTGAATGATAATGACACTGAGTTGGATAGAACAGCCCATTGTATATAAAACCTATAGTAACACAATGAACACTCGCGATGCTTGAGCCACCTTCTTGCTCGATTAACGAACTTTGCGGTTCTATTTAAATTTATTTTGGTGGTGCACTTTATTATTATAAGTACAATGTAGGGTTCTACACTTCACTTTCTTTCCGATTCAAAAGAGAAGTCCTTTAATCGAGCAGGTAGGTGGCTATAGCATCGGGAGTGTTCATGGTGTTACTATATGTTTCATATACAATGGAACAGCCTTTGAGTTCGTTGTTGTTGTATTATGGGTAGAAAGTAGATCGTTATTGGTCTTCTTGGCTACTTTGTTGACTGGGCTGAGCACTGTTGCTTAAATTGAATTTCTTTTATGCCTGACTGGTAAGGCAGTATGCACCTGCGAGGAACTCTAATTGGAAGAATGTGTGGAATGAATGATCAATTTAAGTTGATATTAAACATCTGTTTTTGTAACACATTTTTAGCAGAAAAGAAAAGAATTTGTTGTAGCTTCGTTTTGTAATTTTGATAAGGTGCGAAGCTCGGATTAAAATGAGAATCCTTTTTTTTGCCAAGTGCTTATCCTGCGTGTTGTTCTTTTTATTTTTTCTTAAATGTCTGTTATCTAAGTGACACAGGTTTTTAGCCCTCGGCCTATAAAGTGTTCATCTAGAAGTAAATTTCAAGGTTTTTAGAGCTTCAACAGAAGTTTTGATGTGTAATGAGAGAAAATAGCTTTGGGTCAAAATGTCTGGCTTGTCTGTTTGGTAGGCTTACTAGCGAAAGTATCGTGGTGACTGATTCTGCCAAATTTAAATCTTAATCAGAGACTTGAATGCCTTTTTAGTATTCAAGGTATTTGAACACAACAGGTGCCCTGCCGACCTCGATGTCTATCAAAGATTGTTGATAATACCGTGTAGCATTTGACGCCGATTGGTCTTCAAGTAATTCAACTTGAAAATCCAAACAAAGTGAGTCTTTTATATTTTTAATTAGATCCAGGATATCCCATATATAAATAGAGTGCGTGTGTAAACGGGACAAATTCACGTTTTGAAAAGCGTTACAAATAAGAGGGTAGACTTCTTTGGTGGTGACTTAAGGACTTAATCAAACGTAAATATGAAATGAGATGTTTTTGTACAAAGCGGCACATGTGATCACTAAGGACGAGAGTTAGCTTTCTCAAAACCACCGCACCGTGAGAACGTCATAATATGTATTGTGTGACTTTATCAAAAAGAGGTGTGGAAAACAATGAAGTTCACCACAAATAGCTTGTGAAGCTTAGACGAAAGATCGAATCTTTTTTTAAATAAATTCCTAAAATTTAGGCTTCACAACCTACAACCAAGTTTTCGTAGTTCGACAAATCTCGAATTCCACGCGAACTGAACACGATACTACACGAAACTTCTGCACAAACTGCAAGATTCTCTTAGGGAAGAGAATTACATGTCTTCATTTACTAACGGACGTCTCTCATGCCATGTTTTGGCAGCAAAAAAGACTTAAACTTAACTTACTTAGTTAAGGTCATAAAATCACCAAGTGAATTCAAAAAATCCCAACCATTCTCAACAATGAAATATTAAAGTAACAAATCCTTAAAAATCTAGAAGGTACCATTTACATGTCTCTTCGTGCCTTCACAACTTCAAGACCAAAACTCCATACAATTAATGAAGACCACATAATGTTTTGTTCAAGTTATTCATTGTTACAACTAAATTAGCTTTTCTGCACGTCAATTATGTAGCTGCTATTTTGTTTCGAAAAAAACTGAAAACAAAAAAGGAAAATGCACAATAATACCGAAAGAGAAAGGACTAAGTTTAGAAAAGGACAATGCCTCTAATTTACATGATGACAAATAAAAGTAGCTAGACAAATTGTCGACATTATTTTCTACGTCAGTAGCAGCAAAGCAGCATTTTGCAGTGTTGTAGCCTACCAGTCTCCACTCCAAAAGTATATTTCAACACAACAGAAAAGCGAAAAAAATAATTGTTCCGTGTTTTTGTTTGGCTGTTTTTAACAGTCATGGAGGGAGAAAAAAAAACGGCAACACACAAAACACATCTCCTCTCTCCCGCTCGGTGCCCATTGCGATTGTATCATAAAATTCCCAGGACGGAAAAGTAATAAAAACTTAAAGAAAAAGGAAAAAAAAGACAAAGTAAAACTCGGCTTAGCTTTAATGTCATAGTGTCGTGAAGAATTAGGCCAAGAATTTATTTTCTGTGTCGGAGTAGTAAAAAGCCTTACAATGGGTTCATGTTCGAGGGATTTCCAAATATTCATGTAGCTATAAAATTATTTTGGTATTGGTTGAGAATATGACTGTGTATATCGTGAGGAAAGCTTTCAATTTGGTCTATCTCCATTGGGGTATCCTATAACTGGCTATTGTCCTTGCGAATGTCTTTTTTTTTTTTTTTTTGTTGTGGATTGACATTGTCAAAGATATCATATCTTATTCTATTTACGTAATTCGCTGGTGGGTTGTGCTTTTCTTGGCACTATTCGTATGGGTTTCGATTACATTTTTTGTTTTTTTGTTGTTCAGCATTTCAACACGGGTCTAGAAACAATCAACAACTAAGGGAGGACTGCCAAGCCAGATCGTAGATAAGGGTGAAATGAACCACACCGAACTTTTTGAATTGACTGTTGACGTTGAGCCATATACGTTTGATGAAAGTTGAGAATCGAATTTTATAAGAAGCACACGGCACACCGCTTTTTCTCGTTCTTTCTTTCTCTTGCTCTTTCTGTTTCTCTAACCTAATTCTGTTTTGTTTATACAAGAAATTTGGTTATGAAAACATCAGCCGATGATGGCTTGAGAAGAATTTGCTATTGAAATCTTGTTTCACCGTAAAGCATTAACCGGCCGGGTGCGGCAACGACGGCGGTTGTCTTGCGAACAACGATGTTAGATAACCAAAGTTATAGCACTTCTTTTTTTATTTTAGCTTTTTGCTTGCCGAGGGCTTTATTGAAAAATATCGGAAGATGTTTTGCCATTTGGCCATCGAGGAATGAATTGGTAATCATATGAATTTATAATTCTATCAGCTATTTCAGTTCTGAATTTTGTTAAATCGAAGTTAATGAATTTAAAATGTTTGGATGAGAAGAAAAAAGTTATGTTTTGTTGACGGAAAGTTGATGTTATCCACAATCTTTGATTTTTTCTTGTGAAACTTATGCAAAAAAAAAAAACCATGTGTATAGCTGTTTTCTTTCATTTTTGCTGGATGTTTTAGTAGCAACTTTTACACCTTTAATGAATGGATAAGGCCAAGTGATTTCTTAAGGTTAGGTTGGATCTGGTTAAGATAAAGTTGTCAGTTAGATATCGTTCCCCGTTTTATTACCATCATCTGGACATCTGCCTATATGTGATCCTTAGGCAGATGTCCCCCAAAGATGACAAAAGAACTCATGGCGTTTGGACTTAGAGAATACAAATAAAAAACATATTAAATTTATTTTTTAGAGACCAAAGGAAGTCAAATCACATATCTGAGGCTGCCAATTGACATCGTCAAAGTGGTTTTAACAATATTTGGGAACTTGGTGCGGAAGAGATCGGTTGAGTCGTGCACTGTGTGGCATGGGATGTCATCCTGCATGTCTCAGAGGTCATCCAAAACCATTAAATTTTTTAGTCAATAAAAAAATTTGTTAACTTGGCTCTGTAACACCTATCGTTGACCGAAACGTTGTTTTTATCCTCAATTTCTAAGTAAAATTGATTATTGAAGCCACCACTTCAAATTCCGCACCCAACTGTCAGTCTCTTTGGAAGCATTGGCTTCTCGTCGGTAACGTGCGGGCTTTCTGAGCCCCAAATGCGGCAACTTTGTTTGTAAGCGTTGCTGAGTTAGTTGCACCTTGTAGGAGTGAATAATCGGAATCTTTGTGCAGTATTCTCCTCAAGCTAGTTGAGTTGTTGAGATCGATGATGAGTTGATGTTCATGGACAGAGTATCACACTCTCGACTACTGCAGTTACGTTCTCGTCTTAACGCGGCACGAAGACGGGAACCTTGAGCGTTGTCAACTAAGCAGGCCAGTTTAAAGTACTTTTTGTACAAAATTGGATACAGCATGCACGTTTTGTGATTGTTTTCGTTCAAAACTTGTTTTCAAAAAACGCATTATTTGGGTTTATAAAGCAATTACTTCAAATAATGATAATAGAAAAATTTGTTCAATCGATTCATTTCGTTTCGTGAGAGATACACTGCTATTTTCTGTCAACATTTGGAAGGGAAAACAGCTGTCACTATCAAAATAACTTTTGGTTTTGAAAGAATAGTATGCTCCATTTAGAGCAACAACGTCCTGAAATCTAGTCAGGGCTCCAAATGGTTCAGTGGGGGTTCCCTACCCCAATAAAACAATCACCAGCCCAACCCTCTACCTCTCCAATCCTCCCACCTCCTCATCCTCTGTTTTCCCGGGGAGCACAATGTTACCTTGAGATCCGAATGAGGTGCTGCCAATTGTCTCTTCACCCTCCATTCAACCTAAACTAACCTAACCTATGGTATGCTACGTTCAGCTCATAACTTAACAAAGAGGTGGGCATTAGCATACCAATTCCCGAACTACAAAAATTATTAAAGGTACAATAAAAGCCTTCACTAGCCTTTGCTAAATCTCGGGGGCAAGTAGTTTCTGCATGAAATTAGGCCTCCTAACAAACCGTAAATCTTGGAGAAAATTCGGTTAGTTACCACTTAGATTTCAGTTAAACAAAATTCCTAAGCCATGCTTTCTACTATTTTTTCACTTAAGACTAATAAAATAATTTATTTCAACAAATACCACCCTACCACTGGTAAGGGGGTAGCAGAAGCATAAAATCCAAATTGGACTACAACGAAAAACAATAACAGCAACAAACGCCTAGCCCCTAAAGAGATGGTGGTACCTACAAAAACTCAGTACAAGCCTTTGGTTTCAGGGGGATCCAGGCTTGTCATCAGAATCTAATAATATCTATGTACGAGTGTGATGTTTTTGATGGATCGTGGGTCATTGGTAAGTAAGCAGACAAAACACCGAAAGGGATGGTGACAATTTATAAAAATTCAGAGTTCAAGCTCAGATTTCAGTGGCATCCAAGCTTACCGTCAAAATTTAAGAATCTTGCCACTAGAATCTAATAATAATGATCCTTTTTTAATGATGGTGGTTCAACGAGAAAAATTTGGAAGTTTGGAACCTTTTCATCATCAAGAACTTCACAATAACACATTCATGCAACTCTTTATATACGATTGCCTACTACTACTGGTGGTGCCAGTAAGGATAATAGTTAGACAATGGCAATAGCTATTTTTGTTTCAGTATAGACTCCTTGTTCCTGGAGATCAAGCATAGTTACATTTACCCGGGAAGTCATCTTCAGTTGTTGAACGCAACAAACCTTTACTTACGCTCCTTTCATATTACACGATTTCGCTCGTGCGGGAAAAAAATCGCCTGATTTTTAATCGTGGTTTTGCTACTTTCACGTTGAACGATAAAAATCGTACATTTTTATCAGTTCATCGGAACATTTGGTCTGGTCTGGATGAAAACTATGGATCGCGAACAAGTTATTGCGTTATGGATAATGTATCGGCGTCGGAAAAGACAAAGGCGCAATCGCCTTCACTGCATTCACCCAATTAATCAGAGACGAGAGGAAGTCGGGATGCTCCACACATTATTTGAAGATCTTAGAAACGATGACCAAAAGTTTTTCAACTACTTTCGTATGTCAGTTCGCTCCTTTGATGAGTTACATGGGAAACTGAAGAGTGTTCTTCACCTTCCATAATTTGCAAACAAACCACCAAAACCGGACGCGGTAGAAACAATACTGGGGACAGTTCCCGTACGACTAAAGACCGTCTAGAGTGAAAGCGTACCTTTGGTCACGTAGGCCACTGAGCTAGAGGGCGATACGGTAGCCGTGCGGTTCCAGTAGCACTGGACGGCTGCAACACGATTACAAAACGTGCCCGTGTTCTAATCGTGCAATGTGAAAGGTCTCGTACTCTTCAACAGTCGATCAAGAAAAATTGCCCGGGCGATTTTTTCCCGCACGAGCGAAATCGTGTAATATGAAAGGAGCGTTATACGATCTATTCCTTCATCTACTTCTGTACCAGAGAAGCTATGAAGATGGTGACATTATTTAAGTGGTGAATTGATAATCCACCACAATGAATCTACGCTTTTATCTGACACTTTATTCAAAGGACAGTGCACTCCACTCCCACCTTTTTCAAATTTAATGCGTTCTCTCAAGAAGTCTTAAAAGCTGGTTGATTTTTCTGTTCCCAATCACATTTTGGATTTGTACTACTTACAACAAAGCTTCACTCTTTACAATACTTTAGATTTGAACTAATTTATGTGATTGCCAATTGAAAACACAATCAGCCATATACAAATTATATTCTTTCTGTTTTTTTTTCTTATGAAATAAAGAAAATATACCTCAAAGCATGATTCAAACTATCTTAAGAGTCTTACACGCAATAACTGAACATTAAGATTTTATTGCGTTCACATGTTAACAAAGGTGACCCTACAAAACTAAATGCATAAAATAAAAGAACCTCGATAGCCGAGATTTCTTTAATTCAATTTCCTTAGTCGATGTAATACCAAAAACGAAGTTGTAGCGCAAACAAACAAACAAAAACTTTATTAATTTATCCATCCGTTGGGAGGTATAACTTTTCTTTGACCTATATTCGATCTAAACCAAAAAGGTTCAATAAAGATATTTTTTTCCTCTATTAAGTTGCAATGTTCTAACAAGAGAAAAATAAAATTATAACTGTAGTAAACAACATTAAGAGGAGAAGCTTCTTTGCTTTGTGTGTGTCTTTTTGGGGTTACTTTCCCATCTAGGTTATTCGCCTTTGTGCTAATTTCGTTAATTTATTTTTAAAGAAAGTTCAAGAATCAAACACGCTCAGTCAAAAAATTATTTGGGGCAATTGGTGAAGATGAATGGGAGCTTTGACTTGTTCGAGATGAAAATTAGTCAAATGTATAAACTTTTGTTTTAGTTGATGATAGGTTTTTTCTAACCAGTTCTGGGGAAGCTTCGCCAACGCCGTAGGGTCGTCTTAGATTGTTCATTCAAAAGTCTGATCTGACACAAAAACTTGGTATTCACTTAGCACCATCAAGGTCACAACAATTTGAAGTCGACATGAAGTCGCCCAGGGGTTTTTCTTTTGATTGGGGTGAGTTTGGGTAAATGAGGGAGCTGTCGAATTGACAATTGTATTTTGTATTTGTAACGCAGAGGCAAGGCTTTTTCTGATGTCTTTCACTTATTTTATGATTACAAGCTCATCCATATATCGAAATCGCCCATATATCGAAACTGCCAATCATTATCATGTCCTCTTCTACGAATCCCGACTAAGTAAAAACCTTTCAAAGCATGCCTGATGGTACATCTCAAACTATTGAACAAATCGTTTGTCAAAAAAAGAGAACATGGTGAAAGTACTTTTGACAGTACATTAAACCGAAACGATGTAAATGTTACTGCTCGTCGGACTTAGACCTGTTTCTCTTTTTATATTTCAATTTAATAGCGAAATCATCTTTGTTTAATCGGTTATAAAATTTAATATGATTAAAACTGAAGGGTTAACAGGCTTGTGTGTTTAAGCTTCTGAGAGGAAAAAAATATTTATATAAATTTTCTGTAATCTGTTTTAAAGTTTATAACTTTTACGAGCTTGATTGTTTCAGCTCTTTTATTTTAAGAACCTTGTTTTCAGTCTTCAAAGTAGGTACTTATACAGTTTACGACTTTCTTGAACATAAAATATTAAGTAGACTTACACATCATCCGGTAGTACAAAGGGTTCGAGGGTCATGCCCATAATGCAAAATAAAAATTTATGCGTAAAATCTTTTCCTTTGTCAGCTTAAACCATAACAGAGTGTGCTGGTTTCTCATAAACACTGTTGATCTCAACTGTAAGGGTTCCTACCTCATCTCCGTGTGTTTTAATTGTAATTACCAATATGTATTATTTAAGGCAGGCTATACACAGTGAGCCATTTGTTTGAGACCACGCTTTCCACAACCATTCAAGTTGTTGAAATGTTTCCGACCTCTAAACAAGCAGAATATTTAAAAAAAATCGGCACCATTAGCTACTTTTAGGTATTTCTCTAAAAGAAAAGAAATTCGCGCCACTTCTTTTATGTATGTAGGTCACTCTAAAGTCTGTATGTTGCTTTGAGAAGCTACAGTGTTGAATTTTTTTTTTTCATTAGCTACTCGCAACGATGAGGTTTAATGAGTTTCGGTTTGTTTCGATTTGTTGCTTTGGCTTGGAAGCATTTTTAAGGTGAAAGGATCTTGGAATACTCGTATCAATTCAAGAAGTTTCTGGAGCCTGATAAAATTAGAAGCAGAACTGTTTCAAATGGCTAGCTATCAAAAACAACAGATTATTTCGAAAAGATACCAAAATTTTTACTTGTACAACCATCAACACTGGAAAGTATAGATCAACGTCAATGTACGATTCGTTTATGGAAAGTGAAGAGTTGCTCGTCGGTGGACTTGACAAAAACACTTTGGACTTTGGAAAACAGCACTTGCTTGTTGTGTGCATATAGACACATAACGATGAATATTAAAGAATTTTAGAGCAGCTTAGAGTTTTCAGTTCAGTCTTCGAAAGCTGTTTCCCAATAAATAATAATAAAAATTTCTTTAGTCCTCTTCAGCTTTAGATTTACTCTTTATTGAGGGGTGTTTAAGATGGAAATGATGTTTTTACACCTACGGAAATTGGCTAGTTTGAGCTCATCAATAGTTAGGGAAGTAGTCTGGACAACGTCGACACTAGTCTAATCGACGGTATCAAGAAACAGCGCTCTTTCCTTCTCAAATCCACTTGTTCGGCAACTTTGTAACTTTGAAAGTCATAACCTCAAATGATAAACTTGAAATATTTTTTTTAAACTAGGTGAGTCGCTTACACCTTACATCTCTTCTTCTTCTTCTTCTTTTTCTGGCATTACGAGCATCGTGATCTCGAAGGGATCACAGCTCTGCCACTTTACTGCTTCACACTAAAGAGATCCGCTCTTGGGGTACGCCGCGTTGACCTCTCTTACATTTCCTTACACTTTTATTTTGAAAAATTATAATGTGGATAGGCTCTCCCGAACCAAAATAGTTTTGTAGTGTCCACAGCGACAGAAACGCTGCTGACTGCATTTTATCAGCAGCGGTAACTTTAAATATACGGAAACGCGGTGTCGTACTTGTCACGTCAGAGTAAGCAATCTCATATAACGCTATTTAAGTACAATTTGACAGCTGAGTCTGTCACTGTCGAAACTGTCAACTTTGAGAATTACTTGTTCGTTTCTAACTATACACGATCACTTTTGCGGTGCATGTGTAGTAATAGAGTAATGCTCAACATGTCGGCTTATTTTGTGGGAGTTTGAGGTTCGAATCCGGAAAAAATTAAAACGTTCCTCGGATATCACCTTTTGCGAGGAATTTGTAAGTCCACCGATAGTAGCTACAGTGCCCTTAAAAATTCTTTCTTATTTAGCCGTTTAGGAAAATTTTCTTTGGGTCCGCCCTTTATCAGTCACATATGTATGTTTAAGAGAAAAGCGCTGAACTCCGAAGATCCCCGATCTTTGGAGTGCCACCCTAATTATTTATTTAAAAAAAAATAAATAAATAGGGTGGCGCAACAGAGTGAGGAGCCCCTGGGCCTTGCGCATTTCTCACAATCATGCCTTGTGAGGGAATGGAGGGGACCTACAATTTTCTGCCGGTTCCGAACGGCTAAATGAGAAAGCGCTTTTCATGGCAATGAATTTACTAACGGAGGACTTGCCAATTCCTCGCGAAAGGCGATACCCGTGGAAAAACATTTTTGCCTCTGCTGGGATTCGAACTCGAGCCCCTGGGTCAGCAGGTGGACATGCTAACCATCACGCCACGGGTACCACAAATAAAATTATTTATTTACTTATTTATTGTTTAATTTAGTTATTTTTTTATTTATTTATTTATTATTTATTTGTTTACTTATTTAATTATTTACTTAGTATTTTATTTATTTATTTAATTTAGGTATTTATTTCTTCATTCTCTCTCTTACTCAACTATTCAAGATCTTTGTTAAAATCTGTATGTTAAGTATATGGTCTAACGATTTGGGTTGCATTTTACAGCTTAGTTTAGTGTCAATGTCGTTCTAAGTTTGCAAACAACACATCGCTCTGAACACTAAATTCATGACTTTAAAAAAAATAATTCAGAGTAATTATTTCTTCAATTGTCTTTATTTATTAAAGTCCCAAGCATTTGGCAACCATACGCACTGAGCTTAAGCTAAAGAAATTAAGTCTAAATTTAAAAAAATATTTGCTTACATGAGCAACTACCTTCTCAACAAACCACAATCATCCACATTTTACTTATGATCAGCCTCATAACTTTTTTCTTTAAATAAGAATTGCACTGTTTGAGAGAAAAGTACTGCCAACTTCTCTCTCCCCTTATTTATTATGTTGATTCATAATAAATTTCACTAAGCACAAGTGCTCTCCTCGATTTGTTTCTACATTTTATTTATAAATTTGCATCACGAAAAGTAAATATTTCAATCAAAAATGATTGCTTTTTTCCGAAGCTGCATGCATTATAAAGAACATAAGCTTTTCAAATTAAACATTACACATATAACGTCTATATAACACTGTGGAGGAATTTTCGTACTTTATTTACTTAAAACGACGAAACAGGAAACTTCGACGAACATTGCTATAAATTGATTACTTTTAGAGGACAAACAGATACTTTTATATACGGAAATTAAAAAAAAAAAATAATAAAAGTTTCTTTAACTATCCCCATTTGGTTATTTATAAAGTAAGTACATACAATTATTTAATTAATTATTCCCACGTCTTGAAGAAGGCCGACTACAATAATTACTCGTATTGTCATCTTAGTCATCAGACAGAGTTGAATATTTTAATCAACTCTTACAACAAACCACATAAACGCAACGATTTAATCGTTTCCTCAAGTTTTGTTGCATTTCTTGTTTTTCAATTGGGTTTGGCTTGATTAAAAACATCGTGAATGCATTTTATTGATTTTCAAAAACAGTCGTCGGTGTTCGTCGCCGGTCGTGGCACTTGAAACGATTCGCATCGATTTTCTGTCTCAAAATAAACAAAAGCATTTTTATTCTTTTATATATCCGTGATGTTGCAAACAAATTTGCGTTGAGCCAATATCCTTTATACATAGTCCCCCACATTATACTCTCTTCCGCAAACAAGACAGAACTATTCATACAAATATTAATTTTTAAGGCTTCAGGATACCAACGATGCCAAAACAAATCAAAAGAGCTTTTAACTGGAGCTCATAAAAATCGTTTTATTTGTTGGCTAGGATTCGAATGCAGTACTTTTGCAAGACTGAGAATGTTTTACAAAGTAATTGTGTGTGGGGGTTGAAAAAATCAATGAATTTTATGAACTTGGTATGTACTTGTGCAAGACTATACCTACAACGTTATGCAGTAATGCAGCTCTGCACTTGCAAATCCTTGAGTAGAGTGACCAGGATTCTTATGTAAATCAGGGGTTGAATTACCGCATCAGTGATCGAGTGAGTGAATTCTATTTTTCTTTCAACATTCGCTCTATATACCACAGCATCAGTCTGCTGCTCATTTGTCGACTTCAATTCGTTCAAATACTGATGAAAGAATGTCAAATTGAGGTCTTAAAGTGCTCGATAACGTGAGAACAAATTCCAAAACACATAATTGAGTAACGTATTACTTGACCACGTGTGCGGTAATTCAGACCCAGATTGAAATTTTTAATACGTTACAATTTTAAACTGCTTTGTTGAACAAATTCTTATGCACAACTTATACTTGTCCAAGTAGTAGAATATTACAAATTAGATGTGTCTTTTGATACCATTTTCTGAAGACATTGTTTTTTTTATAATTATCGATGATGTGCGTCAAGGGCTTTTATGAATAATGAATATAATATTAAAAAAAATAAAAAACAGTGCTAGCATTCAGGAAAATATGACAGGATTTAATAGGAGACAGCGATGCGCTTTGCTTTTGAACTTTTGGGAATCGTAATGCAGGGAAAAAACAGAAAGTGGAAGAACAGAGCATTCCACATTCGGGCAGTGCGGCTGAAATATCAGTCTTTAGGCATTACTTATGTCCGAAGTTGAGTTAAACTTAGTTCTATGAAATTCTTAGCTTCAAAACATGAGTATGACCACTTCAAAGCCAATTCAAAGAAGTTCACAAGTTGTTTAACATTTCTTAAGTATGAGACAAACGTTGCCACTGCTCCATTTTTATTCAAGGTGAAAAGTTCTAGTCGATCAAGACGAGAGACACAAGTTGAAAATAATTTATGCTGAGCTAACCCAGTCTATAACAAATAACTTTAACATTTTTGTTATTTATTAGTTTTTTGACAAATAATTTTATTTAAATTAATTTATAAATCTCACTGACGATGGAAACATTGCTTCTGAAATGTACATCTGAGGAAATATAAAAAGTGTTTTAACTGTTAAAAATTTTACTAATCTTTTCAATTAACTTTAAAGGAAAATAGATGATTTTCAAATTCATTCGAAGATACCCGTTGGTCACTCTGGTACCTTGCCAATGCCCACACATATTTCAAATGGATTCCATTTCCACCTACTAACAAGTAACAACAGTTATTTGGCGTCGAACAAGGAAGATGGGAGCTGGAAGCTCACTACACAAGTCACTAGAATTGGAGTCAACATTCGATAGTATTTCTCTTATTTTCTTTAAGCTCATCCTTTCTCAGAGTACAACCATTTTTATTTGCTTCAAAGAGAAAAAAGCTGCAAACGAACCAACATGTCCCTTTGCAACTTTGAACAACTCCACGAGATGCTCTTTGTGTAGGTGTGTCAGTAGGTTTTTACGGAAAAGAGGTCAATGAAATGACGATCTCGGGTCATTGGTGGTGTACGGTACATAAATGTATACTCTGTAGACAGGTGTGGGTAATTTTAATTTGATTGTGGTGGGAAAAAGAATTGCAGGTGTGGTAACACTCTTCTGCAGAATTTAAGAATAAAGTTTGTGAGAATGATGACTGATGAGTTTCTTTCCTTTTCTTTAGAATTCTAATCGTTGAATTTTTCTTGAAAAGGATAACGGATTTTCTTTTAAAACAATTTTTGAAGTGGGTGTTTGAGGATATTTAAATGATGCAGAAATTGCGTAATGAAAATGGATTCACTCCGCTTTAAGTCAAGTCTTTTAAGAGTGGTTTGTTTGGCTTATGTGTGCATTGAGAATGCGAGAGAGAGCAAAAAACTTGCAAGAATACTTGGCTACAGGATATTTTTTTCTTCTTCTTCTAAAAATTGTTGCATCCGAATGAATACTTGAAATGGGGTCACAAGGAAGTGGCGTTTAGTTAAAAATCGGTTGAAAAGAAATCAGAAAATTGTTGAAAGTGAAGACGGATTTTATTTTAACAAGTTGATGAGGTTAGCTGGTACTTGAAGTCCTTAAGTTTTCTTTTTTTCGCCTCTGATCTATTCTTTTTTTGAGAAATTGTGTGAATTGCTTCAGAAAAAACGTAGCAACTTGTTGAGGTGTAGAAAAATAAGTTCTTAGTGTCACAAAGTCACGTAAGAAATCGTGACGAAAATTATGTTAAGCAAAATGAATTAAGAACAATGTTGCAAGAACTGTCACATCTCACACAAAATTGTAGTTAAAAGGAAACTGTCGACACTAATGTTATACTGCTTCAAGTTGTATTGTCCTTGAATGTGATAGTCACAGCTAAGTGTCGCATAGTTTCAAAGGCTCTGCGAATTTTTAGTAGTGTCACAAGTAAAAAGTCTAGGGTAAATGTGTCTCAATATCGCAAAATAAAACAAATAGTATAACAAAGCACTTTCCTGCACTTTAATTAATGACTCTATACTGTTGAGATTTACGCGCAAAATTTGATTCCTGCGAGTGGATAATTTTCTAGTGCCGAGCACTTAAGTTGCAACACTTTATTAAAGAGCCTACTCGATACTAGAATTTAAATTTAAAAGCAAGTGAGGTGTTGATTAGCATGACTGTCAAATGGAATTAAAAATGATTGCCGACTTCGATCGACTATGTGAGAAAGTGCAAGTTATTACTCTCGGAGGACTTGCCAATTCCTCTCGAAAAGTGATCGAAAACCTCTTGGATCTTTCTGAGATTTAAAACTGGAACTCCCACGTAACATTCACACATCCAAATTATAACGCCACGAGCAAAACATCGAACGACATCCAACCAACATCGAACAAGTACTTGTGGCATTCACGATAAGAAATAACTATACTTGTATCGTTGTCAACATTGTTAAGGAAAAGTACAATGGTGTAAGGAATGGCTGTGAAAAATTCTGGGCTCCCAACTCAGTTGCGCCACCTTTTGTATGTGTGTTGATAAAATTCGAAAAAGGTGTGTTCACGATTTAAATGCAAGGTACAATTTGACATTCTAACACCTTTTTCTTCATCGGTTCGTGATTGTCTATTAATCAACAGGTGAATAGAGTCAAATTCGCCATAGTTTTCTTCATAACATGTCCAATAAATCTTTCCTGAAAGTGTGATGCCTTTTAAGTGTGAAACACCCTGCTAAATTTAAACTCCTATTATATCTACACATTCTGATTTAAAATAAGTTTGATTAAGGCCGCATCGAACACAACTCATTGTCATAGAGACGCCTGCTTAGTTTTTATCTCTCAAAATTCCCAAAGTAAGATAGTCTTAGTTGTAAGCAATTAATTAGCTCAACGAACAACAAAGCCTTGTCTCAATCTGTTTATCGTATACAAAGTGATTACAAGTAATTAAAATGTTTTATGTTTTGAATGTAATCGAGTTTTCTTCCGCATTGGTAACACAGCATTGTGATTGTCGCACGCCAAATTAAACCCAAAGCATACGAGTAGAAATAAATTAAATCTTTCTAAAAAGACCTTAATTTACACTTTTCGCTTTTTTCGCCTCATACATCAGTGCCAAATGAGAGACACAAAAATAAAACCGAGAGGGACATTCATTGTTTTGTAGAAATTAACCTTTAATTATTATTTCTGTGTATCACTTTGTTTTTGTTGTCTTCAATGTCATAAGCACAAGTCACATCGTCGTCGTGTAATCGCTAATCATAGTCCCAGTAGAGTAAATTTATCGTGCAAAACAAGAACAGAACGGAATATTTTACATGATCGCCGCAGTTTAATCAGACCACATGCTACTTACGTAGGTACACCGCACCGTTGCGCTCTTAATTACAACCCCATGCTTTGGCCTATATGTGTAATTATTTATTTTTATAAAACAGAAAATGTTGAAAAACAAAACATATTCTCACTGACGTAGACCATGATGGGGGTAATAATGTGACGTTTGCTTTCACCATTCAGCTAATGTATCTATTTATTTGGTGACTGTGACCGCGAGGCACCAAGTCTATGGCCTGCCCATGACGACGACACAGCGTACAGCGATCGTCGCACCGCGCCGGCTAAATGAATGATAGTAAAATATAGCTTTTATCTAATTAAACATTTGTCGTTTATATCTATTTGTGACAATGTCTACCAAATGGATGGCAACAGAAATTAATTCAAGGTTAACAAGGTGCCTCACTTTTGGCTGCTGCCGATGTTGCCGTTGTGATTGTTGTTGTTAATGTTTTAAAAATACAAAATAAGTTGAACTCTATGATAAAGCTGAACAAAGAATTTCCTAGTGTTGCAAGGTTTTAATGAGGTCTTTTGAATGATTACTTAAGTAACTAAATATTGGTTCTGAAAATAATTAAGCCCTTTTATATGATTGCATGAATGTAGAATAAATCACCCTGTCGTCAGTATAACGCTTGCTATCTCTCCTCATACAAACATGTGAGGGGTGAGCTAGCACGAGACCATGTTGAGTTAAATTTAACTCTGTGGTTGGTAGTGATTTATTTTAGGATGCGGTTTTTGAAAAGCAATCAAATGCTGCTTAATTTAGTGGTGGGTGCTAAGCTATAAATGTCAGCAGTGTGCTTATTAAAAGCTCGTAACTCTTCACCAGTGACACCATTAATTTCTGTTTAAATCTAACCTCTTATTATTGTAACCAAAATAGGCGAAACTCTTGATGCAAATTTAAAGTTGATTTGAAGTTTGATAGACAAATCAAATCGATTGGGGTGAGACAAAATGTATCCATTTGTCATTTAATACTAAAAATGCCGATCAGCTTAAAGGAAGTGATTAATTTGTGAACTTATTTTGGGGGTAATGTACCAATACCAACACAATAGCGATTTATTGAATTTTTCCAATGAAACTGCGATAACGATATAGACAAGTTATAAATTTATCGAAAAGTAATTCAAAGAATTGCAAATCACCCTACTAAAGTCGCTTGCTATGGGAACAAAGTTCATTATTTAGTGCTCCTTCTATCGCTTGAGTCATGAGTGTGTGTGATAAAAGGCTTTGTAGGTAGTTATCGTTGAATGTTTATGAGATTTTTGTTGACCTTAGGGAAATATTTGTTAGGCGGCATTCAACAATGTTGCAATTGCTGTCAAAAATAGTGTTTTGGCACTTAAAGCTCTGGAAATTGTTAAAAACTAGGTGTTGGGTATTTTATAATAGACAGCCACATCAAGCTCGGAGAATGTCAAGGCCTAAGGCACTACCATCAATCATAGCTTGTGACAAATGGGGGAGACCTATAATTTTTTGCCGATGTCAAACGGCTAGGTTATAAAACGTTTTTCATCACAGTGAAATTAGCTATCGGGAAATGCCGGTACCTGTGAAAACACTTTCGCAAGCTTTCTATACGTAGCACGCACATCAAGGACTTATGAATACCCTTATGATGTGATAAAACACAGTGCTAGCACTTAGGAAAATAGAAGAAAATTTAATAGGAGACACCGATGCATATTGCTTTTGAATTTTTGTGAGCCGTAATGCTAAAGTAAAACAGAGTCTGGCAAAGCATTCCACATTCGGGTGGTCCAACTCAAACTCTGACGTAAAAAGGCAGTAATCCTTATCGTTACTTCACTTGCCTTATAACCTTATGTCCATATTTATTTTAATCAATTCATGTTGTTTTTGTTCTTTTTGATTGTTACAAATACTAACGATTAGCTATGGCATCTTGCATTTACCCTATGAGTCATTTGATTGAGGCCTTCTTAATAAACCCTTCTGTTGAAAATTGATTTGGCCGGGTAGTGCAAATGCAACCTTCTACCTCCTTAGCTTGTAAAGATAGCCAGTCACCAGTCTCAAACGTTTTCGTTTATGTTTTTTTTTCCCGGCGAATACATGGCATCCATGGGAAAAGTTTAACATTTTTCCATACGGTATTTAACTTAAGAGTATGAAAGAGTATGTGGTAGGGCCTTGTTTTTGAATAAATTTTTTTTTAAACTAGTTTTGGAATTAGTAAAATCTGTAGTACACCTAAAAGGAGTATCACGGTGATTGGAGTTCGTTCGGTAGCTGTTAGATGGTACTTCCAGGTTCTGAAATTTTCAAAATGACTAATGGACAAGCGAAGATCTTCTTGTACTTCTTCTTCGTCACGAGAATGGTGATCTTGAAGGGATCACTGCTATCCCAATTAACTTATTCACACTAATGAACCGTTCGTAAGGTACGCCATCGTATAGACAAACGGCGATCACTTGTACAAAGAGTTTGTTACGCTATATCCGATTTAACATTAATAGATAATAGATTTTTAGACTTATCCACAATCTGCTAGATGATTATTTATAAGTCTTTCTTTTATTCACTCTCGTGGGAACGTCTGGACTTGGAAGTCTCATTTTTTTAAAAATAAATAAAATAAAATAAATAAATAGGGTGGCGCAACAGAGCGAGGAGCCCCAGCGAGCCTAGCGCATTTCCTACAACCATGCCTTGTGAGGGAATGGAGGGGACCTACAATTTTTCTGTCGGTTCCGAACGGCTAATCGAGAAAGCACTTTTCATGGCAATGGATTTACTAACATAGGACTTGCTAATTCCTCGCGAAATACCATAAATAAAAAATCTCCTTTAAAAAATTTATAAATGAAAAGATTAGTAAAGTTTTTAACAGTTAAAACACTTTTTATATTTCCTCAGATGTACATTTCAGAAGCAATGCTTCCATCGTCAGTGAGATTTATAAATTAAATTAAATTTAATTATTTGTCAAAAAACTAATAATAAACAAAAAATTTTCTAAACAAAATTATAGTTAAGTTGAGTTGACGATGGAAGCATTGCTTCTGAAATGTACATTTGAGGAAATATAAAAAGTGTTTTAACTGTTAAAAACTTTACTAATCTTATCATTTATTAGATTAAAAAACACGTGGATTATCTCAACTAAAAAACTCATCAAAAAATTAATATAAATTGCCTCAATTAGTGGAACAAATTTTTCCACTCTTCTTTTTGAAGCTATTGATATAATTCGGAGACTTCCGACGAACTTGCCTTGATAACCTTTTTGTTTTATTGAAAAATATCAAAAATATGTTCAGATAATGGCATCGAACAGGGACTCGCTGTGTACAGTCAGCGAATTTAGCTTCTGTGGTAATTTCCTAAGCCTTAGGCACTTATATTTGAAGCAAATTTTCGATCAAAATCTACCCTTCGGCAAACATAAGATGATGTGGTGTCCATTGCGTAATGATTGACATGGCTGTTTGTTACGTGGGAGGATCGTGGTTCAAATCCCAGAAACGTTTATGGGTATAACCTTTCGCTAGGAATTGGCAAGTCCTCCAAGAGCACCTGCATACTGCCATCAAAGACTCTTCTAACTTGGTCGTTCGGAATCGGCATCAAATAGTGAGCTCTCTGAAGTTGTGCACTCCAGGTCGGTTGAGATCTTGTTCCACTTGATTGCGCTACCTACGACGATGTCTACGTCTTCCACGATTTCTCTGCAATGTGCTTTCGAAAACCCGTTGAGCTGGAGCATTTGGGTTCATCCGCTCTACACGGCCCAACTATCGTAGCTTCGAGATGCGTAGGTACTCTTTTGGCTATGCTCATGTCGCGGTACAGCTTATACAGCTCGTTGTTGTATCTTCTTCTCCACACATTGTCTTCGTATACGGAACCAAAGATCATTCGGAGAATTTTTCTTTCGAAACGACCAAGGCTTCCGCGCCTCAAAGCAGGACTGGGATTAAGGTCTTAAACAGGGTTAACTTGGGTTTTCTGGAGAGGGTTTTGTTTCTCAATTGCCTTCTTAACCTAATGAAGCAACGGTTGGCAAGAGTTATTCTCCGTTTGATCTCCGGCTTGATGTTGTTGTCCGTGTCTTTATCGGATCCTAAATAGACGAAGTCCTGTAGTACCTCGAAGTTTTGTCTGTCTATTGTGCTGTTTTGACCAATTCGTCGATGTTTGGTGTCCTTGTTTGATGACAACATATACATTCCTTTTTCCCTCATTAACCATCAAACTAATTTTTGCCGATTCTTTTTAAATGCTCGCAAAAGCACTTAGTTTGGAACTTAGTCGTTAGTAAAAATGCGATTGTCTGATCATCTAAACGCACCTTTGAATGATTTACTTACAATTTTTTGAAAGAAGGGAGAAACAAATGAAAAAGAATCACAAAAATAAACTCAGTTTCACATACCCAGTTGTGACCATACAACTCAAACTCAAATGCGAAAAGTCATGCCATAGCCTACATTAATTGAGAAACCGGAACAATAAATTGCAATTTTTGTTATGTAGGTATGCGTACCTACAGAAGTAGTGCAGCGTACTTTCAAATGCATCTCCTGCCTCACTTTGTATTTATTCTACATTCTAAATAATCCTCATGTGTGAACCGAAGAGAAACAAAATGTGTTATTTTCACACATTCACGAAAACTTCTGAGCACTGATCGTTCGCATATGTTCATAGTTCGCTAATAAGCTATTTGGCCAACTATTTGCCATGATTTGGATTACCTCATGCAAAAAAGCAAACCAGAATGTCATAATGAAGATTTATAAATACGTTTTAAATATAAACATTATTAAATAATAAACACACAGTCATTTGGCAAACTAGCGAGCATACGTATGTATAACCGAACACACGTGACGGAAGAATAAATAAAATTATTAGCATTCGCTATAATATGAGCTCAAAGCAGACATCTCCAAAATTGACAGAAATCGCATAAATCACTTAAGCTATACAAATCAAACTTAAAATGAAAGTGAGAGCTCTGACTGACGTAGCACATAATACGCAAAACAGTTACCAAGCTCTTCTTTGTCGTCGCCGTCTAGAAAAAAGAAAAGATTTTTGTCTATAGGTCTGAGAAACTTAATAGGTTTTAATTTACAACTACTTAAGGTGCCTTAACGCGCTAAGCACTCGAGGTGGGTTTTTTTTCTTTCTTCCTTTTCTTCGCTTTGTCATTCTTCTTTATGCAACTAAAAATAGTAAAAAAAAAAAATAAAAACTTTTCTTTTCTTCTGTGTGTCTTTCTCCGATGAGATAATCGAAATTCATTAACAAAGTGCCATAAAAAGTATGTCAACGTGTCGATTAAATTGTTGCTTATTATGTATGCAAAAAATTGAAAAGGTTATTCCCATGTTTCCGTTTAGTTTTCAATTTCTGTATAAAAAAAAATACCACACTTTCAGTTTCAACCAGGGTTCTGTTATACTCATGAGTAGAGCCGATAAAAAACAGAAAATAAATAAAACAGAGAAAGGAAAGGAACTAAAGCAGAAAAAATTTTACCATTGGTGTTGATTTTGCATAACTTTGAGGAGAATGTTTTTCTTTTATTTTTTGGAAGCACGTGACTGTTTTAAGTCTGGCGATGTAAGATATTTGACCAATCCAGAGAAATACGAGTTGACAGTTTGGGACTTCTGAGGTTTAATGTTGCATTTGATATTTGATAAAAAACTGGGGACGTTCAGCTTACGCAGTGAGGTTCAAAGAGTTCATTTGGAACATTGAGTTAAAACCACATACTTACACATTTAAATTTTTCCCAAATGGTAATCAGACAATTTTGACTTTAGCTTTTTAAGAAATGAGAATGTTGCTGTTGGTAAAATGATGCTATTCGAGGAATTTAAACAGTTATGTAACTGATTTCAACCATTGACTGTTGTTAAATTTGCGGCGCTCGCATTTGAGAGTCTTTAAAATTGCAAACTAATCAACATATTATTTCAGCCATGGCCCAAAAGCATGAGACACCCTTAAAAAGTGAGCAAAGTTCAAAAGGGAAGTAAAATGAAAAGAACCGCAGTGTGCAGAACCATAAGAGAAAAAAAAATAATTTCTTATTGCTGCCATCTTTTATTTCAGTAACTTTCACTATTGTTGGAGATGGTCTGACCAGTTGCATCTTACAGTTTAAATAATCGTCTCTTAATTTTTTGCTTAAAAATGTTTTTGATTATCTCTTTGGATTTAGGAACTTCGCTTCGGTTTAAAAACTCTCAAAGCTGCTGAACTTAACTTTGGAAAACAGCAACAAAGGTTTCAAGTTCCTGCTTCTTTTGGCCAAGGCTCTACATAGATCTTGTAAGGAAAATCTACAATCTATTGTCAATTATTCAGTAACTACAACAATTTTTGTATTTTTTCTGAATTAGAAATAATTTATTCATTGCGGCCTTGAAGTGACCTTGAATTTTCACATAAGTTCATATTTTATACAAGCTTATGATAACGGATTTGCTACTTCCAGTTCATTTAAGGTTTTCTAGAGACCGCCACCGTCTAAACCTAATCTGAAGTATGCAATCTGAGGTCTTCACGATTTTCCGAGATTTCTTGTTGAAATCTCAATTTTTTGGATTTAACCCTGATTCCATGCAAATCCAGCAAAAGTGTCCCCTTCGAACTTTGGACCATTAACCCTTACTCCCCGGGCACCAATTTTCCATTCCTTTTCAAACTGTTTTTGTGTGAGAGTGAGAGTGGTACATTTTTAGATTGTTCAATTGATAGACCGGACGTATGAGTTTGGGTTCGAATCCTGTGCTGGGTATGGTAGGTAGGTAGGTTGGGAACCCCCTCTGAATCATTCGGAGACCAGGATGAATTTTAAGATGCTGTTGAGTGGGAGGTTAGAGATGTTGTTCAGTTCATCGAAGAAGTACTTTCTGAGGACTTTTTTTTAGTGTGGGCTAAGCTGGGTCACTCACAGAGGAATTGGAATGATCTATCCTCTTCCTCTTCATCCTGGCATCCTCTACATAACTCGGATGTGCTAATGCCCATTCTCATCACGTGGGTAGCCAGGTTGCACCCGTCAGAATGCCAATCAACAGAGTAAGTCGAGCCCTGCCAAGCTGGAGTGAAAATTCTGTTTTATTTTTTTCTTGGAAATAGCTATCTGGCCATTGGTTTCCGGAAACCCAGCATGTTTCTAAAGATGACCACCTGCCATGGGTAATTTTTAGACAATTTCGTTGGATTCTGTTTTTTTTTTTTTCTAGTGTTCGTTTCGCTGGGTTGATGTGTTGACCCGATTTTAGCCAGCTTGTCCGCCATTTCTTAACCACTTATGTCACGATGTCCTGGAACCCAAATTAAATTTACGGTGTTCATTGAGCTGAGCTGAGTCTTTGACTACTGCGACAGCTTTCTACTAGTGTGGGTTTTGTGACAATGGATAGTTTTAATGGCCGCCTGCTGTTTATGAAAATGTCAATATTTTTGCCGATCAAATTTTCCGTAGCCAGATGTTTTACGGCTTCACAACTACAAAAGTGGGGAGCTTTATGGATCTATTCATAGGAGGGCGCCCGCGCGCCTGGTTCTTAAGTTTATTTCAGCCATTGCTTAGGTGTTAAGTAAAATTTAAGGCACCTTTTTTCTATCTATTCCATCTTAAAAAAAAGGAAGGGTTGCTGCCTTGGTAGTTCAATGAACTGGTAATTGGTCTGAGCGGTCCAGCTAAGTATTAGAACCGAGTTAAAAAAATGCAACAACCAAATCAGTTTTTAATGGTTATTACCTCCTATCACAATGGCTACAATTATAAGAAGCTCGCTTCTAAAGAATATTTTGTTTAACAAATGACCAATAAAAGTTAAAAGTAGAAGTTTTGTCCTCTTTTATTGATATTGCAATTTTGTTTGAACTTTTTTTCGTGAACCTGTTGTCAATGTTAGTCAGTACCTTAATCAATAAAACGTAAATGAAATAAATAAATAAATTTACAAATACCATAAAGTTTTTGTTGTAATAGACTTTCCCATAACATTTACTACACCCTTATCGCCATTCAACTTACCTTTATTATTTCTATTTTCTAAATGATTTTGAGGTTTTTCCTTTGGGTTTAACGGTCATTGCTATCATCCTCTCTCCACTTAGTGATCGATATTTTTTAAAAAAGCTTTTATTGACTTCAATTGCAATAGGATAAGTTAGTTCTGTTAAATGCCCATAAGTAGATTTATACTGAGTTCTGAATCCCATAACTTTTCCCACAAATTCCCAATTTTTTTTTTTTGATTGTTTTCTGGTTTCTTATTCGAATTTTCAATTGTAGTACCAAACATTATACTATCTTTATGACTTCCAAGCACAAGATAAGATACTTAGTCAATTTATATTTAGTGTTGGGTATAAAATATAGTTTCCGTTGGACCCACATAAAAGATTATTATTTATCAAAGAAACACAACAGTTGTTTAAACACGAATTCAATAAAACTTTAATGCTTTGAAATTGACGTAGAAGTATTTAATGATTTTATGTTCTAGGGGCTTTTGTAACCATTTACTTATTTTACAATTTGTTTATTTTATTTAATCGGAACTTATTTTTTTTTTCTTTTCAGAATACATAAAGCACAATGGCCTTAATAATGAAATATATTGATAACATACACAGATATATGGACACATATGGTGGTAAGTTTTCCTTTTTTTTTTTTAGTTCTGCACATTTTCATTTTTACATACCGAAGTTTTAAAAGTAAAAATTATTATTTTATAAATCCTTACTAATACTATAAATGTGAAAGTAAGTTTGTTTGTTACGCCTTTTCGTCTAAACTACTGAAGCGATTTAAATAAAATTTGGTACAGTGACAATAGGCCTAATTCCATCTACATATTTTTAGGGGAGCGCGATTGTAAACAGTAAGAATGCTTCATTATCCCCAAGTAACATAAATTATCGGCCAAATCTAGAACTGTCCGCACCAAAAACTTATTGGAGGACGTCGGATCGGCCGATCGGAGAACTACCACGAAGCAAAATGTCTCCGAACAGTAGGAAATCGGAAAGAATTCTGCTTCGACGGTTACCTCGATAAGGCCTTATATTTCATCCCAATATTCCCACGGGAACGGAAACGGGAGTGTAGATGCTACATCATCTGACAGTAACTATATTTCATCCCAATATTCTCACGGAATCGGGAGCGGGAGCGGGAAACTAAAAACTTTCAAGTTATCTTCAGTTTAGCTTTAGAGGTGTTCCTACCCTATGCTTCGGATAAGTTGGAACGGGGTGGGTCAGGTAGTATTATATAAAAACACTTCATTTAGTTTTGTAAGTTTTCTTAATGACAAAAAATAGCTTAAATGATGTTTCACCAATGTGCTTATCAATGTGGTTAAGTTGAGAGGACTGGTCTGCAACTGTTATGGTGAATCAATGCTCTTCATCTATTTTGTGATGGGTGTTTCCAACGTCATGCAAATGTGTCTTCTGAAAATTATCATTCACATGATCTTTGATTAAATCGTTGAGTAATATGTTGAGAACACGCATGGTTCACGATCAACGAAGTAAGCAATTTAAAAAGAATTCTTCTTTTTCAGCATACAAACTTTTGTGGTTGAACCCAGTGATACATCTGCGGAGTATGCTCCAAATTTTCTGACATCTGACAAAAAGTTTCCGGTATATATCTTTTCGACACGTGTGTGTACGCTTTATTTTTTAGTCTGATCTTACTTTGATCTTACCAATGATTTCCAGTCATTTTATTTACTGGATCACCATGTCCTCGTTATGTTACGGTTGTCTGACTTAATTGAACGTTAGTTCAAAAAATTAATAGGGTGGGGCTACAATGCTATGAAAATCTTGTTTCCTAAAGTATTTTCAGCACCCACAGTTTTATGCGAATTTTGATCCGATTACTTCCCAATTCTTCACGAGGAAAAACAATTTTTTGCTCGTTTCTATGACTCGAACCTCGAAGTCCCACAAAGCAGATTATGTTGTCTTTTAATGGGTAGACATTTTGAAAAGAACTGATTACCTTTGAACAAAAAAAAAAACTGCAGAAGTAACATTAAGAAGGAAAAATTAATGGAATTACAAGAGGAAGGAAAAGTGTGCACTTTCTGAAGGTTTAAATGAAAAGAACAATCAAAATGTTATACCTGCTGCGAACACTAATGAATTTTCAATTTTAATTAAAAATAATACGTGTTCAGTGTTACCGCAGGCTTAATTTTATATGAGTCCCCGCCGCTGAAAAAATA
Organism: Melanostoma scalare; assembly: GCA_949752695.1. Taxonomy (NCBI): domain Eukaryota; kingdom Metazoa; phylum Arthropoda; class Insecta; order Diptera; family Syrphidae; genus Melanostoma; species Melanostoma scalare. The sequence continues at coordinate 228,634,665 of OX456985.1, read as the reverse complement.
AGCCATTTTGAAAATAAATCAGTCCTTTAAAAATGTATTAAAAGGATGTTAATATTGTTCGATTCATTTAATAGTTTGTGGAGAAATAGGTTAGCGAGGACAATTGAAGGAGTGTTTCCTAAAGTATCCAAACTTTGCTCAGAAAAACCTAACTCTTATATCATTTGTCGATAATCGGTATCAGTTGAGTTTGTAAGACTCACTCAGATTTAACTATGTTCAAGTTTCTAGTAAAAACATAATATGCAGCTTTGTATGTAGACGGCTTTTTTGCAATACTTAAAAGAATGAATCAAATTGAAATAAGATAAATCCCTGAGTAAGGCTAAAAAAAATTAGTCCTTTTAGACTCAAATAAGTTCCAGTGACAACTCTGCTTTTAACATTGGTGGTCCTTAGTTTTTAAGTACCTTTCCCGTCTGAAAATAAAAAGTCTTTAATATTCCTAGGCTGCATTTCTCTCAACCATTGCTACGACGTTAACCAACAATTTACTACCGGTTCCGAAAGGCTAGGCCAAAAATTTTGATCACAATGAGTTTGCATTTCACACGTCTGTCAACAGTTTTGTAGAAGAAAACAACAAAAGAAGAAGTTTTGGACATAAACTTTTTTGAACCTTGAAGAAAATTTCAAGAATTTAGCTTCTTAAAATAAATTCAACCCTTACACTTAACGGTAAAGAAATTTATCTGAGTAGTACATTACTCATTCATTATACTTCAATTCGCTGCAGCAAATTCTCCCGTCTCATCAATTTTGTCTTATAAAACAACTGCCAAAAAGCGTAAGCAATCAAAATTAATCAGGAAGACGACTTTTTATTCAAAGAAAAAACAAAAGTAATCTTTCAAGCAAGGATGAGCTTCTGCGCTCATATTTTTTATTCTTTAGACTTTTGACATTGAATAATTAATTCCTTTGAACTCACTTTGAGTCATTGAAGTTCTTTTGAGTTCAAACAAATAAATTAACAAAGAAAGACTAATGAGATTCGCATATAACATGTCTGTCTTCTTGATATGTGCACCTACACCGAATTTTCGTAATTTTTTCTTTACTTGACAGAATTAAAGAAAAAAAAAGGATCTCATCATTTTTGAATGAATCCTCGTGCAGGTTTGGATAACGAATTAATATTTAATTGTGTACTTCAGATAAGAGGATAAATGCAAACAACACTTCTTCTGAGAACAGAAAAAAATAACAAATTTTACAATCACTTAGCAAACCACAAGTAGCTGGTGTCATTGAACTGCCAAACAATCAAATTATTCATAAATCTTATATTAACGTTTCTGGTTTCGGAAAAAAGTGTGTTTTTCTGTGTTAACGATATTCAAAAACTTGGAGGTCAGGGACACAGATTAAAGGTTTGTGATTTTTTCTTGATAAATTGTAAATCTTCCGCTTCATTGAAAACTGACAAAAGAAAAATGTTTAAAATTAACACTGTTCTAGAGGAACCTTAAAGGTTTTTTTTTTTTTAAAGATAAATCAACTTGTGCCTACACACGTTCGTGTGAATATGCTAAAGACTTGAGTGTTTCCTCAAATTAAATCATTAATATGCTTAAAATTAACCGTATTCTGCATCAATTCCATTCATCATCTGTCTGAGTCCAGCATACTTAATGGGGCAAATGAGTTTTGAACTTAATCATTAAATTATTGGGAAGAAAAATTATATGGTTATTTGAAAGCTCCCAGGTACGTGCCATTTAGGTGTGATAGTGTACTCGCAATACATTCAAATTATGTCAAAAGGGGTGGGTATGAGCTCCACCTCCATTATATGGAGATATAACAATGCTCAACAGCTGTACGCTCCCTCTCGTCAAGTTCATTTTAATGTGCGTTGTATTTGCATAACGCTTGACCGACTTTGATTTATATTTAATGGCCTATGGAAATATTCTACGCTTTGAAGCCTTTCTTCGATATAGAAGTCTGCGATTCAGTGAGTTTCACTACGTGATTTAATGACTGTTTCGGTAAAATGTTTTCAAACACACAAAATTCACAGATTATATTTTGTCACGTGGATAAAAGGGGACCTAGTTTGCGTTTGGTGATACCTGTATTCCGAAATAATTTGTGATCGCAAAAAACTTTCCTTGAAACTCCTCATGTAAGTGCCTCATTAAAAATGTAACTCAAAGAATTCTATCTGACGAAAATCTTGTCAAAGGTCACTTTTGTCGGAAAAAATCGCAGTACCCAAATGAGGAGCTTAGAAAATTACCTTCAACAAACAATGTTTACCCTTATAAGGCTAACTGCTTGCGAGGTCAATAACAGGAAGTGCATTGTTTCCTCATGTAGGTAAACGATAGAAGATAACTCTCCTGTGTTGCTTTCTTGAATGAATCGATAGACAAAAAAGAAACTATTTCGATTTCAACGATTATTTTCCACTTAAGGCAGTCCTTTCCTTTATTCACAAGTTTAATTTGCCTGATATTGCAAATTCTATAAGCTATTGCAAACAATAAGTCATGAAATTCATTTAATAAAGCAATGGGCTTCATGATTTGGTTGCTTAATTTGAGTGATGCGTATTTTTAAAATTAAGTCTAATATTTTCGTATCACATATTTTTGGAATGCTGATCGTATAGGAATAGATTTTTAATGTGTTTCAAAGCTCCCACGTCAAAAGTGTCCAAAGGAAGAAAATTCATCCAGAACGAGAGTGTTTAGGGCTGGTGATCAGATGCAAACAAGTGTAGATATGCATTTCCGTATGTAATTTTCATAAAAATAATTAAAGCAATAACATCAAAAGTCAATATTGTGCTTCGATAGCTACCGAATAAGGTGTTAAAGTTAAGGTATGCCTCAACCGAACAAAGGTTGAGCTAGGAAGTCTTGTGAAAAGTTGACAATTGATCCGTTTGACATGAGAAACGTGTGCAGACTGCCTGACACCATAAGTTTCGGCTTGGGTGAAATAAGCTTTTACGTTCGAGAACGTGCCTATTAAGTTAATCAATCGATTTCTGCGGAATCTCGAGGTATTTAAACAAAAAAAACAAAAACCTCTTTTTCATTTGAGGTCTTCAGAGTGAAACCATTTTTAACTACATTCTCATTACTGTTATTCAGCACACTCAATTAGCACTTATTTTTTCTATAAATATACGATTTACTAACCAAAATCCGTGTTTTTTTTTATTTTTAGACACTAGGACAAAGGATTGGCCAATGATGTCATCACCGTTTCCAACATTAGCCGCATGTCTAACATATGTTTACCTTGTCAAGGTATGTTAATACAAAAATGTATAAATGTATTTATTCTACTTTTTATTTGCTCACATTTGGACTCAAAACAAGCAGAAATAATAATAAAAAAAAACCAAGAGAACATTAATTTATTTACTTGCGTGCCAGTGATTTTATCGTTTTACTCAATTGATATACAAATTGACTGTGTAAATTAATGACTCTTTATGAATGAATTTGAGAAACACAGATTTGCAGAATAAAAGGGAGGAATAGTGGAAAAGCTATAGAATTATAATTCAATTGACATTTCTATTGTACGGGTTAGCAGTTTCAGTTTCAATTTCATGTTCATACGTACGCCTTTGGATTCATTTGTGTAGAAAAAACCAAACGAAATTGTTCTCAAAGTAATCGGGCAGTGCTAAAATTATAGCGAGTACTAGTTTGTTGTATTGTTATTTTTTTGACACATTTATTGAATTATTACATTTAGAGGAGAGCTTTTAGTTTGAAAAATTAGGTTAAAAAAAATATTATTCTTCATTGTTTCAGTTAAACTTACATTAACATTTGGTAGTTTTAGATTTGATCTAAAGTGTCAGAATTTTTGTGCTTGAAGCCCAAGAATAGCCAGGTTGGTCTTAATCCTACGAGAGATAAAACTAAAAAGTTTAAACTAAAAGTTTAATATGATATAAGAAATAAGGGCTTACAATTTTTAATAAAAAAAATAGTTCGTGGAAGAAGTGAAACTTTCTAATGTGGAAATGAAAATAGGAAGGGGTAGAAATTGATTTTTAGTGAACTCATATTGTTTCTTTAAGACAAACTTTATTAACATTGCTTGCAATTCACAACTGATCGCATCTTTTAAGCTGAATGACGCGGAATTGATACAACTGTTATATCAACAAATTGCGAGCAGTGCCGAAAAGTATGCAATCGATAATCCGCGTTAAACGTTTAACGCAAACTTGTTGGAAGTCGCATAAGAAGTTTCACTTCAAAAAGAAAGGAATCTTAACATCCAATTAGTAGTCTTTGTAGCTTGTGTGAACCTGGCACGTGCACCCGAGCTTTCGAAATAAACTCTACTACATGTCACAAAAATTTTATTAGACTAGTGGAAAAACTTATCACTTTCGTGAACACACACAGAAAATAAATTGTGTGGAATTTTCCCTGAGCATTCCTCATCTTCTGTCTCCAAATCCTTCATTATCTTTTTCATAATGAGGAGAACTGTGATTTTTCACCAAATTTATATCTGAAAATGAGCAAAATGTTATAACCAGAAAAATTATCCCTTCTCTTTCGCCAATTGATTTTTTTTTTCCACACGTGGAACCAGCGTAATTCTTTATCACAATGGCATGGGTGTAATTAGGGTAGTTCACACCATAAGACTTGTCAAACAGACTTCGGTTTGTATTACCAATGTTGATAGACTGCCTTGTTTACCTGAGTCAGTCTTTCCAAAATGAAAACGTCCTTAGTTGAACTGCCACGTAGTTATTGTTTTGATTACCTTACTTGGATATTCGTACTTTAATTTAGGCGTCAAAAAAGTAATGATCTAAGTCGATTTTGCCTTCACGGAACGAATAAAAAATTTCTAAGCACTTTGTAACATTTGGCCACTTCAAATATATGGTAACTCCAACGAAGGTCATCGGTTGCAGACACATCAATTACTCAAAGCTATTCGGTTTCATTGAGGTAGGTTCAATTCTTGATGAAATGGCAGTGGGGTAATGTTGAGCTTAATTGACAAAAGACAGCATTAATTTTTTGCAGCATTGCATCTTACTCGGTTCATATTACCTCAAGCAACAATGAGCTAATCATATGCAACCGTTGCCATTAGCCTTCCAAAAAGCAGGGAAGTGATTTTGGAAACAAATATGAGAAGCTGATGGTGGAGTCGAAAGCAAAACAATTAAGATGTTTAGAAGTTTCTGGCTAGAGGTCGTTGTAGAAAATAGGAAAGACAGTTGGAAACAAAACGGAACCCTGGGCCACACCAGCATTTAAACATCTGATGTGTGTTGAGTTGTATTGATTAGCTCTAACCCCTCTTCCCCACATGCTTTAAATCTATAGCAGCTATTACAGCAGCCTTTGAATATCGCAAGTGGAGACCATTATAGCAGCTTTATATACACAAAATTTGGCAGTTACTCGGCTTTCTTGTGTCTGTCATATTCCTGCTTTCTGCTATGACCAAGTGGAGACACAGCATAAGACTCAATAACAGTAGGAATAGTAATTATTAATGGTTGAGTTTGCGGCTGGAAGACACAAAAAAATCTTTTGACTATTGAGCTTTTTTGGGTGGATTTTTCTATGTCCCTTCGTTCGTCCCCATTGGTTTTGTGTTTTTCTTTAGTTTAGCCAAAAGTTAATGCCTTCTTTTCACCGAAACATTCCTATTGAAATTTGATTTTTCAGAATCCAACGTCTAGTTCTGAATAGGGAGGGGTTAATACTCTACAACTTATCGTCACTTGGTGTGACGAATATTCGGTGGTTTGATGTTGCAAGACTTGTTTTATATTTTGTATATATTTTTTTTTTTTTTTTTCAAATTTTTACATGAAATTTTCACCAGGTTTGACAGACTTCAAAATATAAAATCTGCCTGACCAACTTCAAAATTATGAAAAATGTTTGAAATCTATCCAACAAGTCGGACAAATGTTAACTTTAGGCAGCACCTTGGTCTTCTGACAAAAGTCTGTCAAACAAGTCGTACATTGTGAACCGCTTTATTATCAGAATGTCTGTCTGGCATCTATCTAAAATATTAGAAAAAAAATCTATCCATTTAGATAGGCGGTCGTTTGAGGTTTTGCATTGTCCAACATTGGACGTTCAAACCAAAGTCTGTCTAACAAGTTTTCTATTGTGAACCGCCCTTTAAATGCAAATAAACATGCGAGAAAAAAATCTGCTCCAGAGCAAATTTTAGGAAGAAATGAACTTTACTAAGAAAAACATCAAGCTTCTTTTAAGCACAGAAAAAATAAAACCATTCTCAAAAAAGGTTCAGACGCATGAGCCTTAAATTTATTTTGCTTGTTTTGACTCTATCTATATTGTTTGTGATCTTTAAACTTAAAAAAAAAGAAAGATTGTGAAGCAAACTTCTTACTACACTCAATCTTGTATCTCTTTCACAGGTTCTAGGGCCTCGATTAATGGAAAACCGCAAGCCATTCCAATTGCAAAACACACTAATAGTTTATAATTTAGTACAAGTGATATTTAGCGCATGGCTGTTTTATGAGGTAAGTACTTTCATCTCCATCGCGTAACTAAAATCATTTCGATCCTCTTTTTTGGCTTCTACCAAAGAACTAATAATGCAATTCAACAATTTTTTTTTTTATAGAAAGGATTTTCGCTTGCTATACGAAAATTATGTAAAAAAAAATGTGTTCATATTACGAGCAAAAACAAATATTCTTTTTTCAGAGTATGAAAATATTTGTATAGGGCACAGCCATACTAAAAAAAAAAAAGAAATTAAATAATAACTCAATTTTTTTTTTTAATTGTTTCTCATGAACAAATTGACATAAATTTGAATTAAATTTTTTAGTCGTTAATGGGCGGCTGGTGGGGACATTACAGCTTCAGATGTCAACCTGTGGATTATAGTGATAGTCCAACAGCTAGGAGAGTAAGTGCGAACAGATTACAACAAAATTTAATTACGCCTCTTCAATTGGCAAAAAAAACAAACTCAAAAAAAAAAAGCGAAAAAATGCACAAGTATATGGTCCAATTCAAAATAAATATTTTTAAGAGGCTTAAATTATATTTCGCGAATCTGCGCACTCTCGAAATAATTTTGGGTATCGAGTGGTAACAAACTCTCTCTTTCTCTCTTGCAATAACCTTGATGCAAGAACAAACACACACAAATACGTTACACGCTCACATATTGAATATAACCAAAAATAAATTTCCAATAACTGTGCTTTTTATTCTGTTTTTTTTTTTTCAAATTTTCCTAAGCGTTTTGTTCAAACGTAACTAATTGGCAATTAATTAAATGTTTTTAACACAAAATTTAAGAACATTATTGGCAATACCAAACACTTACATATTGTTTCACTGCTACACACTTTTTGCACACTTTATTTACCCTCCTCCCACCGATCCCTTTCAATTGTACAATAAATTCCAAAACAATATCCAACTCCTAAAGTGATCCAAAACCTTATAAACACACAACACACATGCGTCTCCATGACAAACTATGTTAAACATAAATTACAAATTTTGCCGTGTATTAGAGACACAACATGGCTTCAACTAAGGGCATCATCCTTAACGCACGGCTTGTAAAAAATATGCTTCGCAAATATTTTCAAAAACTGCAAATACATGTAAATAAAAATCCCAGCTAAGCAAAACTTTTGCAAAAAAGAAAAATATGCTGGACACCTCTCCTCTATCGCATTCTATCTGCGTTCTTTGAATGTGATTTGCTTTGCAATTATACTGCGTACAGGATTTTGTCCTTTGTTCATTCACCCAACTCAACGAGACCAGTTTAATTGATTTATCAAATTTACTTTTCAGTAGTAAATGTTTTTCTAAATTAACAAATCCAAGTAGAAATTTGTGTTTTGTAAAAATTAAGAAATTTATTTGTGTCATCTTTTGTATAAATTTATATTTTATTTCATATGTGAAACATTCGCTTCTTCAGCTTTTAGTAGTGCTTGTTTTTATTAATTTTATTTTTATGTCCATATTTGCAGATTTGTGTTTCCAGTAGAATGTTCCGGTACTTGTAGAAAATGTTAATCTCTTTGAAACTGTTGCTTCTATCTAGTTAGTTGTTTTGTAGTGCCGATAGATGACTCTTCTATCAGGGGAAGGAACAATTTATTTTCTTTTTTCAAAACATACAATGGACAAGTTAATGTATTGCGGCACAACTTAACATATTTATTTAATAACATATTTATATCTAAGTTACTTGGCAATTTATTGAGTCATATTTTTAATTAGCTAACGAAGCTACATATATATTATATATACCTGCGATAGTCAATATAAAATGAAGCAAAAAAGAGTTTCTTTCATAAGCAAGCTCAATTGCACAGCATTACACAGTCAGTCATTGAGTCAGTGATGAGTGCTAAAACGTCCAGTACAGTAAAAAGATGTTAAGTACGTGTAAGAGGAGTTGTAGTCTGTTGATTTCCTTTCGAAACAAAAGTTAATAAGTTCAGCGTCTTTCACACGTATTATTTATATTCTAAGCAGGCAGTTTTATGCTCTTTACTGTCTCACTGACTGATTATGTAACACTGTAAGAAGGTAGATGTAATGCACATGATGGTATTGGTACTATGATTCTAAACTGTCTTGGAATTTAACGATATTCTTAATAATTTTGCTGAAATCTTACAAAGTCATTGTGTGCTGTTTTTTGGGATGTAAGTACTTTAGCTTAATTCTTCAACTCCTCCCCAGTTGCGTTGATTACTTTCCAATTACTCCACAATGTACTCATCTATGTGAAGAGTCGATTCCTTTTTATAGTGAATTCCATTTAACTCTTCATCTGACAGAGGATTCTTGGGCAGCCTTCGCCTAAAGTTAACCATTGGAGAAGCTGTTGATCAAAAACTCTGGGAAATTGTTCGCAAATCTCGTTTAAATGGATTCCATTTACGTCTTCATCCTTTAAAGAAACATCTTCACCAAATGAGGCTGGTTTATGTAGACTGTGTCGCTGAAAATGAAGAAACATCTCTGCACATTATTACAGAATGTCCAGCACTTTTCCGCCTTAGAAAGCAAATACTTGACTAAGAGATCATCCCCCTAGCTAAACTCAAACTCATTCACAACCTCACATCGGCTTGCACAATTGGTTTCGTTCAGACACCGCAGTGATCAGAGCTGAGAAAGCTCTACCCGTTCCCTTAATCTATCTATCTAATCTACGTCTTCGTCTGATAGTGGATTCCTGATCAACTTACGCCAGAAGCTAATCATTGGAGAAGCAGCTAAGCAAAAAGTCAGTGAGGTTATTCAGAGACTTCGTTTGTAATCATCAGCAGATGTGAAATTTCAGTTGCTGCCACCCTATTAAATTACTGATCAAGGATATTAACGGATCACGAGTAGCTCTACCAAAAAGTTGTTGGTAAGATTCTAGACAACCTCCTTGATCTAAAAATCGCCCTTAGATTTCAATTCCGGTTCCCATTAGGAATCGCACTTCCAAGTGGACAAGTTTGCTAATGTTCACTAAGGACGAGAAGCGACATTTCAAGTCTCTTCTTTTTATTCATTTCTGATTTGAACTTCAGCTCCAAGATTTCAGCATCCCGTTCCACTTTGTTTGATGAAGATCTATGATTTTGTAAAAAAAGCAGTTGCATTTGTGGTCTACATCGTGAGGCTTTTAAGGTGTGTCTATAGAGTTCATTCAATTACTCGATGTCACCTTACATAACTACTCGCGGCATATGTCACATATGTCGTCCACATACTTCATTAAATTGTTCGATTGCAAAATTGCTGTTTTTCTCATTGTTGCACATCTGTTTGAAAATAGTTAGACTCCTGTGCAGACCTGTAAATGCGATGTTTTCTTAAAATAATCAAAATTAAAATGAAAATTAATCATTTTCCAGAAAAACTGTCCACAAGCTTTCACTTTCGAGACTGTAATTAAAGAACATCCCAGTTATCCAGCGATGTGCTCAACAATCAGCGTTTCTTACATTTCAGAACATTAAGGTTCAATTTATGCTTTCATCGCAAAAAAAAAAATTTAATTAAATGCCTTATACGAAAGGAATAAAAAGAAGAGGTCTCACACGACCGCCTTGAGGCATCTAAAAAATTGACACACTATTTCATGTGGCTACAGAGATGGTTATATTTTGGGTTCCTTGTGAGTAAAATCAAAGTAGATGTTGATCCTATAGCAATATTTGTTTAAACCAAAAAGATTTCTCTTATTTTTTTTTTTTTAATCATATTAAGCAATTAATTATAAGAAGGAAGTTAGTACTTGTCCATTGTATGTTATGTTACTGTTTTTATGTTTCTGTTGTAGTTAGTATGGAATCAATTATATAACACTAGAGAAAACCTTAAAGCGTTCTTGTAAATTTTTTAAGAGCCCCTAAAGTTGTTTTGTCGTTGGCATTGCTTCAAGGACCTTCCTAGGCAAAACTCATGGCAATGAACAAACAACAGCTCTATGAGAATATCCCAGTCAAGTTAATATAGTTTTTGTTGTTTAGGATGCAATTAGTTCGTAGAAGCAGAGAAGGAAGAAAGAGATTTCTTGAACACACAAACATATAATCTACAAAAAAAGAGCGAATATGAAAATATAACTGAATAATAAAAATACAACAACCAAACGCATTCATAAATCAGACAATAAAAAAAAAAAACATCCTGTTGACGAATCCACAAGATATAATAAAAAACATCATCCAAACAATGTTCTTTTTCCTTTCTTTACTATTGCAGATAGCTTCTTCCGGTTGGCTAACGGGACATTATAACTTCCGATGTCAGCCAGTCGACCATAGTAATAACCCTAGAACATTAAGGGTATGTGGTAACAGATACATGTGTGGTACATCATTTTGTTTTATATTTTCAAATTTGATTTACGTTTATTGTTTTTAAGATTTAGGATTTTAAATTTTGTAAATTCTTTTTTTTTTAATTATTTGTTTTGATATACATAACTCCAATGACTAACAATATTAAGATGCTGTAAGCTTTGCATTGCTACAAAAGCAATTGTATAAAGATAGATTATGTATGTGTGTTTCCATACTGTAAATAACAGCTTCTGAAACCTATTTTCCCAAAAACTAATCGCTCTCGCTAATTAATTTCTAAAGTAAAAAAAAATGGTTAAGTTAGAACTAAATAAAAAACCTTCGCTTGTAATCTCAAAATAAATGTCTGTTCTTAAAGATGTTTTTTATGAGAATCTTGTAAATTGTTACCTTTCTCTAATAACTGCTTTGGAAGTAATATTTTAAGAAAAAAATAATATTGATTTTTCTGCTTAAAGAGTTTTTTTATATTTTCGAGAGAGCTGCAGTCTAAAGTATTTTGCATTGATTTATTTGTTTTCTATATTTTTTATAATTTTGTTTTTTCTATTTTCCATTTTATTTTGTGATGTGACCTGTTTTTGATAAATTTGAAAATATATAGAAAGAGAAACTAATCTATAACTAATTTTATCACCCTTTTTTGGGGGAAAACAATTTAGATGGTGCACGCGTGTTGGTGGTACTACTTTTCAAAGTTCACAGAGTTCATGGACACGGTGAGTTTTTGTTGATAATTCTTTTTTTTATATTTTACATTAGATACATATACATTTATGATCGTTAGAACTGAGGTATCTTCTTGTCTGATGAACGGAAATTGTTGAGTTTCTATTTCAATTTTGTACAATGTATCTAGATTCTGGGTGAATTGAAGTAAAAAAGTCAAAGATTGGCCTTAACTCGGCTGGATTTAGTAACCGGTTATATTTTTGGCGAAGCCATCTTAGACGACTCTGACAATCAGAAGCTTGCTGAAGATGCTTAAGGGTCAAGATTTAAGGAACAGCTGTAGTGAAAGCCGTGGTACCCGTGGTGTGATGGATAGCATGTCCACCTGTTAATCCAGAGGTTCGAGTTCGAATCCCAACAGAGGCAAAAATGTTTTTTCCACGGGTATCGCCTTTCGCGAGGAATTGGCAAGTCCTCCGTTAGAATTCATTGCCATGAAAAGCGCTTTCTTGATTAGCCGTTCGGAACCGGCAGCAAATTGTAGGTCCCCTCCATTTCCTCACAAGGCATGGTTGTGAGAAATGCGCTAGGCCCAAGGGCTCCTCGCTCTGTTGCGCCACCCTATTTATTTATTTATGTAGTGAAAGCCACAAAAACCGTTTACGTAAAATGTTTTCTATCTTGTGACTCCTAGAAGATATTGTGAGGGACTAAAACTTGACCATTGTTGGTGCTGTAAATTTTCTTATTTGTTTTTTACCCTTCGTTTTGGAGCCATAGTGTTTGGGTTAATATTTTGTCAGGCAGGTGATGAATGATGACCAAAAGACAATAAAAGCGTTACAGATAGTCAATCAGCAACTCAGCTTCGAAGTAATGTACTAAAATTTACTATTAAGTAATTGAATGTTGACCACTGTCATTGGAAGCATTTTGAACAGAACTCAGCATCATCTCGTACCATGATATGATACGTTAAAATTCATTCGCTTGTCTAATTTATGGTTACAATCTCAGCAAACTATTGTAATTTGATATATGCTTAGAGTTAATGTCTACTGTGTCTTCTGTAACACTGACATTTGATTGATCGATAGACGATCTTAATTGTAATCTAAATTTAAGTGTTACATCAAACTCGAAATAGGGAATATGTAATCCATTTTGTAATGAAGTTGCGAGTACTTTTTTATTGTTGTCATTTACTCCATCTCATTTAGCTGAGCTGGTCATGGTCTGTTTTATTATAAATTTTACTTGATATACTTTTCAACGTTGTAACTATATTTTCTCAGAAGTGGTAGAATTACCCTTTGAGTCACAGTGGTACTGCCAGAGTACCACCTATTTAAACCGCTGTCAAAAATGTTCTACTATATATTTTGGTCTGAATTTTCATATTGACGGAATTCAAAATGGCGGATCCAAGATTATGGGCATAATATGAGAAACTGAACTTATATTTTCGACTAACCAGACAAACATTATTTCACTGCATATTTTGGTCTGAATATTTGTACACGAGGGTTTTCAGGTTTTTAGAGCGCTAAACCAAAGCAATATTAGCGAAATTCAAAATGGCGGATCTAAGATGCAGAAAAAATGTGTGAAATTGAACTAATCACTTCGACAAACCAATAAAACTTTATTCTACTGCATATTTTAGTCTAAATATTTGTATTCAGGGGCTTTCGAGGCCGTTGATTACAAAACTACTATTAGCTTTGGGAAACTAAACCTAAATACAATATGAGTTTTCGGGATCACGAATCCTAGGTTAGATTTGAAAAAATGAAAATGGCAGAAAATGGACTCAGATTAGCGATCAGCGACCCCAAAAGTCACCGAGTACGAAATTTCAGGTCAAAATATGCAGTAGAAAAAAGCATGACTCAAAGGGTTAAACAACAGATAGATCTACTGATGAATAGAAGCGGGCGTGATAGACCTCACTAAAAGAGCAAAAGTGGTACCCGTGGTGTGATGGATAGCATGTCCGCCTGTTAATCCAGAGGTTCGAGTTCGAATCCCAGCAGAGGCAAAAATGTTTTTTCCACGGGTATCGCCTTTCGCGAGGAATTGGCAAGTCCTCCGTTAGTATTCATTGCTATTCATGGTTGTGAGAAATGCGCTAGGCCCAGGGACTCCTCGCTCTGTTGCGCCACCCTATTTATTTATTTAAAAGAGCAAAAGTATATATATATATGTGAATATAAAAAGTATTTGGATGATTTTTCGCTCCCTAAACAAGTTGATAGGCAGGCGAGAAAGGACAGCGTTACAGAATCAGTGAGTCAAACAGTTTGTCTCATTCGTTCAAAGAATGGTTCGCATTTTAACATTTATTTTGTTGAAGATACCTACAGTTGGTTATCTGTCGGATACAATCGGGCTAAGACAAAAAAAAAACAAAATTCAACATTTATCGCAGGCATTTATTTGCAAAGCTTTCCTAAACTTTTGGGACTACCCCCATTTGAGGCAAGAACTCCAAGACGATTGCAGTCGTTTTCACATTTTTTTTGCGAACACAGTTCGAAGAAATGAGACATCAAGATAAAGCATCTTCTCGGCCAGCTCACAATTAGGCTGTAGGAAAAATTTGAACTATTGGGACAAATAAGTGATGGCAAGAATCGAACTTTGATTTTCATTTTCATTTTTATTTTCATTTTATTCATTCCAACTTAAAGTTAAAGCTTAACAATTTAAATATTAGTAAAAAATAATTAAGTTCATCAAGTGGAAGAAACAATCATTAAGTAACTATTTAAAGTTAGAACTAGTAGAAGTCACTCAAGAACTATCAAGAATTTCGTGGTCTTAGCCCATAGTGTTGAAAGCAATGTTTGTCCATTTCTCCTCGTCGATCTTAATCAAGCAAGTTAATCACCTACTGATCTCAGAAACCCGATGTAAGATTAACGAGTTGATCACCCATTAATCTTTCATTTCGGGACTAGCCGGTTAATCACCTGCTAGTCGAACCACGCGGAACTTTTAATGTATTTCGAAAGACTTTTAGGGTCTATGTAAGCTAAGTCGATAGTATCGTACACAACTCTTTAAGGCTTTAATACTTTAAAAGTTCAATTAACACAAAAAATCCAGCCTATTGAACATCAGCCACGTTGTGTTTTTGATGTTTGGGTTCTTGCAATGCATCGAAAATAATCGAAAATAGTCCGGAATTCGATCAAAAAATCATCTAGAGTAACGAGGCCTTTTTTAACCTGGGAGCTTAATGATAACTATAGCTGCATTGTTGCATTTGGAGCCTCGAAGACCCAGAGATCAATGTTCAAAAACTTTTCTTTACTCAAACTGTGTGGTTTTTGTTCTGGCCTTAGTTTCTTGGAAATAGGGCAGGACGCAGGAGGAACTGTTACAATGAATAGATTGTGTTATCGAACGATTAATATTAATGCTCTGGGACTCGAATTCGTAGGAAAAAAAAAACCGATGTGGATGAGGTTTATTTCCAAGGAAATAAGGGCAGACACCTGCCACACAAGCATCAATACCATAGCTTTTTTGAGTGAAAATTGTTCGAACTATTTATTTCGCAATCAGGCACCGAGATTTTGTGATTGAACATTTTTAGACTTTTTTGGTAGAATTATGTAGAAAATAATATCTATGCCGATTGCCCACAGTCGATACAAGACCCCAAATATTGGATTTGGTGAGGTTATCTTAGACATATACCCGCAAATGTGTTAATTGGTGATGAAAAACTTTAAGAAACGAATAAGGTTCTCCAAGTGTTGTTTTCCATTATTAAGTTTGTATTCTTTAAAAACAAAGTCGATGATTTCCTATAATAATACTCGGTTTTTTAGAGGCAAAAACATACCCCCCATTTGGAATCTTTTTATAAATCTGACACGATTTTATTCCGATCAATGAGAATAATGAAAGGGAGAACTAAGTGAGACAAAGTTAAGCTTGTTATTAGATTGACATACTTTTCACTAACTCAAAACTCCTATCTTCCACTCTCACTGCTTTGACCTTCAGAGGCAATCAAAACTCGCTATGGAGAAGTTCCATTCATTACTTTCTAGTTTTAATAAAGAGACGGGGTATTCCTCCTTCTTGTCTATCGATTGCAAAAGACTTCCAGAAAATTTATATCATTCTATTCGACAGCAAAGTTCGCCTAAGGAGATTAAGTAAAACCTTTTCAGCTATCCCCAACTGTCTACAAAGTCAAACCTTTTTTTTGTATATAAATGCAAATCAAAGATTTCACTAGCAACAAGACTCACTTTCAATATCATGGCCAAAAGAGATTCCTGTTCATTTGGCATAGCTACATAATTCAATATAAAAAAAAAAACATCATTTGAATATTTTGCATACCACAAATACAATCAACTTGTTTATAAATTAAGTGTCAATTTAATAATAATTATTGCTTTAGCATATTTTCAATGAAATCAAAACCAATTTAACATAAACATACGAGCTTAAGTCCAAGTGCCCAATGGCTTCTTTTTTTTTTTTGAAACCTTACTTAAAATAAAAAGGCAAAAATTCAGCTTCATCCATTATTCGCAACATATGATTAAACCAAAATTTGGTGTAAATTTAAACTAAACGTGTGCTTTATCTTCTTTGATTACATAAATGTTTGGCCACGACAGTTGCTAACCAGTTTCATTGGTGCGTCCGTGAACTTTATATTTGTGTTTAGTTAGTTTTTTTTTTCATTCTTCATAATTTTTTCATAGTGTTCCACATCCGCAGGCAAATAATAGATATGCTAATTCTTTTTAGATAGGAACTAAAACAAATACCGGCTTTTTGAAAAGTGCTTATCAAATGAGATGTATATTTTTAGGCAGGGCAGAATTGACTAGTTTTTGGCTTTTATTGAATTAAAATTCTTATGTAATTTATTTTTTTGTTTATAGATGTTCTTTGTGCTGCGAAAGAAGACAAGCCAAGTGACAACCTTACATGTAATCCATCACGGATGTATGCCAATGTCTGTTTGGTTTGGTGTTAAATTCACCCCAGGTAAGCTAAATCGAATATTATTTTTATTGATTTATTCTAAGTACATATGTATGGCTGGAGTTCTCAATAAGTACTCCAGTAAGTCTAGAATAACCGGGCATGTAAACCGCAACAGCTGTGCCAATATTTACAACAAATCAAAAATATATGTGCTAAGGCCACCGTTTTGAAAAATGTGTTATCTTAAATATCTTCAGAACGGTCGAGAGGAATGACTCGTTAATCATTGCATTACCAGTGAAACTCACACGTCACATGCGTTTGATAAGAGAAAAAAAAATTTTAAGTTGGAGTAAGAACTCTACTTGAGGATACTACGTTGAAGTTACAGGAGTGTGAAAGGTCCACAGATAGGCGAAACCTGGTTCCAAAGATCTTGTTCATTGCAGAATACTTAGCTGGCTTCATTACGTCAGATAGCCTTTTAATAGATACACTGGTTCGATTTGTACAACCAGCAACAGCTCAGTCTATTCAATTCCAGAGATTTATTTCCTAATTTTGTTTATTTATGACTTGCGTGTTAAATTGTTTAGTAAACATCCCCACGAGTGCCTTGTCTTGGGTTTATCAAGTGTTGATTTTGTTCAGTGTGAACTTACGTCTTCAGTTTCAGTAACTTTTTTTAATAATTTCTTTTGGAGTTCTGAAAGAGTTTTAAAATAGGTTAGATAGAATGGGCTGATCTTATTTCCGTCAGACTTAGATCAATTGTGATACCTTGGAGTTTTGTAAAGTCCTATAATAATAAGAACCTATGAGTCTATGGTTGGTCTATTTGTAACCATTTTGTTCCCTTTATAAAGTTCAACAAGCTATTGCCTGGAAGGCCCGGTCTGAAAGAGTCTATAGAGCACTTCTGCTTTGATTTGTGGATTTATTTCCTTTTTGTTTTGTATTGTGGTTGTTTTTTCTACTCCAGATTCGAATTTATTTGAAAGCACTTTTTTAAGGACATTCTGGCGCAGGAAGAAAAGAATTTTTTTTAGAGGTATCAAAGAAATCAAGGCAGTATTTTCATGCATTAATTTCATTATAAAACATTGCTTTTGATTTCCTGTATTTTTCATATCATTGAACATTTTTGGTTGTGTTATTTACTTCTATTCATTCATATTCTTTGAAGCGGTGGGAGATACTTTAAACAAACATATTTCCAAAGCCACTTCTGTCAGTGTGTACATTGTAATTCGTTTGATACATATGCATTAAAGTGATACTTTACTGACAGTGGTAATTATAAAGAGGCACATTGAATGATTCTTTCATCCAAAGTCTCAGACGTCACACCTTCAGCAAATAGTTACAAGAGAAGTACTTTCGAAAGTGTGATATTCAAAATGTGCTAATTTATTGTGACTGGTACAGAATGGAGTGAAAAAAAATGACATCAGTCACTTATAATTAATTTTGATTAATGCGCTTTCCGTTCTATCAGGCTACTTAACTTTACAGAAGTAGTTGAGTCGTCATGTGAAATGCAATATGTCATTGCGTTTACATAGTAAAATGCCACAAAAAAATTATATTACAAGCTTGTGGAAAGATGTTGTGCTAACTCATCCACAAAAAAACGAGTTCCATGCCAATATTTTTCATTGAGTTTCATATAAAATGTGCCACTTTTTAGGTTTAATATAAAGGATCTTGGATATCCCAGAGCGCATTGCATTTTTCATTGACGGAAGGAGTAATTCTGGAGTTACTCTGAATTCACACACATTCAAAAACTTAAATGGAATACTTAAACGATTGATTAAACAAATGTTTTTGCATGTGTGAGTGAATTCAGAGTAACTCCAGAATTACTCCTTACTTAAAAAAATCAAGAACTGATGGAAATAAAATACAAATAAATAAAAGCTCGGGATCCCTCAGGGCATACGACGATATGTTTCTGGGATTTGATCGCCGAAATCCTATGTAAAAATCAAACATACTTATCACTCAGTAATCATTTCAAAGCCGTGAAAAGCGCTTTCTGACTTAGCTATGCGAATTTGTACAGAATTTATAGGTCCCCAGCATTCAAATATACTTTCGGAGCAATATCTTCATCAACGTGAAATTTCTGTCATGGGTTTCAATATACATTCTGCGTTTTGTCGTCATTTATAAGAGAATCTTGCTGTCTCTGCTTCAAACTTTCTTGTTTCCTTTTTTCTTCGGCATTCAAACAGAACAGGACATAATTTAATAAGCAACGTCAGTCAGACACTTATTTGCCTTCAAAAATGATATTCCGTAACATGTCTCATGATATTGTGCAGTCCTGATTTGGTTTATGAGGTGGATGTTTGTTTTGTCCACCATCGTCCAAGGTGATACAATCAATGTGTCTACAATCGATAGTAGATGTCTTTTCATATTCTCAGCAGCATCTCTAAATAATAAAACAGTTTCACACACAGTCCTATGGTTCTACTCTGAAGCATTGACTTCGTTCTTTATTAAGTGGACGAGCAGAGCTTACTGAGTCGGTCTCAAAGGCCTTGGCGGTCTCTTGCGATAGTAGCTTTTTGAAGACAAATCTTCTCAGAGCAACCGTTCGGTGCTGTGATGTCAAAGATATCTTTTAAAATAAGACGGTGAGTGGCATTAGACTAAAAATATTCTTTTGACAAAAATGCATCTCGTTATACTCCTCATTTTCCCAAAGTCTCTAATTTTCGTAAGCCAAAAAGTCTAGTTTACATAAATGGCGGTTGGGATTTTCAAATAATGCTTCTCCGAAGCACAATATAAAATCTCTTTGCACGATTTGTGATTCGAAAGTAAATAGAAAAAATAACCTTTTATAAACCTCTGCCAAATGGTTGAAGAAAAAAAACACTTTTAAACTCAAGCCTGTCAATTTAAAGAAGGGTGTGTAATTCGCAACACCGAATCCTTACGAGCTATACTTTTCTCATTACTTTGAGCGAAACATACTCAGAAACGAGTTTTCAGAAACGAATAACACAGTTCTTAGATTAAATCATGAGTCTACCATTCATGGTTGTTAAAATAGTTGCTAACCCCTAAACTTTCAAAGAACACTTCAATTTAGAAATTACTGCCTTGAATAGTTCAAGACTTTTGCCAATCCTGTTTGGTTTTCGTATTTCACAAGATCTTAAAACGTTAATTCAGTCTTTGCCTGTTTTACTTACATAAGGCGAATCAAGGCTAAGTGCTCAACCCAGGCTGGTATGAAAAAAATCTATCAGAAAATCTTCGCCTTTCACTAGGAGTAAAGATGGTTGAAGGTAACTTGTTTGACTACAATTGAAAGTGCTGTCCACATTTGTTCGCTAGACTAAATGACATAGAAACTAAACTTTTCATATAAATTTTGAAAGAATTTTATATATATTTTTTTTTTTTTTGTTATTGAATAAAGCGTAATAAATTACAAATTAATTTTAATTATGTACAGCGTTAGCTAACAAGGTCTTTGGCTCCATATATTAATTAGGAAGGTGTTTTAAGATGATTCGCTACAAAACGCTTATACATAAATCATTCAAAAAAAGGAATTAACATAAAAGTTGAATAACTCAAAGGTTTCATTCCTTTGAATTAATTTATTTAAATCTGATGCCGTGGACGCGGTCTGTTTCTATATTTTTCAAATAAACAATCGATGAATATTCTTGATTAAGAACTGTAAAACCATAGCATGAATATTAAGAATTTCACAATTTCATACACAAAAAAATAATAACAAATTTGAATTTATTTTAGGTGGTCATAGTACGTTCTTTGGTCTCCTCAACACATTTGTTCATATTGTGATGTACACTTATTACTTATTCGCTGCCATGGGACCACAATATCAAAAGTACTTGTGGTGGAAGAAGTACCTTACTACTCTCCAAATGGTAAGTATAAAATGGTTTTTTTAATGGAGAACTTCAACATTTAAACAAATATTTTTCTTCTTTTCAGGTGCAATTTGTGGCAATAATGGTTCATGCGTTCCAATTATTATTTATTGAGTGCAACTATCCAAAAGCATTTGTGTGGTGGATTGGAATGCATGCTGTTATGTTCTTCTTCCTGTTCAATGAATTCTACAAATCCACCTACAAAGGCAACAATAGGGTATGTTTTTTTATTAAATTTGAATTTTTGAGTGGTTTTTATATTGAAGAAGACTACAGAATGACTTGTGTCATTATTTTTTTAAGGTTCAGAGGTTTTTTTTTATCTAAATAATGATGACTTAAGACCAAAGTTAGAAATTATTTGAAGAAGGACTTGAGTTTTCTTGAAGTTTTCTATAAGGGCAAAAAAACACGTATACGCCAGAGTGAACAAAAATATTTTCATTTAAATTGAGTGGTTCTCATGCAAAATTGTTTTAAAATACAACAAGACCCCGCCGTACAACCAGAAATGTGCCCTCTTAAGAAGTTGCAGGCTCTTGTTATGTATAAGTACCGAATCGATATAGCGAAACTCGTTTAAAGAATGTCATCAATAAAATTCTTCCAGTCCTTTCCATTTCAAAATCTATACGTCAAAAACATCGAATTTTACACAAAGTTTTTTCTTAATTCTGTAACACCTCTCTTTAATACCAATCTTTCATGAACACTCGCTTTCAGTCGTATGTACGACTTGCTACTCGTGTTACGGACCGTAAACTTGACATCAATACCAGCCTAGCAAAATACTAAAAAACAGCTTTAGGATAATGAATATATTGTGGCACAGGAGAGCCCCTTGACTAAGCGTATTCCTGTTAACCAGATCTTCTGAGTAATGAAAGAAACCTACAAAATTTTTGTCGACTCATCAGTCAAGAAAGGTGATATTCATGGAAAAACAATTGGATATTTCCGGGTTTCGAACCTCGAAGTCCCAATTATTAGGCAGATAAGATTATATCATTAAGCCACTATTTAAATAGCTTTGGTTTAAGTTTACAACAATCAGCATATACTTAATAGAATTATTGATATTCCTGTGCTCTGAGCTTACCACTAAAATATACTCGTAATAAATTACAAAAAGATCACCTAAAACAAAGAAAATTGTAGAAATTTCTGTATTTGCCTACAAACCTAAAAAAACTACAGCCGCTGGCAGACCTAGTGCCTGAACACAATCAAGCAGCTGCAGTAGTAGAACGTTTTGCTTTCAAAACTAAACAAGCGACACATTACAATGCGAAATGCTGCAAGAGCGCAAAATGTAACTTTTGACACAAGTGGGCTTAAGTACTACTGCAACTTCACCATTATACCATTCAGTTCGACCAGTGATCATGTCCTTGCTCTTAAACCTGCCTCACTCAAAGTGTGTTTTGAAATTATATATTTTAAAACAGAGCTCCCTGTACCTAGTGATAATATTTCTTACTAATAAGATAAATAAACACAATAAATGGGGTGGCTCAACAAAGCTTCGAGAACCTTTATTCCAAACGGCTAAATTTGAATACG
The DNA here is from genome assembly GCA_949752695.1 of Melanostoma scalare. NCBI lineage: Eukaryota > Metazoa > Arthropoda > Insecta > Diptera > Syrphidae > Melanostoma > Melanostoma scalare. Next base: position 228,612,684 of record OX456985.1, on the reverse strand, counting down.
TCTTTTACGGAAGTGTAATGACTCTTGAAAGCCTTGGAAATGTGATATCTGTGGAAAAACAATTTTATGTTTCTGGGATTTGAACCTCTAACACAACACATAGAAATGCTAACCATTACGATACAAAAATTGAAATGAGACGTAAAGAACGTAAAAATCTATCCAAGGGGCGTTTGACGAACGACTAGTGGCAAAGTTTACTTTTGCTGAAATACTTTGAGGTTGAATTTGAATGACAAATTGAAACTAAAAATACACAACACTCAAATTTTTAGAAAAGTTATCGTATAAAATTGTAAGCTTTATGATTTTTAGGCATTGCGAAATTCTCATTACCGCTCGGCAACTTTGGCTTTTCAAAGTCAAACCTGTAACCACTAATATCGTGGGATTCATGTCATGGGCCCTTTCGGATTGGCAAAAAATTAAGTCGATGTTATTTCACAAGATTTTAGTGAAGCTTTTACAAAATTTTCTCTACATTCATACTATGTACACTATCTATCCCTGGTTTTGAACACTTTCTATTAAAAAAATCTTTTTGTTTGTGAAAACCGTTATAACAGTGTTTCTTTCAAGCTTTTCAAGTTCTTTCTAAAAACCTCACGTGTCACCCGTAATGGTAGTCATTTAGGCTCTCATTTTACAGTCTTTTCATTAACGACTTCAAAATAGTCATTAACAACTCCTTCATTTCGCCACCTCACAGGTGATAATCAGTTTCTTAAGTTCATTTCTTTAATTGATGTCTCTTTTCATATCCAGAAATATTGCGACCAATTTTCTGTATAGTGCTCTAAAAACAGCTTGAAGACTAACATTGTTTAGTGCCTATCAACTATTTTCTCTTTGGATGCACCTACTTCAAATTTCCTCCCCATCTCCGTCGTCTTCGCAGTAAAACAATTTTATGAATTGAGGGATAGGTAACCTGTTCATCATTTGCGTTTAGAGACTCCATTTCATCCCACACATCAACAAAATAATCCGTCGATTCCGCACTCGATTTTTTTAAACGATGTGCGATGGAATTCTCCGACCTTTGTGTATCTAGATTTCTGTAGATAACTTTCGTTCGGTCGCCCCTTGAAAGCGCTTTCTAAATTTCCCTCACCAACAATTTCACATGTTCAGAAGTAAAATAGTTCAACTCCGTTTCCTCAGATTTTCTCTTTGAGGTCTTCCTTGGTCTTCCTGGCTTTAACAGAGGGCCTCTGTCATAACAATTTTTGATTATAAATACTAAAAAAGAAGCATCGTAGACGCCTCATTGTGAATGTTTTGACACGTAATTTATTACCAATGATACATTTATTGTCATAAGCTCTAAATATCTGTTTCAAAACATTCATTACGAAGGATTTTCAAGTCCTTTCTTTTTAACAATCGTAGTCCGAAATTGTCACGACGAGCCTTGTGATAGAGAGATTAGTAAATTACTATCTTCTTATGAAGATCGCAATAAACTTGTTAGCTCTGACACTCTGAATCATTGAAGAGACATTTTCCACACTCTCCTCATTTACCGACCATAATAGATACCTCTGCTTGCAAAAATTAATAACACCATCTTTTTTTAAAAAAAAGCTCTTTAATATTCAATCAATCCTTGTTTCTTTCATCAACCATCGTACTTTTTAGTTTTTAAATTCATTTTTTATTGTGTATCACTTATAACTACTAACATGCTAACAAAAATGTTTAAACTAGCTTACATAATACCTTAATTAACTTACTGACCCTAGGCGGGTACTCTAAATTATACAATAACTTATTTCTAATGCCTTTCGGCCTAATGATCTAATATCTATTACTAACTATAACTAGTATTCAACCATCGTACTTCATGCGCCTCCAATGAACCTCTCTCTTGAACACTGAGAAACGTTAATTCGAAAAACAATTGCTCCAACTTCAACCACAGTCACCTTTGCCTAAGACTCCAACTTCAGAACAAAATTTAAGCTACAGGTTTCTTTATTTTTAACTAAGATAACGATGTAGTTTGTATTAGGTCTCCTAAATGGGGGTTTTGACCCAAACAAAATTAAATTAATGATAGCAGTAAAATGACAATCTCATTTTAACACAAAAATAGTCGTATCGTTTTTTAACATTCAATTTAACGTGAGGTTTTGCATTAAGCTGACTCTACAATTGATTGTTCACATTACTTAAAATTAATTTAACCATAAGTTATGTGTAAATTTGATTATTGGCAAAGCCATAAAGATTTTTTTGGTTTTGGTAAAAGATCATGACAATTCTTAAACAATACTATAGTGATAAGACGCTAAGCTTTCAAAAAACGTAAAAATATTTTTGATTATTTCGATTGTTTGGAGTAACAGGCTTAGCAACTCCATACAACCTCTTGCAATAAACCTGACCAACAATCAATACCACTTTAAATTGTCATTAAGAGTTCACTCGCCAATACCTTAGTCTTTTTTAACCATTTTTATTTATTTCCCAATCTTACATGCTTAACGGAATGGTTGGTGAAATTGGCTTCAACTGCTGTACATCATTTTTATTTAGTTACTAGCTGAGCCACCCGGCGTTGCTCGGGTCTGTAGTTTTAAGGTTCGCGTTCTCGTTTTTCCGCTTAAGTGGGATCTTGGGGCTGAAAAATAATCGTTTTTACTTTGGGATTATGTGGCATCCCAATGACGAAAGAATTTTTGAAATCTGTCCAGTAGTTTCTAGGTTTCCGTTCCCAGCCCCATTCCTGTGGGAATCTTCCGTTATCGTGGAAATATGTGAAATATAAGTCCATGTCACTGAGGGATAATGTAACATCCTAGAGTTGAAAGAATTTTTGAAATCGGTCAAGTAACTTTAAGGTTTAGGTTCTCGTTCCCGTTTCTGTTCCCGTGGGATTATAGGGATGGAATATAATCTAAATTAACGATGGAGAAGGATAATGTAGCACCCCTAATGCTCGAATCGTTTTAAAAACCTGTCTAGTAGTTTCTAAGTTTCCGTTCCCAAACCCGTTCCTGTGGGAATATCAATTTTTAAATTTTTTATGTCATAAGAACCTTCTCCTGACAATAACAAACACAACAAAAAAAAGAATTGGCCAAATTGGTCCAGGCGTTGTTGAGTTATGCGCTTACCAACACATTTTGCTATTCATTTTTATATATAAGATTGTCAGGAATTGAGCTCCAAATTTCATCACAAATTCACACATGAATCGAAACATTTATGTTAAGAACATTTTTGTGCAAAAAAAAGAACTTCGATTACTCCATAAAAAAAAAAACAAGAAGCAATTTCGTGTCCAAATTTTATTGCAGCACATGAAATAATAACCGTCAATGAATAAAAAAATCAATAAATCGTCTGACGGTATATTAATTAACTCACAATTCCATCAAGTCCCACAGATCGTGTTCAGCAACGTTAAACTTTTTTCGTCAACTGACGTATGTATCTACAAAACCAACTCAAACTGCCCTGCCTTTTTCTGTCTGCCTCTAAATTGTTTCACCCACATGCGGCCGTGTAGAACAACACAATCAATTGTTATTTACAAATCAGTAACTATTGCCCACGAAAATAACAGTAATTAGAAATAGTTATATCACCTTCAAGCCACGAAATAACAACAACCCATAAATAATAAAGTTAATTGAAACCAAAACCACCACACTCATACAATATTCACCTATGACTTGCTTCCTTCAAGCACGCGAGCGGAACGCTCTCACGAGGACCTTAAACACTCTATTAGTGTCAATATACTTTGCTTAATGGGGACATGCTCATTAAAAAATATTCAGTACCAATGCAGACATTCCTCTGCAATCGAACCAACTTGATAACCAACATTAACTAGGTCAACCATCAAATACCGAATTTGCACAAAGATTTTGTTCGCTGTAGAATTTTTAACTCTCTTTTAGTTCCAAACATTCTCAACCACTTAGCTACATTAATTGATTAGTGACCTCAAAAAGTAATTGATTGACAAAATACATGCCCTTTCACCGCAGAGTCAGCTACTGCAACACCAACGTCAACCCTTGTGTTTAACGATGATTTCTATCTGATGCCTACATATTTTCGTAAATTAGCGACTCACAAATAACAAACCAGACAAAACAACGATTGGACATCTGAAGCACACGAGACACGAGACACAGTTCATTACCAACTCGTTTCGTCATAGATTGCCTGCTTACCACCGCCAACGTGTAATAAATTTTTAATATTTTTATTTCCACACTGACAATAGAAGAAATAGTAACACACGACCACAAAAAAAAACAGGTGAAAGTTATTACATCACCTCGCCATGCCATGCCGCCACATGCCACCTTGGTTGAGCTTTATCGATTTTTTATAATATTTTTTGAGTTGAAGACCTTTTTTGAACTGACATGTATGAACATTTCACGCACACACACACACATAAATGTAAATTATCTTGTAAAAATGTGGAGCAATTACGGCAGTGTTGATTGTTGGTATAACCGCGGGAAATGGGTTATAAGATCATGTGTATTTTGACAGATATGTAGAAAGATACCCAAAGGTGTCTCTATCCCAGACACGTGTATGAAATGAGCATTTGAATTTTTTTTATTTTCGTTTCGATGAATTATTTCGTAAAATTCGTTTTTTGGTGCTGTTCTGTTCTTTCACGTTGAAGTGACGATGAAAAATAAATAATAACAATCGCGCCATCATTGAAATTAAATACAAAAAGCAAACTTCACTTCAGCAGGCACTTAAAATTCAAGATGTGTTCCAACCATGAAACATTTGTGAGTAGCTACAGCTATATGCAATATTTTTGGGCTTGAGTAATTAATTACATATGACAAATCGACAAAGAATCACACTAAACTAATAGAAGTCGAAAATTGGTAGGAAATCAAATTTTGTCATCTTTTAACTCTGGGCTAATTTGTTAATAGGACGTCGAGAAATTTTTATAGTAATTGGTTTTTTTATTTGAGCTCTGAGTTTATATTAGGGTTGTCAACCTTGCCCTAAATATCAAACTGAATGTTTTTTCACCCCTGAATTTGCCCTCAACTTGCATTAAGGTATTACTAGAGATTTGTTAAAGGAAGTTATAACTGTCGTTTGTTATTTTTTTTTCTTGTAAGAATCATATGCGCTGGTTTCGTGGTTAAGCGTTTTTGATAGCCGAAAAAAACAGACTTTTTCAAAATTCTTGGGGTTGTGAATGAGACCTGGCGTGTGAACCGACCGTGGGTTAAAATCAAACGAAAAAAGCTGATAGATATTAGCTAAAGTAGAGCTCCCTCTAAAACGATCCATTTCGTACAAGAAGAACCGAGATCAGCAAAGCTTTAACGTCAAAAATGCAATCTTGCAAAAAACAAGGCACGACTAGCTTAGTTGGTATTGTCATGTTCCAAGCAGAGATTCAGAGATAAATAATATGTATATAAGAACATAGAGTGTCACAACACAGCGCAAAACCCAGGAGCATAGCACATTTCACGACCATGTCTTGGACCTACAATTTTCTGCGGATTCCGAACGGCAAATCGAGAAAGCGGTTTTCATGTCAACGAATCAGAGGACTTGTCAATTCCTCGCGAAGAGATCCAGAGAACCTCGTCAAGAATGGAATATCATACAAAGTTCCTACACGATCGAGAGGAAAGAAAAGCTGGTAGAGTTGTCGACCCTTGCCGACAACTTTCTCACTAAGTTGGAACCGGCAAAGATTTGTAGGTTTCCTTCATTCTTGACAAGGTATGGTTGCAAGAGATACTTAAGACTCCGTGGCTCCCCGAGCTCTTGTGTGCCCTATATGCTTTTTCCTGTAAGGTGTGAATATCTTTTCGTTTCACTTCTTGTTGTACACTTTAAATTTATAGAACTTTTGTCTTCAAATTCACATCCGAAACTTGTCTAAATTTAGTTGGAAGGCATAACTCATTGACTAAGTTCAAATTCGATGTGTTGAAACTTCGTGCAAAAAAAACCACTGCTTTCTTGTTCTACTTCTTCTCTGTTAAGCCAATTGGTCGAATCGACCACGAGTAAATAAAAATAATAGGGTGGAGCAACGGAGCAGGGAGACCCAGGGCCTACTGCATTTCTCACCTACAATTTTCTGCCGGTTCCAAACAGATAGTCGAGAAAGCTCTTTTCATGGCAGTGAATTTATTAACGGAGGACATGCCAGTTGGAAAAACACTTTTATCTTCGTTGAGATTCGAACCACGAACCTCTGGATTAACAGCAGACACGCCACGGGTACCACAATCGACCACGAGTCAACACAGACAAATTGGTGTAACAGAGAAGAAAACCAAGAAAACAGTCGCTTTATTTCCAAAAAATTTCAACAAATCGACCAATGTGAACCTCGTCATTTAGTCTTCTTTGGGTTCCAGACCATCACAGAATTATTTTAAAAACGCTGATATACATAACTCCCACACATTTTGCCAAGGATCTATGCCAGCGTTTGGTCTGCAAAGGTTAAAGTGAGGGTCTTTGTTGACGATAGAATGTGTCTAGAGCACAACCCCAGACAGCATTTTTTCCATTCAAAAACCGTTTAATAAAACTTGTTTGAAATTATTAGTTTCAGTTTCGGTTGTTCTCATTCGTCTACTGGTTTTAGTATAAGTCGATCGTCTCGAATTCAAATTCAATCAAACTGAATTGAATGATTGATTAAAATGGCCGAATCATTCCATTGAACGGTTGATGATGGAGCCGTTCACAAAAAATGATTGATTGATACTGCTTTATTCCGTTGGATGCAAATTGCTAGATATGATGTAAATGTAAACGTAAAACTGCAACATTTATGGTAACCCTTTAACGGATATTGGTTTCGGAAGATTTCTACAATGAAAAATATTTTAGCGAGCTTGTTTTACTGTCTTCGTTTGTAAGCTTGTTTCAACACATTTGTATGTTGTATGTTGGTTAGTTGCCCGTAATTTAAATTCTTAATCGTAATAAAGAAATAAACAAACTGAACCATCGCACTTCAAATTCTTTTTATAATTCTAATGATAAGGGACTGCTCAGATGTCCTTGATTCCAATTCAAAAATGAGCTTTGAACTTCTAGGTAGATTTTTTTGGCAAGGTCCAAAACAATTAGGGTTGTCGGGAACTTTTTTTCCCATGGATTTTTTCACAAATTCGAAAAATTGGTATCGGGAACTTCTCCTCGAAATTGGGAATAAAAATTCCTAGGGGAAAATACTTATCGGGAACTCATATATTATGGGAAATATTGTGTTTTTCCTTGCAAAAAACTTGTTCCCATGGGAAAAAAATCCGTGGGGAATTCCCGATAGTAGGAACTAGTTCCCGGGAAGGGAAACATTTCTTGGGAAAAATATTTCCTATGGAATTCCCGATAAGGCTGAATGACTTTCATTCATTTTTTTCTGTTTCTGTTAAGTTTAATTCAAACCAAATACCTTTACATTTACAAATATTTCTTTACCGAAGAAAATCTTATTAATTTTACCACAAAATATTTCTTTTCTTTTTCTATACGCCGCTCTGTAGAAGTACAAGAACCTACTCATGTTCGTCTTGCAAAGACGCGATAAAAGCTACGTCGAATCGAACGGTCACTGCAATGGTGATGCCATCTCAGCCCTATCAGAAAAAGCCACGTTAAACGGTCACTGCAATGGTACAAAGTCATCGCACGACAAGACGCAATCGAATGGCGTCGTCAAATCAACGATCAATGGAAGCTTAAACGGTAGTCTTTCCAATGGAGTACACAAAAATGGCTCAGCCATCGTCGCGAATGGTGGCCATCATGGCCTACACAACGACTCACCAACAGGGCTCGTACAACGGAAAAATCAGAAATAATATTAATTTATTTAAACTTTTTTCATTTCGTATATAATTTTAATTTTAAAATTATTTTTTTCTGTTTTGTTTTATTTTAATTATTATTATTATTTTCGCTTATTTTATTTTTATTTGTTTGAAAGTTATATGTAGTCCTTAAAAAAACAACTAATTGTAAAAGCAAACAAAATCTACTATGAAAATTGTTACAAAAATCAAATCAAAATCATTAAAGAAAAAATCTGTAAAAACTAAAATTACAATAAGAAAATCATTCATAGTTAATATGTTAAGAGCAAATTGTAATAATGTTGGTGTAAATTGCTTTATAATAAAAGTTTTTATTATAATCAACTGTAAATTACTCGCCGAAAATCAAAAACCCACAACCAAGAAGCAGCATCAATTTTTCGTTGATTAACTTTTTTTTTTAATAAAAAAAATTAACTTTACAATGAAAAATACAAGACAACACATTTTATACGGTGTAAGGTAAAGAATAACTCTCTTTTTTCTATTCAATAGCAGGAAGGGTATTCAATGGAAATATAAATATTATTTATATAATTTCGTATATGTTTTAAACTAAAACAGAAAATAAATTTAAAAAAAGAAAAAAATAAAGTGTGATTTAGTTTGTCCATAAGAAAAAAAAAAAAACATTAAATTACAAATAAACAAAAAATTGTTTTTACATGTTCAAAGAGTTCAAAGGAAATAAATTGGTCAAAAGTAAATAGCACACACACATAGACACACACATAAATAAAAATCGAAACCAAATAAATATAGTTTCCTTTTTAAAACAAAAACAAAAAACAAGCCGAAATGTTAATCATATTTTCTTAGTTAAAATGACAAAATGGAAAAATAGTGCTAATAATCATTAATGCAATTGAGAAGTGATTTTCTTAACTTGTTGTTAATTATTATTTATTTATTTTTATCACTTTTTTATAAGCAAGGGCTTAAGTTTATTTTTTTTTTTCTTAATAATAAATTTTCTATATTTTAAATGCGTGTTTAATGGGCCATTTGTTCAATCATTAATATGAAAGAGCCAGCTAAACAAATTAGTTTATAAAGAAAAAAACTTGTAATATAGAAATTGCAGATAAGAACTTAAAAAAAAAAATTGAAAGACATTAAAAGAAAAACTACAAAAAGTTTACGAACCAAAAAAAAAAAAATTATAATAAATAAATACTAAACTAAAATTTTGTTTACTATGAAAAATTTTGCAATAACATAGAGGAGGAGAAAATCGAGATGAAATATATTAATGAAAAGAAAACTGTTTTGTTGGTATTTTCAAAATAAAATTCTGTGTTTTGTTTCAATTGTTTGGATACATACTATCTTACTGTTGCAAGGAATTGGGAGTAAAATGCAGCTTCTAAGCGGTCAATAATCTTGGAAAGCTGATCATAATTTGGAAATGTTTATAATAGCATTCTTCCCGTAGCCTTATTTTTACTTTATACTACAATAGGGGGTTGATAATTACGAGTTCTATGAAAAATGAGGTAGGGTAGATAAAAGTGAGGAAATGAAATAAAAAAATAAATAGGGTGGCGCAATAGGCCTAGCGCATTTCTCATAACCATGCCTTGTGGCATGGACCTACGTTTTTCTGCCGGTTCCAAACGACTAATCGAGAAAGCCTTTTTCATGGCAATGAATTTACTAACGGAGAATTTGCCAATTCCTCGCGAAAGGCTATACCCGTGGAAAAACATGTTTGCCTCTGTTGGGATTCGAACCACGAACCTCAGACATGCTAACCATCACGCCACGGGTACCACACCGAAAAAATAAAAGAAAGAGAGGGATAAATTAACTAAAAAATGGGACGTGTCAAAGAAAAAGGGGTTAAGGACCAACGAAAAATGGAGATGCTGTGAATTAAAAAAGGGGGAGTTCAAAAATCAGAAATGAAAAAATAGAAGAGCAGAAGCAGAGAATGAAAGAATTACAAGAGAGCTGGGGTGCCACAAATTTAGAAAAAGAGTTAGAAGTCAAAGAAAATTGAGGAGTGCCCTAATAAAAGGTAAGATATAGGAAAAAAAGAAACAATGAGAATAAGATACTGAACAACCTTTCCCAGCGTTGGCTATTTTTCTTCACAACCCCATAAGTTTTCAAAAAAGAACTGAGTCTGGATCGTGCAGCTCTTGAAACGACTAAAGTTCACACTCAAGGTACTTAAAAAAAAGTGTTTAAATGCACAAAGTACTCAAAATTCACAGATACACAAAATACTCTTTTAACGACGTCTTCGGTCGTAGACGATTAGGCGCGAAAGTCATCTAAAAGGTTAACCGATCGGGTCCTTGGAAAACATTACATATGCTAATCCTCTTAAAAAGAGGTCATTAAACACTTACGATTTATAAACGCCTTCATACCATTCACTAAGATACCATTGCTCATTTAGGTAAGGTTACAGTGGCTATAAGCTCGGCTAAAACACTTAAGCCCGTTGGGCCCATTGTGATACCAAAATAATTCTATTGTATCCTTATCCTAACGAAACCAATTCGAGCTTACAATGAAGCGGAAGAGACGCAGAGCGTCGATGTGAGTAAGATCACTAGGGTCATCAAAGAAATACGATCCTAGGTGTATCCTATACGTTTGTGCGCTAAAGCTGGGCATGAACAGAGAAGGTGGGAAATAGTTTCCTCTCCTCCTCACCCATGCAGCTTCTGCAAAAGTCGTTTGAAGCGACTCCTAGTCTTGCGGCATGTCGTCCAATAAGACAGTGTCCAGTGATGACACCTATCGTTGCACTGATGTATTTTCTTTTGAGAAATATCAAGACTTTCGACCGCTTAAGATCTAGCTTAACTGTGGGCGTTGAAAAAAAAACTCTGAGATCTTCAACGAACGAACCTCAAATCAGGCCACAACCTTTTTAACAACTTTCGTAAAAAACTCAAATAAAAGTGAGACCTTAATTCCGAAGTGATTTTGAGGAATTAAACAGCTGTTATAATTCTTTCGTCCTGTTCTTGTAAATAAATAAAAAAAAAAACGATATAGTAGTTTGTATTGCGACCGAAATGGAGCTTTTCAGGTGCCAAACGGTTATTCAAAATGGGATCATTATACCAACAGCCTTCGTGGCAATACAAACTTTACATCCTACAGCACGATTAGACCTTTGAAATATAAGATATTCTTTTCCTTTCTTAGAACTAGATACTTATGTTTATCTTAGTCACTCTTTCACGTCTTCAAGCAGAAAATATGACATGAGAGCATATTACCACCGTCCACTCCCCAAAGGAGAGAGCATTTCACTTGTAGCTGTGAAGGACAATATTTTCTCAAGCTACTTACATGTGTCAAGTCAATCGGAAGCGGAAATTGTAATCAGAAATTAAACTAGAGAAATGTAGCCACCATGAAATGAACTCCTATACAAGACCCAATCAAGAATATCGCTGCAGTATCAACCGTGCATTGGTCGATTTTGGAAAATACATCAAAATAAATAACACTGATTTTGATGAATTATCACGAGGATATTGTTGCCTTTCTCAAAATACTAAAAAAGGTTTACACCTAGATTGACAAATGGTTGGTGTATAATGAGAGAATAAACTCACTGAGCAGCTTCTTAAGTCTTCCTTTTGTGGCTTAGATTCAGTCCTTGTAAGGTTGTCTGAACTTTTAAGCGACTACCTCAGCAGGAGTTAGCAAAAAAATTGTCTTACGAATTTTACAATTTTTTAAATTTTTTTACATGTCGACCGAGTTGTTTCGGCATTCCCCCTGTTTCTTGTTTCTTTTTCAAATGGCACATTTTAAGTACGGGCATTCCATATCATTTCTTAAATCACATGTTACTAAAATTTTTCTTATGCAAATTGTCCATTACAGGGCAAAGTCTCAGGACTTTGAAAATCTTTAACTGCTACTCATAATTTCTATATGAAACTATCAGCCCTATTCTGCTATTCATGGGGGGGAATTTTTCTTGAATTTTCACTAATCACTATTCTGCTATTCATTCGAAGTGAATCTGTGTACACAATCTGTATATATGTGTATAAAATCTGTATGAATAGCAGAATAGGGCTGTATGCAAGGTGGATAAGGGGAGGTCAAAGAACTTTTTACCCCGACGCCGACGCAGCGTTATATTTCTAACGATTCACATTTGAATTTTTATCGAGATGGAGTAAAAGAATATTCAATGAGACAGTGCCATAAGCTTCCAAAATAAAACAAAAGATTTTTATGTTTTGTTTAATATCATTGTTTTTATTTTGTTTACTGCTGAACAACAAGCACAGTTGTTAGCAAAACTTCTCACTCGTTTATTTCATTATGAAAATTCTCACATACTTTTCTACCTCGATGCATAAAAATAAAATTTTAAGAAGAACTAGGATAATTCTTATGTATGAAGTTGAAACAAAGTCGACTCCAAATTCAAAATTAAAATAAAAAAGTTTAAAAGAATAGCCCTGACAGAAATGTATGAACTTAAAACTAAGAATCAAATCACATTCATTGACAAAGTTTAAAAATAAAAAAGTCAGTTTCAAAGTCTTTTTTTTCTATCAGTATATAAGCAGCTAACTGATACAGGATCCTCTCATGGCCAGGCGTTTTTTCGAACACCACTCTTACTCACTATATTTCGGTTTCTTCAGAAAGAATTCAATCACATTGTCTAAATCACTTAGACACATTTTCGACTTACTGATGTTCGAATCCCAAACGCGTAGATTGGAAGAGAAATCCTGCATCTTATCCAAACTTGCTGCAAGATCATGAGCAAGTGATTTAGCCGTTTGCGAAAGCCCGCCACCAAAACATTTGGAGGATTTTGTGCTGCCACTGTCATAAGGCTGTCCGATTCGACTAAACTCATGAAGTTCACCGTAGTCTAAAACATTCCAGTCACCCAATTCCATATTCCAAGTGAAGAGAATCCGACACTCAAACTGTTTCCTATGAAACACACAGTCGATGTTTCTTGAGCAATTCAGGCAGTTGTTGCAAGTGGTGGGAAGTTGATCTCGGGCCGTGAAGTGAGCCATTAAAACGCATGAAATGAGATTACTTCGGGGACAGACCTGTGAATGAAATTTTCATATAACTCTCCGAATATAGCTGCCATAAGTTTTGTTTACTCACATTTATAAGCTCACAAGCCCAGTCATAGAAGACGTCATAAATCTTGTTATTCTTCTGACACAAGTTGCTGATGACATAGTAGGTAAATGTTTCAAAATCGAAAGAGTGTTGCGTTACTACCACCGATGCGCATCTCAGCTTTTGATAAGACATCTGCGAAATCATTTGCATGTCCGAGTAACATGATCCGTGCACCTCCATCGGCAAGGATGTGTGGTATCCGGGAGAGATGCAGTCGTCTTAAAAAAAAAACGTATTTTATAACAATGAAAGCAAATAAGCAACAAGTGAACCCAAAATATGAAAGAGTCTCAAAAAAATACAAGCTACTCACCTTCCTCGCTTGTTATCACCGAAGCCGCATCATCCTCCTCAACAAAACGCCGTTTGAACTTCTTGGTACAAGTAGGCTTTTCCTGACCAAAACCACCCTGAAGGGGAACTTCCATTACCTTAGGCTCATCTCGTCGAGGAGACAGAAATGGCACTGTCGTTGGCGACATATTACCAATCTCATAGTGGTTTCTCTTTGCCATGGACACTTGCAACGGCGAGATCGTTGTGAGCGGCTTAAAGTTTAGCATCTGCTGAGAGGTATTCGAAGGTGGAGATTTCTGTTGTTGAAATAAATGCCCAGGAGACCGCATCATAGTGTTACCAACAGGCGAACCACAAGGAGATCGAAATCCATGGTAATGATGCACCGGAGCACTGATACCCTCAATGATTGACTGTGATGCCGAAGTAGATGGGGGAGAAACACATGGTGAATAAAAGTGACTAGTTGCGCGATGAAGACGACTCGCCGCCGCCGACGCTGTACCCGGAACCATTTGTTGGTTTGTCATCCGGATTTTCGTGAACGGAATTATATTTTCCGAATTATCTTCGGAGAACTCGTATTTTTTATCAGCCAGGCGACGTTTCCGAAACGTGCCTATTTTTTCACATTTTTCGTTGTCTTCGGAAAATTCATAAGCATTGGCTTTGTCACTAGAACTTGTGCTTGCACCTTGCAAATCCACCGTAGTAATGCCATTACGATAGGATTTCGTAACGATCCGATGATTCCGCTTCCCCTGATGGTTGATTAAGCTGACTTTTGTTTGGCTGCTGCCAGCTACACTGTTCGTAGTCTGACTTTGCGAACTAGAGGGACCAGCCCCTGAGCTCAGACCACAAGTGAATATCAATTCGTCGAAATTTTTAGCCTTTACTGTTTCGGTACTTCTATGGGTAGTCTTATCTCCACTCCCACTACTTGCCTGAGCTTCGTTTTCGATGTCAGAAAAGTCGGCAATAATTCGCGCAACTATATTATTCTTATTATCACAACCAACAGTTTCTTCAGTTACTGCATTTGGCCTTAAGAAGGGAATTGGTGGTTGTTTTCTTTCCACAACCGTTTGATGGTGGGGCTCGTGTGGGGGAGTTGAGCGGACCATCGAAGCCACTGCTATCGATTGGGGATGATTACTTGGAGTTGCTTCTAGGTCTACATGAAGCATATGAATAAAACCATTAGCAATGATGATTACTCTATCAGGGCATATCAAGTTGATATGTGGATTGAATTTTGGATCGGATTCTGTCGTCGAGTATTTTGTGTGTATTGTCAAATTGCATTTGATGCACAAAGCGTCACAGCGTGAAACTATAAACAAACAAAAAATAAGTATAGAATAGGAAACACTCAAAATCATCATCGCTTACATCCATCCTCGTCGAATTCTCGTAACTTTTTGCATTCCAAACAACCTAATTTAGGAACTTTTACGTACGTTAGGTAAGATTCTTCATTTTCATTTTCAGCAGCTCCATGAACAATTAGAACCCTGGGATTGGTCACCCATTGAGCCATGGTAACAATTTTAAGATTATCAGCGCCATGGTCATCAAAGAGACAACTTTTGAAGAATCGTCGCAGAGGTTGGTGGGGTCGATAAATCCAGAAATATAACCTGCAATTAGTTGTGTTTAATATATCTTGGTGTAGGAAGTAGAATATCATAATATGTACTTACGTGTACTTATATCCAATGTTAAAGTAAGAGGCATTCGCATTGGAGCTTTCGTTGCAACATACCTTAAAGCTAAGCAGATACTGTCCGCAGGCCGTTAGACCCATAAACATATGTCTGCAATGATTCAATTGAAAAAAGGTTGTATTATGGATGTTCTATAGTAATTGAACAGCCTTTTCTTTGGTATTGAGAGGGCGGCGACAAAGGCAGACGTGTCATCGGTTCTGCTACTGGCTAATGCTGCTAATGATATTGAAAGGGGGGAAAAAGGCGCGTCATATATTGAAGCAAATCTGACAAAAATGAAGAAAAATCGAAGTATAACAAAACATTTGTTGCCATCAATGAACGACAGTTGTGACCAATCAACAACCGATGGATAGAACTTCAGAAAGGGTACCTAATCAAAAAAATTGGACTTCTTGGGCAGGACCTCCACAAAAGTTCAATACAAGACGTATTACTATGAAACGTTGTTTTTGAAGTAACCCTTCTATCAAAAAACATGGAGATAATACTGACGACCATAGTTATTCGGGTATTACCCTCTGGGGCAGAAACTTAATCGTGTCACATCTGATATTGCCGCTAGTTGAAATTCGAAGAACCTATGAACAACAACGCATCATTGTTGTTGAGTATTCGAATCCACAAAAAAAGGAACTTTGTATAAAATGAAAAGAAGACACTACCATTGGTGACGCTTGGAAGTAAAGGGCGACCTCAATAGCTGAGTATGAATAACGAGAAGTGTTTTTTCATCTAAAGACCGAACTTGCTGAATGGTGTTGAATGTTGATTGAAACCGTGTTTCATCCCTGATCAAGGAGCAAATTGACAACATGAGACAAACTGCAACCCACTTACTTACTTACACTAACCAATTCTTGTTTGCTACCGCTACAATTTTTTAATCTGAATACGAAACAAAAATTTGAAGTAAACTTTCTACTTGCCCTCAATTCTGCGTGTACAGAAATTATGAGAAAAGAGACTGATCGTTGTGGCGTGTTGGGCTGTAATATTAGATGTCTTTCAATGATACACCTAAAGTCGATCTTATGCACCTACTTTTGTTTTTAATAGCTTTTAATTTGCTACGTGTTTGCTTGGAGTAAAAAAGACACAATCCTCTTATGATCCACTTTTTATGTAGGTAATGCCTTTTTTGCGAGTACGACTGCCTTACATTATTCTGAATTAAACTGGCGCTTGAGCCGTGGATATTCGTGGATCAAAATATCAGTTGTATAATCAAACGACGCTGTTTGATAAGTAGCACCATGTCGGAATCGATTTTCAGCAATTTCATTTCGAAAAATTAAGAAAATAAAGAACAGTAAAAGAAGCGTTGTGCGAATGGACGAAATTAAAGGTTGCTATCGTGGTAATACAATGGACTAATATTTGATTTGAGTGCTCCAGCTCAGTATTAGCCTCACCTTTTTTCAAACTGTTTCTTATGGTCATCTTCTCTCCAAATGACTCGCATATAAAAAGATGGTAAGTTCTAGGGGAAGTGTTTCGCGGAGTCATCTATCAACGTAAGTTGTTTTGGTTAGGCGTACCTTTGTTTGAAGCTTGCCAAAGAAGTACTCTCTATGGATGCTACAGATCTTCCTGCAACAAGATATCAAGTCAGTAGTAGATTTCTAACTGCCGTAGGGGAGCATTCGTCTTGATGATCAGAAATCGACACTAGACATAGTGAATTTATACTTTTTTAAAAAAAAAAAAATCTTGTGTTCGTGGAATAATTTTAAATTGGTTAAAGAATTGAGCAGAACTTGGCGTAAGCCTTGGATATTGTTGCTGACGCATATCTTCTTCAATTTATTTAAAAAAAAAAAAAACTATACGCTTTGAAATTTTGAAGTGATCAATCACAGCTTCCCTTCTTGTCTGTTTCAATCTAGTCATCCTGCTGTGGGGTACGCTGCAGGTAGACGTATATATTATGGCTATTTAAACTATTTTTTCTAAAAAAGAAAACCATAGCCATTAGGAACGCTTTTCAACTAAAAGACAGACGCATATGCCCCAAACAAGGTTTGCAGTTTTAGGAAATTGCTTGTTCGTCAAAAACAAAACTGTTATTGGTCTAAGAACAGAGGGTGAAAATTCAAGAAATTTTTCACTGGGTTACATTGACGTCAGAACCATATTCGTGCATATTAAAAATAACATATATACGTGCTGCCCGTGAGATTAAACTCCAATGAGAGTTGTGCCAAAGGCCATTTCCTTTAACAGAAGACAACTGTTATGAATTGTTGGTGGAAAATGTATTTTCCCTCGGTTTTTTTGGTCACTTTAAAAGTAGCAAAGAATCAAAAAAGATCTTTCCTTTTTCCCAACATTTCGGCAAGGGTTGTAGCCTTCTTTATTATAAAAGCAAATAAGTAAAATATAGTATAAAGTATACACATACTACATCCCAAGGCTGACAGATAATTGAATGTCAAAACAGAAAAAGAAAGGTGCTCGAATGTTATCTATAAAATTGACTAAAGGAAAAGCTGACGAACCATGCAATTTGTGCTACATTGGCACCACAAAAAAACTTTTACGCCAACGAATCTCAAACCATAAATCGGACATAAAAAACAACAATCCAGCAAAAACAGCTATCGCATTACATGCCAGAATTCTTAGTTATAACATTGGAGGGTTAAGAAATAAAATTGAAGTTTCTGATTTTATAAAATTTGTAAAAGAATATGATATTATAATTTTAATTGAAACACATGTAACAGAACAGCACATACAAAATTTTGAATCTTATTTCGTTGATTATAAATTAAAATGGATACCTGCACTTAAAATTCACCATAGGCCGCGCTAGTGGAGGGATTCTTTTAGGCTTTAAACAAAATCTCAAGGGCACGAACTGCATTTATAAGCAAATAGGAGATACGCACTTCATTGAAATCAAAATACATGGATCCATATTGAATCTCATACCTGTGTACATAAACTGCAATAGCTGGGAAAGAGACTTCATTAAGCTTGAAGACAATTTATTTGCTTTGGACAAAAACAATTTATTGGTTATTGGAGATTTTAATGCACGAACCGGAGCCTTAGAAAGTGAAAACAAGCTATTAGAAAATAGAACACGTAGCTCAAAAGATTCAACAATTAATAGAGAAGGCAGAAAAGTTATCGATTTATGTAACTCCTTTGGTTTGAGTGTTTGCAATGGTACTGCGGAAGGAGACAGATTAGGTGACTTTACTTTTATAGGAGCACAAGGAAACTCAGTAATCTTATCAGACTATGCAATGGTGTCAGGAGACTGGAGTACCATGATGGACGATTTCGAAGTCAAATCAGAGATACACTCTGATCACCTCCCAATCCAACTTACAGTTAACTTAAACGGAAATCAGATTCAAGCAGAAGAAACAGTTTCTCGGAGGAAATTCAGGTGGAAAAATGCTTTTGCTGAAACGTACTCACATTCTTTGCATAATGCTCTTCTTCTTCAAACTACAATCTCATCTTCACCATCTCATTTAAGCTTATCGGAGTTGGATAGTACTGTCCTGAATTCTATACCATTTCAATGTCAAGTGAATAATTACACCATCCAATACCGCGAAAAGTGGTTTGATAAAGATTGTATGGTAGCTCGTGGGAAATCCTTTGCTTGGCTAAAATTACTAAGAAGTTATCCAGAAAATATTTTTTTCAAAGAGCAATATCTAGCTGTAAATAAGCAATACAAAGAGCTTCTAAGCCTTAAACGCCAAACATACTCAAGAAAACTGGCGGAAGACCTCGCTGATTGTAGAAACGCTGCTGAGTTTTGGAAAATTGTTAGGGAAATTAGTAAAAAACAAAACAAACTAGTTATTCCACCCATTGAAATCGACGATCTTGCAAATCACTTTGAAATGTTAACAAAAAACAGTCCTTCTTCAACTTTCCAATTTGCCAAACCTTTCTATGAGAACGAAGAATTGGATGCAAGGTTTTCGTGCGAAGAAGTTCAACTTGTATTGAAGGAACTCCAAAGCAACAAGTCTCCAGGAACAAATGGCATACCTCAAGAATTTTATAAAACAATAACCCCAATTTTTATTGAAACTCTAACAAAAGCCTTAAACCAAGCGTATGATTCAGCATATCTACCACACTACTTTAAAGAAGCCATCATTTGCCCAATTTTCAAAAAAGGTGACAAGGAAGTGGCCGCAAACTATAGAGGAATATCACTATTGAATTCATCAATGAAAATTTTCACAAAACTTCTGTCCAAACGGCTCTACGATTGGGTTCATAACAACAACTTACTGAGCGAATCACAAGCTGGGTTTCGAAAGAATTACTCGACAATTGACCAAATCTATTCGCTTACCAATATAGCTGAAATCTTCATTGGATCCAAAAGAAAACTCTACGGATTTTTTGTTGATTTCAAGTCGGCCTTTGACACTATAGTTAGGAATGCACTTATGCTGAAACTGTGTAATAAAGGAGTAGCGTCAAAGTTTGTAAACGTTTTGGAGAATCTTTATAGCTCAACAACTTCTGCAGTCGCTTTTGGAAGCAAGTTATCCGAGCAATTCGAAGTAGAAATAGGTCTGAGACAGGGTTGTAATTTGAGTCCCCTATTATTTGCCCTATTTATTGATGATTTAGAAGAGATACTGCAAGGTGGAGTTCGTGTTTCAGCAAATCTTTTAGTTAAGGTCCTTATGTTTGCGGACGACATTGTGGTGTTAGCAGAGTCGCCTGGTAGTCTCCAGCTAATGATCAATAGATTGTTTGAGTACTGCAACAAGTGGAGGCTCCAGGTAAACCTAGAAAAATCCAAAATTATGATTTTCCGTAACGGCGGAGGCCGAAACTGCCGCACTGAAACCTGGAAATTTGGAACCCAAAGCATTGAAATTGTAAATGAATACAACTATCTTGGTATGCGGATATGTAGGAATTTGAACTGGAAAAGCCACATGCTTGATAAGTTGGCAAAATCTAAATACGCATTGAACGCCACATGGAGGACTGTGGTTCATTGTAAAGACGTTGAATACAATTCCAAATATCGGATTTTTGAAACCACAGCTAAAGCAATCATGTGCTATGCAGCTCAAGTTTGGGGCCATAAGGAGTTCGATGAAGTGGAGCATCTTCTGCGTTATTTCTTAAAAAGAAGTTTAAAGCTACCAAATAGTACTCCAAATCACATACTAATGTTAGAGACAGGTCTTCCAGCTTTATTCATCTCAACTCTAAAAACACAGGTGGACTACATTTTAAGAACTATTGTAATGGATGATAGGAGACTACCGAAGAAAATCACAATGCTTGTGATTCAAAAACAAATATCATGGTTCGAATCGTGGAGGGAGCTAGCCGAGTACTGTGGACATACACTTCTACTCCGGAACGACAGAATGGACACGTGGAAAAGCGAACTCTATAGCCTAATAACGTTAGTCGATGAAAGAAAGAGAGAGGACTACATCCTAAAAGCCAGAAGTTCATTACACAGGGGCATATACGCAAGGCTCAATTATAACCTGCTAACAAACAATTATTTCAGGGCGGAGTATCCTACAGATCTAATGTCACTGGTTTTAAAAGCACGAGGAGAGATACTTCCCCTGAACTATATCCCTCACAGGAATGATTTGGAAGCAACATGTGGACTCTGTAATCTAAATGAACGTGAAAACATGTTCCATTTCTTGGGAAAGTGTCCAGTTTTAGTGGAAACAAGAAGGAGTACACTTGGTGTAAACTACCTTAATGAAGAGGAAATCATTGGAGTTCTAAATGGAGCCATGGACTGGGAAGCCCTTTACAATTACATAAAGCTAGCACTAAACTACAGGAAACGAATCTTAGATGAACTTTTTTAAAGTAATATTCCAATTTATATATTAAACAATTAAACTAAAAGATAATAAAAAAAAAAAGATATTTATAATAGTCAACTGACAGACGGCGTAAGCCATGTTAAAAAATGAAAGATAAACTAAATTATTGTAACTTTTATGAAATAAAAATCATTTGAAACTTGAACTTGAAAAACATTACATGCCATCGAAAATAAAAATCTCCCAGACCTCTCCAAACCGAGAGACATATCTCTAAGAGATATACACTAGAAACCTTAAATATCATCAGCAACAGAACAACATGAATCGCAAACAAGATTCTCAAAACATCTCGTCCATATACAGCTCTCTTTTCTCTACATAAACTCTGTTATACTATCCGTTAAATTTTGTTAAACCGAGACTAATATTCATATAGAGAAGTGTAATTGAACATTCAAAAAAATTTTCTTTGTCAAACTTTGTTTGTTTATTTAACATATTTTAAAAATCTCGTTTAATAATGTAAGTTTTCTTTAATTGTTCTTTGTTGTGTATGCTTTATACTATATTTTACCTATTTGTTTTTATAAATAATAAATGCTGCCTTCTTCCCCTGAAGAAGGCAGCAACCCTTGTCGAAACGTCTGGAAAAAGCGAAAGATCTTTTTTGTTTCTTTGCTACAATTAAAGTGAATTTACAAATTAAATTCGTCAATACATTACTAAATTGACAACTGTTATGATGATGACAATAACAATTATGGTAAAAGTGCTGTTCAGCAGCTGAGATAAACTGGTCCTTAAAATTGCAAGCGTTCATATATTTATGTAATTTGTGTTTTCCACCAAACAACCGAGTTATAACAACAAAAAGGAGGCTTTTCGGGATAAGGTTCATGTCTCACTGAAAATTTAAGTTAAGTTACACAATCTCTCGTCCCCATCGAGGTAACCGTCGGAGCGGAGTTCTCTCCGATCGGAGACATTTTGCTTCGTGGTAGTTCTCCGATCGAACGATCCGACGTTCTCCGATAAGTTTTTGTTGCGGAGATTTTAGTTTTGGGAATGCAATGCATTGCCGCATATGTGAAAAATTTCTTACGACGCGTTACGGAGAAAACTCCGCTCCGACGGTTACATCGATAGGGCTCTCGAAGACACAGAAACGGCTGAACACATTTTATGTGAATGCACTGCCATAGTCAGATCCAAAAGATATTCAATAAAGGATTCACTAGTCCTCTTGATATAAGAAACACCCCTTCTTCGAATACTTTTAGGTTCTTACATGATCTCAACTTCGAATGAACAACTCCGCACTTTACGTGTCTAAACCTAAGGGAACAGCACAAAAGATCCTTCAGGTCGACGCGACGTGCTAGTAAAGGTGTTTAGCCTTCGCCCTATTCAATAAAAAAAAAAAAATACGCAATCAACAGAACAAAGCATATTTGAATACTCGTTGTTTTTTAGTTCGGAAGCACCTACTTTCTGGGAAATTCTCACTTCAAGATTGCAAATGGGCCGTTTTAAAGTAAACAGGCAACAGTTTTTCATTAGGCTAAAAAATCTTAGCATCGGAAAGTAAGCAGCGCCCCCATTGTCTGCATAAATAGTCGCAACTTTAAAAACCTAGGCATTCAAAAAAGACAACACTTGATTATATAATTAAATAATAATATAACAATTGAACGATAATCGGTAAAAATTTTGTAATTTTGTTCTCAACCCCCAATAAGTTGACAAATATAATGAAATAAACTAAATAAACAGGGTGGCGAAACAGAGCTCTTGAAGGCTCAAAGCACAGTGCATTTCGGGGACCTACAATTTCAGCCGATGCTGAACGATCAAGGGGGAAAACGCAACACATGACGTGCAGCTATTCTCGAACTTGGCGATTTCTCCCCAAGGACGATACCCTTAAAGCCTTGGAATCTTGAATGTTTCTAGATTTCAATTCTCGAGTACCATCGCAAGAAGCCGACATATAAACCATTACGTCACGGGCACCCCGAACATAAAAACTATTGAAAAATAAGATCAATGGACACAAATAAAACTGAGGAGCATATACAAGTGAGCTAAGAATTCTCCTCCAACTATGACTTCTTTTTTTAATAATTAGCACTCATTAAATCAGGTTCAGTCTTCACCATGTGGGTACCTATACATAATTGAATCGAAGCAAATATTCGCAAGTTTATTTCGATGACAATGACCCAAATTAGGGTTTCACTATTGCTAAAAACTAAAGACAGCTTTCACTTTATCATGCATTGGGTGACCCCGTAAAATGGTTTTTATCGAAAAATAACAAGGGCGAGGGCTTAATACAAATTATATTTTTATTTTCATAATCAGTAGGTAGCTGGCATCCCCTTAACAAACAGTTTTACATTCCAAAAAAAAAAAGAAGCACACTCATAGACTACACACATGCACTTAGCTATCAGCTGAGGTAGAGCTTAAAATACGAGTATACTCACCCTTGTAAATAACAATACGGTACAATATCCTTAAGACAAAATCCTAGTCTAGTTGGCACTTTAGTAAATGCACGCTGCACTTGTTTGCATCTTCGATTACCAGAAAAGTGTCCAGTGTTCTAAATATAAACCATTTTTTCTTTTATTCACTTGTCGATCATTTTTTTTTATAGTTTTTACCTCTCTTTGCATCAACAAGTAATGCAAATTAACTTTCTTGTCGCTAGAAACCTCAGTTGCTGATGCCACCGGCGTAGACAATTCTGAACATTCGTCTGAGTCCTCATCGGAGCTATCTGAATCTGAAATATAATTGGAGGATGCTTCCGAGTAGATACCAGTATCAAAGCGATTCTCCATTTTCACACGTAACTTAGGCTGAAATAAATTGAGAAAATTAGTTACTTTTAGTTTATTGCATAAAATTCCATTTTTCTCTATTTTTTTATATAAAAATGTGTTATATGACAAACAGGATCGCATCCCTCCCCATTGGCATACATTTAAGATGGAATGGATGAGAAAAAAAATTGAATCTCAGATATAAAATCGAAACTCCTTTTTTACTTACTCTCAATTTTAACTGAAAAAAGTTTGTAAATCATCTCTTCTAGCTTCTAGTTGGACAGTGCATTTGATTATTGTTTGTTTTCAATTAGTTAGCCATGTGCTCATTTTTCTTTTCTTTTTTGCAAAATTTATATTCACTTTTTTCAATGCCTAGTGCCTATAAACAAATTTTTATACAATGATTTATCTTGCCGATGCACAAACGCACAGATGTAGTTGAAAAAAGAAATACAATTTTTTTGGCATAACTTTTGACATTTGACAGTTTACTGGCTGAACACAATGGGCGCGTTCATCACAATTCAGATTTTCAGATTAACTGAAAAACTTATTCAGTTTTGCGTTGAACGGTCTTCTAGATTTTTTGTCAGATTTGAATGGTATTGGGATTCACCTTTCAATTCTGCGAGGAAAGATTTGATAAGAAATAAATAATTTCTTGTAGTTGGTTCAAAATAATACTAACTATAGTCCAAAGCATTTCTATTCAATATTTGTGATTAGAAATATGCGTGTAACTACAATTTGAATAGACTTCGAGCGAAAATGTAGTAAATAATTTTCTTAAAAATCTATTTCTTTTATAAGGGTTTTCATTAATAACCTTTAATTATACGACAAATTGCCAAAAAATAAATTAGAGTTCAGTTTAATAAAAAAGTTCACGACAAAAATGTTTCCACAAAAAGCTAACCGAAAAATACGAAGTAAAGTTCAATTGTCATGTAGGCTATTTATTGCATCTGACAGCTTAATAAGCTAAATCTAGATTTTCAGCCTTCTTTTCCTGACTGAAAAACTGAATCGGTAAAAACTAACAGCTGATGAGTTGTCAACTGAAAAACTTAACGTCTGGCCAATCAGAGGCCCAGAAAAGTTAGTTAAACTGAAAATCTGAATTTTGATGAACGGGCCCAATGCATACGGAGCTGCAACTGGAACTGGAACTGGAAGAGCTGTCAAATTATTGAATACACACAAGGTCTGTTTCTTTACTTTCTGGGTAAAGCTTGGGTAAAAGCCCGTGAAAAAGTTTGGGCTCGAGCTTTTTAATGTTGTTTTTGTAATCTCCATCCGAAAATGAAAAGTAAAGATACACGTTTTGGGATGTTTCTTGCTGAATGACATTCATAGTAGAGATAGCAAACAAACATACAAACTATTTTGTTTGAAAAACGTGTTAAAATGAACTCAAAGCAATATTGCATTGCATATTTAACATTATTTTGAATTTTCAAACCAATAAAGAGAGATTATGCTTTTCATTTATCATTTAATTTCAAAAATAAATTTGAATTCAATCGAAATGTTTCGATCAGCTGATTTCACAAACAGCCGATTTGACAAGCAAGAAAGTGCACGAGCAAATTGTTCGGGTAAATTCTTGCTGGAGGGGAAGTGACAAAAAAGCAAAAGCTCTGCCACTTTTACGTCAAAAAAAAGTAAAGATACACGTTTCGGGATCCCGCGGGATCCCACGGGATCCCGTGGGTGAGTAAAGATACAGACCTAATAATTCAATAGCGCGAACACAATGCGACGGAGCTGCATACGGAACTGGAATCGGAACTGGACAAGTTGACGAACTTTTAACTTTTGCTGTACAGCAAATTTGACGTTTATGATTTTGAAGGAAAGAAAACATTTTGTGTGTAAATTATTGTGTGACAGCCAAGTGTTACTGGCTGAACACAATGCATACGCATACGCATACGGAGCCGGAGCCGCAAGAGTTAAAATCAAGTTAACTTGTCCGGCTCCGTCTTGCGTTGTTTTTGTATTCCCTTGTATTTAATGTTTTGACATCTCTTGCGGCTGCGTTTCTCTAGCCATTGTGTTCACGCAGTTACTTTAGTTTTTTGTTTTTTGGTTTTTACTTTCAATTTATAATAATTTTGTGGTGAGTGATAATTAATGAAAGGTTTGAGTGGTTGGTGTACTAATTTTGTTGTTGTTGTTTTGTTGATGGAAACGTCAAAAGCTGTACAGCTGCATTGTGGGCCGATTAAAATCGAAACGTACAGCAATTTTGACAGCTCATCCAGTTCCGATTTTGCAGTCCAGCTCCGTTTTTGCATTGTGTTCAGCCAGTTATCCGGCGAGATATGTAGTGACATCTGCACCCTCAAGAAAACAACTGAGTTTTTGAAGAATGGAAAAAGCGTTTCGAACTGTACTTACAGTAGAAACATGCAATAGAAGCTTCCATAGATTTTGGAATTTTTTTTATTTTATTTATTACGCCTGGGTCTCCAATTTAATGCTTTGCTTTAAATCTATCGCACCTACATATAACAGCAGTTTCTGAATATTGCAAGTGAAGATCATTATGGCAGCTTAATTTTCATAGTCTGCGATAGATAGCATACTTTTATCGCAGGTATCTATCGCAGCTATTAAGCAGAGGGAACTGTCATCTGCATAGGTTTTTCCACCATTTTGTTACTTCGTTGTTATGTTTGGTATGAAAAGTATGCTATACAAAATGCTCACAACACAAAATTTGTCAGTTGCTCTGCTTTCTTGTGTCTGTCATATTCCTGCTTTCTGCTATGAATTTAAAGCAAGTGGAGACACAGCGTAAGTTTTATATTCATCGCGCTTTTAAGGGAATGTGCCGGTTCTTGTTTACATCACTCTAACTTTAAAATGGGGTCATTAAATACAAACGATTTATAAACACCACTTTAACTAGTGACAATTTTCAAATGAACTTCGTTAAAATGAATGTAAACAGCACCAAAATTTTGACATTTTAGGCAAATGAAGTGAAGTAACAGATCTAGACAGCAAAAAAATAAGCTCAGGTCAAAAATGGCATATGTTTGCATTACAAACGAAAATGTGTAATGGAAGTTTTGTTTTTGTCGAGAAATAGATACTTCATTCAGAACAAATATTTGTTCGGAAATAAATCACATAAAATGTGAAGCAAATGAGAAACGTCAGATGAGTTAGAGCCAGATTTTTGTATATAAAGTGGGGGTTGTCTGACTTTCAATTTAGATTGACTATAAAAAAGTGTGAAGCTTAAATCAATTATAAATTTATGCAAGTGTCATTTTAAACCAATGAGCTCATTTTAAAGCGACTTTAAATGACTATAAATTTGCGGTCTGAGCTGTGGCTATTGATACAGCTAACGAAATGGACTTGGAAATGCTAAGGAAATTGGCCCGAGTTGGGTCTCCGATAAAATCGATCTCAAAATTGGCAATTTTTAAGATTCATCAAGAAAATGTGCTTTTAGAGAAAACAGAGCAGTATAAAAAGAGTCAATGATTTCAAAATGTCAGTTTATGTGCAATATAAAAACATTACCGTTTGGTACTGAATTGTGTTATTATCAGGTGCGTTTTTGTAGCAACTCAGCAATCCTATAGCAAGCTCAGCAAAGCACTTTTACATTTAACACAAAAACAAATCAA
This sequence comes from Melanostoma scalare, assembly GCA_949752695.1. Classification (NCBI taxonomy): domain Eukaryota; kingdom Metazoa; phylum Arthropoda; class Insecta; order Diptera; family Syrphidae; genus Melanostoma; species Melanostoma scalare. The sequence continues at coordinate 228,585,353 of OX456985.1, read as the reverse complement.
ACTGAACTAAAAATGCTCAGTACTGATTCGTTTTTGCGTTCAGTGATAAGATCCATTGCAAAGCTGGTTATTGAATTGCCGAGATGCGACAAAAACGCACCTTAAATATTATTGACACGACACATCGCCACCTGAGAGTTTAAGTGCCTCATATCCATTGAAATTATTCCTCAGAAAACGAATTTTAAGGTTTGAAAAATAATTGCGTTACTTTCTACTTAACTAATATGACTTTTGAATGTTTATACATACTAATTGAACATTTCTCTTTTGTAATTTGTGAACCTTGGGTCAAAAACTGTTACGGTAAAAAAAAGAAAAAAAAAAGTTCGAAAAAAGTCAGAAATGGATATAGGACCCTGTTCCATACGATGGGTGAATGAATCAAAACCAAACTCCATTTTTCCATGGGATATAGGACATTTGTGCACTAATCATTGGAATGTCAAAAAAAACAAAAATACTAAAAAAATTCAAAATTACTAGGATTATTAATTTTTAAAATTTTATTTTTAGTGATAGAAATATAAAATAAACATTAGTATAAATACTTTGGGTATGTCCTTCTTTATATCACATAAGCTTATTTTTAAGTCAATGGGAACCTTTCAAAATGACACATTTTTTTAACACTAAATTAGGAAAAATACTTAAAACTACTTTTGGTCCATTAAATTTTCTAGAAAAATACATTTAATTTTATTTGGAATGGGTTACTAAAATACTTCAACATTCGTAGAAGCTTGCTTTATTAAGGGATTATTTATTATATTTTTTTTTAATTTTTTTTTACCAATTTTGTTTTTGTTCAGTTTAGTAAAAAAAAAAAAAAAAATGCTTTAATATAAAAATTAAAAAGTCAGAAAAAACTACATTTAACTCCGTTATGTAGTATGACAACGTGAAGCTAAATAGTTCTACTTACATAAAATAAATTTGTTTCCTGTTGTTTACCTCGTTTTCTATTTTTTTTGCAATATTTTAAAAACATATTGTTTTTAATGGCTGCTTTTTTGAAAAAATCAGAGATAGACGATTACAAATTCGTCTTTGAAGAAGATTCCCACCAAAACTGAAATATCAAAGCATAGTCAACAAATAGATTTGAAACAAAGACTGTTTTTTATCAAACATTTTATTAAATAAAAAAAAATAATTATAATTCAAGTTATAAAACAAAAATAAAATATATTAATTAAAAAAAAAACATTAAAATGAAATTAAGAACTTTTCATTATGTCATCATCATATTTTTTTTCCTCCTTTGGCCTTTACTCCACGAGAACACGAAACCAACTGAAATGATCGCTGTTTAACTGTTTAACTATTTTTCTTGAACAGGTATTTATATACAATTGGTTCTTAATTCTAAGATTACATAACATTTAGATATATTTTGTTTTGTTGGCACAGAAGTGGCCTAACTTTAAATATTGATTTGTTTGCTAAAATAATTATAATTATTGTCTATGATAAGAAAAATATATAAATTTATAAGGTGATTTAAAAAATCTCGGGTTGTTCAGATCCGGTTGTCTTTACGTTGAAGAAGGTTTGTGTGGCCTCTAGCCACGGTGGTAAGCTGAGGCTGCTACCTCGTAAAAGGGTATTGCCTCTTCGTCATTGATTGAAATGATTTCTTCGCCCAGTAGTGCCATTATATCTAAGTATCGCGGCTCGGGATGTCTCTCTTCGGTTGTCAAGCTTCTCACCAGTGGATTGGGATGGTTGCTCAGGTTGTTAGTTATTTTCCTTGCACTGTTCAAAAGGAATCTGTTGAGGGGAAGGATTCCTGATGCTTCGTAGAGCTTTTTGTTACTGAAGTACCTCTGTCGTTGACGGTCAAAGTTGAGTCCTGTGCAAATCCTCAGAATTTTCCTCTCAAATGCTCCGAGTTTTTTCATGCTGGTTTTGGATATACTAAACCAAGCAGGGAAGCAGTAAGTGATGATTGGTCTGAGGAGCTGTTTGTAGAACAGCAACTTTGTCTTCTGGCTACTGAAATGATCGCGAAAATTATGCTTCTATTTATACTTTTCAAGCTGACTGCACATTTGTCCATGGATATGGAGCAAATAAGCACTTAAATGATTACTTAATTGTAATATATTATGTGAGCTTAAATGCTCTATATCCTAGCTCCTGTGGATATGGGGCAATTAAGCACTGACAATATATTTTAATTGAATTTGCTCTATATCCATTGTCCATTGCTATAGGGCATTTAAGCACTAAGTGTTTGTTATTTCAACTTCTCTACAAAAATTGCCTCACGTAGTACAAATTTTGGATATAAGGCAAATAAGCACTAAGAGAACCCAAAAATGTGTGGTCTGTAAAGCAAAAGTGGGTTTCGTAACTCTGTTAATAATAGAGATAGAGCAATGGGAATAGGACCAAACGATAGAGAATATTCGAATTAGTATAACTGCATCATTAACTCAGTTTCCCGAAAAAGTGGTCTATGGGGCACTTATACTCTCAGGTGGCGACATGCGTTCACAACGGACTGGCATGTTAATTGGACAGGCTAAATAGTTTATCGTTTCTGCCTTTCGAGTAAAAACTTCTTCTCTATCTAGACATGGTTTTGAAAATATTAAAGGCATAAACAGTCACTTTTAATAAGTGATATTAGGGCAGTTCACACTGTACAACTAGTTGGACATACTTTGATCATGACTACCAATGATTGCAATTGTTTTATATAAAAATAAACTTTAGCTAGGAACTTTAGGAACTAAATGCAATTTTTATCTCAATCATACTCTGTAATAAAATGGAGCGCAGCTACAAATTATTTGCCGATTTCAACCTGCTAAGTGAAAATAGCTTTTTCGGAAGTGTAGTTATAAATTATGTTATAGTTACCTTTGGAGGTTTTGCTATTCTTTACGATACCTTTAGAAAAACAATTTAACGTGTCTGCGATTTGAACCTCGAGCTCCGACTTTATATACAGAAATTTGAAATGTTACGACACGGACAACGAACATTTTTTATTTTAAGTACGTTCATAGGATTTGGACGATAAATATATAAAATAAATAGGGTGGCGCAACAGAGCGAGGAGCCCATGGGCCTAGACTTGAGCATTTCTCACAACCATGCATTCTAGGGGAATGGAGGGACCTACAATTTTGAATTCACTAACAGAAAACTTGACGATTACTCGCGATACCCGTGGAGAAACATTTTTGTCTCTGTTGGGATTCGAACCACTAACCTCTGGGTTAACAGGCAAACATGCTAACCATCACGCCACGGGTACCGTAAAATGGAAACTGGTTTCCCTTTCTCAGTTTTTCCTCGATTCTTGCAAGGTTTACTATAGTCCCAGTTCAACATCCCCAAACTATAAAAAGTGTTAATCTTTTCTCCGAGTGACGAATTAATAAATAAAATATTTGTAACAGGTTGTCACAAAAAATTCTAAACGAAAAAAATTTTTTTCCACGGGTTTCACCATAAATTCATATCCATGAAAAGCGCTTTCTCGATTAGTCGTTCAGGGTCGGCAAAAAATGTTAAGTCCCCTCCATTCCCTGACAAGGTCACAAGGCATGGTTGTAAGAAATGCGCTAGGCCCCGTGGCTCTTCGCTCTGTTGCGCCATCCCATGTATGAATGTGTCACGAAAAAGTAAGTTAAGTCAAGTTTGAGAGGCACTACAGTTTTAATTTAACTTGTACATGTGGTCTTAAAATAAGATAAAACCGGAAACGAGATATTTTCGAGCTTTGAAAGTTAAACTTATTTGACCTGAATTTACAGCAAGTTTGAAAAGCCGAAGCTACGATTGTGATGTGATACTACTACATACCAACCGATATAATCAGGGGTTGTGAAATTCAAATCATTATCAATTGAAAAAGGTCAAGCAAAGGAAGAAGTAGACAAACACACTTTTTTTTTAATTTTTTGTTTTACAGAATTATTTTTATTATTTTATTGTGATGGCGGTGATTTTAAATAAATAAATCAATGAGAATGAAGAAGTTTAAAAAAATTGGCTAAAGCTTAAAATTACGTTTGGTCTATAAGTTTAAATTCAATTTATGTCAAGTTAGGTATGTTTTCATCAAGTGGTCTGCCCCTGTCATAGTGTTGGTTGGTTCTGTATTTATAGAGTCATTTTCTGTTTGTGTTGTTTCTGTTACAGTTTGTTCGGTTGTATTGTCAACATCAGTGGTCATTTCTTCTACTTCATTAGTCACACCGTTAAGTTCTTCTGTCAAATTATTTGTCTTCATTGTAGTACGATCTGTTGCAACGTTTGTTTGTGACTCTTCAGTCCTTTCTTCTACTGTCACAGTAGTTTCGTCAAGTTTCGTATTTAAAGTCTTGTCGGTTGTCGTTGATCGGTCTTTGTCATCCTTCTGTTTAGACAAGGAAGTCCTCAATTTTGAGCTATGACTAATTTTTGGTTTCTTCAAAGGCATTGGCACTTCAGCAGCAGTCAAAGTTTCCGTATCATAGTCTGGTTGGTCTGGCAAGACTGGTTTCTTATCATCAGGTGCATCATAAATCACCCAATTGTCAGGCCTGGAAAAACTAGCATTGAGAAATGAATTCTTAAAACGAAATCTTCAAATCACTCACCTTTCTGGCTTTGTTAGGACCTTAATTGGAGCGAATGCAACTGGTACATTATCAACCGGTCCTTTGACTTTATCCCAACGACTAGCAGCAGCTATCTGTGAGTCTAAAAATGAAGACCTACCCAATGCAAGTTCGTCATAGTCTTCTGCTAAAATGTCATGGTTAAAGCTTTTTTGTTCTATTGTCGGAAAAACTGATGGATTTGTCTCGTTCGAATCTTTTATTACAGTCCGTTCTTCAAGTTTTTCATCACTGCTTCTCAGTACTGGCATAACAAAATTGTCGTCAAATTCAGTTGTGGCATTAGGTTTAGTTATGTTTGTCATTGCTTGTTCGGCAAGTTTCAAGTAGTCAATTTTGTCGTCCTCGCCTGATTCGACAAAGCTGTAAGTTTTGTAAATATTACCGTAAGCTACATCATCGTCGTCGTCGTCATCATTGTAGTCATAGTCATCGCTGTCAAGGTTGGATGTGTTGTCGTCAGTAGTTCTGCTTGTGTTGGTACTGATTTCTATGCTTTCGTCGTCTTTTAAGTCTGATCGTCCGATGTCATCGTAAGCTACGTCAAATACGTTATTAGGATGCTTGGCGTAATGAGTTGGTGGTCTCCTAGTGTGGCTCGAAAATGGGTCATGTTTGTTCGGGGGATAGTGTAAGCTTTCAGCTGAAGAAATTGGCTTGGGAGGATTAGCATAGCTTGGTGTGCTAGAAAACTGGGGTCGTCTTTGTGGGAGAAGTTCATAGTCTGGTTTATTGCCTGCGGGTTGCACCAAGTTCAAATGTGGTCGTGAAGATGGTCGTATGTTAAAACTGAATGTACTGTCCCCTCCACTGCTAGCCGCACTTCCAGCGATAGCACCAAAGTGGCCTGTGCTTAGTGCACTACTGGTAGCGTGAGCTGTTCCGCCAAAGTTAGAAGACGTACTGAAGCTATTGGCTCCTGGCAGAGGTTGTGGAGGATAAAACGGACCAGGTGGACCAATTTGGGATGGTCCAACGTTTGGATTAAAGCCTTGATGAGGAAAACCCTGCTGAGGAAAACCTTGCTGTGGGTAAACATGCGGTGGTGGATAGGGCTGAGGCTGTGGTAGTTGATAGTTTCCAGAAGATGGTCTAGCATGCTGATACGGCCGGGGTGGCTGTGAGCTAGGATAGTTATCACTGTTTGTGATTCTATTCGAATTAAAAGGTCCGTTCGTAGAAGTCGGTTGTTGTCTGATGCTATTTAAACCGTTACTTGCAAAGGATATTATGTTTTGGAAAAATCCAGGCGCTCTAGTTGTTGTCCGTTCGTCATGCTCGTCAATGTAAATTATTGTTGGCGGTTTCGTTCGTGTAGCGTAAGGTATTCGTGTAGTTTGTGTAAAATAGTTGTCACTTGGTGATGTACTTTGTGATTGTTGGTGGTCATAATGGTGACTACTTACATACCGGTCTGAATCGTATCGTTTGTTTGGGCTGTACTCCGGGTTGTTTGCATAGTAATTTGGTGGCTTTGTGTTTGTCTGACGTATGTTGATTTCTATTTCGTATTGATCAGATTCTGGTCCGTCCAGTATAAGTTTCTGTGATGGGCGGTTGTAAATTGGTCGTTCTTGAAACTGTCGTAGTTCAACGTTACGTAATGTCGCTGGCAGTTCTGTGGTAGAATGGAACGTCAAGTTTGCGTTATGAAACGTCAAGTTGGATTCAAGTTGAGTATAGTTTTTATAGTCGAGTTCTTGGTCGGGGATGATTTTAGCAGCAATTTGAAATGTAGTTTTCTTCAACTGCCTTGTTGTAGGTTTGTTTGATTTTTCAGTTGTTGTAAGAGTCTGCAGTTTGTCAGAGAAGTCAAGATTTGTCCGAATTTCCACTTTGTGAATTTCAAAATCTGTTTTACGGTGAACTCGTTTGTGCTGATCTAGTGGATCTTGAAGTGCTGAGTCGATTATGGCTTGAAAGTCTTTGTAAGTATCGTACGAGTCAGTGGAAGTGTCAGCAGATTCTGTTATTTCCGTTATCGAAGTTGAATAATTTCTATTAGAAGTCGTTTGGGTTGTCGTTGTATCCAGGTTTGTCTTGTTTTGGTTTTTCAAATGGTTATTAGTCAGGTAGTCCTCTCTAAAGGCTGTCTGTGCTCGCTGGCGCCTATTTGCGAAAACTTCTGTGGATCTAGAAGACTTACTGTTATGGTCTGGCGGGCTGTCAGTTATATTTCTAAGAATAGTTTTTGTGGGTCCATTGATTTTGTTGCTGTCATCGTTATCAAAAGGTGTGTTTGATTTGAAGTTTTCAGTTGAAGTCAAAGTATTGGCGTCGGTCTTACTGTCGAGTCTAATAATCAGTTCTGGAAGGCCAATTAAGCTCACTTTGTCGTTGTTCAGTTGCTTCGTATTCAAGTTGGGTGTCTGGTTACTCACAAGGTGCTGTCTGTTCAAGTTGTTTGATGTCTGATTGGTTGAGTCTGTCATAACTTCATGTTGTTCTGTCAATTCAGTAGTTTCAGAAAATCTGTTCGTGTCTGAAGGCTGTTGATCTGTATTTTGCTGTCCTGTTACCTTCTGTGGTTCAGTCGTCATAAGTATTTCTGCTGTTGAATTTGTGTTTATTTGTTTGACAGTTGTATCTACGTTACTTGTCAATTGTTTGTCATTCAATTGTCTCGACGAATGGGCATCATCACTTCCCTTAAAAAACCCTAATGCCGCATTCATCTGCGATCTGACGACTCCCGCAACCTTCATTATAGTATTTTGGGCCGTTGAGGCAATCGAGTCAGGTTTGACATTTGTCTGTTTACTGTAATCTGTCTGTTCCTTCACCCCACTCGCACTTCGAAGTTCGATTTCAACATTGTGGATGACAACTGTTCGTCGAGGCGTTGTTCGCTTTGCCAAAGGAGAAACAGTGGACTTGGGTGGGTTTTTTATAGTCAGTCGATTCTTGTCAAGTTTGTTGCTGATGCCTCTTATTGGCTTTATGAAAGGTCTTGCCACAACCTTTTGAGCCATGTCTAGTTTGTCATGAATTTTTGTCATATTTGGCACTCGGTGGAAGCCAATGGAACTGTTGGGAATAAAATCAACATTCGCCACCATTGTCAAGTTTTGTAGTCGGTTATTGATGCCCTTCTCCTCTTTGTTAGTTTGAATTTCCATGGGACTTGGTAAAGATGGGACATTGTTGACTTGTACGTCAATTTTCTCATTCAAAAATGGATCTTGTTCAAGCCAAGGCGAAAGATCGATCGGTTCTAAGGAGTCTTTACCACATTTTACTCTTTGGTTACCAGGCACGTCGCTAGGAATGAATACATGTGGTTGCAAAGTACCTCCATTCAAGGCTCGACAGAGAACCGAGGCCAGAGACACATGCCTTAGTGAGTTAAGCTGGGCGGGCGTAAAGGAGCTTTCAAAGCCAGAATTTTCATACCAAAAACGGTCCCCTTTGCGTGAGTTGCTAAATTGCTGGGCAATAATGCAGGCGAAGGTTGGCCCAACAAGGCCACCAACAACAGGACGCTCAGCGATTCCTCCAACAAACAAATCAATGTCGTGGACGTTGCGGTAAGCATGGCTAATTCTTTTGGCTGATCCAGGTCCAACTACATTCGATAGATCGTCCCAAGTGTTAATCGCTGATAGACCACATGGCTGTCTCCATGCCGTGTATGGTGCTATTCCATGATCACGACCTCTCTGAATGTTGATAGCTGCCAGATCTAACCCAAAAGGAAATCCTTTGAAAAGAAAGAAAGGAAGTTTTACATAAGTTCTTGGAAGGTTGTTTTGGTGAGTTCTTACCTGGTGTCTGAAACAAGTGGTTGGTAAGCTCTGGGGTGATGAATTCATCGCGTTTCAAGGCCCTCTGAGTAGCAAGCCCCCGCAACAATCGATGGAGCGAGCCTGCAGTTCCAATATCTCCTTGTTGGAACTCTTCGTGCAATGTCACATCTTAAGATTTAAAGTTTAACGAAAGTTTTCAAAAAACTTACATCAAAGGATACTCACTGTTGTTGATGAAGTTATGATGGCGGTCACATCGCATGTAAGTATTTTGAACTAAGGAGTGTCCAAATCGAAAGGCCGCAGCTGCAAACGCATTGGACACCGTAGGATTTGTATTTTGATCATAGCCAGTAAAGTAACCCGTTTTGACCAGCTCCAAGTCAAAGAGCTTACAAACTTCTCTACCCAAAACAATTGGCAAGAATTCCCGGTAAGTTATGTGCTGGAAGAGAGCACCAATAATCCGTCTTGTCTCCTGGTAGACTTTCTCATCACTCCAATGAGGGTTGAGCATGCTTAGCTCCATAGCTATGCGATTGTGTTCTCCCACCCAAACATGGTGCAATGCCAAAAGACCTGGCTGTTCGCCACTGCGACCATCTCCTGATCGAATACACTGATGAGCTAGGGCTCCTCGCATACAAACATCTTCTTTCGGATCACCACGACCATAAACTAACAAGCCATTTCGGAAGATCCGTGCATTGTCCGAGGTCTTCGCGTTGCTTGAGTAAATCGGAGAGGCGTCAATATAGGAAGTAATTTGATTGGTCTGTTCTCTCCAGGATAAGACGCAGTCCCTTCGCTGAGCCGCAGCTGATCGAAGGAACTCTAAGCAACGCACTTTCAACGGCGCCAACCACGGGTCATCGAGAGGAACTTTAATCGGGAAGCACGATGGATGAAAGTCTTTGGATCCACAGCAACTAGGAACTGAGCCATTGATTGATCTGTAAAAGTTAAGGTCTAGTAAAAAAGAAGAAGGATTTTTCAATAAATTGAACTACTACCGTGGTTGGGCGGTTGAAGTCAAGTCGTGATCTAAAAGCTGTCCCCACTGAACAGTCATCAATGTTAAAGGAGCTTCGCCTTCTCGAGCACCATGTACCAGAAGACTCACGAATCTCGACGATGACAATGGCCCACCCTCAATTGATTCCCGAATTGAGTCAACCCTATCTCCATATTCTGGAGGGAGGAATCTGTTGAAGGGCATTTGGGCTGAGCCCCACCGTAGTCGCCGACGATTGTTGCACGTTCCATCATGAGTTCTATACCTCTGCGAAGCAGGCATACATGTCGGTGGGTCCCTCGGTGGACATAGACCTTCTAACGGTGTCCGCCTGAAGGACACCTTTTGCGCTTGTGCCTGTCGTCCAAGAACATCTGACTCCTTGTTACTGCGAACAATAAAACCATAAAATCAGATTCACTTTCTACTAATTGTATGTCTTTCAACTGGGTCACAAGGCTCTAACACTTTAAGCATGCCTTCACTGTCAACCAAGCAAGCTGACGCAGTTTGCATATTTAATAAGCTTAACACAAACACCAAAAGAACACCGAATCCCTTGCTGGATAAAAACAAAAATTTTAATAGTCAAGTCAAAGCATTTTGTTGTGCGATGACGACTCTAGACTTCGACTAAAAGTGAATCGAAAGTCATGAGTGTGCTCGTATTTATAAAACCACAATCGCAGCTTAACCATGCCGATGAGACTTTGAAGCGACTATCAAAACGGCACTCAAGAGGGAAAATGAAGGAGAAAGTGGGAAATTTCGTTTCCACTTTTAAACTGACTCGGAGAGTGCGCTGAGGCCGTTAGATTTTGGTAGATCTTTTGCTGTAGTCTTTGATCTTTGAGTTCAATGTAATGTGGAGTTTAAAAATTCGTTTTCGTTTCATTCTCGAACTGATGCGAAACTTGTATGCCTGGTTGGATGTTAAATGAGTGTGACTTTTCTGAAAGCATCGGATGTGATCTTTAAGAATTGGCTTTTACAAAAGCTGTTTTGTGTTTATCTCTTGTTTAGTGCCACTCTTTAATTTACAATAGTGAAAGCTTAGCTACATTTGAACATGCGAGGTTCAGAGTTCAATGGGTTCTTTACTATAGAGGCTTTGCATATTCATACTAACTTAATGAATAAATTTAAGAATCGTGTCGAGAGCTATCATTTCGCTAGAATTTCTAATCATTTGAATAAAGTTTATTAATTTCTTGTCTCATAAAAAATAAGAGTTGAAGTTTTTTGTTTACAAATTTCACTTTCAATGCAATAGTCTGGAATTAGAATTTTAAGCACGACTAATAATATTATTAAAAATTATATTCAATTGACCTCGATCAACAAAAACTACTGCTGAGTGCTAATTAGCTCAACATCAGCTTTAGTTAGACGTTCGTTGAGCGTTTGAAGCCAGTTAGTAGTTTTTTGAAGCTGATAGAGGATGTTTGCCTTTTGCTTTGGTTGAGTGAATTTTGAGTTTTTAAAGACTATACAGTTAGAGTGTCTGATTATTTAAATTTTGAAATCGTTTTCTAGGTCTTTTAAGGTATAGGTAACGAAATAAATGTAGCGTTTTCATTAAGACTCTTTCCGTGTCCTTTGAGGATGGCAGTGAGTTGCAGAGCAACTGTCCCTCATACAATAGAGAAGAAAAGGCTGTCCTCGAAGTCGAATGCAGCCTGGAAGTGGTATGTAGCCTCAACTCAAGCAAAGAGCACGTTGGGCATGTATCGGGAGCTAGAAGAAATTTCTGACACAACTGTTGATGCACACCGAGATGTTCTAGAAATACGACAAAACAATTTGAATAAGGAAGTAGCCATCCTGAAGAAAGTCACTCAAAGATGGACAAATGCTCATTGAAGATTCTGATTTCTGAAAGATAGATTTTTGTGGTTAAACAGGCTGTGAAAGTATTGTGATTGCATCTTGAACGGACATGACATTATAAGCTGGCGATGAATTACCACACACGTGGTACAGTAATACTTGACTGAATTATGAGCTTTTGGCATTACTTCTTGCATTTTCGAGCACTTTAGTACTACAATTTGACATTATTTCATCAGTATTTGAACGAATTGCAGTCGATAAATGAACAACAGACTGATGAGCGGATTTTGAAAGAAAAATAGTACTCACTCACTCGATCACTGAAGCGGTAATTCAACCCCTGAATTTGACTTAACGCAAAAGCCCCATATTACAGTTAATGAAGCTAGTGCAGAAGTTAAGAACTACAAAAAAGGTAAAGGCGCTGAGTCAGACGAGATACCATATCCAGTACTTCCCGCCATTTTATCGTAAGCGACAAAAAGAAAGTTTTACAGGAAGACGTTTTTTACTTGGTTTTTATCATAGACATTCGAACGAAAAGGACCAAAATCCAGTGGCTTACGATAAAATTCATTTTCGCTGTAAATTTTCGTCAAACATTTGTAATTTAAATCTAAAAATGCAGAAAATTGCGAAACAATGTAAACTTTTAAATTGAATAGAAAAAAAAAATTTTGTTAAAAATTTCATTTACGATGAAAAGGACTTGATTATGAGTTCTCAAAAAAAGAGTATGAGGATTCTGATGGAAAAAAAATTGTGATTCCTTAAAGGATATGCAAGCCATGTTGGTTGGCCTAGAAAAAGCTTTGGATTGACAATCACGAAGTATGATATGGATTCCCAAAGGAAGAGTTTATGAAAGGAGGGGATCTTTTTTTCTTTTATAATTAAATCGCACATCAAGGGGTTACGAATACCCTTATAATGTTATAGAACACAGTACGAGCATTTAGGAAAATAGGAGAAGATTTGAAAGGAGACATCAATGCACGTTGCTTTTGAACCTCTGTGAATCGTACTGTAGGGGAAAGACAGAGTCAGGTAGAGCATTCCACATTCGGGTGGTACCTACAATTTCTTGCCGGTGCCGAGCTGTATGAAATTACCATCGAAGGAATTGCCAATTCCTCGCGAAAGTCGATACTCGTGGAAAAATATTTGGATATTTTCGCATTCAAACGTGGAACTTCAACGGGCACCACAAAGTTTGATGCAAGAGAAGCTAAACTTGGAGGACTTGTCAATTCCTTGCAAAGAAATTAACCTGGGAAAAATAATGGGCTGTTTCTGTTCGAACTTCAAACTCCCACGTAATAAGCTGACATGGTAACCCAGCATTACCCTACAGTTCCAGACAGATTTTAAAGCACAAGACTCAGAAACTGTCGAGTTCTGATTGTGACACAAACCTCAAAAAAAGAAATGGTCAAAATGACTTAGTACCGTTGTTCGGTCGGTTTAAATATTTGATGTCCATTTAATGTAAAAATAGACAAGTGTCTGCTTAAAAACACACTGGAGATGTATCTTAAAAAGGACAAGAGAAGGCAGATCTGAAACGAACAGCTTACCAAGATCTTCCAATGTAAAAAATATTGGTACATATATACTAAACCACTTGAAGAGCATAAGCCTATCGGAGAGATTTTTCCAAATCGTTAGAGATAACGTCAACTTCCACTCCATTGCCTTAAGCTAAGTAAGGCAAAGAAAACATTTACATCAAAAGCTTACATTCGCACAGAACGCCTTTAAATAAATTTGAAAATTTTAAGTTTTACATTCGTTTCTAACGTTTCTTGTGCAGGAGTCACAAAAAATAGGTTTTGCAAGGCTTAGAGGGTCTACCCTGAGAAAGTAGAAAGTTGAAGATTTGTAAGAGGAGAAAAAAGATGCATTAATTCATTGATTCAGATAAATTAACTTATTTTCGATAAGTGGAAGGTATGAAGAATTGAAATAAGGCTATTTGCATCGGACAGTCACGATAGAGTTACAGAGAGAAAAGAGCGCAGTAGTTTCCAGCAGATGATAGGGAAATGGTATACAGTGTGACTGAAGAGTCAAATAAGATCTGTTGTGAAAATAAAGTCCAGGATTCCCCAAACTTGACAACGGAACTATTAGATTCAAAATTAATCCTTTGGAAATTTGGATAAGTTGCAATAAAATGTGTAAGCAAAACACCTAAAAACCAAACCTTATTCCAACCTTTGTCTTTTCTCTTTTATCTTCGATGTCAGAATTTATATCGGGTTTTTCAATAAGAGCGCTACAAATTCGGGATTGAAAGGATGAAATTCTTTATTTATGCGAAATTACGTTTAATGCCATTATGTATGGAACTCGTTTTTTTTTGCATTGCCACCACGGGCACGCTTGCAGAAGTCCAGGCGCTGAACCCAATTTTCGACGGTTTTCAAGCATAAATCGGCCGATACTGCTGCAAACTCACGTTCGATATTCGTACGAAGTTCATCAATCGTCGCTGGCTTGTTGGCATGGACCATAGACTTGACGTAGCCCCACAGGAAATAGTCTAACGGTATCAAATCGCATGACCGAGGCGGCCAAGCGACTCATTTCGTGAAATAACACGTTCTCCAAACTTGGTTTCCAATAAATTGATTGTGATATGTCCTCCAACATCCTCCAAGTCCATATCATCTAATTGGGGCCAAAAATATTCGGTTATTATTGAACGGTAGCGATCCCCATTCACAGTAACGTGCCGGTCTTGATCATTACGGAAGAAGTACGGCCCAATGTAGCGCTCTTAACGTTGAGGCCACTGACTCCGAATTTCGGTAGTAAATTTCAACAATTTCGACTCGTTGTTGGCTCGTATATCTTTGCATCATAAGACGACAAACCCTACTGAAGAGAAATGCCTTACGGCAAGAAATATGGCGTCGTTTGCTGTCCCTGTAGCTGTACTTTGGTAGCGTCCCTTTTGAAAAACCCTTTAGTTTACTCAGTCTTTAAGAACCATGAATAAGCTTTTGAAAGTGTAGCTTAGATCGCTGATCACACATTCCTTATCTTTCAATCGGAATAAGAGTTGCTCTAGTACAGCACTATCTAGTGGCGAATTCATCAAGGGAGATATCCTTAAAACCATTTACATACATGGAAAATATCAAAAATAAGTCACCGGTTCCCAACTTCTCGGGTAAACGCTGTAACGATGTCTAAATTTGTTTACCTTTTTCTATAGAATTTTCTTTTTCTTTTCCTCAAATTTTTTCAACTAAAAATAAATAAGCGAAATCCAAGTGATATTAGATAAGACGTTAAAACTAACGTTCAATTTGTTTAACCATTATCAAAATATCATAATATTATCAAAACAATCACGTTTCGTGTAAAACCAAATCGCAATGTTAGACAAGAAGTTCAAATTTTCTCAAGAGAAGAAACAAGTAATTGTTACCAATTATTTCATCGAGATTGACATTTTTTTAAATGAGGAAACCGCAAAAAATAATTAAATTCTCATGTGTAAATCTACAAATCGGTTCAAATTCATTCCTGCGACATGACATTCCTGTTCCTGAGACAATATAAAGGCAAAACGAAACAAAAACTCGTCTCTACATCATCTCTTTATCCGGTCAAATGGAGAAAGTTCTCCTTCCTCTAAGAGTGCAGCGACTACATCCAACTTCATTAAATTCCAGATTCAATTCGAGTTTCTATTGAATTAAATATTTTCATTTGAACGCACATGCAATTGGTTGTTTCTATGCACAGCACATAAGCACCTCCAAAGGCGACATACACTGAGAGAATCAGTTCATATCTCAGATCAACGAAGATCAGTTCACGTCCAACACAACAACTCTTATGCAGCACGCGACGGCAAGTGACAGGTTCCCGGAGTGAAAACAACGTCGCATATATCCCACCGTTGCCGCCACACAGAATTCCGTAAGACTTTTCGTACTCAATGTTTAAATAAAAGTTCTGATGCAGTACACTCTCCAATTATACATTGGGTTTGCATGCAAATCCGGCATCAGAAAATATATCTAGTTTCCCGTGCACAATGAGAAAATTTCTAACTTTCACGGTCACGGCCTAAAGGCGCATACGGTGCACTGCAACTACTCAAAATTGACCTAAATCTCGCTGGCAGTAAAGTGATAAATATGACACTCAAAAAAGAGTTTGAGATTTAATTCAGACCACAAACCCTTCAAGATTAAAGAGATTATAGTCACACTTTGGTTTTGAGTTTTCAATGCCAAAGAGAAAGTGGAATTTGGTCTATGGTTAGCTTGAATGACTTGTTTCTCATGCGGGAAAGTAACCACGAACAAGATTTTTGTAATCCTTTTAAAGAAGTTGACGCTATACTTACTTTCGCCGAAACGCCTTGGTTGCAGAAAGAGTGGCAAATGCTGCCATTGCACTGTGTTCACTGCCTTCTAAGGGTGCACTGAACTTTGACAACAACGCTGCTGGATGGTTGTCCTCTAAAAGTTGACCTTAATGAAAAAAAAAGCTAAAAGGTTTGTGAAAGTCGTGTATATCACTTTACTCACCATTTTTGGCTATTCGGGGTTCTATGTTCTGATACAGATCAGTCATGGCATCTATCCCTTCTCTAGCTGCAATATCTAACGCAATGTCAACCATAGATGGTCTCTTTGACTTTTGTGCGTTCCAAGTTCGAGATTTCAATTTGCGGGATCGTATGTTCACTGTGTCGCTGTCAGGGAGATCAAATGGTATTATGGGTTTTGGTATTTCGACGGCAAAATGTTTGTGGGAAATGACATTGCTGCCATTTGTTTCGGATGTGGAGGCATTGTGTATTAGTAGAAGGAACAGGTACAGTTGGTATTTGTAGAGCCAGTTCATCGGATCTAAGGACATAAATAGAATTTAATCAGATATGGTAATTCAAAATTAGTGAGTGCTTTTTTTTAATTTTATTGTTCTTTTTGGAGGTTTTTGGGCAAAATTATAGTGCAATTAAAACAATTTGTTACTTTTTTGACCGTTAATTTTCAAATGTCACGTCGTTATGCTCATGACACTATGTCGTTTGATGCGCTAGGCAAATTCAGTGAAGGAGCTATCAAATTTGTGAGAAATGAGCCATGTAAAATGTAACTTTTAGGAAAATTCGGTCGTCTTCTGGCTGATTACACAGTTTAAATGTTCCCAAGTCAAAAAACTTTAAACCTCGGTTGTGCGTCTGGCAATTACTACAAACGTGTGACAATATATAAAAAGCATGTAACTAAGTTGAGCTGAAATGAAAATTCTTTGTACGGCAGCAGGGTTAACAGAACTTGTTAAGAAGTTCTAAGATTCGTGGGAGCTTTCAAGTCAAAAATACAATCTTGCAAAAAATAGAGCCTGACTGACTCAGTTGGTAGTATCACCAAAGAACTGAGCTGGAGAACCCCGACAATATCATACAAAGTTCGGACACCATCGCTATTAGGACAGAAGAAAGAAAGGCCAACAAACAGGCAAATAATAATTCATAACTGGGAGGCATGCCAAATGACAGTGATGCTTTCTGAGGTTAACGCGGTCCGGTCTGTACTCCACCACTCGTTTAAAGCATATAAGCTCGAGAGTAGTTAACATCCCTTCTAGACCATGATGCCTGTAAAACCGTAGTGCTTGTCACCATTAGAACTGTCCAAGTTTTTTGAAAGACTACCAGCTAAGATTAACCCTCCCGTCGAATTCGCTTCTTATCAAAATTCAGGTCCTGATTTCGAAGAGAGTCAATTACAGAATTTTTTTTGTGCTACTAATGAGTGATTTGGTGAATACTTCTAAAGTAGTAATTTATTTGCTGGTTTTAACTTTGATATGTCGCTTACTTCGTAGGGTGAAAAAGTTCGATTGGCGGCTTCTCTTGGAGTGTTTACGCATTGAAATAGAATAAATGTTTTGCTAGTTGAATGACGCATTGAGATTCAAAACGCTGCAGAAGCTGTAAAAATGGCGATTCACACTTACCAATTAGTTGGACAGACTTAGTCTGATGGATGTTGGATGGTTGGATACAGTTTGCGTTCAAACTTATCAGATGTGTCATCAGACCTCATCCAAGAACAAAATTCGAACATTAGTCTTTCAGACCAAAGTCTGTTTAAATTGTTCTGTGTGAACTGCCCTAATAGAAAATTCAGTCAATGCAATGGTGCTCAATAATTGTTGTACCTAACACATAGGAATCGCTGCTAAGCGATATGCTAGTGAGTGATTTGTTTTTGTAATTATTCTTTTGGCAGCACTGATTTTGACAACTCGCGCACGTTTCGTGTTTTGTGTCCTTGTCAAACATCTTCAGTTTGGTCTATAATTTAACTAGATGAACAACGCTAACAAATTATTAAATTTTATTTATTTATAAATGCGTGCTCTTGCTCTGTTAAGAAAGTTCATAGCGCACTTCATCCACTTCAACAGTTTAATCGAACTTCTGAAGCAGGTATTATATAAATAAATTTCGGACCAAATTTACATTGCAAGATATTAAACCGCCAACATTTTTACGCAGAGTGCGTCCTGAGGAAAATATCGCAGCTTAACAATGAACCAATTGAGATGCGAGTTCGGTGAACAGTATATTCCACGATTGGGACCGGTTTATTGGCTGCCAAGATCGTGCGGTTCAACTCTTCTATTTTTTTTTTGTGGGGCTAAATGGCTTATGTTTAAAGCAACAAGACCGATTCGATTGAAGCACTGGAAGCCAACAATAAAGCATTTTTTCGTGCGATAAAAGTCAAAATATTAGAAAGAGTATTCCAAAACTGAACAAACATTTCCATGAAATAATCTTCAAACACTAGATTATATCAATCGCATTTTCGATTCAAATAAAAGTTTCATACATTTTTTAGAATTTAGTGTTTTTTTTACAAGGTTATTGTAGTAATTGCGCTGTCCGTGGCGTAATGGTTAGTATGTCTTCTTGTTACGTGGGAGGTTCGTGGTTCGAATCCCAACAAAACCAAAAAATAGTTTTTCCACGGTTATCATCTTTTGCGTGGAATTGGGAAGCCATAGTAAATTCACTGTCATGAAAAGCGCTTTATCAATTAGTCGTTCGGGGTCTGCAGAAAATTGTAGGTCCACTCCATACCCTCACAAGGGCAATGGTTGTGAGAAATGCGGTAGGCCCCGAGGGCTCCTCGCTCTGTTGCACCACCCTACTTATTTATTTGTTTATTCGTACAACAATTCAATAGTATTTCATCACAATCTTATAAGTGGTTTGGGGAGCACACCTCACCGAAAAAGAAACATTCCATAGATTTTCTTGGTAGTAAAGGGTGATTTTTTAAGAGCTTGAGAACTTTTTTTAAAAAAAAAACGCATAAAATTTGCAAAATCTGATCGGTTCTTTATTTGAAACGTTAGATTGGTCCATGACATTTACTTTTTGAAGATAATTTCATTTAAATGTTGACCGCAGCTGCGTCTTAGGTGGTCCATTCGTAAAGTCCAATTTTGGGCAACTTTTTCGAGCATTTCGGCCGGAATAGCCCGAATTTCTTCGGAAATGTTGTCTTCCAAAGCTGGAATAGTTGCTGGCTTATCTCTGTAGACTTTAGACTTGACGTAGCCCCACAAAAAATAGTCTAAAGGCGTCAAATCGCATGATCTTGGTGGCCAACTTACCGGTCCATTTCTTGAGATGAATTGTTCTCCGAAGTTTTCCCTCAAAATGGCCATAGAACCGCGAGCTGTGTGGCATGTAGCGCCATCTTGTTGAAACCACATGTCAACCAAGTTCAGTTCTTCCATTTTTGGCAACAAAAAGTTTGTTAGCATCGAACGATAGCGATCGCCATTAACCGTAACGTTGCGTCCAACAGCATCTTTGAAAAAATACGGTCCAATGATTCCACCAGCGTAGAAACCACACCAAACAGTGCATTTTTCGGGATGCATGGGCAGTTCTTGAACGGCTTCTGGTTGCTCTTCACTCCAAATGCGGCAATTTTGCTTATTTACGTAGCCATTCAACCAGAAATGAGCCTCATCGCTGAACAAAATTTGTCGATAAAAAAGCGGATTTTCTGCCAACTTTTCTAGGGCCCATTCACTGAAAATTCGACGTTGTGGCAGATCGTTTGGCATGTTTGGATGAAATGTCAAAGCATACTGAGCATCTTTCTCTTTGACACCATGTCTGAAATCCCGCGTGATCTGTCAAATACTAATGCATGAAAATCCTAACCTCAAAAAAATCACCCTTTATAAGGGTATTTTCCTTTCGCAATTAAGTAATCGCAACTTACAAATATAAAACCATCACATTGTTCCAGGGATGCTTTTTTTTATTGTTTCATATTTTGTCACTGTGGCGTATGTGGAATATTTTTTTTTTGTGTCGACAAATTTTTTTTTTTCGAAAAGCTAAGGAAAGTGCTAAAGATCCCAAACCAATGATAGCCATTTATCATTCTTTTGTTCATTGCTTTGTTTTTACTGCAACTGCAACACTCATCCAGCCCCGAGCCTATTAAACAATAATTAGCACCACTCAGCTCATTGTGTTTTTTTAATGACTTACCTCCGTAGTTATTTGCTCTAAATTTATATCATCAATGAGTGAGTAGTTGCATGTAGCGATCATCACGTGATCGGAAAATAAATAGGTAACAAGGTGGCAAACTGCTAAACTAGATTACGTAACTTAACGAACATAAGTTTAAAAAAAAAAAACCAATTACATTGGCTTCCTCCCAGCAAAGCACGCATGAAATTCAAAAACTTTTATCCGCTTTATTAGAAAAAAGAAATACTCCTCATACGTAACACTCATAACTAACAGTGCAATGAACGTCTCATCGAAATTGATATCATCTAAGCTAAAAAAAAGCAAATCAAAACAACCAATCAAACTCTTTCCGCAGGCGTAATCAAACAATCAAAACACACATATAAAAGTTGTAAGTACGTAGTACTCGTAATGTAAACAGAGGTAAGAAGCAAGTAGAATAATAATCGCCTACTAATTGAAATTATGTTTAGAAAATTTATGTTACCTCTCGATAGTTCGACTGCCCACATTCGACATTCAATTGCAATTTGACAACATTCTTCATTTGGTTATGAACGTTATGAATAGACATAAAAATTATTGATTGCATCAACAACATGACTCGTGTCGCATAAGTGATTTGGGATCTTTCAAAGTGACTTACGTAATATTACATGGCCCACTGGTCCTACCATATGGGCATTTTTCTTCTGCTGCATTTGATGACTAACGAGGCTTACTACTCTGACTGACGAGACTGACAATGTGGTTTGACAAAAATGAAGACATTTGCATAATACTTTTGATTTTTTTCTTCTTCACTTTTTTATTTTATTTTATATTCTGTGTTTTTTTTGTGGGATACTTTGCATTCATTGCAATAACTGTGTGGCGGAACGAATTATCGCCAAACGATTTGCGGGTCATTGTACGCGACAAATTGGAATTATTACCTGCATTTATGTAGACGTAGAGGTGGGTATGGGTACACACCTATTCAATACAACCCACAAATAAAACAGAGAGAAAAATTATAAAATGCAAACAAAGAGCTTGAATAATGATGATGCATCTTTGCTTTCCAGTTGGTATGTGCGAAAGCTGAAACTGATCGTCTGCTCGAATGTTTCAGTTTTCATTCTTAAAGGCTTTGTTAAAAATAGGATTTTTGATCATTCAGCGCAGCATGGGAAATAAAAATTTTGAGTGAAAATCTTAGTAAAATGATGAAGCATTCAAAAAAGTAGACTGAAAACCCCTAATGCACAAACAAAACACTTTTGAGACAATAATGGAAGCAAGCAAAAAAAGAACATCAAAAGTGTTTTTTGTGAGAATACTGCACTTTCGTGGACAAGACACTAGGAACTGAAGTGAGTTTTTATGCAATATTCTCTAATTACTAAGGTGAGCATTACATTCGGGGCGAATCTGGGTTTCAGTTTCAGCCAACATCTTTTGCCGACAATTTCCACTCCGGGCAAGGCAAGCTTCCTCCAGATTTGCAGACTAGATCGGCAGAATTCATCTTCCACTTGATTGCACCAGCTAAGATTAGGGGTTGCCATTTCGTGATTTCCCTGCAATGTGCTTTCGAAAACCCGTCAAGCCGGAGCGTTGATGCTCGTTTGCTCTATATGACTCAGCTATTGTAGTCTCGCGATTTTTCGGCGTACCCCACAGGCGGATCACTAGTGTGAAGCAGAAAAGTGGGAGAGTTGTGATCGCTTCAAGATCACTACTCGTAACGCCGGAAATGAAGAAGAAGAAGTAGTCTCGCGATGCGTACTCTTTTAGCTATGCCCATGGTGCAGAATAGCTCATACAGTGCGTTGTTGAAACTTCTTTTCACATATGGGACTAAAGATCACTCAAAGTATTTTTCTTTCGAAACCATCAAGGGTTTGCTCATCCACTTATCTTATCTAGGTCATACAAATTCACCGTGTAGCAAAACTAGGAGGAGTAAGGTCTTATTAAAGGTTACATTGGGTTTTCCAGGGAGGGTTTTATTTCTCAATTCCGTAAGTGGTAGTGAATTGGAAAGAGTAACTCTCCATTTGGTCTCCAAACCGACGCGACGTTATTGTCCGTGTCCATAGCGAAACCTAGGTAGAGGAAGTTTCGTAATGCCTCAAAGCTGTGTCTGTTTATTATGACGTTTTGTCCCATTCCTCGATGGTCTCTATTCTTGTATGATTTGTTTATTTACAGAATATACATCGTGGTACCCATGGCGTGATGGTTAGCATGTCTGCCTGTTACCCCACCGGTTCGTGGTTCGAATCCCAATAGAGGCCAAAAATGTTTTTCCACGAGTATCGCCTTTCGCGAGGAATTGACAAGTCCTCCGATAGTAAATTCATTGCCATGAAAAGTGCTTTCTCGAATAGCCGTTCGGAACCGGCAGACATTTTTAGGTCCCCTCCATTCCCTGACAAGGCATGGTTTTGGCACCCTATTTATTTAATTTATTTATTTTTTTTTATTTATATACTTCGTTTTGATCTCATTAACTATTAAACCAATTTTGGAATTGTTCTGTTTCGATACTCTCTTCAGCACCTATGACATATCGCGCTTACTTCTTCCCATTACGTCAACATCGTCTGCATAAGCAAGTAACGTTCATACATACTTTTGAAGGATTATGCCTCTAATCAGGATTTTTGAACAACCTTTTCAATATTCCTAGTCATCCTTAACTGACCATGTTTACTGATTTTTACTGTTGCATGATCCCTGCTTGTTTGTTGTTGGCGAAAGATGTTGGTTGAGTCCCAGGTTCACCCTCAACTGCATTTTTCACCAAAAGAAGTAAATAAGAAAGTACATCTTGGTTAGTTCCTACTTATCGTAAGGAAATTCTGATCACATCAGTAAAAATCTTGAATGATGAAAAGTTAGTTAGTTTTCAAAGCAAAATGCAATTTTTTCTAACTAATTTCCAAAATTTGGTACAGAAACACTTAATAGAACAACATCAAATGTCTCATTGTGACTTGAAGGATACATACATAAATAAATGTACAGTGGTGGCCACACAATTAGAAACGGCACCCATATAGTAATATAAGTATGCATAACTTTCTTAAAAGACATTTCATCAGGTTTCTTTTCAACCTGAAGAAATGTCTTTTAAGAAAGTTATGCATTCTTATATTACTATATGGGTGCCGTTTATAATTGTTTCCAGCGGCATCAAATGCTTACACAACACCAAAGGGAACATGACGTGTGGAGAGGCTCTCACAGTCGAAAGCTGATCGTGCCAAACGTAAAGCCAGAGATTTTGTATTAAGGACTTCCACATATTTTTTTATGCTAGTAAAATAAAATCGCCAAGGAATTTGACTTATGTTATTTGTAATCTGTCATCTATCATCTATCATCTGTCATTTGTAATCTGCCATCTCCCATCTGTCACCTAACATCTCTCATCTGTCATTTGCCTTTGGTAATTTGACTACTGCGGCATTTCTTACTTGATAGATATTCATTTATTTGATGTGGATTAGAAGCACAACATTTTATGTGAGGAGGTTTTATGAAAAAATACCCTTTTCCTAGAGTATAGAGCTTAAGAAACAACAAAATTGAAAAAAACTTATCCGTCAATTCTAATTTAAAAAGGTTTTAAGCTTTTATTTACAGTAGTTAGTTTAATATTACTATCCGATAGTTGCAAGTTTATTGAACAGATGTTGAAATTCAGCAGTCAAAAAAATAGTAGTGATAGGAAAATCTACCTTGAAATTTTACGAAATCAAAAAATTAGGTCAAAATTTTTATTACAATATGTGGCTGAGTGTTCGTACCTTTAATTAGTATTTAGTTGCATGTCCCTTGTTAGCTATAACAGCAGTACAAAGACGTTAAATAGAGTTTATCAGGTTTCCACACCTTCCTGTGCTTATCGAGCTCCATGATTGCTGTAACGCTTCGAAAAGGACTGTGTTGTTGCTTGGTTTACATCTAGAAGCATATTTTTTTACAGCGCTCCATAGGTTTTCAATGGGATTAAAGTCCGAAGACTTTACGGGCCACTCCATCACATCTACTTTACTTTCCTGGAACCATTGCTTCTTGCTGAAAGACCCATTTCAGCAAGAAGCAACTACATTTACGGTAGCATTCAACTTCGGTATACGGTAGCATTACTTCCTGCATTATCGTAACATAGAGATGCTGATCCATAATGCCTTCAATCCGCATTATGGGTCCAACTCCGTAGAAGAAAAAACATGCCCATTATTCGGTGTTTGGGGGTCTTCTTACATATTGACGAGATACTTTTCCACCCCTTAAAACAATTAAAGTGTAACGGGTTTTCACTATCAACGCAATGCAAAGTGGAAAAATACCAATCTGTGCAATGCTTTTACTCACACTACTATTATTTTGACCGCAACTGTAGGTATTTTATTTTTGTATGCGTTTTTTTATTAAATTAAAGTACAAGTGATGAGGAAGATTTACTCAAAGAAATAAAATTTAGCACTTAAAAGAATCGAATTCAAAAACCAAATCCAATACATACAAGACCAGTGAAAAAAATTAACACCAATTATATGGCTTGAATGATCGAAACGGCACTGCATTTTATTCCATTGCTTTGTTCTATATGTAGCATGAACTAGAGGTGATTAACTGCATATGTAAATTTTTTGCTAATAGAGACTGAGTAGAAGGAGAAGTACTCCAAACAATTTTCATTATTAAGCATTAAGTTAAAAGCAAGTGGTTACTAATTATTTATTAATTACTACAACATCTGAGAAATGTTGCCTCCCTCTCCCGGTACTTATATTGGGAAGGGTACATTTTTGTTCTACAACACAATATCGCTTTTGTTTCATGTCCAGATAGTCAAGCTTCGATTACTCGCCAAATCAAAGTTATTTTCAATGTGCAAATTAAAATTGATGAAAATTTATTCAACAAATTATAATTTTCATTTACGATTCTTAATTAAGAACATTGCCTCGCTTGAATGGACAACAAAACTATACTTGTACCTAAAGACTAATGGCTAATTATGATGTTCAATGTTCTGCCTGAGTAAGAAAATTATTTAACATCAATTTATTTGTGTATTTGATTTTAAAAAGAAAAACACAAAAAAGAAAATTATCGTATCGTAAAGTATCTTACGTTCTCATAATCAATCGAAACAGAACAACTTTTTTCATTAAAAATTGGTTTGTTTTAGGTTTTTATGAAGCATGACTTGAAAACGACAATGAACTCTCAAAGTCGACGTTTCATATCAAATCAAAATGGTCAATCGCATTTGCTGATGAGAAATCTAAAACTATTCAAACTATCCAAACGGTATCAACGACCTTTTCTTTATAAAGAGTGAGAGTTACGAGAATGCTGCTGCACGTAAACATAAAACCAAAGAAAAAAAAAATAACAATCAAATTGTGTGACCAACGAATCTGATTATAACTCAATTTTCGTTTGACACGATGCATACAACAAAACAATAGTTGATAGAAAATATTCGAAGAGTCTCTTCAAATCCACTTTAGCTTAAGGCCATTGAAAGATAA
The DNA here is from genome assembly GCA_949752695.1 of Melanostoma scalare. NCBI lineage: Eukaryota > Metazoa > Arthropoda > Insecta > Diptera > Syrphidae > Melanostoma > Melanostoma scalare. The sequence continues at coordinate 228,560,046 of OX456985.1, read as the reverse complement.
TGGGAAATAAAATGAAAGCTGCCATTTCTCCACGGGTGATTAGATTCTTCAAGTGCTACACACACATCATCATCATTCGATCAGTGAATATCAAGTCGCCAAGTGACTGCGCTCTTTTAATTGAAAATTTTAATTTTTTCTTTTTAATTGTTAATTTTTCGATGCACTCAGTCACTTCATGACAAAGCTCTGCCTCTGCCTCCCTTTGTGCCTTTTTGTGTCTTTGAGATTTATCTACAATTTATGAACCTACAGCTCTGCACATTAATGTACTTCGATAAACAATGACGATGCATTGAACGTTACGCTGCGTTGCGCGACTCCGCTCCGTCTTGGACTTCAAAACATTAGCGGCATAAGATTAGCTAAGTGCTCAGTTGTGGTTTTATTGATGGTTTTCTTGTGAATAGAAGAAATTTTTGTTTTCTTTATTCGTTCTTTGAACCACATACATTTCATACCTTCCTCATATTTTATGGTTAAGCGTACCATAGATGATGACTTATTTAAGTCTCAAGACCCCACTTGCCTTTATTTTAATTTTTGTGAAAGTAAGGAACTCTCTTGCGTGGTTTTGTCTATTGTTTGTATGAAAAAAGAAGAAGGCCACAAAGTTATTGGTCGGAAATGGTATTTTTGATGATTCAAATCTTCCATTTAGCTAGGCAGACCACAAGCTTAACTTGATATGGTTGAGCAGGTACTTGCACGCAAGTGAGGAATTCGCGGAACATAAAAGTGTGAGCTATGCATTTTAAATATAAATTCATTGAATTATTGACGCAAACGAACATTTTGGTTGTGTGTTTGATATTTTTCGAATGTTTTTTGCGTTGCCGTTATGGGAAATTGGAGAGTCGACGAATTGAAATATGAGACTGTTGTGGGGGTAAAAGCGACGCATAACAGTGCAAGCAACTTTGTGGGTTGAATGAACCTCTCTGTAGTGGATGAAGTCACACTTAGGGTTTTCAAACATTTACCAATACTAAAACTCCTTAACTGAACTTTGATCCACCGTTTTGAAATTTTTTCTTAAGAACTTTACAAAATTAGAAGACAACAAAGCTCTTAAGAAAAGATCAAATTTTTAATTTTCCTCAGTGAGTTATGTCTTCACAAAACGTGGCCATTTGCATAAAATGCAACAAAATATCAAATCTTTTAACGTTTTGTTGAAATAGAAACTATATCGGGTGAGAGGGAGTTCACTTTCCTGAATTTAACACAAGACATAAGAAGCCTGGAAGAAACGAAAATAATGAGCATCCAATTGATTGAAAAGGCTTTGCGGTCGGGAACGATAAAGAGCTCATCAATCAAATTTTGTTATAACTTTTAGTGGTGCCCGTGGCGGAAAGGTAAGCACATCTGCTTAATACGTAAGAGTTCGGTGTTAAGAGCCAACCAATATTTTAATACTGCTATTTTTTTTCGGAAAGAATCGTAAATACAATTGAGAGAAGTTCCCCTGCCATGAAAGCGCTTTCTCAAATAGCCGTTTGGAATCGGCAAAAAGCTGTGTAATACGTTGGGCTCCAAGGCTTCCTGAGGTCTGTAGTGCCTACTTATTTATTGATTTACCCCTGTTAAGAAACGCAGCAGGTGTACTAAGAATTTTATTTAAATTCAGCAGCACAGAAAATAAATGCACTGATATGACGAAAAAAAGGAAATGATGAACATTGTGTAGTTTAGAAGATTTAAGCATATTCATAATTCATGTTTATAAAACTGGGAATGCGTCACATCGTAGAACGAAGAGTTAAAATTGCTCTAGAAGTTTTTGAGATTCCAGTCTCCTGGGAATACAGAATGTGTTACACACTAGTGGTGAAGCTCTATAATGGTGAATTAACTTTTTAAATCGACACAGTCATGTCACTCTTTAGCTGTCAGTACAAGTGCACGCATCGTAAAAAATGTTGTTTCTTCAAAAACGCACCAAAAGAAATATAACTTTAAAAAAAGTTAGTAAATTAAATAAGTTAATATAAGAATCACTAGTAGTTTGCCAAAAATAAAGCTATTCAAAGAAGCTGAGCCAGAAGGTGTGGGTCGTGTTGGGTTGTGTAAAACGATCTCAATCAAATCATTTGAGTTGAAAAATTACATTGTGTAACTCGTGTTTAGTCGTTTAAAATGAAAATACTCAGTCAATTCTGATGAAAAAGACAAATGCGTTTTCTGCTGGCAAATATAAAACGAGCTTACTGCAATCTTTCGAGTTGAAAACCTCTAAGTGTTGATCGATTTCACTCGAATTTTAAGCTGTTATAAGTTAAATACACACTATGAATGACTGGCATAACAGCGGGGAGCCCCTGGACATAACGTATTTCTGACAAATATGCCTTGTGAGCGAATGACGAGAGCCTAGAATTTTCTCCCGATTCCGAACGGCTAATCGGGAAATTAATTTAGTTTCGGAGGACTTGCCTACTACTTCACCCGTGGAAAAACATTTTTATTTTATTTTAGAACTCGAACTACGAACTTCTCACGTAACAGACAGACAAACAATCTATTACGCCCGGGCACCACTTGCGATTGAAATGTTAAGTTAAATAACTATCATTTTTACCAATTCAAATAAGAAACCAAGAAAGGTGGTAAAAGTACTAAAAACTTTCTTCGAGTTGAAATGAAAATTCCTAAAAAATCTAATAAAAATCGATAATTTTCAAACCAGAAAAAAGCACTATGTGGAATTGTTCTTATCGTTCTGGTATCATTTTCGCTTGGTTAAATTGAAAACCTATTTTTGTGTAAGTCTAGTGCTATGATACAGTAGCGCTAAATGGCCACAGTTAAACAGCACTCGTTAAGGTATTCGAGATGAGTTTTCAACTGAAATTACTTCAATAAATTAATTTTGGATTGAGCAATAGAAAACACCACAAGATTTGCTGTCAGAAATGACAATGGCATCGTTTTAAACGAACCAACACGAATCACACGATGTGTGTTTTTTTCACCTCAAATCACTCAAAAAAATATTTACAAGCAAAGGAACATAAACAACACCATGCGCTTTTGCCCCCAAATGATTCGCTTAGGTCCGCGTTGGGTTCATATACAGACGCCCGATTAAGAATTATTCAGATTCAGAAGTATGGCTTTTAATGCAAGGCATTTCTGACTCTTTGATCGTTAAGCAACAATTCTGATGGTGCCATTGTGCTTATGTTTCATTTTATACAGGCATTTGTATTTTGATAAGCAATGGAAACGAACAAATTGTTGGAGCTTATAAGGTTTTGAAGTCTAAACATTAGTACCTAAGAATATACTTCGTATTGATGTTGTGAAGATGAAGTTGTCCCAAAAACAACAAATTGATACAGATAGATAAAATAAAAAACTGTCAGATTTTACCAATTTCTTAGTAAAACGAAAAACATTTAAAAATAATCAATTACCAGAAATGTATTCAGCACCACTTAAAAATATTTTTGTTTTTTCCATTTACTAAGAGAATGTTCTTGAACTTTGAGAGAGGTTTCATTTCTCCTTTCACAGAAAATCAAATTGAACATCGCTTCGCTTTCGTATATGCTCTCTCGGTTACTTGGTGCCCGTGGTGTAATGGTGAGCTACGTAGTAGTAGGAATTGTCAACTCCTCCATGAGTAAATGCACTGCCATGGGAAGCTCTTTCTTATTTAGGCATTCGAAATCGGCTCAAATTGTAGGTCCTTGTCATAGGCACCGAGGCTATCTGTGATTATTTGCACCACCCTAATCATTTCGTTTTTTACATTTGGTTTTTGTCAGTTGCCCGATAAAACTTTTTCAAGTGAAATCAGTCCACAAAAATGTACTGTAATTTCAATTCAATCCAATTCATTTACTTCGCTAATTTAAATAAAGTCCAAATCCGTTTAACAAAACTCGGTTACTCCAAACCCCGTTATTTCGTAAACATCTATTCCTTATGATAAAATTCAAAACTCTTGGCAATACGATTGCACGCGGATTTTTTTCTTTTTGAACTGTCAAATGACAGTGCTTATTCGAATACTTTTTCAGTAACCAAAAATGAAAATAACAGCACCAAAATATCAAAAGAATAACAAAAAAAATTAAAAATGAATCATTAGTAAAATTGTAACAGCAAAAAACAATAAAAAGTCTCTGTAGCCAAAAACGACATTACAGCCAAACTTTATAAGAGAAATATTTATTTTTATCACCTACACCACCATTATTTTTAAATTCTTTCAATATTTACCTTTCATATTAATAACAAGCAGCAATTTTTCTTTCAGAGGAAACAAAACAATGATTTGTTTTCTGCTAACGTTTATATAAATGCACAGTAGATAATTAAATTAAATAATTCATTTTTTTTTACAAATGGGCCTCAAACATCCACGGTTGTTCAAAAGTGCATTTAAAAATGCTACACACGTTTATCTGAATCTCGCACCACAAAGTCTTAAAAGGGATGCACAATGACAACACGACAACACAACAATTCTCTCACACACTTTCCGAATAAACAACTTGTTAACTTAAAAATTTATTCACTGATCTTATGGAGTGTTTGCGTTTCAGAAATTTGTATCCGCGTTCGATTCTTGAATCGCCATACAACATAACTGAATGAAATTTCACATTTGAATCTCCATTAGAAGTGATCTTCCACAAGTCCATAAGCCTGTTCTTTCACTCGTGTTTTTTTTTCTTCTGAGTTTTATAACTAGGTATATAAATTTTTTTTTTTTTTTGTTCTACCAATCTAATTTGCTTCTTGTGGCATAGAGGAACTGCTCACAGTTTCGTTGAGGCACCATTTAACTTTGGAATATCAACAATCACCACATCAATATGGCCAAAACGAAGATATAAGTAAAAACAAAAACAAAAAAAACATTCCAAATAAAAACCAGAAGTGACCACATCAAAGCATCATCGCAGCATCATGATCAGAGATCGGATGAAAAGTGTATGCAGTGGTGTGGGTACGGCAAAGAGCCAGTGAGCGACATCACATCACAGAGTCACAAGAATCAGTTCTTTGTGGAACAACAAACTGATATTACTTATAGATTTTGTAGGCCAACATAGAATAACCGCAAAGCCTCCTCCATTATTACGGATATTAATCACGGTCACGGATATTCCAATTGATCAATCAAGCTGCGATCGAGTTCGAGCATATTCATTAGAGGCAATTCATTCCGTTTCCTAAATGACAACAACCGGACAGACTGCTGGAAAGGAGAAATCATAGAATAGCTAAAGCCATAGCGATGGAATGTCCCACTCAAACTAGAAATGGAAATACTGACGCGCCACGGACTTAGGTACTCGTACATCTGAGAGATTGATCGACACATTATCCACACTTGATCTACTTCATTGTAGATTTTATTCATATTTATTCAGTAGTGGTTTATGTCAAAGTCCGGCAATGCCTCAAGATGTAGAACACCAGATGCATGCACTATGTAGGATAGGGTGGAGTGGTTGATAGCGTAGATGACAATGTCGCAGTTCCCATCTTTATACGCTTATAATTAATATGACCCTATTAGATTATTAGGTCGCAGAAGATTCGAAAGAAGAAAGAGATAGGTTCGGTCGGTAGAGAGGAACAGAAAAAGTAAAAGCGAAATGATTTGGACTTGGGTGATAAAGCGAGAGACTAGGTCACTGTTTCACTGTTACTGTGTATATGCAAATGAGAATTTGAAGTTCTTCACAAATGTTTTTTTTTTTTCATTGTTTTGTTTTCACATTCATCAGTGCTTTTGTTTTACTTTCATTCATACGAACATCTGATTCGTTAATCACATAAAAGTAAAAGGGAAAAAAAGTTCGTCTTCGTTTTTCGTAAAACGTGTTTGATGCATTATGATTAGTTGACTAATAATTTAAGAATTGTTTTGTTATTTTCAAGAAATATGGCATTTCTTTCTGCATCTGTCTATGTAAAAGAAACTAAAAACTTTCTCAAGAGTTGTTGGTATGCTCATGTGTTTGTTCAAACGTTTATGTTCTATCAACAAGTTCCAATTGAAATAAGCTCAACGTCAGCCATGATTCTTCAGCCAAGGAGTTTCAGCAGCGATGGGCGGAAGCCGACATTTATTGATGAGAGCTTGAGCTTGAAGTTTGTTTCCCTTCGACACCAGTTGAAAGCACTAGAAAAACCGGAAACAGCTTTTGGAACCGAATCGTTAGCTAGAAAAAAAAAAAATCAACAATTCATTGCATATCTTCATCTTTGACAGAGAAACGAAGTAATCTATCGCCACGTTTTATAGATTTGGTGAAATTTAAAAAAAAAATCGATTTCTTCTTTTGTTTGTTTAGCACTCACTGTTGAATACAAAATTATTGTAGATACTGATTGATGTCCGATTTTAGAAAAAGATAAAAAAAGCTTTCAACTTTTAACTATCAGATTGTAGGAATCTTGAAAAGAAGATACACCTATTTAAATTTTTTTGCAACTTAAAAACCCTCATTTAGCAAATTTTTTCGAAATCTTTAAAACCGTTTCTGAGATCTGAAAACACGTTTTACTTTTATGGAGAGACAAACTTTGACTTTGTCTGACCTGCTGTTTTACTGCTAGCTTCTGGTAAGAGGCGACAACTGTTGAAAAGCAATATGATGTTTCCAAGATTCGAACCTAGATCTCCCAAATTACAGGCAGATAAGATAAGTTATACTACACGGACACCACAAACATTAAACGTGCTTAAAAATAATTTTTGTTTCAAATGTATGCTCATGCTCATTAGTCATGACGCACAATAACCAGTAAGCTCAGGTTGAAATGCTTGATCCTGCTACTGTCAAACTTTTGTCGATATGGACCCGTTTGACTACAGCGAAGTCTCGACTCCATCATTCATACCACACTTATTCAAAAATATAGAAGTTTTGGTTTCCATTCAATGATCTTGGAGTGGATCAAGTAATTTTTGATGAAACGGACACAGTTGGTAAAATTGTAAATTCAGCTGTAGCTGAGGAGTACCTCAAGCTAGTCATTTGGGGCAGCTACTATTTTTTTTTTTTTTTCATAAATGACACTCAGCATCTATTTGCTAAGATACACAATTTTTTTTTCTATACACGTGATCTGAAAATGTTTTCTAGCATATCAAACATAAATGATTGCAATAATACAGAAAAATTTAGAAGCCTTATGGTGCAATAAATATGATCTTCAAAGCAATGTATCATCTTCTCTTTTTAAAGAAGCTGTGAAGCTTTGATTATTAGTTGATAGTAGTTGTATTGGTTCTGGTTTGCGTAATTCTCAAGGATTCTATCTTCAAGCACTTAAATACTAAAAAAATTTAACTGAAAGTGAAGTTAAATGAAATAGTTTTTTGACGATATAATCGACAGTAAAATATTAATCGTTGAAAAAACCTACTCGGTCGGAACCCTCACTTTTTGAATAGTTGTGAAAAAGCTAAGTATCATGGAATCATTTTCGATGGAACTTTCTCCTTCAGCGATCAAGTCGATATCTTATACACTCGTAACATCAACACCAAATTTATCAAAGGAAAAACAAAAGATTTTATATATTCTTAAATATATATGTAAATATAACGAAGCTCAGGGAATGTCGGCGTCTAATGCATTTCTAAGACTTACAATTTTATTCCCATTCCGAACGTATACGTTAGAAAGCGCTTTTCAGGGCACTGAAATTATTCTCGGTGGACTTCCCAAAACCTTTCGTGCACACTTTTATATTTCTCATTGGTACTTGATCTCTCCTTGAATACTGTGATACCAAATACTTTTCAAAGTGACAAAAAAAAAAAATCTAAGGAATTCATTTTTGCTTGAATCAGAGGTGGTTATCCTAAAAGTGATGAAGCATGGACCTTATGTTTAGGTATTTCTAGAGTGAAAAACTGCTGTACAATCTACGTAATAATGATTGTGAGAGATCATGTTCTTTCTCAAAGAAAGTAGTCACAACACGACAAACGGATCAATGAAACTCTTGAAAGATCTTAGTTACATTTTAACAGCATTTGCAACTTAAGACTTAAGGAGGCGTTCAAGTATTACGCAAAACAGTTTTAGAAGATTATAGAACCTGCTTAAGTCCCATTAAAAGCCCCCGTTACACTTTGGGTACCCGCATCCGCTCTCCTTCACTTTATATAACGACACCTGCTATAAGTAACCATTGCAAAGCATAGCCGAAAAATTTACCAACTTGGAAGAAAAGAACAAACTCGAGAATGACATACAGTTCAATCGAGGGATTCAACGTAAAGCATTAAAGAAAAGAAATGGGCGAAAAGTGAACCCTTAAAAAAACAATTTTACGTAACGTAACAGGCAGACATGCCAGCCCCAATGGTCGGTTTTGCCAACTTAGAAGTTATAAATTCCCCGTTTATTTTATAAAAATGAACAAATGTTACGTAACGCTCTGCTTCAATACCCCCTCCCACCCCTGTAACGCAGCGTGGGCTTTTGCAATACCCTCCGATTGCGGTACGTTAATAGTTGTTCATACTGGCTAACAGTAAGCTAGAATTTTAAGTCACTAAAGAAATGGAGAAACAGGTATTACGATCCATTCAGGCTGTAATTTTATTTTGAGGGATGTGATCGTCACGCTTGCAAAGCAAACATTTTTTTTAAGAATTGGAAGACCCAGGGAGAACAGTTTTTTTGAGAGTTCTCAAAATGTTCATCTACATTTACTCTCGAAAAATAATAATTTAAAGGTCTTCCCAAGGTATTATGAGCGGGATGTCATACCGAGGGTATCAATTTGACTATCGTTATTACTTTCAGCTTTCCTATGATTCCTCACTGGTGCCAACCAAGGGCGTAGGTACTTTGCCTATAGCGATTTCCAAATTTAAGCTGCGATTGCAACTAACACACCGCCCATAACCGAAGACAAATCAGAGTATTTTCTTTACCTTTTTTGTTGATAAAATTCCTTAAAAATCGATTTCATTTTAAGGTTTTTCTGGTTGTGAAAACCTCGCATACAAATAAACATAAAAATCTGAAAAGGGTAAGCTGACCAAAAAACTATTTACAATGCTCGAATGTTTACCAAGCTTACGACTCTACTTAACTTTGGAAAATCAAAATTTCCACCTGATAGAAAAAACAGAAAACATCGGCATACCATTCCAACTTCCGTCCGACCAAAGAAACAAAACAAAAACCGAAAAAAATGCTCCTACATGACGCAAGAGGCCAATTGAAACGCAATACCTACTCTGCAAATGTGTAACAAGAAAAAGAAAGGTACTCATTTACCCACTGCAACAACGAAAGTAAGAAACTGTCCTCTTGTATACTAAAGTAGTTAAAATTTCAAAAAAAATTTAATCCATTTTTGTCCCAAAAATTCTTTTGCTTCAATTCAAACTTCCTATGGACAATATGTCAAGTCGAATATTCACTAAAATTTCAGATGACATACTTCAAAAATGTTTGTGTTGACAGGCACCATCTACAGTCAGCACTTCATCGTCTGATATCGTATACCTTTGTGTAAAGTAGACTCATTCCATCTTACCTTCATCTGTCTTTTGTACAAGATGCTTTCAACTTTTAAAATATTTCAATTTTTACCTTACACACAATTCAATTCAAGAAAATATCCTGTTGTCCAACTACTGTGCGAAAACAAAAGGTAAACCATTTGCTTCAGGTCAAATAGCGCGTCAAAGTTTACACTCTTAACTTTTCGATTTCCCCTTGTTGGAAACACAAAACAGAAAATCGTGGGACACAATCTTAATTGTCTAAAGGATGACTGAACAGTGTAATGAAGGTGGGTAGGATGCTGTTGCCACCACCACCGACCATGTCGTCGTAGCGTCGTATGGTAAATACAGGAGTAAACTTTTCATCTGACCCACAGGGAAACCGATTAGACTCTCATTACCCACAAACAATAGCGTAAATAATTGGCTTGGAGTACTCGTGTCTTGGATAAATATTTTTCAATTAGAAAGTAAAATAAAGAAAAACATTTTGAACCTTTTTATTTTAAGATGCAGAAGGAATCAAAAATCATCCCCCCTACTTGGTATGTATATATTTGTATGTATGTAATAATAAATTCATAAAATTCCTTAATTGTACACAAACAATCATAAATAAATAAAATAAAATAGACATTTATATATTTCAAGGAATTGCATAGGTAAATGTAATATAATTATTTATGTATTATAGCATAGTCCTCCTCTCAGTGCGGAGAAAGGCCATGACTACGATATAATTATTGTGTATTGCCATTCCCACTTAGCAGTAAGCTAGGTCTTGAACCAACTAACAGACAAGGCCCGAAAAAGTATCCCGAAACTATAATATCCTCCATATGTGTAGGTATGTGTGTGTATTCTAACTCGTAACTCCTATGTTCGTGAAGCTCTACTAATCAATTTCTACGATCGCTGGCACGTGCCGTTGACTGGCGAGATTTCTCTTTTTCTCTGAGCTCCTTTATGGCCCCCACTGTGCCGAACATCACCTTTGCTGTTAGATGGGTTTGGGTTACCGCAGATGTCGATGACATTGCCGACGCAGATTGTGACGCGGCGCTGGCCATTTGTGACAATTTCCCCATCGAGCTACTGTTTGAGGCAGATGACCTGGTGTTGTATGAGGCAACTGAAGATATTGACGATTCGCGATCACCGCTCGAATTGCTCGCACTTGCATACGCATTTGCATATGGAATATAATTGTTGTTAAGGTCACGACCGCAACTTCTGCACTGATTTGACATGTTGTAAGCAACGTGCACTTTAAAATATTTGATTTCCAACTGAACTCTACGCCACGCCGCCGATGGGATAAATTTTCAGACTGACGACAATCGAGATGCCTATACACTTTCACAGACCCACTAGAACTAACAAATTTCAAATTTTTGCTGCTATTGCTTCTTCGTGTATCTACAGACACGCTCCTACCGCCGCGTCGCGATAGTGGTGCTATGCTAAATGTGTTAACCGCGAACGTTCTCTGCTGCCGAGTTGTGTTTTTCTATAACCGATCAACACAATGAGGAAAATTTCTCTTCACTTTTTTCAATGTTTTTGTTTTTGCTTTTTCTCTTTTCCTTTCCTTTTTTTTTCTTTATTTTTCTTGACTCAAATTGTCTTCGTGTACTGTCAAGTTGTCTTGATTCTAATTTTTCAATTTTTCAAATTTGATTTTCATTTATAATTCACTAGGTTATGAATAAAAGACGACGACGATTGTGCGACGACGATCTCTCAAATGTTCTTGAATGCGTCGAATGATTGCACCTGACTTGATCGATTCCACTACCAGCAGATACAATTCGCGTTACTTGTTTCAGCATTTTTATTTTTTTACTCGAACCTCGAACGTGTAAGGGAGAGGCAATAGAAAGCTTTTAATGATTTCTCCCACTTTTGAGCTTTTTCCCCGGATCTTGCCTATAGACTGAATGGTGACTACACAGGAGGATAGTGCTTCGCGTTCACATAACTCAATGAACTCTACTCTACTACGTCTAAAATCGATAGAGAAAATTCTTAAGAGAGACAGATAGAGTATCAAGAAGTCGGTAAGAGATCGAAAGACATATAAATAGCTTCATAGTATAAATGATGATGAGAAGCTTGTTAACCAAGAAGAGCAAAACTTTACTGTATGAGTTGAGTATAAACAAAATTTAAACAACAAAACAGAAAACAAATGTGTGACAGTGAGAACTGAGAAGAGAAAATATCACTAAATTAACCGTTGGTTTTATTTGAGTCGAGACTTTGCGACTTTTGTACTGGACAAAGAAGACTTACGCGAGTTACGAATACGACTTACGATACGAGTTCAACTAAGGCGATAACGACCAACAGAATAACCCAAACAAGAGGAGAGCAGAAAAAAAAGTTATGTGTATGATAAATCTATTCGGAAAAGTGTACATTCCTGTGTTTTGTGTTACGCAGAAGGCATAAGGTGGGAAGAGTTAAGCAGAGAGATTAACTCACTGAAGCTATACTTTCAAGCTAAGCTTTATGACTTCTTTCTTATCGAAAAGGCATAGAAAAAAGATAAGTCAAGTGTTGCAGAACATATGCTAGAAAATAGTCATAGTTTTAGTTTGCAAAATTTAAAATTAATAAGAAATGTAAATAGCAATTATGAATTAGATGCTTTTGAATATTTTTACATATTTAAAAACAAAAATAATCTTATGAATAATGATGATGGACCAATCAAAGATTCAATATTCAAAAAATTTTTCAATAGATTCAACTCAACTCAACTGTAATTTTGTTTAGAAACATTTTTGTTGTTTCACAAATAATTTAATTTAATTTAATTTATAAATATCACTGACGATGGAAGCATTGCTTCTGAAATGTGCATTTGAGGAAATATAATAAGTGTTTTTAACTGTTGAAAATTATATTAATCTTTTTATTTATTAAGGCATAGAGATTTGTTAAACTTTTCTTTAACAGATGTATTTTGAAACATGAAATTTTAGTTCTAAACTAAGTTAATTTTGTTTCCCAAGAAAAGTAGAACGGGTTATAGGAAACTAGAGTAAGACTAACGGTAAGATATTAAAAAATATGATACTGGGAAATGAGCTCTAGTTTGTGATACCGAGCATGAGCAGTTCGCAATGAGGCAAACCACAGTGTGGCATGTAAGACATTTGTCTCATCTCATGATGTCACTCTCAAGAAGCCAGCCATGTGCAAAATGTTCCTCAAGTAAAAGCAGTGCCTGTGACAACCTAAAGAAAAAAAAAAGATCAACGGTTGGGATATTTTCTTTTTGTTAGTTTTATAAAAAAAATGCAGTGCTATTAACCAAAAAACAAATTCCAGACTTAAATAAAAACTTCTGAAGAGAGTTTGGTAAGTTTTCTAATTTTTAAGGATTTTAGGAATAGTGAACCGATCCTGGCTAGGACCTAGGAGATGTCAACACTTGCAAGTAGTTCTACTTCGTTGAAGGTGGTTGAACGTTGAACATTCGGCCATAGCGAAGCATCTGTTCGGAGGGGAAAATACTCCGATTTTGTACCGTTCGGAGGTTTTTGCTTCGAGGTATTCCTCAGCTGTTCGGAATTTTGCTACGACATTATGTTAACACTTCCTGTCGAATTGCGTTGCAGTGCGGTAAAGTGCTTTATTCGCAGAGTTTCTGAGAGCTGCTGCGGATAAATGTCCGCTATAAGCGAATACCTCGGTATGGCAGATTTATTTAATTTTTTTTTTTATAATTGTATCTCAGAGACTAAGTCGCACGAAGCTTAGAGCAAGCTCATTTGTACGTAATTATCTACGCTCTTCATCATAAATGCAATCATAACTTAAAACCAAAAAAATACTTTCTAGTGAACACTCAAACTCTTTCTGACTTACATTTTCTATTATTTTCATCATAATGATGGCAATGCCGGATAGAAATGCATATTTTATTATACAAAATCAATCCCCACTGTCTTTTTCCGCAACTTTTTTGAGGAATTCAATTTCGTCCTCGTTTTTACGACAACTTCAACGATGATTCTGGGAACGGAAGTTAAATGGATTGCTATAGGTCTTTAACAGTTCTGCTTTGAGAACCAAAATCACCATGAATCTTAGAGAAACCATTATTCTGGTCAATCGAACAACCCGGAAAGCATTACCATTTAAAAAAAAATTATTTATATAATTCTCAAAGTGAGTTACGGTAAACTTATATGGAATAGCCGTTCGAAACGGAAAATTGTCCGTCAAATTAAATCGGAGAAACAATTGCATTAAACTGCCGAATATTATGATCGCACTTCAACTTCAACGCAGATCGCCTGGGGTCTTAAAATAATGTCGAAGAAAAACTCCGAAAAGCTGTTCGGAAGAATACCTCTGAGCAAAACCTCTGAATCATACAAAATCGCAGAGTTATCTTTCCGAACGGATACGTTGCTAGGGCCAAATATCTCGCTGACTCAAAGTATTCTTATATTCATTTTACTACCTGAGACAGCTAAAATTCAATCTCATTTTACGAGCGTAACGTGATTCGAATTTGATTAAGCTTTTTTCGGCATACGGACATTTTTCAAATGAGAGTTTTCATTTTTGTTAGATTTGTTTCAAAATTGATGTGCATAAAATGATAGCAAAAGTTCAAAATAATTGAATTTGAAATTCAGATAAAAAGCTTTGCACATCACACAGTAACTATATTTTTAGGATTGCCTATAGCGAACTTGCTCAGGATAGTTGAATGCTCAGAAGATACGCTCTTCAACATTCATTAACAATGCCCAAGGCCAAAGTCTTGTGGATAACGACAAAAATGTGCACAGGTAACGAGAGTTTTTATCATTTGGATAAACTGTTCGTGTACTTGAACTTTCCAGCCGCTGCAACTAACCTCAAAGAATTATGCAAACTCAGGCCTGAAAAGTTTGCAAGTCAAGATTTTGATTACTTAAAAAAAAAAAACATGTTAATGCAACATAGCTCAGGGAATTTCAAAGCTTGATGCATTTCAGATACCTACATTTTAAGCCGATTCCGAACGGCTAGTTGAGAAAAGGCTTTCCATGGCAGTGTTATTATACTCGCAGAAATAATTTGTTTGTGCCAGAAATATTTTAGTCTACCTTTTTCTTTCCTACTCACAGACGATTCGGAAGTAGATATGGTGTTGCTTTTTAGCGGGGTTCTCGTGACACCATATTTGAAAGTTAAGGCCTCATCAAATATATTTTGAGAAAAAAACAAAGCCTTGACATAACCTATGTCAAGACTTTGTCATATGAAGGTTTTGTTTTGTTTAACACTCACCGTCTGTCTACGATTAAAATATTCCCGAAAGCTCATATTTTTACTCGGTAATCTATAAAAGAGTAAAGCTTGAAGGCATTTTCCAAGCCTCAGTGCAAAGCATGTTTGCACACAATCCATCCGAGAAGTAAAGATTCTTTTCCTTCGCACTTGTAATTTATTTTGCCAAACATTAGATCAGCAGAAGAAACAGCTGAACAAGCAGAAGTAGTCAACAGGTCTTCAACTGACATTTTTATGTTTTGTTTTGATATATTCCTCCATCCATTCGTTATATTATGCAGACTCACGAAAAAAGAAAAAAAAAAAAACTTAAGCATGTACGTATACCGTACATACTGGTATTCTACACCAGCCCTGCAAAACGCGTCTTGCTTACAAGTTACCACTAAGATTAAGTCTGGATTGGAAGGCGTACAGGTACACTGCACACTTAAAGAACACACAAACCAAATAAACCATAAAAATAAAGAGAAAAGCAAATGAACAGAGGAGCAGCACTATAATAATGGCTAAGCTGGGGGCGTTGTGATAGCGTGTTGGTTGTTGATGGAGACCTACTTCCATGGATTCACGGATTCAATGGTTAAATCTAAAAAGTGTGTCAGTCAGGCACCAACGTCGTTGAACTGCAAAAAGAGAATTTCTTACACTTCATACCGTTGGTGCTGTGCTTTAGGTTCTTGTGGTGCTGTGGCAGTGGCCGGTCGGTGGTAAGACATCGGCTGCGCATTTTAATTTCAACATTTTGCCTTCTGTTCTGCTCCCTGTGTTCCATATTCTCAAAGCTGTTCTCTTCTGCTTCTTCTCTTGTCTGCGACTCTAGCTAACTGGCTGGCAGGCACGTTATTGTATTTGGCTGTTCATGCCATTGGAGCACATTACACTGTGCATGGAGTACACTCTAGCCACCTGATGATGTCGAAGATAGTGGAAGCACCTATGGCCGTGTTTGGATTTACGAGTTTATCTGGTTGAGGACTGGATTCGCTATTCTATGTCTGATTTTCCCCACTTTTTCCGACACTTGCTATTTTTTTCTTTTTCTTTTTTTGTATGTTGAGCTCAAGAGTTCATTGCAGATTGATTGTATTTATTTATTTATTCTTTTTTGTTTTTGTTGCTGCTACTTCTGGACTTACAAATGGAGGGATGTCTTTACAAAGTATAGGTTCTATGATCACGCGTGAAGTTTTTTTTTCTCCGTTCTCAGTCTCGATCAAGAATGTAGTAAAATCGTGAAAACAACTCTGGTAATCAGCTTAATTCTCATTGCATGTGGTACATCGGACGACGCGACGATACGACGAGTATGGTGAAGCACGAGGTGTGGGAAGACAGGTAGACGAACAAGTGTTTTCAGTTAAGGTTTTTTTTTCTTCAATCGTGCAGCATAAATAAATAATAAGAATGCATCTAATGGATGTTAGATTTAAGTTACGGCCAGACACTGATCAATAGTGGCCTGGGCGTTTTTTTTTTTTTTTTTGTATGATAAACTGGGTGAGCACATTAAATTCTTTTGAAATTGTAGTCATTTCAAGAAATTCCACAAAAATTAATTAAGCAGGTCGGCGTAGGAAGTACAGCGAAAATACTGAGGTACCTCATTTTAATGGTGAGATTTATCCCTATACGTAGGACTAAAGGACAAAAGTAATGAGTTATGAGATTTGCCATTAATGAAATAACCTTTGAGTTAGAGTTGTTATAAAAGAGCAATCCTAATGCTTTCTTGATGTAATGGATGGGTCCGGCGGGCGGTCGAGCAGTAGGTAGCAGCAGGTTTGTTCGTTGAATTTTATTCAGGGTAGAGTTAGGTTTGCTTGACTACCCAATAAAGAGTTTAAAATAGCTTGGGTTTTAAATTTTTAAAAAGCGCAAACCATAATCAGCGCACATACCTACCTGGCCGTTGAAAAAAAAAAACAATACATGCCATGCTACATGCCTGTTTGTTTCGTGTACTCGTCCTACTGCTGCTTTCGAGTCAGTTGAGGGCCAGCCAAAGGCTCAAAAACACTCTATTTGACATTCAGGTCTAGCTTAGGTTTTTTTTTTCTAAAAACTCTTTGCGGTGACCAAACGGTAATCAAAAAGCTTCAACAAAAAAAAAGGCCAATGTCAGCAAATATATTTTCAATAAATTGATAAGAATACGGTAAGCGCGCCTTATCACAAACTGCGCCAGCCGTCTTATGCTTAGCTGGTTAGTTTTGAAAAAAATAAAGAATCAGTCACCGTATCATCAGTTCCTTTGTCGAGAGAAATAAGATGACACCGCCAACCTGTAAGCCGCAAAAAACAATATCAAATTCACACATTTTGACATTCTCAACTGTCAAATCATAGACAGCAACCATCGAAACTTCTCGTGCAGCTTAAAATTCAAAAGATTTGACATAAACTGGTAAATGCTGTTCCAGCTTAGTATTAGCCTCACGTCTTTTAATAAAAAAGAGGCTCACTCCACCAAAAAAATAATGCGTTTCAGTGACACAATTTTTTGGAAAGTAAATACAACTTAAGCTTACGGCTTATGAGAAATTAAACTCTAAAAATATTCTTCCCCGCTTATACGAACGAAAATATAATGTTGAGCCGTTGAAACACGAGTTCGTCCATTTTGCTAAGCAAAATCAAAGGATATCAGTCAAAAACAAATCTATGCTGGGTAAAGTAGGCTAAGTAGGTAGTTAAGTAAAGATGGCATTGCGCCTAGCTAGTTATTGTGGGTAGAACAACCATCACTTCCCGAGCCCTTGAACTTGAAAAAAAAAGAATAATTTCGTTTTGAATTACTGAGTCTTATAGTTGAGATTTTCCACGTGTTTTTTATCTAATAACTGAAAAAATTAGTAAACTTTAAACAGTTAAATTAAAAAAAGTGTTTCAATTGTTAAAAACTTACTAATTTTTCATTTATTAAAACTACCAGGCTCAAATGAAAGAATCAAAACTATGATCTCCCGATCATACTTTGACTTTTTCGAAATAAGGAGACCTTCGGATTCTAAAAAGCAACATCCGCAAAAATCCAATCAGTCGATTGAAAAGGCGTTCATTGATCCTTAGCAAACTGCAACATCTGGTCCGCAAATAATTAGTAAACTCAGCAATACACGTAAGCGTCGAACACAATAACATATTAGTGATGAGCTGCTGAAGAAAAAGTGAAATCATTTTGAAATTGTAGATGGCGTTTGCCTTCTTTCATTGTAAGTTTCCTTAGGCCGACACTACTATAAGGAAAGTGGAAAGTCAAGCATTCCTTTCACGTGTTCTGTTGTTTTGCTTCGCTTTTTACTTTCTTTTTGAGTAATTACCGCATCACTTGTCAAACAAGGGGTGCCCAAGCTAATGGCATTTTCTCGAAAAGAAATCGCTGTTGACGCCGGAATTTATATGATATCGAGCTTTAAACCTGTGAGTTAGTTCCAAGAACTTGCAATTTATGGGAGGGGCAAACCCTTGGGCATTTTCAAAAAATCGACTATTTTTATTTCATTTTCTTATTATACTACATCTCAAGAATGTTGTGTATAAATTTCAAGTCATTCCGAGTTGAATTCGAAAAGTTACAGTGGTTTTAGAGCAGGTACGTGCGGCGAGCGAATAGAGGGGGCCGTCCGGGCGGGCAATGATCCCGGCTGCGTAGCATCTTTGCTTCTTTTATGATTGGTTCCAGGTAGCTCCAGGTCTTCTTTTGTGTTCAGGGAAAGGGAGCTCACTCTAATGAAGCTTCAAACGGAATATTTTTGATTCAGTGTGCTGTTTTGCGTTTATCTTTAAAAGCGTTTATCTCAAAAATACTATTTTTAAAGGCGGTGTGCAAAATATCTTGGCGACTGTTGCACCGATCCTTCTGAAATCTTGCACACTTCTTTACGATATATTTTTAGAGATAATAACACAAGGATTTTAAAAAAAATTCCGGAATTGACAGCTATTAATAGGCGGCATTTTTAGGCAAAAAAACGACTTTTCACTTCAAATTGTCACCAAATTTTCAAAATTGCAAAAAGAAAAAAAACCTCGTGTTATTACCTGGATAAAGTTGTCTTTTAACGAAATCTTTTTAAAATTTTGATTTTAGATGATCCTGTCAAAAGTTATCTTGCACACCGCAAAAGACCAAAAAGTGGAGGCGTCTCAGAAAATGCACTATCATCGGCTTGTTTTTCAATATTTTTGTATGAAAAATAACAGAAGATACTTGAGATTATACTAAATAATGTAGCAAATCAATAAGTTAAATTACTTTATCAGATTTTTCATAAAAAACTCGTAAAAAAAGCATTTTTCAGCCTCCCAGGGTTTACCCCTCCCTTAACATCGCTAGACCCCGCTTTGTGGGAATAAGTTAAGCTGCTTGTCTACGCAGATGAGCCCGTGACGATTGACGCCTTGGAAGAGAATACTCGTCACGTTATTGCTGCTGTGCTGATACCGCTGATATCCGATCCCAAATGCTGCAAAAAGTGATCGAAAATCGGGCCTCGTTGTTGGAATTTATTCGAGCCAGCCACCGCCATAAGCCCAAAATCATTTTTAAAACATAATGGCAAACCCTTATACTTATAATAAAGCTAAATTCTTGGTCATAACATTAATTTAATGCGTTTTATTTCTTCTTGAAAGCCACACGTTTAAAAAAAAACACACTTCACTACCTCAAATGTGGAATCAAGATAGAGTCGTCCTAATTTAGACCTTCATCGAAACCGGTACGAAACTTTAACTCTGTAAGAAAGTAATTTATTCTACTCTTCCTTGTTTATAGTACAGATCTTTAATAAAGTAATTCGTTCGTCGTTAGGACTAAAGCAGATCTACTGTAATCTCTCCTCAGAAGATGAGACTTATCTCTTTGAATAGCATTGGAATAAGTACAGGCTACAGGGTATCATGTAATAGCAAGAGTAACAACGTGACGTAACGTACAAGTGGCGTAATATTACCATTACAAATTATGCCTCTTCATTATACAGAGACGTAAATGGTGCTTTAGTTTGAACAACAGTAGTAAGGTAATTTGTAAACGTGGTGTAACGGTATTGTAATACGACGTTAATCGTATCATTCAACCAACGGAGATGAATGTGGTTTAGGTTAGATCAGCAAAAGCGAGAACGATAAAATACTAAATCATCTAACCATCACCCCACGGGCACCCCACCTATGGTGATTCTGTAATCTGGAAATGTTTTGACTGATTTTTTTAACCTCCAACAGCAAAATGCTGAACAAAATACCACCCTATATTAATAAACATCAAGGGGTTATGAATACCCTTATAATGTTGTTAAACACAGTGCGAGTATTTAGGAAAATAGGAGAGGATTTGAAAGGAGACATCGATGCACGTTGCTTTTGAACCTTTGTGAATCGTAATGCAGCGGAAACACAGAGCCAGGTAGAGCATTCCACATTCGGGTGGTGCGACTAAAATATGAATCTCTATACTTGACTGTACGCCCGAAGTTGGGCTCAAGGCAGAACTGATGAGCATTCCTAGCGAGGCGGGTGTTGCGGCTAAATTGTTTCAAGGGAGGAATGCAGCTGGCTTTTTCACTAGAGCACTGCTTGTGGAAAAAGCGATAAAAGAGAGAGAGGCAGGTGACGTTTCGACGATGTCCAAGAGAATCAATCGATTCTACGATTGAACTATCACCTATCAATCTTAACGCTCTATTTTGTACCCTATCAAGTAGGCGCAAAGATGTTTGAGAAGCTCCTGACCAGATATGAGAGTTATACTCCAGTTTTGGGCGGATGAAGGCCTTATAAATTGTAGCCAGATCAGAAGGGGTGAAGAACTTCCTGCATCGTCTCAAGAAACCTAAGCATTTAGCAGCGTTTTTGGCGACTTCAAATATGTGGTCGTTCCAACGAAGATCATCGTTTACACACATACCAAGTACTGACAGCTTTTCGGTTTCTTCGATGCAGGTACCATTCATGGATAATGGCAATGGGGGAATGTTAAGCTTCAACGACAAGAGACAGCATTGAGTTTTCGAAGCATTAAATTCTACTCGGTTCATAAGACCCCATGAAACAATGCTGTCAAGGTCAGAATTCAATGAGCTTATCATACGCAACCGTTCCAGTTCCACATCCGAAGAGTAGGGACGTGAATTTGGAAACGAATATGAAAAGCTGAGGGTCGAGTCGTCAGCAAAACAGTTAAGCGGATTAGAAGTTTCAGACAAGAGATCATTAATGAAAATGAGGAAGAGAGTCGGAGACAAAACGGAGCCCTGGGGCACACCAGCATTTATGAAGTGGGTATCAGACTTGAAGCCATCCAATACAACTTGTATTGAACGGTCGGAAAGGTAATTTCTAATCCAACGAAGAAGAGACTCATCGATACCAAAAGCACGCATTTTCGATAAAAGAGCCTGATGCCAAACTCTATCAAATGCTTTAGAAATATCAAGCGCAATAATCTTACTTTCTCCAGAACAATGTAAAGATTGGTTCCACTTTTCGGTGAGATAAGCCATCAAATCACCAGTGGACCGTTTGCTACGAAAGCCGTACTGACGGTCATTAAGAAGCTTTCGTTCTTCAAGATATTTCATAAGTTGACGGTTTATCAACGTTTCCATGACCTTGGAAAGAAGGGACGTTAGTGCAATTGGACGGTAATTGGAAGGGGAGGAAGATTCGCCTTTTTTAGGGACCGGCTGGACAAATGCAGTTTTCCATCTGCTCGGAAAAATCCCAGCAGAATAGGAAAGATGGAATAGTTTACGCAGTGGTAGAAGAACACCTCTTCAGAATAACGGCGGGGATACCATCTGGACCAGCGGATTTATGTATGTTGAGATCTTTGAGGACTCTCGCAACCGAGCGAGTTCGAAAAAATATCTGCTTCATCAAAGAATTTGCAGACTCGAGCTCAGGTGGAGCCAATATGATATGAGGAAGTGTCGAGTTGGCAGCAAATTGAGCTGCCAGCAAATTGGTTTTGTCCATGGAGCTGACATACGGAGAGTCATTGAAGACGAGCGTTGGGACCGATGACGTGGTCGAGTTCTTAATGTTCTTGACAAAAGACCAAAAGTTTTTACTTCCGTTTGGACACAATAGTATTTTTTGCCTTACTTTTTGGTCATGTAAAAACTTAGCCCTTTGTATTTGAGCATTACAGATATTTCTGGCCCGTTTGAACAAATTTCGGTTTTCTACAGTAGGGTTATCTTTAAATTTTCGAAAACTACTTTCTCGATCCCTAATCGCCTCTTTACAGCTTGAATCAAACCACGAATTCCCTTTGGGGATGATACTTTTTGTTCTGTGAGGAACAAAATTTCTCATGCCGTTGAGAATTACGTTAGATATCATATCAGCTGATGCATCAACGTTTCCGTCGAGAAAGCACTATGACCAATTGAAATTTCGAAAGAAATTATTCAGGCCGTCCCAATTGGCTTTCTCGTATTGCCACACAGTTCTTTTGGGGACTTTATCTTTTTTTACCGTGACGGAAGACGAAAAATCTACCGATATGACACAATGGTCCGATTTGCCTAAAGGAGATGATACTATAACCCTTTATTTTTCGGGATGAGAAGTTAGAAATAGGTCAAGAGTGTTGGCCGCATGGCCTTCAATATCTGGAACCCGAGTGGGCTCATCAACAATTTGAGTTAATTCGTTAAACTCGGCGAAGATCTCAACACATTTTCCTTCGGGTGTTGTCTGGCCAGAATGTCGAAGCCAACCAGAATTGTGTACATTAAAATCGCCCGCAATTACGATTTCAGTGTGAGGATAGATAGATAGTGTTTTA
The DNA here is from genome assembly GCA_949752695.1 of Melanostoma scalare. NCBI lineage: Eukaryota > Metazoa > Arthropoda > Insecta > Diptera > Syrphidae > Melanostoma > Melanostoma scalare. The sequence goes on along the minus strand of OX456985.1, from coordinate 228,537,436 downwards.
ATGAAATCAGAAAATTCAATCACTGACAACTGACTGATATCTCCAGGTGTCTTCCATGACAGACGCATCAGTCGAGATATCAAAAGAAAAGATTTTTTCTCTTCTTTGAGTATTTTCTTATAATAAACTGAAACTGACTATAACTGAACTGATTATGAATCGAATTTATGCAAGAAAAAATGTCCCTTCATACTTTCGCAAAAGAAACAATTATTTATTTTTAGAATTGAGTAGTCAAGTCATAACTTATAACAATTTATTGAATAAACCGTTTAGCTCACAGCCTAATACAATGTAAATTTCTAACGCAATGAAAAACTTACGCTTTCAGCGATAATTAAAACACTATCCAACATCCATTACAAAAATATCAATTAAAGCAATCACTTACTTGAATCTTATTTCCAATGTCACTTAAACTCTTCGAACAGTGTCCATTATCGCCAGCTATTAATTCGTCAAGTGTAATAACATAACGACCAACCAACGACCGTTAAGAAACGGTTTCTTAGTTCTAATTGGCATACCTATCATAATATTCTCTCAGTGTGGGTTCGCCTTAATATAAACTTAATTGAAATCTTATTGACTTCACTTTGTGGCGAATATTTTTTGTTTTTTTTTTATTTTCAAGAATTGCGTCATATTCCCAAAATCATATAATTAATGGCCATTAAACAGCAATTACTATTGAGGCCATTTCAAATATGCAATTTAAAACTTTCCCATTGAGATCCCCTCAGCAAAGAAACATCAATTTATTGGTCTGATGCATCATGCCGGTTTTCTAATTTCAAACAGTCCATCATAACTCTCTCAAGTGAGATTAACATCATGCATTTGTGTTCGAATGTAGGTATAGAATATGAAAATATTATTTGATGTACGCGTTGCCAACAAAGCAACTACCATACATAGCATGATGGATAACTATGTATCTCGGTGCAGGAGTGACGCACTCTATGGGGAAGACAGTTCCAACAGATGTAATTATGGAGTCAAAAGCAAATATAGTTCTCAAAAAAGGTAAGATTGTGTTGGGTATAGATTGTTGCTGTTGGTAGTTCTGGTTCATGTTCGTGATGTTTCACAGCAACTTGTGAAATATTGATAGGAGTCCTTATTGTGTGCTCTGGCGATTAAACTTGTATTTATGTCTACGTCTAAAATCAAAACAAACCGTTGACACATTTCCCATTCAGAAGAATGCACCACCTCCAAAAGCGGAACGCAAACCAATTCTTTCATGTATGTTCATTGTAGGTTCAACCAGATAACCTGATTTATGACCATCAATTTGTTCCATGCGGCGTGGCGCGTCCGTCCACTTGATTACTATCACTTGTCTTAAATTATAATCCTTTCATTGACATTTTTATTGTGTTTATACATAATAACATTTGAATCTATACGCTCCATTGCGTCAAGTCGATTTTATTGAATAGCCTTTCGTTTGTTGTAAACATGTATGTGTTTAAAGCATCGCAGTTCTACAAGCGTAATAATGCGCCTCGAATCGAATATCAATATCAAAAGTGATTTACGATGGTTCTCCAAGAAGAGCGCGTTTGCCGGCATCGGCGATATCAAAACAATATTCAGGCAGGATAATTTGAGTTTATTTCAGCTCCAAATTGTCACCTAAGTAAACACCCTAAAGATTCTTTTTTGTTCACGCCAACCAAACGCCTACGGTTTATGACGGCTCGAAATAAAAGTTATTTCAGTGTAAACATGTGTTTACTTCCCGGAAATGTGAAAAATAAAATCTGTGTGTGTGTGTGTGTGTGTTTGTGGGAGTAGAGAGTGTGGGTTGTTTATAGATGCAGTGGATCGATTAAACTCAAATAATATGACATTTATTGGAGGAACCATTGGAAAGTGTAATGATGCGCTGAGCTATAGCATCGATAATTCGAAAAATTTTTCTATTACAATGCCCGAGCAAATATTGGAGACAGTTGCGTAATGCGTATGCCCGACTGATCATTTCAGATTGAGCAAAGAAAATATTTACAATGTCTTCTGTTCTCTATGCAAGATCTGAAAAGAATACTGGGAGTATGTGGCGGAACTTGTCGGTATTGAGTTGATCAGCTGAGCGTTCTGAAATCAACGTTAGACAAGTTCAAAAGACAGAAAGTGAAAGTTTTTATTATCTTTAAATATTGCAAGGCGTTGAGGTCGAGGCATTTCGAATATCGATCCCTTGCCACAAATTAATCGTTATAATCAACAAAATAATAATGCTATACGTATGTTACAGTCGATAGGGTTAGCTATTTATCGATATTCAAATTTATTCTGCTTGTGGCCTTTTCAAAAGTCGTTGCAACTATTAACTAAGATTCCTGAAAACCTGATATAAACTAGCCATCCAATTAGTCGCTAGACTCACATATTAGAATTTTTATATAAAAACTGAATCCACTTTACCAATTAGAGGTCATAGTGGCTTAGACTTTAGGGAATATAACTTAACTAGAGCGGTAATGACAGATTTTCTGTCGGATGTTTTCAAAATGTTCAGAGAACTCACACCTAAATACCGGTCCATTGCACTGCAACCTTTTTCTGTTAGTGGAGGATCACTACAGTTTCCAGATCTTCGTGCAAATTCGAGATGACACTGTCATCATAAGGAGCTCTCACCATGTCTGTACCTACTATCTGCAATCTGGTTTGTGAAAATTAAGGAATTCACAGAGGATTGCCGCGCCGTGTTGACATCACTTCCTCCATAGGACTTACAGAGTGTAGTATCACTTAGGCCTAGTGGGTTTAAATGCTTAGCAAAAGAGAAGTAGCCGCGTGGCAACGACAAATTTTTTACAGTGTGTGTAATTAAAAAATATCATAAATGTTGCAGATTTTTTATCAACGCTGTGTAGCATACATTTAATCTTTATTTATGGTCTTAATCTCTCAACAGTTGATAGAAGGGTTTCACCAGGTAAATCAGGTACTTAGAAAGCTACCTGAGATTCTCTGAGCCAAAGAATTCAGTTTCCCGTTTTCATTGAGAGAAGTATTGTATATCTGGATAAAATTCTAGGTAGTAAGAGGGTTGAGAAGAGCGGTAAGAACAGATTGGCTGTTGAGACAGACATTCACCGTATCGTAACAAATCTCACAGCCGTTTGGATAGACGGGCGCTCGCAAAAGCAGCAAACAACTGACGCATAGGAGATGATTGGTCTTATCATAGCTGTAAGGATGCAAAAAAAAACTTTTTGGATGGCGGTCCCCAAGTCATCCCAAAAGCTCCCTTAGATTGCAAGAAGACAAACAGTGCCTAAGCAGTTTTCGACTCGACATGTTTGGACGAAAGAAGCTTGCTAGGATTACTCCAAGAGATTGACTTCTTTTGAAAAGGGAATATTGGCGCCTTTAAGTGTAAGTTGGAAGCTTTAGTTTCCGACACAGTTTATTAAGAATTAGACTAATGATGAGGCAAACACTAGTAAGCTAATGCGCTAATTCACGCTTGCCAAGAAAAGTTAGCAGGTCTGCATATTATGGGGGAGTTTGGGAATCGTATCTCAGAAAATTGGCAAGAGAGTAAACAATTCACCGACATGATAACGAGATTTGCGCTCTATTATCCAACCCTACGCTAGGTTAGGTTTGGTTGGGTTTAAATGCGTTTCAGGAAAACAACTGAAACACAACTTAGTTAAGACACCCGCTACAGGACCAAAACTCTGTTGTGCTACCCTCGCCTCGGTTAAGTGAGGTTAGTTTAAATCAAAACAGCAGACCAATATTAGATCACTTGTTATACCACGGTAAATGATGCGAGAGGGACTACACTGACCAATTCATTTTGAGCTTTTAATGAAGCGATTGAGGCATTACAAGTTCATCAGTTCGCTTGAATCGTCGAACGAGAATCCTCCTAGATGTAGTTTACGTTTAAGGGAGAAAACAGGACATGAACAGAGATGGTGAGGGATAGTCTCTTCCTCTTTGTCCATGGGGCTTCTTCAGAAGTCAGTAAACCGTAAGCAATTGCTTACGTTAATTTTGTTCACTCTTGTTCCATTCACAACTCACTAACGAATTATTTTAAGAGCAGTTCACTCTACAAAGCTGGAAAATTTAATGAGCTTTGATCTACCACCTAACTAGCACTCAAAAACAGGCTCAAAATCTTCAGGCGTCATCTAAAAACAAGTCATTTATTCTTTGACGTTAGGCAAAAGGGTCTTAAGTCAAAAAGTGCAGTTTTTCGCGAAACGCATTGAAAATATAATAATTATTTGCAAATTAGTTTGAAAAAGAAATGATGGTAAATAAGAGACCTTAATAAAATAAATTTTCTAAATTTATAAACTTTATTTATAAAATAAATTTACTGAGACCTAATCAAGAACCTTAAAATTCAAAAGTTTACTTTTGGACTTAAAGCCTTATTGCCTAACATCAAAGAATTTGTATAGCACTACATTTACTAGTACATTATCGCGGAACTAGCGTTGACTGTTATCTAAACCTTAATCTTCGCCAAGAATCTCTGGGCTTAGCGAATTTGTACACTTTTTTTTTGATGAATTTCTTGAATTTACTGAAACTAATATGCAAAAAAATATAAATGCCAATGTTAATGTTAATGTTAATGTTAATGTTAATGTTAATGTTAATGTTAATGTTAATGTTAATGTTAATGTTAATGTTAATGTTAATGTTAATGTTAATGTTAATGTTAATGTTAATGTTAATGTTAATGTTAATGTTAATGTTAATGTTAATGTTAATGTTAATGTTAATGTTAATGTTAATGTTAATGTTAATGTTAATGTTAATGTTAATGTTAATGTTAATGTTAATGTTAATGTTAATGTTAATGTGAATGTTAATGTTAATGTTAATGTTAATGTTAATGTTAATGTTAATGTTAATGTTAATGTTAATGTTAATGTTAATGTTAATGTTAATGTTAATGTTAATGTTAATGTTAATGTTAATGTTAATGTTAATGTTAATGTTAATGTTAATGTTAATGTTAATGTTAATGTTAATGTTAATGTTAATGTTAATGTTAATGTTAATGTTAATGTTAATGTTAATGTTAATGTTAATGTTAATGTTAATGTTAATGTTAATGTTAATGTTAATGTTAATGTTAATGTTAATGTTAATGTTAATGTTAATGTTAATGTTAATGTTAATGTTAATGTTAATGTTAATGTTAATGTTAATGTTAATGTTAATGTTAATGTTAATGTTAATGCAATTTCATTCTTCAAAAATGCTGCCTTTAATTCACAATTGATTCAGACTTTATTTCGACCTGTGCTTCCTATAAACAAGAAATAAGGTAGCGGTATCTTTTTTTATCAGACTTCAAATAAAGAAATGACGTTGTTTGTTAGAACAGCTGTTTCGCAAGTGCTTCACTAGCCGAATTTGACTCGACGTGACTTTCCGCTCAAGAGTTTGGTGCTTTTCGTGCATTAACCTTACATAACCACATACACATACGCAATCAATTATTGCCACTTTCGATAAACTCAAAAGAATACCATGGATTTTTCGTTAACAACCTGAACTACCACACTATCTGCCGTATAAAAAGCTATTCATTTTTTCTTAAATCAAAAAAATTATTGCCGCATTCACTCTCGCCGTAATGAATTCCAAAATTATTTTCTCTTCTTCAAATCCAAAAGCTAATATGAGATTTAGCGGTCCATTGGGCGTAACTTTTCTTGACGTAGGTTGGCTTTATAAGACTATCTCCACTTATTCATAGTTTTCTCTGTTTGAACCCACACAAATTAATTAGTTTGATAGCCAGAAACCATTAATATCACCAACGGCAACAACTATCTAGGTGAAACTTCGATCCAAGTTTAGATGGAGGACTAGAAATCAAATTAAAAGGTAAAGTGAAGAAAGGTCACCGTGAAGTTGGAAGGTTACTATGAGAAATTGTAAAATACCAATCTTTTCGCGTTTTAGCTTTTCTATAAATAAATGCATACATATATGTAATTAATAAAATTTCTTAAATAATGTCTCCAACATTTTAATCTGAACTCTCTTTTATGTTTTATTTCTATGATCATGTGACAGTTGAAGTTAAAGAACGCCTTTCTTCCTTCCTCCCCCACATTCGTGACAAATCGTGGCAGCAGAACATTTGTAATATGACCATTATGCATATACAATGAAAAAGGACTCCACTCAGTTATGTACCAACTAACAACCTCGCTGCACTGTATGACAAACGATATATTTGAAACTTACACAAAGCTTTCTGAAGTCATGTAGTTCAAGTAGGAGTAGTAGTAGTAGTAGGATAGTTTTATAACAATCTCGCATATAGAAAAAAAGGATCTCTTTCAAAGAAAAATGTCTCTTAGCATATTATTAAGGTTGCACATGGATACAACAAATAAGGCACAAAGAAAATATGTTTGTGTCTTCTTTCCCTGTTTTTTAATGTGAACAGAGGTTTTTTTTGTAAACATCTATGACGTCACACAAGGCACTACCATCACTCAAAATCAATTTCAAAGTAGAATCCTTGATTATATTTGTGAAAGAGTTCATTAAAATATGAACTGCTGCCGGGCAGGAATGTATATGAATGAGGAATATACTTTTGGCGGTCAATTTGCATCAACAAGTTGCGATATGAAAAATTCCTCTTTGCATTCGTTTGTCTGTTAGAACAGTAGCCGTAGTGCGGTAAGCTTTAGGCAGCTCAGGCCCCAGTAATATCAATTTTAACTGCAATATCTTGCAAATACCAACCGATTCAGTTGGTCTTTGGTTCTTGGGAAAAAGGAAAATAAAAAGTCTTTCGAAAGTATTTGCTTCTAAACGGACATTACTCCCTCTCTGACATTTTACATTTAAAACAAAGCAATCAACTAGTTGTTGTTATTAGAAAAGTTGAGTTTGCAGAGATGAGTGAAATGTTTTCTACCTCCGCACCGCATTGAATGTGCTGTACCTACTTTCTTCTTCGTCTTTTTTTTCCCAATAGAAGAAGCAGGAGTGTCCTTGAGGGTGACATTTATTAAAGAGAAAATATCCCGTCAACAGTCGAGCGGAGGATTGTTGTAATATGTGGCTTATTTGGCAGCGTTGAGTGGCAGTGAGTAGGCTTATACATGATATTATGGTTTTAATTTTGTAGAAAAAGAGAAGTAAGTAGACAAATTGTTGAAGAGATAAAACAAGCAATGATACAAATATAAAAACAATAGCCCTAGTAGGAAATGCAAAAATTCAAGTGTATGCATAAATTTTGTTTTGAACTACTTTCCTTTTTCGGAAGTTGCAAGGATTTTTGATGCTTAACATTTGCATTTGCAAATCTTATGTGCAAATGCATTGGTATCGATTTTTTGTAAACTGATAAACAAATTACAAATTACACCAGAATTCAAATCTGGCCTAAGAATTGTTCACAAGCAACGCATACTTTCAATGAATGAATACCTTACGTCTTTTTTACCTTTTATTAATTTTTTTTTTGCTGAATTTGAAAGACTATTGTAAGCGATTATTTTGTTGATATCAACTTGAAACTATGAAAAAAAGGAAAAGAACGTGCTGATGATCCAACAAATAAGATCCTGAGCGAAATTTTTAAATCTGCAATTTGACTCGAATTTCATTCTGTCAACAACACGATTTGGTCGAACGAACTTGCGATTGTGTGCGAATTACAATATCCAAATCTTAAGGTTGAGAACAAGGTTTAAGTATTCGTTCTTCATAATGTATTTTTAGTTTAGGAAAAAAAATTTTAAATCACAACACAGACAGTTAAGAAACATTCCTTCACATCAAATTTTATCGAAATCGTTAGAGTCGATTTGAGAAAAATTAGTATTGTCATTATGGTGTTTGTCGCCCGGCTGCAACCCCACCTACTCCGTAGATTTATGTGCTGAGTAGGTTTGATGTAAATGTAAATTTAAGTACAGTGAAAGCTTTACCTTCGGACAGCTGCGATAACCAGACAGTTCTCTTAAACGGACACTATTTGGGAAACAAACTTTAATTTAAATTCTCCATATAATTAGCATTCCTATAAACGCACACTTGCTATCCTCTTACCAAATTAGAAAACACCTTAGGTTTTGACAGAGCTCTGAGCTTCGTTGTTAGTTAAAAGGGTATACCCCATCTCCGTAGCTAATTCGAAAATTAGAAATAAGATACTATCGTCAGGTTTTAAAGTTTTTTTTAACCGTAAACATTGACGAAAAGTATTTTTGCAGAGTTTCATATTTTAAGTTTAATATAGGATAAGCACAAGCTGACGAGATTTCTAAAAATAAAGAAGACTTCCGTAGGAAATGGCAGTCCAGATGCAAAGTTAACCAGAAAAAGACATTTTTAAAAACGGAGCGTCGCAAAATTGACCAATTGTGCATGGAATGGCCCTGCTCTCGAAAACCATTCCATGTCATGCACAGTCAAAACATTCCAATAATAAAAAACATTATAAAAGTAAAAGAAAAAAATTACTTTCTCTTAACCGACACCTCTCACAACCGGACGAAAAATCAAGGACCATGAGTGTCCGATTATGGCAGATTTCACTATATTGTCATATAGGTTGTATGGTAGGTACCGATCTTAAAAACCCTTCTGTAAGCTGCCCCACAATGGTGGTACCCGTGGTGCGATGGTTAGCATGTCCACCTGCTAACCCAGAGGTTCGAATCCCAGCAGAGGCGCAAAAATGTTTTTTCCCGGGTATCGCCTTTCGCGAGGAATTGGCAAGTCCTCCGTTAGTAAATTCATGCCATGAAAAGCGCTTTCTCAATTAGCCGTTCGGATCCGGCATAAAATTGTAGGTCCCCTCCATTCCCTCACAAGGCATTGTTGTGAGAAATGCGCCAGGCCCAGGGGCTCCTCGCTCTGTAGCGCCACCCTATTTATTTATTTATTTTTAAGCTGCCCCACAAACCCTCTTTGCAAATTTTGAAGAAAATAGGTCAAACGGTTCATTCTGCAGATCCATTAGCGGGCAGACAGAAAGACAAAGTGCTAAAGTACAGAATAAAAGTTGTGGAGAAACACCTCCTATTTAAACTGCGTAGTAAGTTGTGTAGCCTATAAGCGAATCGCTGGTATGATTGAAACTTTCTTCAGAAAACAGTCGTTTTCTCGTAGTAGGGTTCATTCACAAACATAAATTTGAACGATATTTTCTCGAAGTAGAAGTTTTTCAAAATCTGCACCAAATCTGCATTGACATAATTAATTCCTGGTGACTATGGACTTCTGATCTGACTGTTCGATATGATTTTATTTTTTTTATGATTTTAGCCACTTCACGAGAGTGCACAAGCCAAGAATTTCGCTCAAGAACGTTGACACACAGCTAAATTTGTAAATAGCGAATTTCTTCATTCTTTTCAAAACTAAAAAATGTTTTCTTATCTCAGCTGTTTAAATTACATAGGAAGTCCTTGGCTTAATGGTTGGCATGTCTTCCTGTGGAATATGCCATTGTTTTTTTTTACGAGAGTCGCCTTTCGCCAACAATTTCACTGCCAAGAAAGGCGCTTTTCGATTGGTCGTTTGAAATCGAAAAAAAATGTAGATTCTTTCAATCTCTCATCAATGCTTTATTGAGAAAAATGCTCTAGCCTTGGAGCTTCCCGTTATGTTGCACCTCCCAATTTATTATATTTTATTCTGATTTGCAATGGAACAAATTGCCGACGATTTTTCTTAAAAAATGAGTGGTTTTTTTAATACCTAAATTAAACTTTTTATTGAAAGAACCTGACTTGTAATGTTGGAACTATTTAGAACTATTTTCTACCTTATTGTCTCGCCGACTGAATCCAATTTATGAATGTATAACTATGAATGTATGGCACTTTTTCCAGAAAACTGCTTTTTTGCAATCCAATCAGCCAGCGGGAGACCCACAAAATTCAACTTTCAACTTTGTGTGACCATGAAATTCACCACACTCACTGCCAACCTGCGAATAATAAGAAGCGGCTGGCGGCTGGTAAAGTTGAACACGTTCAACTTTTGGCTGCTAAAATAGAAAAATAAAGGGTCCGCCATCTAACTTTTTTTTTTCAACTAGTGCTCATTTCGTAAATGGTAACACTTAGCTCATGTCTGATTTAATAGATAATTAGTTTTATCCTTCCGCTGAACGAATATGGTTGTGTATACGCTTGAACAACGCTGGGAAATATTGCGACATTACTTTGAAAATCATGGTAATGTAGCAGAATGTGTGCGAAAATTGCGTACGGATTTTGGAAGAAGAGAAGCACCGTCAGCTCCGAATGTTCGTTGTCTTGTGAAAAAAGTGAAAGAAACTGGCATCCTCATCGATAAACCAAAGCGTGAAAAGCCAAAAACAGTGCGTACACCCGAGAATATTGCTGCTGTGGTAGAAAGTGTGCGTGAAGCCCCATCAACATCAATTCACCGTGTCGTTCTCAACAATTGAACATTTCGGACACATCATTGAGACGAATTTTGCATAAAGACCTTGGTAAGACCCCATACAAAGTACAATTGGTTCAGGAGTTGAAGCCAACTGACCATCCAATGCGTTTTCGCTTCGATAAGTGGGCCTGCGATCGACTTATAGAGGATGCCGATTTTGCCAAAAAAAAATCATCTTTTCAGATGAACTCATTTTGATCTTGGCGGGTATGTAAACAAGCAAAATTGTCGCACAAATTGTCAAATTAGGGGCACAGAAAACCCTCACGCATACATTGAAAAGCCGATACACCCAAAACGTGTCACTGTTTGGTGCGGATTTTGGTCCAGAGACATAATTGGGCCATTTTTTTTTCGAAAATGAGCAAAAAGTGGCCGTTACAATCAATGGCGATCGTTATCGGGCCATGTTGAACGAATTTTTGTACACAAAAATTAAAGAGGAGGATATTGGCAATTTGGTTTCAACAGGACGGCGCTACATAACCACTCAGCCGAAGCTACACTCGATGTTTTGCGCCCTGTTTTTGAGGATCGCATTATCAGCCGCAGAGCTGACGTCGTTTGGCCACCTCGAGGTTGCGATTTTTAATTTTTATTATAAAATAAAAGATGCCGTAAAAGATGAGTGCTACGCCGACAAGCCAGAGACAATTAACGCTTTAAAGGACAATATTCGTGAAGCCATTGGTGAAAAACAGCTGCACACAATCGATAATGTGCTTAAAAATTGGACCGATCGTTTAGGCTACTGCATGGCCAGCCAAGGCAGCCATTTGAATGATTATTTTCCATTATTAACCGGAAGGATTGTATTTTCAAATAAAAAAAGAAATTTGAGAAAATATTCAGTAGTTTTTTTTATAGCATTTTCAAAAAAAAAAAGTTATTTGGCGGACTGCTACACGTTCTATTTAGTAAGTTTTTCATTCAAAATTTGTGTCAAATATCATAAATAGGTTTAAAAATTAGAAAGAAAGTTCAAAACCAGTTTCAGTATGGTTTTCTGTAGCTGTTTCCTGAGAGAAGCTGGCGAGTAGCAGCCGATATTGTGACCGGGTGGCTAGCCGCTACCTGCTTCTGCAACTGCCAGCTGCTGCTAAGAAGAGGTTACCAAGCACCCCTGTGTGATAAGATAGCTTTTGTGAAAAATTTAATTTGAAGAAAAAAATTGATTTTTTATTCAAAATTTAACTTTGAGGCTTAACAACTCAAAAAATATTCACTAAATTATTTTGAACTAAAATGTTAAAGCAAAGTATAATAGTATGTGAAAGTTAATGGCTTAGTTAATCTTTAATAATTAAAAAAAAAAAATTTATCGATTTCTTATAAAATCACCCAGTATGCTTCTTTATCGTGACGCATTTTCGTTTCATTTAGATTCAAATCAAAACAATTCCAAAGAAGTTTCACTCACAATAATTTTTTTTTAAATCTCTTCTGATCGATGTATATCAAAATAACTGTCTACCTATATCACTGCTCCAAAAGTCATTGACATCAATATAAAATGATTACAAGGATTACTCTTTATATCCATGTAAGCTCCATTCATTTACCAACACAAAATATTCGTCAACTCGCTTTACTTGCATGACAAAACTTCCAAAACAGTTTTGCATGATTGAGTTGATATTCTACGTGTTGTTTTTGCTGTGGATCATCTTCACAAGGTACAACCTACAAACTATCCAAGGACAAAAACTAAAACAGAGAAAACAAAAAAAGTTAATGAGTACCTAAACATACTTCCTTCAATTTTTTTCTTTCCATCTTCTTCTTTTTAGACTTTTTCCAGCTAAACGAATAAAACAGAGATGTTTTTATTTCCAAAGTTTATCTTATTCACAAATTATGTGAAGCGTAGGATTATAATAACTTTTTGAAGCATCTTTTGTATGTCAAATAGTTTCTTAATTATTGCGTTCGGTACTTGGCAAAACAAAACAGAACTGGTGTAGGTGGTAGACAAATACTGAATGAGAAACAATCTAATTGGCTAACAATTGTTCTCACGGATCGGAGTAAGAGTTTGTTATTTAAGGAAGTTTCAAGGACAAAGCAAGCCTTTTAAACATGAAAATATTAAAAGTTATTGTTTCTCTTGACTGCATAAGTGTGTGTGAGTTTGTCTTGATGATGAATAAGAAAATGTAAATAAATTGAGTGTAGCAAAATTTCCGTTCGGCATTTTCGAACTTCAATTTAGGTGCGATTTTATCCCAAACCTTCATAGTGCTCTCTCAGACGAAAGACAGTTTTACGTCAATTTATTCACCGCTTTTATGATTTTACCACATGTCCAGTATCAATTGATCGCCTTTCATTCCAAAAATAATTTCAGCAGCGTGTTTTATAATTTACAAAAAAACCCAACCTCTAAAGAAGAAAGGAACACACAAGAACTTACTCAATGCCATGTACAATGTGCTAAAACTTTAAAATACATGAAAGGAAAATCATTTGTCGACCTTTCGTAAACTCAAATGCCCACAAATCGGAAATTTCATTTCTTGGGTTTGGAATTGGGCTTCATGATATTGTTGGTGGAGGTTTTAATCTTTTGTTTTTATCGTCCTTCTACCCAACGAATTCAACCCTGGCATACTTTAACATGTTGGACCATTCAAAAACAGAAGTTCATTCAAAGTATTCGAAAGCATAGAAGATAAGGTTATGACAATTTGGGGGACACATTTATTTTGTTTGGCATTTGTAACTTAAATTTAAACGTACAATGACTCTTTTTTAATAGTAGCATTTCAGACTGCTTTAATTTTTTCGTAAATTCAGTCAGTAAATCACTCACTTGTAAAAAGTTACTTAACAACAGTAATCGGTTGACTGTTGAGGCTTTAGATGACACTATTCTGTCAAGTTGAGGAAGGCATCAGTACAGCTTTTTAGGATGCTAATTGCATAATAAACTTTGTTTTGAAATGCTGCTTGATTCTTAATATTTTATTTCTAATTTGAATTTTCACACTTCATCAGGCATCTGCAAAATACTCAAAGACCTATTTTCGTCAAAACTACGAAAAAAGACAGAAGTACCTCAAGCTTCTAAGTTCTGACCATTAGTCTTTAATAATTCAAACCAATTATTAGCAAGAGAACACACATAAAACGGAAAACATGTAGTTGGTAAGGTTCGGGCTGACTTATGCCTTTCTTGTTCACTCTGGCGTATCATTTTATTAATTTTTGAAGAAAACACAAGGATAAGAGTATGAGAGCTGGTTATCATGATCATTAGTATACGAGTTTGACTATTCAGCACTCAGCAGAACGGTGAACAACCCCCAAAATTCTAGAAGATCTTTACATTTACTCCTTGAAGTAATACTACCGATCCAGAGATCTGAGCTGCCGCCAAATTTATAATTTTCTATTCCATTTAAAGTTTTGAAACTAAGTTCTAATGTTAACAATGATGTTAACCAAATTATTTTATATTTTTCAATTAAATTTAAATAAGAGAACAGCTGGAATGGGTTCAGACCTCTGCTGAATGTATCCAAATACTACTAAGCTGACATTTTAAATTTAAATTTAGCTTCAGTAGAAATTTAGATGTTGTAACCCAAATTTTGTATTAAATTAGAAAAAATAAGAAAATCTTCATTAAAAAACAAAACTTAAACGGAGACATTTAGAATGAAACTATAAATAAGATCGTTGCGTCGCATTAAAAACTCAAAAGAAACGTTCAGGCAAATTGAATTGAATGCACTGATTTTCATTGATTTGGAATAATAGACAATTAACTGACTACGTTCTTGAAGATACAGCAAAAAAAAAAAACATTCTTAACAAAACAATTATTGAATGTTTTCATGGTCTGCAAACACAAAAAAATATTTTCAGTTCTATTAAAATAGAATATGATTATGAGTATAATGCAATATGAATACTGAAAAATGTATTTTTATTGTTCAATGTCATTGAGTTTAAATATGAACAAAGAAGGGATCAAGCAAGGAGTAAAAAAACTATTTCAAGGACGGAAAGTTGAGTTGAGAAAAAAAAACTTTATGAGACGTAGAAAGTTTCTTCTTAGCTTATGAACGTACACAAAACTATTCTTAAAAATACAAGGCAAGAATACAGATAACGAGTGTGGTGAATTAATTAGAATCAAATGCAAGCATTTGAAGGTGATTCGACCGCACCACAATGAAGTATTTGTTTTTCTTTCTTTGTTATAAGTGAAAAGTTGAAAAGTTATAATTGTTTCTTCCTTTTTTTCGTCCATGCAGCTTCTGCAGAAATCATTGGAAAACACACCAAGTCTTTTGGCGTGTCTTCCTATTAGACAGTGTCCCGTAAGAACACCTATGATAGAACCTAGATACAGGCGGTTTAGGGCTAACAAACTCTTTTTGGCTAGTTCGTCTGCCATACAGTTGCCTGATATGTCCCTGTGCCCCGGCACCCATGAAAGGTGAATCTGATGAAGGTTTGTGAATCGAAAAACTGTAACGTGACCATACCCATGTAGCAATCTGCAATCTGAAAAAAAAACAACAATAACAGAATAATGAAGCTATGTCTGGAACTATGGAAAAGTTTAAAAAAAAACTCACAAAATAGCGACTGCCTGAAAAACAATAATTTTTGAACATAGTTAAGATATAGTCAAGATGTAATTTAGCGAAAGGAATAGCTCCAGATATAAGAAAGACTATAAAGAAGACTCTTAAAAAATTTCATACAAATCGGTCCAGCAGAACTCGAGAAATCGTGGGTATGGTCATGTGCCAAGACTCCCCACTTGCTTTTTTTACCTGCTAATTTTTAACTCTCTTCCAAGTTTTTTTTTTTGTACAGCCCCATAGTTGGATATTTTCAGTCGTATTTATAATCCCATTCCAAAGTATGTCTAACTTTGGACAGCTCTTAGAACAGTTTCCAACTCCAAATCGTATTTATAAACACTTTCATCGCTGTCTATGGAACGTCTAACTTTAGACACCGAAATTGGTTGTCTAAACTATGGCTAAAGTGGCATTTGCTACAGCAAGAAACAATTTTGTTGAACATGTTATAAAACACTGTTGAGAGCTCTAAGATCGAAAAAAATAAGTAGTTTGAGGTGCAAAAATACTACTTTCAACAATTTAATTTATAAATTGCACAAATTTCATCGTTTTATGAGACTTGGAAAAGCTGTAACTCAAAGTCAAATCAGCTGCTTTTTTAGTCCGGTTCAAGTGCTACGCCACACTCTTTCAGAGCCATTTAGTTGTTGCACTCGTATATCAAAACACAAAAAATGGTACTGCACGGATACATCATGAACGCCACCAGTTAGTTTTTCATTCGAAGTAGACAGTTTGAGGGGTTGTTTAGACAACTGTTGGATGCATTTATAAATACGAAATTGGCTAAGGGTTGTCCAACTCTTTAGACACCGTCTTGTTGGACGAAGGATGTTCCAAGCAAATTTTATAAATACGACTGTTTATGTCCAAACACTACTTTCTTTCAATTATAACATTAGTTTGTTTTGAACAGATAGATCAGATTTTTTTCAATAGTAATTATAATAAACATGTCGTGTTGACCATGAAAGCGTCAATTTTCATGAGTGGGGAATAATTTTTGGTCCTATCGTACTCGTTGGTTTTTTTTAGTTGTTTTTGGTTCGTAAGTCGTAACGTAGGATTTCAGTATTTCGAAGTACTGCCAGGGAAAGTCTTTGTGCAGTTTGTAAGAAAAGAAAAACAATGCAATTGAAAAACAACAACCGAACACTTACGCACACTACATTTTTTAGAAAGAGAAAGCTAAGAAGATAATAATAATATGGTTGCGCAACAGAGCGAGGAGCTTCAGGTCCTTGCACATACAATTATACCTAAAATTTTTTCCGATTCCGAACGGCGAAAACGGAGAAAAAGCTTTTCAAGACAATGAGTTTACCATCGGAGAATTTGCCAATTTCTTACAAAAGGCGTTAACTGTGGAAAAAAAATGTTTTTTTTTCTGTGGGGACTCGAAACACGAACCTCCCGCTCAAAAGGCCGACACCACCACCCTACGGCTACCAAGAAGTTGTTGTTTTTATCAGTTAGTTAAGGAGGAACGCCATTGTGACAGGCCGTGACAAAATTGGGAAGTTTTGCGAATTTTTTTCGAGGGTATATTTTAGTTTTTCAGGATCGGGTAGAGGAATATTCAAAGAGTATACATTAAAGTATGTGTACACTAAAATTTTATTAAAAAAATACAAAGTTGATAAAGTCGCATGCATTTTGATAATTGTCAAAAAATTATCCTTCGTTGTCCCAACGATATCACCTTGTTGTATTTTCTGAATTTGAAATTTTTTTTAGTTTCCACATATACACAGCTATCCTTGTGCGTAGCCCTTTATTAATATATTCTTTCTTCGCAAAATGGCGGCGTTTTTAGTTTTTTCTTTTTTCAATTTTAGCTATCTTTTTTTTTTGTAAAACGATTTTAAAAAATAGTAACTATAAAAATTTTAAAAAACGACTATGCACAGAGTTAGCTATTGCGATTATCTAAAGTTCAAAAAAAAAAAAACTTTAAAATCGGTTTATTGGTCTTTAAGAAATCGATGGGACAAGGTCGAAAAAAGTCGTTCTGAGAAAACCTCGTTTAAAGTTTTTCATGATTTTTCCCGAAAAATAAGTTTCATCTTACTTTCAACTACCCGGTTAGGGCAAGTAATTGCTCCTGTATAATATTGATATTAATGATCATCAGGCAGCGGGACTTGCTACCTGACCGCTCTATTCGGTGTTACGTAATTGCCTGTAACTCAGTCAACGTTTGTGACTTATACATAAAATTTTTTCACCCGTCACAGTAGCGTTGCCCCTTAATGAAGTCGAGGCCGTGTCGCAATCTCGTGCATGTCAGCCTGATACGTAAAATCCCAGAAACATCTCCTTTTTAAGGGTAGCGTCTTTCACGAGTAATAAATAACACTATGCCTTCCTCACTCAACCGCTCGCAATCAGCAAAAACTAAAGGTGAACTCCATTCCACACGATTAAGGGTGGAAAGAAATGTGTTTGTTCCACCTCTTCCTGAACTTGCTGTGCTTGTCTATTTCGATATTTCTAATTTGTGGATTTACTTGTCCTATACCGGTTTTTGAACAACTCATTTTTAAACTTATGATTTCGAAAGCTAATGTAGTCACTTTTATTAGTTTTTTATTCAAAATATTCATATTTGTAGTTTTTGGAAAATTCACTAACCAACATTTCCTTATCTTACGATTTAATTTTCGAAATTATGAGTTTAAGAAATATTTTTTGACCATTTTTGAATTTTGAAAAAGTTTGACCATTGCTTGAAATGATAAAATAATTTTTGGAAAATGTTGCCGTGGTTAGCTAACACTTGCATTTATAATGAAGAGCGTAGATAAATATGTACAAATGAGCTTGCTCTAAGCTCAGTATGACTTAGTCTCTGGGTTGGCTCTGGAATAACTCTTTTTTTCTAATAGAATCTCTTGTGCAAGACTGTAGAAGATCCCGTTGTTTGATGGCGCACGTCTAAGTTATATTAAAAGTAGTTTGCCCGACACAGAGAAGATTTTATATAGAAAAAAAAAATTCGCATCTTTACTGGTAGTATTACATATTTCAAAAAAGTTGTTTTGTTGGAAAAACATTTAGGAGTTTTTTTCTTAAGCTTCAAATCATGTCTCGGCATTTTCTTCTCAAAAATAGGGATATTCTTGAAAACTGTTTAGAGGTACCTTTGACTACTTGTAAAACTGTTAGCGGCGAGGATTTTTTATAGGAACTTTTGCAAGTTTCGTAAGATCACAATGAGGAGACCATATATTTAGCCTATCA
Source organism: Melanostoma scalare (assembly GCA_949752695.1). Lineage (NCBI taxonomy): Eukaryota > Metazoa > Arthropoda > Insecta > Diptera > Syrphidae > Melanostoma > Melanostoma scalare. Next base: position 228,519,137 of record OX456985.1, on the reverse strand, counting down.
ATAGACATAATTCCTGTGAACTTATTTTCCTGCACAACCTGAGCAACCTAGAAAGGCCAGTCTGCTTTTCTAAACAAAATCAAATTAAAAATGCCTGGGGCATGTTGGGCAACTATGTAAATGGGAACCTTGTAAGTCAATCAAAATTAAGGACACAAAACGATATTTGTTCCCGGCTTGGAACCAATGTTGTGCCAAATACACTAACTTCTATCCCAAGAGGAAGGGAACTAATACTTAGAGTACTAACACATCGTTTTCTTGAAACTGTCCAAATCATTTTGACATTTTGATGAGTTTAAATGAATCCAATTTTAAGGTCCCATTATAAAAACAAAGCTGTTCCCCCAATTTAGTTCAGCAGTGTAGCAACCATTTGCTTTGTATCAAACAAAAACACGATTCAGTTTCATTTTTTGTGTTTAGGAAAAAAAAACCATTGGATCTCTAAAACTAGGACACAAGTTAAGTATCCAATTAATTTGGGAATCCAATTCATTTTCGTTTGCTTGTTTTTCTTCTTCCTTTTCTTCTTTATGAATGTCTGGCTGTGAGACGGCAAACTTTCCTTTCCTACGTCATTTCTTGTTAATTCTCGCTATTCACGCCTATAATTCGAAAATCAATTAAGCTTAGCACACATGGTTAATGCCTTATTTTCAAATTTTTTCAATACATTCACAGCCAAATGGAACATCGTACTTGAAAAGAAGACAGTTTCAGCCAAAACAAAAAAAAAACACTCACTTTTATTGACTTTTGAGGAAAACCAATATTGGTCAGCAATAAATGTCCTTTTTCACAATAGCAATCACATTCGTCTTCAATATAATAGGATGACACCACAAAACAACACCAAACTGCACTATTACTGCAACAAGAACTTGTGGCTAACCATCAACATATCACCCGCCCACCAACTCATTCAGCAGCTTGCACAACAGCACCACTCATATAAAAAAAAAATTAAAAAGAAAAAAGAAAATTACTCTACAGAGGACACAAGTCCTTCTCATCACAAACAATAATTGTCCTCAAATCAAATAACAATCATCTTGTGGGTAAAACTCATTTAGCTTGTCCACTGGCTTAATTGTGTGACCATTTCATATTGTCCACTATACGTGTTTTGGAACAAGTGGTTGGTATACATATCCATTGCCAAGGTTTGTGAAACCATTTGTTTACAAACACACAAAGCAAAGTGACAAGACAATTGCAAGGCAGTTTAATTAATTCAACAACGTTTTCGAGCCCAAAACGAACAAAAAAGAGCAAGAAGAAAAGGAAACTCTACAATACCAACGTAAACGTAGTAGGACAATATAATCTCCTTTCTAAATGGGTGGAAAACGCATGTCCGCAAACGCCAAAAGTCACACACAGATTTCTTGCGCTTTTCCTGAATGCTTGCTCTGTGTCGCGTCGTCAGCTCTATCCGCTACCATATCAGAGAAAGACTCTTTTGATTGTGTGTGAGTGTTCTTTTCGTATTAAGCGGGTGGTGTGTGGGGTTTTTTCGGAATAGCTTTTTGCCAACTTGTTACACACTGATAACACACCGTTGCTGTTGTTGTTGTTGCTGTTGTTGACATCCAAAAGGGATGAGTTGATGATGACTTGTGCTGTGGGCAGACAGTGTGTCCTGTCCATATAAAGGAGCAACACGACTCGCAGTTCTTTTAAATATCAACGAACAATTGACTTGTGTGCACATCCTTAGGAGCTATTCTCAGCAGCGTGCTACCATCATCATCGTTCATTTAACCGTTGTAACCAACAAGTGGATAAAGCATAAAAGAACTGTTAAACGGATATAGCCAAAGCGAGTGTTAATTTGTGTTTTATTTTTGAAAGGGTGAACAGTGAAGTGTGTTTCAAAGTGAAAATAAATAATAAGAAAAACCAAAGCAATTAATTTCGTGCAATCGTAAAGGGAAATTTATACAAAAAAAAAATTTCTCATTTTTGGTGCGGTGATTTGGAAAATCAAATTCTATTTTCGATCATTCATTTGCGGTAAGTCAGATTTCAAATCAAAATTCAGTCACTAGGAGTGAATGTTGTGCCAAGTTTAGATCAAAGGTTCTGTTTCGATTTAGAAAAGTGAACTCCTTCGCATTTTGATATAAATTAAATTAAATTCAACAGAAATAGCAGAGATGGTTTCTAGTTTGGATTTTGGCAGTACGATAGGGACAAATGGTTTCAAATAAATTGAAAATTTTATTTTAAAACAGAGAATTTTTTCAACAACTATTTGGAAGACTCCTGGGTAGGGAGATAATAAGATGAATCTGTACAAAGAAACTGGATTAATCCACTGTTAGAAAATTAGAAATATCTGATGACTTTTGAGGCAGAAATGGAAAGAAATATTCGAGCTTATTTTAAAGATAAAGTAAATAATAAGCTACGTCATTGAAACTAGTGCTTAGTTTTTTACTTTTTTCTTACAAAAATCATAATCCTTAAATTTTATATTTTACACATTCAAATTGATAATTTTAAAATTGTCTATTGTTTTTTATTATTAATTGAATTACTATTATTGAATTATTTATCAATCACCACATTCATTGCAAGGCAGGAAGATTAGCAAACTCATTTATTTTTTTAATTTATTTAATTTTGTTTTTACCTTATCTTAAAATGCTACAGATTTTTTAAATAAATAGAAGTAAATTTTTTTAGGTCTCACTTCATTACGAATAGCAACATAATTTTAAAGTTAAAAGGTGGAGAGTTAATAAAATCAAACAAAACTGTGCGGAATGAATGAAGAGATTAGATTTTAGCAGAGCGTTCTAATGCACCTGATACGTGAATCACTGCAAGTAGCCAGCTATGTAGAAATTCATAGAGTTCTGTCAAATAACCTAGCGAAATTTAGGACCAGGATCTCTTACAATAATCTCTTCTGCATCACTATATTGCCCTCCTGATTCGTAGACTTTTCTTTAAAGCCCAGTTTATACCTTTTCCATGATGGTTACGTCCGATGAACATGGCGGCTATGCAAGAAGGCAAACATTTTGGCTCTGAATCCAGGCTTTTGTTGCCCGAGCGCTACGTATCGGTGCACTGTCTTCTTAGAATATCCATCACTGTTCATCGGGTATCACAGAAAACTGCAGAGAAGCCCTTTCTAGAAATGTTTTGCAAGCGATTTCTTTCAATTTGGAGCTGTGAAAATCCAGGTCCAGTTTTCGGTAGTAGCTTATTGAACCCTTGACGTTAGCACTTCCGTTTGAAGATGAATTTCTTCTTTTCTTTTTTTGAACGTGTATGCACGTTCAAATTATTTTTTCTTTTTCATCAGAAAAGACGACCCTCGACAATATTTGTTGTGACTTGTGGCAAAAACAAGCCGCTGGCTACAAAGTGGATCTCTTCAAAGTGGATTTCTCATAGTTTTTTTTAGCTTAGAATGGGTCTCAAAAGTTCTTGCAAGTTCTTCTTACCAGCGCAGTGGCAAAAGCAGAAGTAAGCAGCGGCTGTGCCAGGTCACACTTTCGGTTACCACTCGCCAGCTTCTAAAAGATAGTGTTTTCTTTTAGACGTGTGGTTTTCAAGAAGAAATAAAACGCATATAAATTAATGTTATGACCCAGAATTTAGCTTTATTACAAAGGGTTTGCCACTGTATTTTAAAAATCATTTCGGGCAAGTGGCCGCCGCACAGTGGTCGGGTTTGTATGAGACAAGTGGCCAAAACTTAAATTTACATTTCGAACGCTTAATTAAAAAGAGAAAGTAAAATAGATGTCATTGTTTTCAATTTTTTATTAGTTTTTTTAGGTTGTTAAATCAATAATTGCAATACTTCTCTGCTTAAGCTAGATTTTTGGTTTTTTTCTAAAGAACGAATGTTCGATAAAAGAGGGTCCGAAGAAAGAAATAATCTGTTTAACAAGTCGGTGTTGGTGGCAATTCTTGAAATTTTTCGTGTATTTTTTAGTCTGAACGATTTCACATCTTTGTTTTTAGCTTCAGCAGCTTCTTCGGTTAACTGCAATATTGCATGTTGGACAATTTGCCCTCCATGTATTAACACTTTATGCACTAAAGCTGGCATAGGATACCATGGATATTCATTTACAATTTTTCTTGCCGTATCCAAGCAGTAGCTTTCAAACGCCTCAGCATTTATGTTAAAGCAGCAGGCCAAAGTTTTCAAGATAAAAGCACATCTTTCAATGATTGACTTATTAATTCCAGTTATCTCCGAAGAGAGTGAAGGGTTTGCAAAGAACCTTCGAGCCGTATTCCCATCATTTGAATTCCCCCCACTTTGCTTAGGCTTGTCGATGATAAGGCCAGTTTTTTCTCGGAATTCTTTTTGAATTCGTTTTTTCTGACAATCAAGAAGAGGTTTTTCAGTTTCGGTTGTTCGCCATTTTTTAAAATCTAGTCTATAAGATACATGAATAAAAAATTCGAAGAAGCGTATCCACGCATGTAATGGGGATATACCAAAATCTAAGCTATCCACATTAAGGTTTCTTTGCAAGGAACTTTCGATATCATTCATGGTAGATGGCTTGGCCCCACAAATGTAGCAAACCTGTTGTGATGACGTGTGTGTTAAGGTATAACATACCTTTCCATCCACCATTGTTAATTTGAGGTCATGATTCACCGAGATCATCCGATCACCAACTTTAATAAGAGAGCTTGATAAGTTATCGATTTGTTCTTGAATGTATGTTTGTTCGGCTCTACTTATCTCTGCAGTTTCCTTTTTAAGTTGGAAACGCACAGGTCTGCAAAATCTAGTGGATCCAGAACGAGGGTTTTACCATATAATATTTTTGGGTACGTCAGAGTTTTCTGAGGCAAAAAGTTGAAGGGGAACATACGAAGTAATAAACAGGTCACTATCACTAAATTCGCCTGAGATTCGCTGTTTGTACTCCGACTGACCACTACTTCCATCAAAACCCTATTTTCCAATGAGTACTAAACTACCTTCAAAATCACTTAAGACCTCTTCTTGCGATTCTACAATCCGTTTCGCAGTATGATTTAGAAGAGCTTGCAGAGTAACCTCTGCCGATGTATCGGTAATCGTTACTTTTCCGGATCTGGATAGCAGTCTTTCTTTGCTTTTATCATTTTATCATAACTAGGAAACAAATCTACTTCTATAGATTCTTTCACAATATTCCTGATAACTTGATATTGTTTTTTGGATAATTTCGCCTCAACCAGTATTTTTAGTGCATCATTTACAGCAAGTGTTTTTACTTTTGAAATGTGAGTAGGCTTGCATATTTTCAAAATAGTAGCAATATCTTCGTCTATTGACGCAATGCCAGCTAAACGTCTTCTCTTCGTTCGAGAAGAGCATTCTAAAAAAGATTTTTTGGGCCTACCTTGCCATTGATTTGAACTACGGGAGTCATTTTTAACAGAAAAGTCAACAAAAAACAAAAAAAAACATTAAAACCTAATTTATGTAACGGCTTTTACATATGTGTATGACTCATTTCATAAAAAGCAATTTTTTAAAATATTCTACATACCTTGTTCTCTTAAATCCATCACCTTAATTTAATGTAACAGCAACAAATAAAAAAAACTCTCAATAAGTCCGATTGTATCAACTAAACAGATTAAAACTGCCAAAAAATGAAAAAAACCCTCAACTTGCGTGATCGATTTCAGCATAATGAATGTAATTTACAGAAGTGTAATTTGGTTGCGAATAATTTGTACCGTTATTAGAGATAACATTTTCTCACACCAAAATAAGCAATTTTAACCTTGAAATTTAACCTTTTGGCCTATGGGAGCAGCCACTGTGCGCCGCGCCTGGCTCGAATGAATTCCAGCCGAGAGGCCCAATTTTCGACCACATTTTACACCATTTAGGGTCGTAAGTCAGTAATAACAAGCCGAATATTCTCTTATTCGGCATATTCTCTGGGGATGGAGTTCATAACTTTTTGACGATTATGGTCCATCATAGTTTGATCGACTCATTGTTTCACGTAACTTCGCTTCGAGTGTTTAAAAATCGCGTGTTTTACATTTGAGTAACTTTTTTTTTAAATTTTTTAAATTACACAATAATCGTCTTATGGAACCCAAGGGCCCCTTATACAAAGCAAGAAATGAGAAATCTACAAGTCAAAAGCCACTTGTGATATGTTCATTACAGAAGAGCTTGTAGCTTTTTTGCACTTGTCTTGATTTACTTGTATTAGAATTTAGAAATACTTGTAGTTTTGCGTTACAGGCCCCAGGCAATGCAATTGCTAGATTCAGGTACTTCACCAATAGCGAAATTTATTTTATGTGAAAGTCCTCCAAACACTTGCAATTTATTTCCCAACAGATATTGTAATTTGCATTCTAAAGTAGTCCTCAATTATAGACAAACAATAAAAAAGGATTCGCAATACTTTCAAGATTAGAATCTCTTCGACCATTCTTATAATCCTAATACGTGTTATTTTCATACAAGCCCATCATAGTTGTGTCAATAAAAGAGGTCAACACAAAATATCTTCCCGTCTAAATTGCTTTTCCTTATTTTTATCCAAACCCATCGCAGTTGTGTCAATTAAAGAGGTCAACACAAAGTATATTTCTGATACTCCTTCCTTTGCTTAGTCTACACTCACAAAAATTCATTTCAGGAATATTAAAGAATTTCATTTCCCAGCTTTTGTTTCTATTTAAGCTTCATAAACTCAGAGTGACTTTTCAGTTCCTTAAGAAATATGAAAGTTGTTCACAATCACACATAATATGTTATCATAAGAAAACAGACACTGTGCAATAAATTTTCATGGCAATGCTCTCCTAAGTTCTTTACATAAATAGCCACAACTATACAACCACCTGAAAGTTTCGACACAAGTTAAGTAAATTACAAAAGAAAGTCGAAAACTATCGTGTACTAGAAAAATGTCCATCTCTTTCGTTTCTGGATTCGAAAGGCAAGTATGAACTAGATCTCAACTATTGCTATTCCAAGACACGAAGAGTGAAATTTTCTTAAGAATTTGCATAAAAATGTTAAAAAGAACGAAAAAAAAGGTATAAACCACTTTATGATTTGCAAAAATTCTTTTGTAACGACCCGAAATAAAGAGGAAGAATATTCAAATTTCAAAGAAACAATGGTGATATTTTCGTTATCCTTTTCCTCATTCTCCCACGTATGACTCATTCCAATGTAGTCTAAAATTCAAACAGATTTAATGAAGGGTTATTTTTTAATCAATTCTTTTTAATTTTCTAAACCAGAATTGAAGAACAATTGAGAGTAAAAAAAAAATTCCCAACAATCCCGATATATTCAACAAAACCTCATTTTATAATTTATATACCTACGCGAACACGACATGACATTGGAACTTTTAATGAGAACAAGAATTTTTCTTTCAGTTAGCAAACATTCTGTGAAATATAATATCTTTTCAATAAAAACTTTTATATCTCAAAATATATACACGAAGAACACAAGAACACAGATAAGCTGCTACACAAAATTCTTAGCAAAAGGACTAAGCTCAAGGAGCCAAAAAAGTTATGCAGAAAACAATTTTCTAACTAAACGTTTTGATGAGATGGTTACTTAGGAAAAATAAAGTATAGAGTGTAAATAAGTATGTGACTCTTAAGACGTGCAAACGGTTGATTTGCTTCAATAAAATCTTTTTCCCAAAAGATGATAGTATCATAAAGGTAGTTAAGCGTTACCTCTCTCTTCAAAAACCCCAAAATTCCAGATATTTGCATGAGTTATTCGTTTGCATAAATAAGTAAAAGAAGCGCACCCAAATCAGTTGTTGTGTTTGGAATAAAGGGAGCCATAATGAAGAGTGCATTATCGTTACACTCTGAAAACAACCACAACACGTGCGGTAGTTATCTTTCATATTGAAGAGTGGGAATCGCGCATATCCTGATTTAAAAAAAAACTTTAAAATTGAGCTGGACGTGCTTATTCTCTTCCCCAATTAAAAGTCGGCTTGTGAAATTCGAGATTAAAACATCATTTTAAATAATTAATTCCAAAAAAAGTAACCCAAAAACCACTTTACTTCAAAATGATCCCACAGTTAACTGGACAGATATTTTACACCTAATTAAGACGTGCAATTTGCTTTCTATTTGTTGAAGGAACGTGGGCTTCCTTCACAGCTCCTTAAATAAATAATGACATTCTTAAAACACCTTTAAGACTACACTTTGAGTTAACCTATTATGTCTGACGTCTTTCGGTTACTTCCACAAAAAAAAAAACGAAAGAAAGAAATGAGTCATTAAATGTTATTAACCGTTTAACCGCTTAAAAGAGCTTTAAAGATTGCAATTTTATTTTATGCTATCAATTTGGACTGCTTGTCCTTTTTCTTAGATGAGGTAAGTCACACTCAACACTTTTCTCGTTTTTTTTTTTGTTTGTGATGAAAGAATTTCTAAATTGAAGAAAGAGAAAACCCTTAGAAATCATAACATCCAATACATAAATTAAAACGAATATCATATGGTTTGAGAAGGGTTGCGTATGATGCTGTGAGAAGTTCTAGAGAAAGAACAAAGAACGTTTATTATGAACTTCTCCTAACCCTGTTTTTCTTTTTGTACAACCATAACTAATATAATATGGCAACCATTTCCTATTGCTTAAATATTGTAAGGGCGAATATTTGGAGAAAAAATAGCTAACATTAAGTTATGTTCAAAAGCAAAGTGAAAAAAAGTAGGCAGCTACAAGATTTTTTGTTCCCCGAACCTTAATCAATTAGTTTTTAAAAAATAGAAGGAAATAAGTGTACCCGTTTGAAATTTTTGAAAAGAAAAAGCCCAAGGATATGTTCATGCACATAAACAAATTTCCTCTGACATCTTTTTATACCACAAACACAGCAACTTTTTCCATTTTGTAATATTTATGATGTGGTCGTCAATAACAATAACAATTAAGTCGTAAGTAATGAAGAAGGGTTGAACTTTCATGCCTGGAGCAAAAGGATTTGTGTTCAATATTTTGTTTGGAAACATTTAATGAAAAAGACTTTATTATGATTCTTTGTAAACACAAATCAAGTCAATCTGCATATTATTTTCTAAAGACGATCAATGAAGTCTTTGATTTGATTGTGAAGAGGAGAAAAGAAGTTCACATTTTTAAATGTCTCTTGTTGATGCGAATTGTTCTGTTCGTGGAAAGAGAAAAAGATGTTAAGGCCAAACAGAAGATAATTCAAGCAGTTGCCTGAAAATTCTCAAATTCGGTGGTTAAATCAAAGACAACGTCTTATTTGAATAAATGGCTATATCCGGCTGCGATTGAATTGCACTTTGCTGGTTGATAACTTTTGTTGCGGCAGTGTTGAATGATAAGCTTTCAACATTCTCCAATGTTACAAGCCCAGAAATATGGAAACAATCAACAACAAAATGGCGAAAAAGGCGCCCGGCCGGGGACTCCCGGTCTAATTTAGCTTGTGGACAAAACGGCACTACCTTGCCGCAGTTGACTTTCTGGTTCTACTTTGTAGTTTGAGCATCACATGTGAATACAAATTATTTTGTGTGGAAGTCAACTGCAATTACATAGTCCTTCTATTCCTCTTGAGATCTTCACTCATGGCATGTAAGAGATGAGTTTTATTTTACTACTCGTGGCATTCATCCTTAGTGTCTACTAAGTGAATATCGAGCCCTTCCCGCACAATCATCGTGAGCGACATTTAAACAAAATAGTTTTTTTTATACAATTACTCAAAAGCTTACATTGTTTCGCAATTTCCAGCACTTTTAGTTTTACATTGTAACTGTTTTACGACAAGTTACAGCGCAAATAAATTTTATCGTAAGTGACTGACTTTCGATCTTTTTCGTTTGAATGCTTACGATAAAAACCAAAAGAACTTCTTTTTGTAAAACTTTCTTTTTATAGCTTACGATAAAATGGCGGGAGAGGCTCGATACTTGCAACGTTTGATGACTTACGTTTATATTTGGTGTATTGCCTTTTTAGTAGTTAACGAAGTCGGCTCGTAGTTTTTCACATACACAATTGCATTCCAGCGTTGTAGACACTAAATAGCAATGGCCCTAGTTAAGAGCCTTGAGGAACTCTAATTGTTTCATCAAATCAATTGCGTCTGAATGCCCCAGTCGAAGAATACATATGTATACCACTTACGTCTTCAAATAGTAGTGTAAACGGATTTTGATTTCTCATTCGTCGCAAGTTCGTCTGTGAAAATTTAATTCAGCCAAAACCTCCTTAAGATTTTTAACAGACGTTTCTTAGCGAACTTCTTCTTAAATCATTCACTCACGTTGAAGCGCAGTGTACTTTGGTTTTTTAACTAATAGAAATATTTTTCTATTTTAAAATTTAGAGAAAATTTAACCGTTATATTCCCTGTTAAACTGCTGATATCCAGTAGTCCATATCAACGGCTCGGCTGTTTTGATTCAATCAATGAGAAAGTTACGAAACAGAGGCTGACTTTCCAAACCAAACTTTAGCAGGATTTATATGTATTAATCCATTTTTTCTATAATTAAATCGCTGTACCCGTGGCGTGATGTTTAGCATGTCCACCTGCTAATCCAGAGGTTCGAGGTTCGAATCCCAGCAGAGGTAAAAATGTTTTTTCCACGGGTATCGCCTTTCACGAGGAATTGGCAAATCATCCGTTAGTAAATCATTGCCATGAAAAGCGCTCCCTCAAAAAGCCGTTCGGAACCGGCAGAAAATTGTAGGTCCCCTCCATTCCCTCACAAGGCATTGTTGTGAGAAATGCGCCAGGCCCAGGGGCTCCTCGCTCTGTTGCGCCACCTTATTTATTTATTATAAATCGCTCATCGTGGTGCTATGTGATTCCCGTAACGCAATGGTTAGCAAGTCTGCCTGTTACGTGAGAGGATAGGTGGTTCAAATCCCAGAAATCAAAGAAAAAAATGTTTTTCACGGCTATCGCCTCTCGCGATGAACTGGTAAGTCCTCCGAAAGTAGTAACACACTGCCAACGCTTTGTTACTGAACCTTTCGCAATCAGCATAAAATTGCAGGTCCTTTAGGCCCAGAAGCTTACATAGCTTTGTTACGGCATCCTATTTATTTATTTTATCAAGGGACTATGACTATCCATTTAATGTTTTGAAGTAAAGCATTTAGGAAACAAGGATGGGATTAAATAGGAGACACTGATTTACATTGCTTTTAAATTTTTGTGAATAGTAACGCAGGGGGGGCAGAGTCTGGAAAAGCACTCCACACACGGGTAGTGCAATTTAAATATGAATCTATGCACTTAACTGTAAGACAGAAGCTTCCGTGAAGGGTAAACAAGGTGGATGTTGCAGCCAACTTTCTTAAGGTGAGGAGTGCCGCTGGCTGTTTTACTAGAGCACTGTTTGCGAAAAAGGCGATAAAAGCGAGTGCGAGGTTAACGTTCCGATGATGTTCAAGAGAATCAATCAACCCAACAGTTAAAACACCACCTTTCAATCCCAACAAAGGGATAAAAAAATTTCTTGCGTCTTTTCAAGAAACCTAAGAACTTTGCAGCATTTTTGGCGACTTCAAATAAACATGTGATCATTTTAAAGAAAACCGTCGTTTACTCATCATGCCAAGTACCTACTGAGCTTTTAAATCACCATTGGGTTTTCGAAGCATTGAATTACATACGGTTTATATTTCACTACTTGGCACAAAATATGAATATCCTTCTTTAATCTTTGAATTTTTCTTCACCTGAATTATTAATTCTCTTCTTAATTTGACTCACATGAAGTAAATATACCTGAGTTTTTCACTCAAAAATTTAAGATTCGTAATATTAATGCTTCGCACCTTATTGTTTATTGCCAATTTCTGTTAATGAATAATAAATACCAACAATCTACACACTCATACACGTAAAGGATTAATGCTTAGTGCTTAAAAAAAGGGCAATCCTATGCGTAGGCAATCGCTATAATGTTCAAGACACGGTTCAACAAATAATTAATGTTGGAATTTCAATCAGCTTATTATGGTTTTCAAATAACTTCATTTTACATAAGCCACATTAGCCCTTCGTTTGCGAAGGTTTAAAGTAGGTAATAAGAAAGAGGATAGTCTGTGCATGAAATATTAAAATTTCAATTCACCACTTCATTGCACGCCTATGATGCGCGATGCTTGTAGTCCAAAAACTTCTTAAGCATACTTTTTTCAATTACACTTTGACACTCTCTTCAAAAGTAAGAAAAGAACATTCCACTAGCGATGAAAACAATTAAGTTTAATTTAATGCAATTAGCAAAGTAAGTTCCCATAGAAGATAGTGAAAGGACAAGAACGCAATGGATGGCTGAGTTGAGAAAAATTAAAACAGAAGCACCAAAAGAAGAATGTCCACGCTTTTGAATAAATTATTTTTTATTCAATGTATCCCAAGACTTTTTTGCGTCTTCAAAGCATATTTTGTGCATCAGCAGTTTAGTTAATGATAAGATTCATATAAGTGGACAACGGTACATAAAATGATTGGTTTTTTTTACTGAGCTTTGATAGGCTTTCTTTTATTTGAAAAGTAAGTAATGTTTAGGTGTAAATAATTAGTGGTTTTGTTATCCTTTGTACATTTAATTTTAAACATTGAATAGTGCACAGTAATACGCCATTGTAGACAACTGTCAACTCCTAAAATTGACATACATATGTATGTCTGCAATGGCGTAGATATTTGTCATTTATAAGAATTTCAAAAGAAATCAATACTTGGATAGCTAAACATTTAAATAATCTATCCGTAGAAAGGGTTTTCTAAGCAGGACCTTACAAGTTACAACTTTGAATTTAATTTGTGAACGCACCCCTACATTTTCGTCATGCAACGTTTGCAAGTTATAAAATTTTCAACCGAAATTCGGAGTCGGTGACCGCAACTTTAAGAGCGTTAACTCCAATTTTCGGTCGTAATTCTCGACCTAGCAGACAGACAGTAAGAAGTTAAGTGCAAAAACTTGAGTCTACAAATTCGTTGTGTGATGTTGCCGTGTCAGTGAGACAACGGGTTGATCGAAGTGTCGAAAATATGGCTTCCGTTTAGGAGTTCGTTGCCAAAAATCCAAATCAGTCAATTCCCCAATGCCCAATTGGGTTCAACGAATCGACCGCTGCAAACGTGCCCGCAATGGAAATATGATTGAGGACGAGTTCCAGTAAAGTAAAGTTTTGAAATACAAAAAAAAAAAAAGTTTTTACAAAGAAGTTGTCAAGTAATTATTAACGGAATACACATGCACACTGTATACAATTATTTGGACAGACTTCGTTTGATGGATGTTGGATGGTTGGATGTAGTTTCCGTTCAGACCAATCAGATTTGTCAACCAAAAAAGTTTAGCCGTGTGTAGACTCAAAACGCTCGAAGAGTTTCTTAGCCCTGAACCGCCTGTATCTAGGTTCTACCATAGGTGTTCTTACGGGACACTGTCTAATAGGGAGACACGCCAAAAGACTTGGTGTGTTTTCCAATTATTTCTGCAGAAGCTGCATGGACGAGGAGGAGGAAGAAACCGTTCAACACCTTCTTTGCTCATGCTCTGCACTACTTCATAGGAGGAAAACTCATCTCGGTGAATTCTTCTTCGATGATACTAGCGACTTAGCTTACATAGACCCTAAAAGTCTTTCGAAATACATTAAAAGTTCCACGTGGTTCGACTAGCAGGTCATTAACCGGCTAGTCCCGTAATGGAAGATTAATAAGTGATCAACTCGTTAATTTTACATCGGGTTTCTGAGATCAGTAGGTGATTAACTTGCTGATCTCTGGTATCACAATGGGCCCTTGCAGCCTAAGTGTGTCAGGCAATGTACTCATTGGTTGACAGCCACTTCCACCTAACCTAACCTATCAGACGTCCAACATGTCGTCCAACATTATGACATATATTCCTCCGCTCCGTCCCAATTCAAAATTTTCAAAAATAGTTGAAAACCATGCAACAAGTTGGACAAGCGATCGCCTTTTCCAACTAAAAGTGCAGTGTGAAATGTAAATTCCGCTATTGGAAAATCCGATATATAAAACAAAGACGGATTTGTTCGAAAACTTATGACTCGAAAACGGTTTGGCCGATTCTTATGGATCTCGATTTGTTGTATTTGTCTCCAACCTGAATAGAAGAGTAACCATTAAAAGCATTGAATTACCACGGGAACGGATCATGGTCATCTTCAATGGAAACGTCATCATTTGGTCCAACAGTTTCACTTTTAAAAACCTTGTAGGAGTGCTACATATTTATTCGGTGAAACATATAAAGGGTTCGCCAAATAACTTTTTTTTTTTCAAAAATAGGGCGCAAAACGTCGAGTGTAGCTTCGGCTTTGTGGCACGTAGCACCGCGCCGCGCCGTCCGGTTGAAACCAAATGTTGCAAATATCCTCCTCTTCAATTTTTGTGAACAAAAATTTGTTCAACATGGCCCGATAACGATCGCCATTGACTGTAACAGCCACTCCTTGCTCATTTTCGAAGAATGCCTCTGGACCAAAATCCGCACCAAACAGTGACTCGTTTTGGGTGTATCGGCTTTTCAATGTATGCGTGCCCCAAATGCGACAATTTTGCTTGTTTACATATTCGCCAACATCAAAATGAGCTTCATCTGTAAAGATGATTTTTGTGGCAAAATCGGCATCGGATCTTTAAAGTAATGTCTCAATATTTCCCAGCGTTGTTCAAGCGTATACAAAACCATATTCGTTCAGCGGAAGGATAAAACTAATTATCTGTCAAATCAGACATGAGCGAAGTGTTACCATTCACGAAATAAGCACTAGTTGAAAAAAAACGTTAGATGGCGGGCCCTTTAGTTATTTACAAGTTGCGTCACTTTTTATATCCGTTCGCGAACTAGGCAAGTTTTCTCGAACATTTTGCATTCTAGCAAAATATTCGAATAAACAAATCCCATTTGTCACAAAACACAGACTGATGCAAATTACGCAATGTTTTCGTTTGTTTGAACAAGGAGGTAGATCAGGACCTGCCACCATTTTGCACGAAACACACTATAGAGGCTGATACAAATTTTTCTATAACGGGATGATTTTCAGTCGAGTGCTTGGATGATACCAAAAGATTGCTTCCTTTTTGTCCAAATTTCAAACCAAAAAAGCCGTTTGGCTAACAATATGGACTTGCACTCTTTTTGACGAGATATGCTCAGTTAAAAAACAAAATCCATATTGAAGCGATGCCTTCCTTTTTAAATGAATCTCAGAAACATTCTCTTTTTAATAAATTAGTACTTTACTGGACTTTCTCTTGCATTTTCTACATTTGCATATCGGTGATTCATTGACTAGGATGGGTTTTTCCATGTGGAATTCAGGTATGATGTTCCGGGTCCGGATAAGTAAGTAAGTTTTCAATTGGCTCTGGATGCTTCTTCGTAACCTTGGGTTTCCTTACGAACCAGTGACCAGAGGTATTCTCAATTGGACTAAGATCTGGACTGTAGAGAGGCCAGCTAACAAAAATAAAATAAATAAATTTTGGGTAGCGCAACAGAGCGGAGTGCCCCGGGGCTTAGCTCATCTCTCACAACCCAACCATGCCTTGTGAGGGAATGGCCGACATAATTCTGTATTTTTAAGCTACAAAATTTAAAAAATGAAAGTTATCCAAATTTTAAGAAATTAGAAAAATGTAACTTCTCATCTCCAGCTCTATCTTCTGCGATAAGGGATTTTATACATCTGTAGACGCATTCAAGGCTATCGCTACCCAATTTATTTATTTTGTGTGTTTCTTTTAGCTCAAGAATCCTACCTTCTCCAACATGCAGCTCAGACTTTGATTTGTCTTTAATTAAATCAAGATGCTCCTGAGCCCAGAGCAATCGTTTTTCACAGACTCTTTTTGGAATATCCAGCGTCAGTACTGGCTTTCGAGTAATGTAAGTTCAACTTTCACGAGCCTGTTCTTCCCTCAACTTAAAAAAATTATTCATCCTGTTGCTCTACACAAGTCGTTTCCAAGATCCACTGAAGTCTTGAACCGAAGGCTGTTTAGCTAACAGCACCAAAAAACAATCATCCACTGGGGTCGTCTTTGGCCTCACGGACCTTTTCTTCCTATTGGTAGTCCCGTCCTCACGATATTTTTTTTTAATTCCATGCCAGCACAGATTGTTGAGCAACATTCAATCTTCAAGAAACTTCACTTTGTACTCCGAAATAATTTTTTCCATTCTTTGAATTACTTCCTCTCGATTTGAAGTGCATCAGGATCTAAATGGACCATGTAATCAATATTCATAATAGCATCGACTTCTGTGTACTATTTGAATCCGTTGCTCTAATAAACTCCATGAACTGCACCGAAAAAGGCTAATAACACCAACATTTTACCAAAGGCACCGTATGTTGTATAGACAATGCCTATACACCCTACTTTTAGACATGAACATGTCCGTTCATATTCTTTTAATATCCTTATTCTTTTTTACAGCGTTGGATCAAATTCGCAAATTCTTTAATGATTTTTAAGTAAAATGCCATCAAGTTTTCATAAGAATTTCGAAATGTCTCACACAATACTTCCAAGAAAGTGCAATTGTCACATCATCTGAATCATTACTGAAATCGAAATCACTGGCGAATGAGACACGAACAGTATGAGTACCGAGTGGATTATGCTTAATTAATAAACAATATTAACTCACATCAAACATTACTTTTAAATCGAAAGTGGGGAGAAGGATAAGGAATAATAAATAATTTCGTACCTCTGTTACAACAGACTGCTCCAGCCAACCAACATTTTTGCTGGAACTTGCAAATGAATAAGTGAATTTTTATTGGAAAATAAAACATCCCTGTGGTTTCTGTTTTTAGGATTCAATCCCTCTGGCATTCAGTTGTTGTTAGATTTTTAAGCAACTGGGAGCAACACACAGAATTTGCACATAAGTTTATGCAAACTGATTTTTAAAAATTACCTTTGGGTAAATTATTCAAATTGTATTTCATTACATAGGCTGCTTTAAAAATCGTTTAAAACATAATGCAACAAATAATTCTTTAAAAAAAACCCAATATCTCAACAATATCCTCACATTGCTTAAGATCCGAACAACGATACTTCAAAGTAATTTTCTAGCAAAGAATATTCAATGGTCAGTAAATGAAAGGATAAACGAAAATTACGCTTCTACTTTGACTCTTTAAGGAGAACCAACGAAATGCTCAGACAATAAGGATAACACACCCCACACATAACCACATACAAATACACAATCACATCCACGTCGCCGTCGTAGCTCCGGCAAATTCAAGATGTTGAAATGGAGCAACAGGTTAAGTCAGATAATAAATAAGTGGAAGGGAGCATAAAGTTTTCAATTTGCATGGGTCTTTTAATATGTTAGCCATAGAAAGAAATTTATTCTCTTTTCAGTGTGTGGATTTCTAATTGAATATAAGGGACTATTTACGGGGGGCAGCTTAGGAGCTAAATACTCATCCTATCAAAATAAGAATAATGCAGGTGGCCCAGCATCGAGGTTTAACTTTTCCATTTGACATTTTGGGGTGAACTCGCAAGTAATTTGTTTGTATAATGAGATTTTTGATAGAAAGCGTGTGGTCAGGCGTTAAATTAATAAATTTAGTAGACGTAGTAACTCGTCCTGATTGAGTTAGAAAAATGTTAGTCGAAAAAATTAAACAAATTGAGCTGTCGCACAGATTAGTTTTGAAATCAGTGAGCATATGCTCGGGACATTATTTCCTTAATAGTCCAGTGTTATTTGACCCAGAAGTTCGGATCACACCCCACTTACCCGCTACAGAAAAGCGGAGTTCCCACTGTACTATTAGTTGGACAGACTTCGTTTGATGGATGTTGGATGGTCGGATGTAATTTGCGTTCAGACTGATCATATTTGTCGTCCAACATTATGACATATGTTCCTCCACTCCGTCCAACTTGAAGATTTTCAAAAATATTTGAAAGCCATCCAACAAGTTGGACAAGCGGTCGTCTGAGGGTTCACATTATCCAACATTGGTCGTTCAAACCAAAGTCTGTCCAACTAATTGTATAGTGTGAACTCCGCTCAAGCCGACCGCTCATAGATCATAAAATTCATTTTTCGAACTCATGAAATTATTATTCCTCCACCTGTTTAGTTAGTTTTCCATGACAGGAATAAGTTGCCAATAAATAAATTTCTTCTTAACGATTTCTTTAAGCAGTTAACTTTACTTCTGTCTAAATATGATAAATTGGCTTAAACAATAAGCCCTACAACTTTATGACTTCCTTATGTTTATGAGCCAACAAAAGCAAAAAAGGACACCAACAGAGCGGATTTCAAAAGAAGTACACCCTAAATAAATACAAACATGCTCTTTACATTCAAAAAATATGTTGATTTCATCATAATGTGTATCCAAATTCCGGTAGCATTGACGTAAACAATACCCACTATAAGCTCTTGAAAGCCTTTAAAAAGAAACAGCGGTACCTTTTTCCTTCGGATATGAGAAATATTGCAATTGCTCCTTTGACGGATGTTGGAAGGATGTAAATATTCTGGTGTTAGGGTACTTACTTGACATTTCACCGGATTGTCTTTTAAATCGTAAAACAGCAAAGTATACAAACAAACAGCTCTGTTAGGACCACAGACATAAAACGATAACCTGGTGAAGGATCGTAAATTCTTTGTTGGCTCCAAAGGAATGGTTGGTGACGCGTTGGTACTATCCATCATTACCTCAACAAACGGGTTGAACAAGACGATGAGATTTTATTTTACACGTGAATTGATTCACCTGCTTGTTGTTTGTCCGGATTGGAGGTGTGTGGGAGTTTCGAAACAATGGCTAAAAATCATGCTGCAGTTTGTTGGGCTATAAGCGATGTTAAATTGATGGTTAGCTAAAACTTTGAACTCAACCACCATAAAGGGTTAGATTGAATTGTATAGCCTGTTGGGGTGAACTTTTGCAAGGTGTTTGCTTTTATTCAAGGATGGGGAGCGCATAAAATTCCATCCTTATTGCGTTTTAACTTTTAACGATGTTTAAAATGTACTTTATTGCAAAAGTATACACAAATGTCTACCTGCAAGCAGATAACAAAGGACTAATAAATTGTTTTAATGTTTTCGTTTTTTATTCTGCCTGTCTTCAGCAGGGAGAAAGATTTAGGATCTTACATCGGGATTTGAAAGAGCAAGAGCACAAATCGATATGTGGGTGTCAGTTTACTGTTCTTGATTGTACCCATAATTGCCATAACTAATTAAACAGTAAAGCTCATTCTGTTCAGATAATTTATATTCACTACAATCCTACAATACGAGGCATGTTTCAAAATTGTATCCGCAGCTTTATTAACGTAACTCCATTTTTTTTAATACCAATACTAATCGCAACGCTCGTGAAGGTGTTTCGTTCAATTAGCTGGTCCTTAAGTTGCCTCCCTACATTTTTAAAGAAAGATGAAAAAACGATCACGACAAGGCCAACAATTGACTTATATGACATGAAATGACAATTCTCGATTCCCAAAAGGATTTTTCAGATTTAATTTTTAGGAAAGCCTTAAAAGAGTAGGTATAATTGATACCCACTTCGAAACGAAATTGTCCGAAGGACTGTTAAGCGGCTTTATAAAGAACAAGATAACAAATGCTTGACCGTTAATGTTTAGGTAGTTCTCAATGGGCATGGAAATGATAGGCCGGAAGCGAAAAATATAAAAGGACACAGGCAAAATATTTTCATGAGATCCAAATCACAAGAGAAGTAGGCACAAGATACACCCCCACTCATCTTTTTCCGCAAAATGTATTCGTCCTTATTCTTCTTTAAATTTTTCGTACAATATTAATTTCTCATGGTTTCGGGATGTCACTATGGTTTAAATCATGTTGATGTTTATGAAATGTCAAACGCGTTAAAAAAAATGCAACCAGACAACTGGGGTGAAAACCAAATGAAAATGTATCATAGGAGCAGGGCTGGTAAGAAATTACTTGATGAAAAGAATTTTTTTGATGAAAATTTATTGACGACAAGGTGTATTTAATTGAGTGGGCGAAGGACTGAATGATTTTACCTTTCATTAAAAGAAATCGAAAATTTAACATCATAATTGAATTAGAAATTGAAGCTAATCAATAAATAATCAAAATTTAATTTAGAGAACCAAGGATTCCGTATAATATTAACTGAGACTGCATAAAGCTACTTGTTGTCTACTGAATTGAAGACAGAAAAGAAGTTCGCAATTTCTTTTGAGTCTGATGAGAGGATAGGTGAGGTGAACTGAGGCTGATATTGGAAGAAAACTTTTAAATTGCTGGACTAAGATTGATTATATTAGAGACGGATTCCTTTTCAAAACAACAAAGACTTTAAACAAACTTCCAGATTGCGTCAGATATAACAACAGATAGAAGGCTAAGAAGTCATACAAGTCATGACATAGTCGCCCGCTATAAGCTCTAATAGAATTATTGGGGAAGGAGCTGGGTAGAAGGGTTCGGGGTCAATGCCCTTCACCGCAATGCGCGTTGTGGAGTTCTTTTCAAGACAGCTGAAAAAATAAAAAAAAACATGAAACAAAAGCTTATAGCTAGAATTCCAAGGATTGTAAAAAAAGACTGAAGTGTATGGGAGGTTTTCTCGACCAAAAATCAGTTAAGCAATTTTTATAAATAAATTTATTTGCTTTAAGATATAAATGAAAATAGTATTTTGCATATTTCGGTCTCATATATTAATGTTCCTCATGAATTCTAGAAGTGTTCTTATTTTTGTCCTTCATATATCTTTTCTTTTCTGCTTGAACTTGAAATTCCTTTGAAAAATGAGAGTGGGCTCAAACTTTTGGGCTGCAGTGTATCTACACAGTAACGCGATCTTAAAAAAAACTTTCACTTCTTGGCATTAACATCATAGACACAACCCAACCATCGATTACTTAACATAACTGCGAAATAGCTGAAAAAGGTCGAAAGATACTGTCCCAAGGAGTACTACCTCGGATCAAGGAAACTAGCATATTCAAAACAGCTTCAAATCGTTGTGTTTAGGTAATATAAAGAGGTGAACAAACTGAGGACAAGCATATTCAAGTATTGTTATGTATAAATATTAAAAGAGGTACGGGTCAGGAGATTCCATGGACAAACGCTTCATTATAGTCCAAGCACGGAACTACGCCTGTGTTGTCGATAAGGGACAATTAAAATTCAGAATGGTACCGCAGACATCACCTAGGTCACTAGCAGAAATTACACAGTGAGAGGTACACAATCTAAAAAGATTGTTTTGGATTGACAATAATGCGAGGATAAGCTTTTGTGGAAAAAACTTATTATATTCATTGAAAACAGTTGAAAGCGCCAGACGATGGAACTTGATTCCGAAACGCGTCGCATCCTCAAAAAATAACATAAGTTGCCAAACGCTAAAATAAAATTTAGTTTACTATTTATTTAAATAAAGATCTATATATCTAAAAACTATTTCTTTTTATATTTATTTATAACTAATTATATTGTTTATCTCCATTATACTCTCTTTTTGTCGCTTATTCTACTGAGACTTAAGAAAATAATTTAAGGACATAATTTGCTTAAATATTTCTATAATCATTTTATTGTATTGCCATTTACGATCGTAAATCTTTTTTTTTTATAATTCGCGCGCACACAAGGGTTATATGAATACCCTTACAATAATATTAAAAAATAATAAATATTTTGACGACTTCAAAAATGTGGTCATTCCAACGAAGATCATCGCTTATTGAAAAACCATGCACTAACAGCTTTTCGGTTTCTTGGATGCAGGTACCATTCATAAATAATGGCAATGGAGGAATGTTAAGTCAGTTAAGCTTTATCGAAAAAAGAGAGCCTTGGGTTTTCGAAGCACTGATATCGGCTCGCTTTTTATTACCCCATGCAACAATGTTGTCAAAGTCAGAATTCAATGAGCTAATCATTCGCAGCCGTTACCGTTCCACATCCGAAGAGCAGGGACGTAAATTTGGAAACAAATATCTGAAGTTGAGGGCCAAGTCGTCAGCAAAAAAATCGTTTATGAAAATAAGGATTAGGATCGGAGACATAACGGAGCCCTGAGGCACACCAGCATTTATAAAGTGGGTATCAGACTTGAAATCATCTAATACAACTTGTGTTGAATGGTCAGAAAGGAAAATTCTAATCTAAGAAAAAAGAAACTCGCTTGGCAATTGAGCAGCGCCTTAAAATTATTAAAACTTAACATAAAAAAGGTGATTCAAACGAAGTCACTCTTCGGTCATTACGCCAGTCTAGTGAGTGCGTAAACAATCGGTAAAATTGTGAAGATATTTGAAGAAAAAATGTAATACACGCTTGTTCGAAAATATTGCTGCAAAAATGTTGCTGATGATTAGAGTTTATCGATATCCCAACGTTCACAGCAAATTAACAAGTCGTTCGTCTCACCATCTATGGCGCATTTTGAATTTGAATTTGCACTTCCATTCCTATAAGGTTCAAATTACGGAACAATTGAAACCTGATGATTATTTACGACGCGCTACATACGCCTCTAGGGTATTGGAACAACATCAGATAAAAAACACAAAAATATTCTGCTATGAGACAAATTTTGTCACTGGGTAGACATGTTAAAAACAAAATGGCAGCAAATGGGGCTCGTGCATTTCGACAAAGATATTATTCGGTGCGCTTTAAGTACGGAAGGTGTCATTGATCTGAATTTCTTCGAAGATGCCAATGGGCGGGAGGTTACAGTCAATTCGAAGCGGTATGTCACAAATGGACAAAAGACAACACACATAAAAAAGGGAACAAAATGGCTGCCATACATAGCCTGTCATCACCGTCCGTTCTTTGGAAAAACATTCATTAGGCATAATTTATAAATAATTTTGAATTAAAAAAAAGATTTGCCTTTGAAGCAAAATGTCAAATAATAATAAGTCGTACCCATCAATTTCCTCACTTCACACCTTCTCCGAACAAAACAATTCGCGCCAAAATTTTAATTCCGATCCCAAAAATTGGGATCAATTTGTTTAAACAGATTTCAAGGAAAAATTTATTATGGTAGTCTCTCAGCGGCCATGCCTTGTTGAAGAACGGAGGAGACCTACAATTTCTTTTTCGATTCCGAAAGGCTAATCGAGAAAGTGCTTTTCATAACAGTGTAATTGCAATCGGAGAACGTTGAACTGCCACGTAACAAAATATTAAATATTACGCATCGGACACCACGTTTGAGGAAATAAATCAAATAAATTGGCGGAGTTTCGCATGTGTCTTTTGTTTTGACCGCTGATTCTTAATTTTGGACGATAGATTAAAATATGATTTCCTTTTAAATTCTCTTCAGGATCAAAAACGTTGACAATTTCTGTTGTCCTCGGCAAATACAAATAGCCAAAAAAGAGATAAATTTCAATCGTGTCATGAGATTAAATTTAATGGTAGTAAAATTTAACTGGGAGTTAAGTAGCCATTGTTATGGTTCATAGCCCGATTCTCCTCAAACGTCACGAAGCTGTGTCTACTAAGAATTGACATACATGGGAAGTTGTGATTTAACTGGAACTTTGTGACTTGTAATGGTTGTGGAGATAATAATCATGTTATAATGATGTCCTATACTAGAGCCATTGAATTTTATTGAAAAAGAAAGGTCTTTGTTTCACCCCAACTTTGTGTCACACCCATTCAGTGTCTCTTCATTGATATCATGGCACTTCTTAGCCCTTCAAAACCTCATATTCGCTCCACACACAAAAATATGATACCAATATAGGGATAACCTTTTTCCGTTCGTATCAATTTACAGCAATGACCTTATAGCACAGCAAAATGAGACATGAGTTACGACAAAGGCATTTGTCTTTTCTACGACCAGTTCAACATCCTGCAAAGTATAAAAACAAAAATATTTCGTTCATATTTCATTTTACACAATTACAGTTCATCTTTTCGAGATTTGACTGTTTGTAATTTTTTAAGTTTAATAACTTTAATCGAACAATAGCTGGTGGGTTTTTAAGGATAACACGAAGAAGAACGGTAGGCTACATTATACATTTTGTCACTCAATTACCGTCGCCAGTCGACCAACCTTATCGATGCGTGACGTTATTAACACACAATCCCACTGTCCACCAACATTTTCCTCAAAGAACAATAACTCGGTCAGTTAGCTAAACCATAAGGAAATTCATTTTGTATTTTCACTTATGAAACCATTGCACGTAATCCACCATAATCCAAGTTAACAAAAAGGAGACAAATTGGCTTTTTGAGCAAATTTTTAGACAACGCCAATGACTACGACTACGAAAACGACGACGACGACGACAACGACGACGTCAAATATTTTCCCAACATTTTTCTTTTCGAACATCCTTCACTGCATATTGAAGATATTATTTCTCATGGCAAGAAAGTCAAATTACAAAGAAATAAATCTCCTTGTGAAGAAGTCAATAAGGTATAGGGTTCGATTTAAAATAAATTTCTTAAAGGTATCGAGGTACGCCTTCACCTACTCGCCGCTTCCTATTGCTACTTCACATTCAGTTAACAGACTAAAGCAATAAACATTAACTCGTAGTAAAGTAATTTGTTAACCTTAATATCTTTTCAAATTGAATTCTACTTTAATAGAAATGGAAGGTTATCTTAATTTTAATTTCCGTTGGAGTAAACAAAATGTGTATAAAAATTATACTCCCTCTTGTACGCGTAATAGCACCAAGTGTGTTGATAATATCAATAAGTTTACTTTGAGCATCTACTCCTTTCTTGCCAAGTCCTGGCACGGGCACCCTCTTTGTTATCCTTCTAATATAACGAGTATTTATTGCTTGTAATATCCTAAGCTATTTTGTCAAATGGATGTCAACAAATAGCGAGGCAGAGAACAGTGTACGTGAACTTCATTGTCCTTTTCCTATAACTAACTAGCGCTTGTTCAGCTGAGGGTAATTACTAGAGATTTGAACCGTTTAAGTGACGTCAAAATGTGCAGCGTTATTCGTAGCATGTGTCAGGTATTCAGCGGAAACAAAAAAAAATTTTGAACTCTCACGATTGATTGACAGACAACCCAGAAACGAATTTTGCTTTTTAAACATTTGAACGGTCAGGGACAATCTCGGAAAGGTAACTATTCCATTATTTGTCTTTCGAAAAGTGCGAGGGAAAAAATCTTGAGCAAAGGGAAAATCAAATAAATACTGTAGAGGTGCGGATGCCGATGGGCGTGCGTTTCTTTATGAAACGTGACGTGACTGCAAAATTTCGCTTTCTCCGACATAAGGTCATCTCTCATTCGTGCTGAAAGAGTCAAACTCTATTTGTCTTCGATAACTGTTCTGCTGACTTTGTAAAAGTGCAGCTATTAAAAGGATGCTCACGCATTCGTGCTTATTCAATTACAAGTACAATTTTCTTGCAATTGTGAATGCCATTTGCCACTTAGGCAGCAGAGAGAAATAACAATTGAGTGTCTCACAAGAAATACTGGAATGCTACTGTATAAACAAAGAGGGCAACTACTTGTTAGTCACATACAACACCGAAGTGTAACTAAATCTTTTGAGGACAAGGACATTTTTCTTTTCACTTGTTGCTCTTTTAAAAAAGAATTTAATTACAAAGAAATGAATAGAAACAAATAAGTGATGCGTCAGAGGAATAAACAAACTTTGACCGTTGAAAAGGACATGTCCGGTCTAAGTGCCTTGGGGCTTAAATTAGACTATACAACCATCCGCCAACGCATTCGGAAGGAAACTAAGGGATTCTTTACCTTTTCTCTTGACTTCTTCTCACTTATTGGGGATCATTTAGTTCTTTGATTGGGCGGTAAAATTTGGTAAATAGTTGTATTCAAAAATACAATGGTTGTGCAATGGTATGGAAAGAAAAAACATGAAGCAAACGATTGATTTTTATCAAATCAGCCAGAGAAACAATTCAAAATTCCACATACGAGGCGAGATGACAACTATTACGCTACGGGGCACGACCTTAACAAACGTGTGAACAAAAATTCACCCAAAAGGAACCGTGAACCTCCTATTGTGAAATTGTTTTCTTATGGCTGAAGATTTGTGTTATGCGC
Source organism: Melanostoma scalare (assembly GCA_949752695.1). Taxonomy (NCBI): domain Eukaryota; kingdom Metazoa; phylum Arthropoda; class Insecta; order Diptera; family Syrphidae; genus Melanostoma; species Melanostoma scalare. The sequence goes on along the minus strand of OX456985.1, from coordinate 228,492,961 downwards.
ACCGCTAAGAGCGAAGTTTTTGTACTGTATTTCATTGTCACTGTTGTTGTTGCTGGTGAATTCAAACAATTTTGCATAGTGATCAACTGCAATATGCTGAGAGATTCTTCTAAGTTATAATTTTGGTTACGTAATTGTCACGAAGCATCTAGCGCCACCTGTTGCAAAATTGTCACTGTCACTGTCGTTGTTGCTAGTAAATTGGAAAAATTTTGCACGCTGATCACTGAATATACCGACAGATTCTAAACTATAATTTAGGATACTCAATTGTCGAGAAGCATCTAGCGCCACCTGTTGCAAAATTGTTGTGCTAGTTCAAAAGCACTCCCACGGCATTAATGATGAAATGCTGCAAAAATCAAGGAAAATTAAGGAATAGAGAAGCATTCTTAAAGATAATTATTCTGCGGTGAAGACGGTAGAGTCCCAAATGTTTACTATACAGACGCATCGCTAGTTGACTCAAATTTGCCACCAAATCCAGACGGATTCGATTGAAAGTAAAACCACCGAATCTGAAAATTAACGAGCTATTTGAATTACTTTCTCTTTATCAATAAAACAGGAGATGAACTTTTCATGTAATTAAAGAAAATAACAATGTAACTATAAGTCCCCAACAAAATGCCAACTAAACGAAATAGGACCTAAAGTCCATGGAATTTATAACGCGTTTGAGTAGGTAAAATCGAGTAGGTACTCTTTCATTTCCGATTCATCTTACAAAGAAATACATTTCTCAATTCACTGCAATTACGCTTGCAAAATCATACCTTGTTTTCCCGAATCAAACTAACTAATTACTACGCACAGTTCATCTAGCAAAACTTTGTCTGTTTTCCGTGAATTTTCAAAACTCACTTCAATACCAATTGTCAAAGTAATACGCAAACACTTCCATTACTGGTAACTTTTAATTATACACGATGTCGTTTACCATCGTCACCGTCGTCGAAGTCGTCTGTGTATAGATGACGTTCGCTGATATAAAACATTTTGCCGAGTCAAACACAATAAATAATTGAGGCGACACCTGTTGGCTTGGTATTTCATTTATCGACACATGTCCTTTAAGCACTGTAGTATAGTATGGCACCTGTCAGCAAGGTCAAAGCGCGACACCATCATTTGGCCATAAGGTCACAAGACAATAAATTTCATATGGTGAATGCATTAACACATGCAAAAAGTGCATCCTTTGTGATAGCAACCACCACACCATTAGCTGTGTGCCTACTTAAAAAAAAACTAGCAAGGAATTGTGTTGTGACACTCGTTGCAAAATCATTGAATGTGGGTTTTTTCAGAGATGCGTAGGTGTATGAAGGCAACCGCTATTAAGTACACTTGCTGTATAGAAGACAGTCATATATACCTGTTTCAATAACAGCTGAAACAGTATGTGTAATATTTTCCAGAAATCCTTCATAAATTACTCTGTCAAGAGTTCTGTACCTCATATTTGTTGTTCAGTATTCACTTCCGTTGACGTACAGAGGATCTATTTGCACTGCGCCCATTCCACCCATGTATGTATTGAAATTTACGACTTTAAACGAGTGATGATGGCGGCTCTTCCTGGATAGAGCGTTCACGTGAATATTTTGCTTGATATTAGTTTGATATACTTTATCATACGGTTCGTGTTCTAAATTTTTTCAATGATTGCATTTTATTAAAAATTAGTTATAGAACTCACTCATGCAGTTCTTTGTAAACGAGAGATTAGTGTTGTTTAATAGGAGCCGAGTTGCTGCTGCTGCTCAGGGTGATACGTTTGAGGACGAATTCGCCAAAAAAAAGTTCATAAGGCAAAATAAAAGTTCAACTGACTTTAACTCCAGTATGCGTTTCGCCCAAGTACAACAATAGACTCATCAGGTAGATGTTGTTGTGTTCTTCTAGGAAGCAGAAGTTCATAAAATCTCTATAAAATCTGCAACTTCATCTCATGGCAGTGTATAATAATAATAAATCCTTGAAATCGAGCTGGGACATTTGTGAGCCAGAAAACAATTTTGTTTTCACCAAATTTCTCTTGGTACGTATGATAAATAGTCAAGCATGTAAATTTTAGTTCAGGTATCTCTATTTTACAGTCTTAATTAAAAGGGAATGCTGTAAACTTTGATCTTGGTAGTTGATGTCCAGGAATAACAGGCCTTTCTACTGAACCTAAAAATCAAACAATCAGATCTTTTCATAGAATTTCCTAGAAACCTGCTCATTGTTAAAGTATTTTCCGGTTCATAGAAACAATCTCAACTTTCAACTTCCATCAACCCACAACAAAGAAATTATTGAACATTTAGTTGTGTATACAGGAACCACAATAAAAAAAATGGATGGGAGAAATTTCTCTCTAAGTTTCATAAGATCGCCCCAAGTGCAACCATCAATCTGGTCTATCATCGTCACCAATCGAAGAGAATTCCGAGGGTCAATTTATTTTCTTCGTGATATCCGCGAAACTTTGGCTATCGGCGACAATCGGAAAAGACACATTGCATAACTGACTTTTTCGTTTTCATTTTTTCGGGAATACGTTTGATTTATCATTCAGGATGTCTCCCATGATACAAACATTAAACATACCACGTTCCGTATAAATTCGAGGAAATTTTATCCAGTTAAGTTACGATCTACGGTGAAGAACTCACTATAGCTTATCATCGGTAGCAGATTTTACATTCAACTGGTGTTAAGCGGGGAATACACGATACAATTACGAATTATCGTACCGATAATGGTACATCGCATGGTATGATTGTATCGTGTGTGTACATGAAGTGAACCGCTGTACCGATGTCACAATATTGAATGCTTTGAAGTGAAAAACAAATTCGATTGTATGCGATCCAAGTCGCTTACGACGATTGCATCGTGTATTCCCCGCTTTAGGCCCAGGTAATATACTTCGTTATTCCTATTGAACCATTTTTAGTGCAGACATCATGGTGTGAATGTTATGGCACCGACAGGTGACCACTTTAAAGGAATGGCGCTGTTATCGCTAAAAACAAGGATATACAAAAATAGGGTATCACAATATAGCTAGGGAAGCCGCGGGGTTTAGCGCACATCTCTCAACTATACTTTTTGAGGGACGGAGGGAACCCACAAATTTTTGCCGATTCCAAATGGCTTAGTAAGACAGAGGTTTTCACGGCAGTGGTAATTACTCTCGGGAGTCGTGTCAAATCCTCGCAAAAGGCGATACCCGTGGAAAAACTTTTATATATTTCTGGGGTTTAAACTTTGAACTCAGACGTAATAAACAGGCACGCTCAACATAACGACACACGCTTAATTGGCATCTTCAAAGAGACAGCTCTTCTATATCCAGACAAGAACACCAAATCAATTTGAATTTTTAAATTCTGAGGTTGGTTGCCGAATCATTATTTGAAACTAAACGTCAAAAATGGATTCTTACTTCTTCCGAATGCGGAATACAACACAACGTAGGTATACCTTCATAAAATAATGTCACAAATATCACCACGTAGTAGAGTTCCCCAAGGATGAGATCGTAGACCGATATTGTTTTCATTTTATGTATTTTTTTTTTGTGGCGAGGTCATGGATCGTACTATTATTCTTCATAGGTAGTGTAGGTTTTCAAATTTTCGATTTGCATTTTTTTTGTAATTTTTTTTTTGGTGGAAGGAAAGGTAATAAAGTTACAATATTGGAGGAAGTCATTAAGCGTATTTTTTAAATATTAAAATAGAAAATTATTATAAGAAAATTATCAAAAATGACGGTACCACAGCCATTTTCGCGAGAAACGTAGACTTTGAGGAGCTCAGCGGCATGCAGTGTAGCTGCCGCAAATTTGGAACTATATGAATATGAAAAAAAAAAAACTCTTATTGTACATGTTTATAGCTAGAGAACTACGTAGGGGATTTTCAAAATATTGATTTTTGTGTGATTGGCGAGCAATTGAATTAAAACATTAAGTTTTCAACAGAAAAAAGGATAATCATTTGCTAATAAGTAATGATTAAATTAGCTTATCAAAAATCCCCTACGTATTTCTCTTCAAAATCATATTTTCAAGATATTGTAAATTTGAATGAAAAGAACGAAAACTGTTGGAGTTATGCTGCGTGCCATTTTGAAAAGTCGTGTTTCGAGAAAAACGAATTTAAAGTGCATTTTCTTTGCAAGTGTTTACACGTACTACACTAACGTACTATTGATTAAAATTGCTTCTACCTGAATATAAATGCTCTATTATGACATCTGTTAGTCTATTTAAGAAGATAGAAATCAAAATGCAGGACATCTGACGCAAGTGTCGTTTCGAAGCCCTCCGATGCGCTCAAAATTACAGAAAAAAAAATACTTTTAGGTATGAAATATTTTTCCCCATATTCTAAAAGGTTCAAAATACTTTTTAAGTCTAAAAAACAAAAATCGATTTTTTGAAAAATTTACAGTTGTGTTAATGAATGCATAATATTTCATGAATACTGGTGTCAAAATTTCAAGTCGATCGGATCAAAATTTATGACGCCATGAGCATTTTTGTACCTTGTCGACTTGGGCACGCTATTGTTACATGGCAACTTAAATTTTTTTCCCCATAACTCACGCTTTTAAAGTCGATAACATTTAAAACTTTATGACTTAAAAAATCGAATCTTTCTTTTCAAACTGTGCCCAGAAAGTGAAAAATTTAAATATCGAAAAACCCGGCCATCAAAATTGCCCTGCATCTCTACTTTTTTTTACTGCTGCCATTGCCGAGTTTTTTTTTTTTTTTTTGTATGTATTTCTTTATAAAATTTTCACACAGTATGTATTTATTTTTAAATATTGTTTTTTAAAATAAGATTGATTTTAATAAATGTCGTGGTGTAATGGTAAGCATGTCTGCTTGCTGCTTGGTACGCGGGGGATTAGAGGTTTGAATCCCAGCAGAGACCAAAAATGTTTTTCTACGGTAATCGCCTTTCGCGAGGAATTGGTAAGTCCATGAAAATCACTTTCTCGATTTGCCTTTCGGAATCGGCAGGAAATTGTAGGTCCGCTCCTTCCCTTCGCAAAGGCAATGGTTGTGAAAAATGCGCTAGGTCCCGTGATTCCTAGCGCTGTTGCGCCACTCTATTTATTGTTATTCATTTCAACTGTGGCGTCAAAGAAAATTTACAAAAATGTTACTTTTTGGGCGAATTAACCCACCTCTCTCCTTTAAACAATGTAAAGAGTGTAACGATTTAGAAGGGATCACAAGTATCAAACTTTTCGGCTTCAAAAGTTAACCACCTGTAGAGTATGCCTGGTTGTCCTCAGATAGCGCAGGAAAGCTTGCTTAATGATTTTCAAATGCCCCATCTCTATGGATGGACAACCTTTAAATTTGAAATTAACCACATTTTAAACAAATCATTCTGAATATTTCCTTAGCTGTACAATTGTCGAATATGTCGACTGTCGACAAGTGATTCGCTTCTAAGGTACACTTGCTTTACCTCAAATAGCGTCCCATTTCTAAGGCTGGTCATCTTTTCAACTTGACAATAGCTACATTTCAAATAAAATGTCATCAGCCAAACTGATATTATCTTTCAAACTCTTCATAATAAAGTAAATTCTAGGCGGAATACGATTAAATTTAATTTTGGTGGAAATGGCACTTATGAAACCCATTGATTTAAAAGAAAAAAACATTAGATGCTCCCCTTATTTGCAATACAGCTCACTTATTTTACGTGCAAAAGACTTTTAATAATGCTCAATTTAAAGATTTTTTCAAGCACTACAAAACCCTTTTGCATTAGAATGCATAAAATGTATCTGCTCGCCGCTGGATGGCATTGACCACTTCGATTAAATTTCAGACAAAATAAAAAACGGCTTTGATCTATAATATCTAGCTTAATATTGCACTTAGAATACTTTATAAAAAAATTGTTCATTGTTTTACCTGCTACAATTTTGTTCTTTATAAAATTTTCTATAAAACGTATATTTTTGGAGATATGTATTTGCAAAAAACCGATGAAAAACGTGAAAAAATAGCGAATTTTTAATTGCCAACAACTTGAAAAGTATTGGATTTTTTGAAAAACTTTATAGATGATTTTTTGCTTAAAATTAGGCGTTCTATCGATATCCGAGGTTATTTTGAAAAAAAAAAAAAAAAATCACCCCAGAGAAGGGGTGGCAACCATCCCCAGGGTGGTTGCGGAGTTCAAATCATTTTCACTTTTGAAGTTAAGGGTAAGATGAGCCTAATTCCAAAATATCATGCAAAAATATCGGTTCACACTTAAAAAATTCGATGGTAAGACCGTATTTTTCGCTTCAATGACTGCACTATATCTATTTTTCTTATTTATTAATACTTCATCAAAGTTAAAAGTTATAATGTATTCTTGATTTGTTTCTATAATTCACGCATTTGGCAGAGTTTTATTTCTTTGTTCTACAAGTCTTTAAAATCAAATGTTGTTAAATCTCTACGCAATTCTCTTAAAATTCTTAATTTAAGGCTACTGAAAAAGTATTCAGTTATTCCATTTAGAGCAAAAGTCCTTATTTGGTCTTATTTGTCATAAAAACTTATTAAGACAAGATAATCAAAGCATTTTCACTCAGAATTGTAGGGCGGAAGGTAGGTAAGCATAAGTACAACTTTCACATATTTTCTTGATTCACTTACCCCTAATGTATTGACAAAAAGTTCAACCCTGTTGAGATTATAATTACCTCTTCAACTGCAGCATCATCAAAATTACTTTGAATTTTCTCATAATGGGCAAACAAGTAGTGTTCTTCACAAAATAAGGTGAGAGCACAGACAGCTCTTCCCAACTGTATCCAAGACACTTGTTGCATTCGTGGCTGTCCCTCCCAACAGCTCAAGGGATTAAAATTTTAAGAACAAATAAAATTTTCGCTTAGCCTGCGAAAAAAGTCTTTTAAAGTTCTCAACGAGATTTCTGCATAGATTTAGTAAATTAAAGTACACGACACAGTTGCAAAAAGGCTTACTATTGTACTGAATTCGGTACAATTGGACTTTCCCGAGTACGCAAGTACCCCTCCTCAATTTTCAGTACAATTTGTACTATTTTTAATTTTTAAAATAGTTTTCATAAATCTCTAAGATAAAACAAATATAATATTAACAGTCAGACTTCAACACATCTTCACAACAAGAAAAGTATTTGTTAACGCGCCCCAATAGCCGAATAAAAGAATAAGCTGAACGCGTAAATTCGATAGTTCAATTTGTTTTAAGATTTTTTCCTGGGGAAGAAAAAAACATTGAACTCATTAATAAAGAATATCGAGCTCTAGCTGACTGCCAACACTTAAAAAAATTTAGAAATGCTTCTGTTTCTGAGTTCTGGGCTGAAATTGGGCTTGTGAAAAATGAATGCAACGAGTTCATCTTTTCAAATATACACCGAATTGTCCAGGGTGCTTTTTCTATTCCTCATTCGTCCGCGAACGTCCAAAGAATTTTTTCCTACCAAAACATTATAAAAACAAAACTAAGAAACCGAATGCAGGTGGAAACGTGTTCTGCACTAATAGAAACAAAAAACCTTATCAAAAATGAATGCTGTCACAGCTTTATTATTCAAAAAAGTTTATTGAATAGACATTTACAAAGTAAATTTTAGAGTAAGAAAAACATGTACATGTATATGTATGAATGTAATATAAAGAAATGAATTTTGCCAAAGTTGCTATCCGTCCATAAGACTTGTTTTAGATAAAATGTATGAAAATGAAATGTGGGCATATTTAATTTACAGTATTTTTGTTTGAATAAAATATTTATTTACAATGTTTGCGTTGCTTTATCATTTAAAAAAGTTCAGTACTATTTGGTCTTTTTCAGTACAATTTTTTTTCAGTTCTCAGTACAATCGACAAAAGTCAATTTTCATCACTGGTACACGATATAATAATACCTGTGCAGGGAGGCAAAGGATACTCCGCAGCAGACATCCAACTCGTTACACACCAACTAGTTTGGCCTCGTCCTGTTCTGTTCTCAGAATGTCACACAAAATTACGTGGGAGAAAAGAATATTACTCATCTTTTGAGTTACCAGATAAAAGGCAACAAATAGAATTTTACTTATTTTTAGAAGACGTACCACAACAATGATTTTAGTGTTTTCTTCTCCTACATAGATCTCGTTGTGCAACATAACTCATAGTTAGCTTTCCTTTTTAATAGCAAAAGGGTGATATTTTACAATATTACTTTTTATCTTAAATGTTCCAAGAATTATTTCTTTCACTGATATTAAAAGGAAAAAGAATTACTTCTGTCACACTAGCATTGGAGGAGGAGGAGGAAAAACTTAGATGAAAAATTCTATTGCAAAACACACATTTGGTAAAGAATATTTTGTGTCTGCCATCATCGTTAGTGCCAGAGAAGCGAATCATGGTAACAAAGGACACGACACGAATGTATAGCGTTCTTACCTTGAGAAAACAAAGCTTGGTAAATGAGGAAATTAGAAAAAGTTTGCACTTTTTTTTTTTTTACTTTTTTTAGGAAAAAGTTTGCGAGCGCTATTATTTCTCATTTGTTTTGTGAAAATTGAAATTTCCTTTATCTTTTAAGTTGTTTTGTTTTGAGTGTGTTTTCTTACCATCAGCAACCGTTCACCTCGGGCAGTAAAGAATTGCTTGTGCTTTGATTGTTGCAGAATGGAAGGATTTCCTAGCTGTAAGGTTCAGTCAACGTTCATTACCTGGAATGCAGAAGTTTGTTAGCATCAAAAACACTTTTTTGTGAAGAAGAATATAAATGATGTATGGGTTTCAGATAGAGGCTAGTTGTGATTGCTTTTTTGTCTTTCTTTAAGACATTCTTCTGGTTTGTGAATGTTTGGGGTGATTTAATGCGTTGTAAGAGTCTGTGATTTAACATCTTTCCCCAAAAATTTCGATTTCAGGTGAGCTCTCTCAAGCTTTGCACTCTAAGCCGTTTGAATTCTTCTTCCACTTGATTGCCCCACCTAGGACATGGCCTTTCCCTTCCAGCTTCCTCCCTGTAGTGTGCTTTTGAAAGGCCGTCGAGCGTTTGTATCCATAAGCTCTGTGCGAACTATCGTACAATATATATACAAACTGTTCTAGCCTCGCACAACTCATACAGTTCATTGTCTTTATATAAACGAACAAAGACCACTGGGAGTATTTTTCTTTTGAAACGAAGAAGGGTTTTCTCATGCGATTTAGTTGAGGTCAATGCTTTCTATGCATCCCCGCGGTATAGCAGGACTGGGATGATCAAAGCCTTATAACCTTATGAAGGGTTGTTGGCTTTGGTTTTTCTAGAGAGGGTTTTATTTCTCCATTGTCTTCTTAATCTAAAAAAGCAGTGATTACAAAAAATAATTGTCCGTTTGGTCTCTACGCCGCCATGGCTAATGCTTTTGACCGTGTTTATTGCCGATCCTAGACACATGCAGTCCTGAACTCCCGAGAACCTAAGCCTGTCTTTGTGACTTTTTATCCAAACCGCCGCGCCGATGTTCTCTGTCCTTGTTCAATGACAACATATACTTCGTTTTGATCTTATAAGCCATCATTTTTGGATCTTCTGCTTTAATGCTCGTTAAAGCACATTTGCCATCACGTTTACTTCTTTCCATTACGTCAATATACCGTCTGCATAAGCCACGATATTGAAGACAGACAAAATCTAATACTCGACTTGAAGGAGGTTTATTTCTCTATAATTGGCGCAATTGTAAAAGCCCCCCTGTTTAGGATCGAACAAGCGATAATAAGGTTCCATTCATCGGCCATGCTTTTATCCGATCCGTCTGCGCATGCACTTAACTTATTTAAGGTTTTAAAACGGCATTCTTGATCATCTGCCATGTTTAATCGGGCATTTAGCATGACAGCGGAATTTTTTTAAGCCATTAAACAGTTTGCAAAAGTTGCTCCCACTGGTCTTCAATGCGTAATGCTGGTGGCACAAAATTCAAGGTTAGTTGGAGGAACACTCATGAACACTCCCAACGTCACAGTGGTAGGTCGCATGGTTTGTGAACAGGATATCCTCATTCGTACCTTGGCTACAACAGAGAAGTGGTCCGAGTCAAAGTTGGCATCTCGTCTCAAAAAGTTCGGACATAAATAGCACTGGATGAATGTCTTGTTCATTGATGAATCTGACGGTTGATTGATCTGTGGATCGCCATTTAAAAGGTTTTTCAACAGGGACGCTACAAAAGTAGAGCGACAGGGACAGGGACAAACGACGCCATATTTCTTGCCTCAGCGACAACCGGGACGGAACATCCCGAGATCACCCAAGTCAACCGACTTATAATTAAGATTTTTCTTTTCTTTTCAGCTATATAATATTAAGTTATTATTTCAATTCTAGACAATGTATTTGGTTAGGCCCCCTATGTGCCAACATTCTAACATTATCATTTTTAAATTCTAAAATTATCTAGTATAAGTATCAATTGTATATATATAACGTTCAATAAAATAATTATTATTATTACATATTTCTTGCCGCTTTTTTGACATTTTTCTTCAGTAAGGTTTGCCATTTTATGATGGAAACATATACGAGCCAACAACGAGTCGAAATTATTAAAATTTACTATCAAAATTCGGACTCATTGGCCTCAAGGTTAAGAGCGCTACGTCCAATTTATGGTCGTCATAATCGTCCTAGCAGTTCAACAATTGAGCGTCTAGTTTAAAAAATTTGAATCCACAGGCACAGTACAAAAAGTTCCCGTGCCAGTGAGACAAAGAAGTGCCCGTAGTGTCCAGAATATTGCTGCTGCTGAGGCTTCAGTTGCAGAAAGCCCAAATGTGTCTCTTATACGTCGTTCTCAAGCGTTGGGCATCTCCGTGACGTCGCGTCGTTGTGGAATTTTGCGAAAAGATCTTGGAATACATCCGTACAAGATTAAATTGACGCAAGAACTGAAGCCGCTTATGTCGTATGTTCGTGAATTGGGCTGAGCAACAACTTGAAAATGATTCGGATTTTCATCGAAAAATCATCTTCAGCGATGAGGTTCATTTCTGTCTGAATGGCTTTGTCAATAAACAAAATATGCGGTATTGGTCAGCCAGCAATCCACACGCACTTCATGAGTCATCATTGCATTCCGAAAAAATTACGGTTTGGTGTGGTTTATGGGCCGGCGGCGTCATTGGGCCGTACTTCTTCCGTGCTCATCAAGACCGGCAAGTTACTGTGAATGGGGATCGCTACCGTTCAATGACAACCGAATATTTTTGGCCCCAGTTGGATGATATGGACTTGGAGAACATGTGGTTATCTCACGAAATGGTCCAGTCGCTTGGCCGCCTCGGTCGTGCGATTTGACGCCGGCCGTTAGACTATTTCCTGTGAGGCTACGCCAAACCTATGGTCTATACCAACAAGCCAGCGACGATTGATGAACTTCGTACGAATATCGAATGTGAAATTGCAGCAGTATTGGCCGATTTATGCTTGAAAACCGTCGAAAATTTGGTTCAGCGTCTGGACTTCTGCAAGCGTGCCCGTGGTGACAATGCAAAAGAAATTGAATTTCATACATAATTGCATCGAACGTAGTATCACAGGAATAAAGAATTTCCTTGATATCCAAAACCGTTTTTTTTTATTTAAAAAAAAACTTTTGTAGCGCTCTAATTGAAAAACCTTTCCGAATTTTGAGATGAGGGAAGTGTGTATTATTAATCGACCTCTTCAACAAACCATATAGGTAGTCCTTCAGAAACTAATAAGGCTCTTAAAAAATATTTCCAACTGCTTGTTTCCCAACCCACCCTCACTCTTTTTTTCTCGCTTTTCAGTTATCCAAATTTGTACTCTCGCCAGACCAGTACCTATATCATCATTTGCAATTTTTTATCCATGCTATCATTTGAAATTGAAATATTTTCAATTCAAATTGGAATTTAATACTGCAACCCAGTTGTTTCATGCTAGACGTGACATTCTTCTAACGAACCAAACCACACTCCACACAACAACATTGAACAATAGCAAATCCATGTTTCTGCGGGTAGATAACAAGCCTCGGCCTATTCCCTATATCATCTAAAATACATTTATAGTTACCATCAGCAACCGCTCTCCAAACTGTGGTATTTATTCCGATGTGGTTATTTTTCTTTCTTGTGTTTTATTCGAATTTATCTTAAATACAATTGACGCTAAAGGGGCGGTTAAAACATCGTTTTCCGAATACCAGCAACCAAATCTCTGTAACTAATATTGAACTTATAGAACCCAATACTTCTGCAAGCACAAAGTATGTACCTTGTACCCCCTTACGTGACGACCGACAACGCGACATCAAAAAGTTTCCTTTTATTAGGTTTTGCATGAGCATATTGGAGAACATTTTTTAAAAGTCATGAATAACAATGGCTCTTATAGCATTCATATGTAAATCTGTGAAGTTACAGTGAAAGTCCTTTAAGATATGTGTAATCTACCAGGATATAGGTTAGATGGTTGTGTCTAGGCTTTATGGGACTACTGGAAAAAAAGTACGAGGTGAAGGAAAAAGTTTATGTTTTTATTATTTACTATGAGAGCAGTAGTAGAAAAGATTCAAGTTTCAAGAGTGCATGATATATTGTCATCGACACAAGTCTTAGTGGAGTCTCCTGATGCTGCTCAGCCATCAAGACGGAGGCTTTGAACTTTGAATGTATACACAGTCAGAAGCATAAATAAAGAGTTGAAAGTGAAAGACTTTATCCTTGAATTTCATTTACCCTTTATCCACTAGGCAACATAGAAAATGAAACAACTTTTCAAAAAAAAAAAAAAAAATATTTAATATCTCGTTTTAAAAAAAATTTCTATTCAAAAGGGAATTTCATTTTGATGCACCTGTAACATTTTCGAAATACGAAATGATTTTTCTCTCTCTCTTCTCAAAGTTCTCTTTCGAATTGTAAATTGAAATTCCAGAGAAGGTTGAAAGGCTTGTGCTTTTGAGATTGAGATGAGCTCACACGAAAAATGAAATTGTATCAGGAAACTATTTAGAAAAATAAAAGTTTAACAGAAAATGTTCCTTCATTTGAATATTTTTTCGGCAAAAAAAAATTCTCTGAGTTTTTTAATATCAATTTTTTTGGAGGTTGGTTTTTCGAATAGGGATAAAACTGACATTTTTATGGTCAAATCGGCCAACTCTAATGATATTTATGTTCAGTTTGGTTTGCCATTTCATCACGAACAGGTTGACAAAAGAACAATGCTTGCAATTTTTTTTTTTTCGAAAACAATGGTTCAGTTCGCGAAGTTTACCGCAAGCTCTGTCCATTTTATGGTCGACATAATCGTCCCCCACAGCAAATAATTCGGTTAACCATGGATCTTTTTCGCACAACGTTTACTTTATGTGATAATACGCATCCGCAGAGACCTCGAACAGTGAGCACCGAAGAAATAATTGTCGCTGTAGAGCAAAGTGTTGAAGAGGACCCGAATGAATCGATTCGCCACCGTGCACAGCATTTGGAGCTTTGTCCATCGACTTTATGGAAGATTTTGCGTAAAGATCTTGGCTTACGACCATACAAGATCCAAGAATGAAAGCCGCGAGACCATGCGATGCATCGTGATATTGGTGTATGGGCCGAAAATGAGATTGATCTCGATGCTGATTTTCATCGCAAAATTTTGTTCAGTGATGAGGCTCATTTTTGGTAGAATGGTTACGTCAACAAGCAAAATTGTCGCATTTGGAGTGAAGAAAATCCACATGAGTACCTTGAGACGCCATTACTTCCACAAAAATTGACTGTTTGGTGTGCTCTATGGGCTGGTGGAGTCATTGGGCTATATACTACTTCCAAATGATGCTGGCGAGCCAGTTAATGGAGACCGGAATAGATCCATGATAACCGACTATTTTGTTCCCGAATTGGATGGCATGAATGTGGATGAGATGTGGTTCCAACAAAACGGCGCTACATGATAAACAGCGCACGTCACAATCGATTCGATGAGCGCATTATTTCGCGGAATGGACCTGTCAACTGGCCAAACAGCGGCTGAACAACCGCAATTGCGTTTCTCTTGGATACCCCGAGTTTCCCCTATTTTGGTTCTGCCACTCTACTAATTTATTAATTTTACTTTTAACTAACGCTTATAATTTAATGGGAAAATTCAGATTTTTCTTTTTTCTTGTGAGTTGAAAACAAAATTATGTGGTGTAAAACTTTTAATCGGTTTTGTACGAAAACTATTGTTTTTTAAGTTAAGAACAAAGGCCAACATAAAAAACTTATCGAAGAATTATCTTTGTTTTATTAGTCACACACAATTATTTTTAATTTTTAAAAGTCCAAGTAGCTGGCAACCATACACTCTTCAAAGTTTAAAACTGCAACCAACCTGTTCATATTTTTTGAGTAAATGTTCTTCTCTTTTTTAGACATTTTCAATTCAACTCTAAAAACATGAACAAATTGTACACATCATTTATTCTGATTTCAATGAGCCTAACCTATGGTTATTGTGATCCATACTTGGAGGATTCGGACTCATCCAATCTATCTAACACTCTTTTCGACACGGACTCCGATGTTGCCAATAACGACCCAAACTACGACAAGCGAGTGGAACGTTATGCTTTCGGCTTAGGCAGGAGAGCTTATACTTACACGAATGGAGCTTCAGCAAAACGATTGCCGGTGTATAATTTTGGATTGGGTAAACGAGCACAACCTTACTCCTTTGGCCTTGGAAAACGGGTTGACTTTGATAATGATCAATATCAGGATGAAAGCGAACCAAATAATTACGATGCTGCTTATAACTATGGTAACCTAGTTCAAAGTCTATAACCGAATTGAAAACATAACTAGTTTTTTCTTTCTGGCATAGGTGGAATTAAACGTACACGGCCGTACAGCTTCGGATTGGGCAAACGTGAACCAAATACACAAAACAGCCGATATGCTTTTGGATTGGGCAAACGGGATACTCGACCAGAACGATATGCCTTTGGACTGGGAAAACGCGAATCCGGAACTCACAATGACCGATACAGCTTTGGATTGGGTAAACGTGATGTTAGCGGACAAACCGCTCCCTCCACGCGTTAAGAACATACCGCTCCCCTCACCTATCGACTCAGACTACCCGAAAAAAGGATTTTTTTAAATTTGTTTGACTTGGCTCCCCAACAGATATCGATTTCAGTGCGCTTTGTGTCCCACTGATCTCATTTTATAGTTTCACATCCAGCCTCTACCATCATATTCCAGCTGAGATCCCTGGGACAATTATTGTGCACATTATATTTATATAAACATACATCACAGGTAGCAACATATTCATCAGCAAAACAAAACTATATTTACATAATATATACATACATATTTATAATAAACAACAAATTGTAAAAAAAAAACTATACTTCCTATGTAACGTATTGTAAAATGTAATTTAAACAAAAATCAGTGTGCTTTAAAAAAAGTATTAATTAATTGTAATGAACTACTTGAAAGATCTACCACCAATATTTAACAAAAAAAAAAAAACAAAAATATAAAATTATGGTAGGCTTATACTTTATGTATAACACAAGAGATTAGTGCCCAAGGATTCCAAATAAATTTTGTTTGTAATAAAAAAAAAAAACAAATGCTAAAATACATTATATGTTTGTGTTAGAAATAACTCTTCGATTTCCCATTGAATAAATTACTTAAGTGAATGAGTGACAAAAATATTTATTTAAAAAATTGTGCGTTAACAACAGCCAAATTATGTAATTGTTAAACAATAAATTACTATATATACATATATACATAAAACAAAAGAAATATAAAAAAAAAACAAGAAAAAAAAATTGCATTCGTTGTGAAGTAAAAACAATGTTTTATTTTTATTTAGTGCTTTATTTTGTAAGTTATTTTTGTGAAATAATTTTCTCACACTAATTTTATATCGTTCAAATAAAATTTGAAGAATTTATTCTCTTTAGTTTGTGTTTAGTCAAAAACATACAATTTGCGTTGAAAATTAATTGGAAGAAAAAAAAACAAGCAACTTTTGTGCTTCATTTCTGTGTTCCTTTTTGTTTAAAACTTTCTAAAGTTGTAGTACCCGTCGATGGCTAGCATGTCTGCCTGTTAACCCAGAGGTTCGTGGTTCGAATCCCATGATGTTTTTCCACGGGTATCACCTTTCGCGAGTAATTGGCAAGTCCTCCGTTAGTAAATTCATTGGCATGAAAAGCGCTTTCTCGTTTAGCCGCTCGAAACCGGCAGATTTTAGGTCCCGTTCATTCCCTCACAATCACAAGACATGGTTGTGAGAAATACTCTAGCCTTGGGGCTCCTCGCTCTGTTGCGCCATTTATTTAAGAATTTAGAATATGTACATAGAAAAATGTGCTTTACCCAGTCGGGAACAGAACAACCGATTTTTATGAAATCTTGCTTCTTCATCATAGGTTGCTTTTGTTGGGTGGTGGAGTTATTGGAAGCCTAGTTAGATTTAGGCCTCTATTACGAGTAGTGAATCGAACGTCCGACTGAAAGCGAATTTTTTTGCAAGCTTCTTTTACTGCATTATTGAAGGTTCTAGAAACAAAAGCTTTGCAGTAATCATTGTTTTTTGATATTGAAAAGAATAGAAGTAGGGGAGACTGGGTACGGTTGAAACACAGGACGGTTGACACAACATAAATATCTCAGAAACCGTTCACGCAATGTGTTTGAGTACTGAAAGAGAATTAAGCAGAAACCAGTTTAGTCACGATTTTCAGTCTTGCTTTGATCGTCGCGCTGATCGGTAGTGAACAGGAAGCTCTTGTTTTTTTTGACAAGCAAAAGTAAGTTTTTTTGATTTTTTACTTAGTGTTGTTTATGTTGTTTTGTATTTTTTTTTTTTGTTAGAAAAGTGGTTGGGGACGGTTAACACATTTTTTTTGGGGACGGTTGAAACAATATGTTTAAATTTTTTGTTTGTTTTGTAGATGCCCCGAGTACGTGTGAGGAAGACTGCACGAGGAAATGTGGAATTAGCAACATATAAAGCGGCTCATGACGATGTGAAGGCAGGCAGTTCATTACGCAGTGCATCAGAGAAGCATGGAATAAACTACAGCTCTCTTTCAAGATACATTCAAAAGCAAGATACGACCGTTTAGACCGTTTAGTTAATATACTAGTATATACATTTAATAATGAACTTTGAATAAAAATATATTCTCAAACTGTGGAATTTTTTGAAATAAAAAATTAATAAAATACGTTACAAGGCAATATTTTTATTATTTCAACGTGTTTCAATTGACCCCATTCATTGTTTCAACCGCCCCTGGCATGGGGACAGTTGAAACAAATTGACTTTTCTCATTAAAATTAATGTATATT
Organism: Melanostoma scalare; assembly: GCA_949752695.1. Classification (NCBI taxonomy): domain Eukaryota; kingdom Metazoa; phylum Arthropoda; class Insecta; order Diptera; family Syrphidae; genus Melanostoma; species Melanostoma scalare. The sequence continues at coordinate 228,475,561 of OX456985.1, read as the reverse complement.
GCTTAAATGTGAACTATGCACTCAAAAAACACTGTTCATTAATAGAAAGAATCATGATCTTGAATTGCACCTAATTCCTACATAGCTAATCTTATTGATGTCAATGCTATGGACAAAAGAAGAGGGTCCATTGTGATAACACTGAGACCAGAAGGTTGATCAGCCTCTGGTTCCTATTTAGGAGATTAGAGAGTTGAAACACTGGACTAACGAGCTGATCAGCAGTTAGTCAAACCATCCAGAACTTCGTACGAAAAGGGAGAGACTTTTAGAGTCTTTATTAGCTAAATCGCTGGTGTAGTCGAAAAAGTAATCACGTAGATGAGCTTTCTGTCTGCTAGCAAGTGCAGGGGCCCTACTATGTAACTCGATTCTACTTTCGAATCATTCGAAAGTTATTATATTATAAAGGGCGTTCGAACGTTTTTATTGTAGAATCGAGTTACATGGTAGGCCCCCAGGGTATGAGCAAAGGAGATGTTGGATTGTCTCCTCATCCTCCTCGTCCATGCAGCTTGTGCAGAAGTCATTTGAGTAGACACCAAGTCTTTTAGCGTGTCTACCTATTAGGCAGTTAGGGACACCTATAGTGGAACTAAACGGAACGTTTCGAGTTCACACATGGCCAAATTCGTTTAGTCATAAGACATGTTTTACTCTGCATCTATCTAGTGCTCATCTTCTTAGAGCGATAAGTATACCTATATTGTTCTTTTCAGGCCGAAGATAAGAAGTCGTTCCTTTTGTGGCGAGTTCGTCTGCCATGCAGTTGCCTGGTATATCCCTGTGACCCGGCACAGAATGAATGTTGAACCAAAGATTTTTCATTAATCGTTTAAGGAGCCCCATACAACTCCCTATAGTTTAGATGATTCCACAATATTCTTGAATGTCTAGGGGTCTTTCGTGAACAATTGGCAAGTTCGCCGATAGTAAAATTCATTGCCATGAAAAGTGCTTTTTCTATTAGCCGTTCGGAACCAACAGTACCGTACATATAGACCGATTACATGAATAACGAGAAAATGTCACGACAATTAAACGATCGCCTAAAGAAGTCGTAGTCGTAGCCTCGTGAAACGCAATTGTAACATAACGATAACGAGGTCTTTGTTACGAGTATCGTTGTTTGTATTATGCGCCACAACATTTTCATGTTTCCATTCCCATAATTCATAATCAGTCTATGCCGTGGCTGTCGTTGTTTCGGGTTCCGTTTTTTTTTTTTTTTTGTCTCAAACGAAAATATTTTTACAAATTTGTGAATGGAAAATGAGTGCCACCATAAAAAATGAGTGTCACCATAAAGACAATTTAGGTCTGTTCGTTGATCTTTCCCCAGGGTGGACCCAGGTTTTCTTGACAACCTCATGAGTTGTCAAAAAAACCTGGGTTTTCCTGTCCTCAAAAAACGCTAAACCACAAATCGCCACACATCCCTGTCATTTAAATAAAAACACATGCCATTTGACAGCCCTCAAATCGCCACAGCAAAAAGCTAGGGCGAGTTTGGGGAAAACCTATGGCAAACCTATGGCTCAAAAAACACTAAATTTGACATTCAGGGTGAATTTAGGTTTCTCAAAAAACGCTTTGTGGTGACCCTAGGGCAACCCCAGGGCTTCAACGAACAAACCTTTTATCTTCCGACCGTAACTTCGAAAATCTCTCTGAACGGATACCATGACAATGCTGAATAGTTTCAAAAGTTTAGGAGCTATATTCCCGATCTAATACAACAACATTCTCAACAAACTTTTTAGAAAAAAAAATATTTATTTTCTCTAATATTACACATCTATCTTAGAGGTTTACAAAAATTACTATCTAAAATCTAGTTGCCTTCAAGGAACCCAAAAAAAGGCAAAACTAGTACACACTGAGACGAAATAAAAGATATTCATTTGAGTACATACATCATAATATAAAAAAACACATTTATACAGAATAGAAATAAAACTGATTAACAATTATACAGAATAGGAATAAAACTAATAACAAGAATAGATTTCAATGTTTAACATTGCTAGAATAGTATCGAATGCAAAAACTGACGATATAAATGTGTATGGCTTCTTTCGAATCACACCGTAGTCTGGTTCGAGACTTGGCAGGACTTTATCTGGGAACACGATGCCTTGCTGACCTTGCTGACGATGCATGTTAGGAGCTATGGGTTTCCGAATGTTTTTCTTCATCTTCTCTTTGCGAGCAACCAGTTTCTTGATCTCTCGCACAACATATGTGGCTTCTTGAGTCGTCATAAACTCACGAATTTTCTGGAAGAAAAAGTTTGTTTTATATCATTTGAATTCTTAAAAGAATTTTATTAATTTACCTCTCGTTTTTCGGGAGAATGTGAAAATACCCAAACAAGAGTACAGAGGGTGTTGAATATACCACAGTCTTTGTCGCACCATCGCAAAAGCATTTGGGCGATGGTGACAAGACCGTCCTCTTGGAATGTATTGGCCGTGGTGCTGTTGTAACGAGCCAGATTCAAAATTACACGGCTACAGTACTCGATAACTTGCTTATCGACTTCCGAGCGTATAGCTTGCGCCATTATCCCATAGCAAAACGTCGAAATAAAGTCAGAGTGATCCATCAGCAGATGTGGAACTGTCCGAGACATACGGTCTGCAAATGCAAAAACCAAATTAAGTAAGAAAAAATAGTAAATTCAAATTAGTGGATCCTACCCAATCTCAAAAGTACATTGAGTGCCTCGGAAGCACTGAATCTTCCTCGAAGAATACGAACAGAGTCTTGAACTTTCCAACGAACGCTGTTCAGTGCGTGAGCGCTCTCTTTCAGAAGCTTTATATTTTGACGAATCGTACGAATGCGAACATTTTGCCATCGTTTGCGAACGCGGTATCCACGCCAATAGCGCTGAATTATTCCAGCAGACTTCCTTTCTAATACAAGTTGCCTGTATTCGGGTGTCATGAGATCTTGATAACGTCTTCTTGCCAATAGACCTCGGCCTGATGCTTGTAGACCTACAGCTACCTTCTTCAATTGGAAGAATGTCTTCTGTTGATGAATTGTTTGTTTTTTACCACGGAACTTTTGCTGAATGAATATGGCTGCCTTTTTCAGTTGTAAGTATTTTTGTCGCTCAACTTTCATAGCTCTATTTGCTCGGAATTTTCGTTGAATGCAAACAATCAGAGATTTGATCAACAAATACTGACTGCGCATCTTCAACATGGCTAGTCTTGCACGGTACTTACGCTGCAAAACTATACAATTCTTCTGTTGCTTTTGATACAAACTTCTTTGTGAACGCATGGCTAAAGTTGCTCGTACCTTACGCTGAATTACGATGGCTGAAATGCGAAGACGCAAATATTCCGCTCGCTCTTTTCGAGCACGCAATGAAGCCAACCAGCGTAGTTGAATAGTAACAACGCACTGCTTTATATGCTGATAACGAGCTCTCTCACATCGCATGTCAAGAACTGACCTATACCAACGCTGGATGGTTATAGCGGATCTCCTCATTTGAGCATATTTTTCCTTTTGCTTTTTCATCTCAACGTATGACCTGAATCTCCGCTGAATTCGTAAAATCCTTTCTCTGTTTTGAATGTAGGCCTTACGGGCTTGTCTCATTTTAAGCTTGGCCCGGAAACGCCGCTGAATACAAACTATGGCTTGCTTTTGCTTTTCAAAATCTAGTCTCACCATACGACCAAGCAACTTTGCCCTAAAACGACGTTGAACAGCAATAATCAGTCTGCAACTGTTTGCGTAGCTCTTCTTGATTACTCTCATAGTCTTTTGGGCTCGCCACCTTCTTTGAACGCAAACAATGCTTTTCCTCAACTCGGCAAATTTGTGTTTCTCAGTCTTCATTGCTAAATTGGCATGGAACCTTCGCTGAATGGCAATAGCGGCATTCTTTTGTGCCAGAAAATCGTGCCGAAGTCTTTTAGTGCACAAGTACTCGCGGAAGCGTCGCTGAATACATATCGTTGCTAGTTTCTTGCCTCTAAACTTTGCCCGATCCAATCGCATAGCTAAGTATGCTCTGAATCTAGTCTGAATTATGATGACAGACTCTTTCAAACGGATAAAGTCTTGTCTTTCGATTTTCATCTTTAGGTTAGCCCTAACTCGGCGTTGAACTTGTATAACACAACGTCGTTCTGCGAGATATTTACTTCGTTCAACTCGCATTTGTCTGAGAGCGCGATAGTGTTGTTGAACAATAGTTACATAATAGACTAGTTTAATATATTCAACGCGAACTTTTCGAGATAGCAGAGTTGCACTGAGTTTTTGTTGAATTTTCACAATCGCCATTTTCTTTCTCTCGAATTCAGCGCGATCTTTCTTCATTTGAAGACGCCCTCTATAGAACTTTTGGATCAAAATAGCTTTGGACTTCAACTTGACGTATTCAGCGCGTTGTTTTCGCATAGACAACGTCGCCCGGAAGCGCCGTTGGCACTTGATGATTAACAAGCGTTGCCGTTGATATTCCTTTTTGACCGTCCTCATTAAAAGGGTTGCTTTAAAACGCCGCTGAATAACCATTACACTCCTTATTTTCTGAAATTCAGCTCGATCCATCTTCATCTGAAGACGACCTCTGTAGTACTTTTGAATACAAATTACTTTGGAGCGAATATCTGTGTATTCAGCACGTTGTTTACGCATGCTTAAGATCGCTCTGAAGCGCCTTTGGCACTTAATTATTGCTAATCGTTGTCGCTGATAATCTTTTCTTACAGACTTCATCAACAAGGTGGCTCTGAAGCGCCGCTGAATTATTTTCACACTCATGATTCTCCTAAATTCAGCTCGTTCTTTCTTCATCTGACGACGCCCTCTGTAGTACTTTTGAATGAAAATTATTTTGGATCTCGTTTCAACATATTCAGCCCGTTGTTTTCGCATAGAACAAACCGCCCGAAAACGTTGCTGACACTTGATTATTGCTGTCCTTTGTTTCATGTAGCTCAGTCGAACTGTTCTCATTGAAATAGTTGCTCTAAAGCGTTGCTGAATGATCATGGCACATCTCCAAATCTCCAAATATTCTCTTCTCTGAATATAGCACAATTTATTCGCTCTGAATCGGGTTTGAATAGTCACTGCGGCTGACCGCAATTGAACATATTCAAGTCTTTCCGTTTTCATCAGCTTAAAACTGCGATAATAACTTTGAATACGAATCGCACTTATTCGCTGCTGAATATAGTTCTCTCGAATAACTTTCATCTGCCGAAAGCTTCTCCACACTAGTTGAATCTTGCAAGCGGCAGCTCGCTTCCTCTTAAACTCTCGTCGAAGTCTGATCATTTTACAAAATGATTGAATTCTGGCAGCACTTCTGTATTCCAGTTTCGAACTTCTGACAATCCCAACAACTTCCAATACAACTTTTCTTAACTTCTGTCGCAAAGTAAACGCCTTCAAATATCTCTGAATGATAATAGACTTTTCATGACGAAGCTTTGCCTCGGCTTTCATCGATTGAATCACTGGAGCGGCCTGTTCCAACTTCCGGGCAAAAATTATTCTTCTCATCCAACGCTGGATGAAAACAACTCTATTCCGCAAGTCCACGAATCGATTTCTTATCAAAGTGCCATACTTGAAAGCCCGATACATTCTTTGAATGCACACGACACTGCCAATTGTACGATTGAATTTCCTCCGAGCCAAGTGGCGACGAACGTATTTCTGCAAGCAAATCGCAGCATTGGTTCGCTCCCATCGGAAGAATTTAGTATACTTGCGAGACATGTACCCCCGATAGGCACTCTGAATGACTGTGGCAGCTAAATTACGGCGCTCTTCAATTTTCGTTCGGATTCTCCGTCGAATACACACAGACAACCAGGAATTTCTCCACCACATCTGAATGGTTGCAGCAGCTGCATGGAACTTTGGCGATCGGAATTTATAAATGATCTGCCATAGCAACGACAAAGTCTTTTCTCTGTGGCCGTCGACTATGTCAGCCGCAGTGATATCGCCTTTCAGTTCGAAGTTCGCTTCAGCTAGAGCTTTGAGACTCAAGTTGACGTTATAGATTCTTTGAAGTCGCGAGATCGCTGGTACTCGCAACAACTTGCTCATATCGTCGCGAAGGAGGATGATTTCCATTACTCGAGTTAGTCTTATTCCATCGCGTAGGTCTACGGCAAGGTTGTTGAATGCATAATCAAACTCATCAAGGAAGTTCTGTTTGTGTGTGAGAACATAGCCTAGGCGCTTCAAGTCACGGGTGATGTCTCCGATGTTGGCAAGCAGTTCACAAGAAAATTTCAACAAAATGTCTTTGGCCTCTTTGTAGGGAGATTTCTTGAGAAACAAACACGGATTGTGCTTTATTATTCGCTTCGTCTTGGCCTTGTCCAAGAAAAGCAATAGGAAAAGCACCTTTTGAAGTGTGAACTTCTTTATGTGGTCTGCATATTCATCGGAAAGAGTGTAGGCCTTTGAGTATCGCTGTTCGAGGAACTTGTCTTTGAACAATCGGTTTACAATGAATGTACTTAGTCCCACTACATCTGAACACGAGTGCAAATGAATTTTTTCGGCAAATACAACTTCCAGCCCCAATCTCAGCCAAATGGGATTGAAACACAACAAAAGCTCCAGAATATAACGTTGCATGACGACATCGAGGTGCAGGTTTCTGTCAGTCCTTATGCTAATGGCATGTTTGTGCACATAAACAGCTACTTTCGAACAAGGAATCTGCATCTCTTCGCTCATGAAGAACTTTATTGCTTCCTGCCGCAGACTTTCTAAACGAAACTTAGTAAGGTAGTTCATCGATTGTTCCTCTTTAGTCGGAGCCAAAATGAGTTCCTTGTTGCGCACTTCGTTGAATAATCTTCCAACGTCGATTTTCTGATTGCTGTCTGTATCCAGTTCGGCGGGAATCGTGACTAAGGCATTGAGCCATTTTTTAAACGCAACCAAATGTTTTTCTACAGCTCTCTCGTCTAGGTACATCGTCAAGGCTAAGAAAGGATCTCTGGTCGTCGTAGCCGCAAATGGATCTGGATTGATGTAGGATTGCATGTAGAGCTCGGAATCGTACAACTTCACAATTGGCTCCTCTTTGATTCTTCGAGGTGTAATGGGTTTTTTCACCAAGGCAAGCGTCCGGGAGAGTTTAGGCTTCCTTGACTGTGCTGACGGCCACCTGCTGCCAATGTTGCTATTTCGAGCAAAAGATTCATACTCAACTTTTGCCCGCTTTGGAGGAGACACACTCGCTGTTATTGCCTTGGGTATACTCAAAGTAGAAGAAGAAGAATCGCTTCCTGGAGAATCAAGTAAATTAAATTCACGATAACGCTTTATTCCAATTTGCTTATTTGAACTTTCCAAAACCCTTCTCGCAGCCTTTCCAGGAGAATTTGTGGGACTTACGAAAATCTTCTTCACAGACTTTCCTGGGGAGCCTTGAGGACTTTCGAAAATCTTCTTCACAGACTTTCCTGGGGAGCCTTGAGGACTTTCCAAAAGTTTTCTTGAAGCTTTGGTCGGTGTAACCGCCTTTCGGTTATAAGAAGCAGGAGGAGGATTGCTTATAGGACTGTTTTTTCGAGACTTCTTACCGATTTCATTCAGATTAAATCGACTTGACTGCGCCAGTATCTCATTTTGATTGAACAGCAGATCTGCTTGAGAAGTGATGCTTATCATACTGTTGTTTGAGGCATCAGAGTCATCCAAGCACATTGCTTTCGGTTTAAGCTTGAACTTCTTCTCATCTTCTGTTTTCATTGAGGCAGTTGGTGGGTTTGGAGCGTGATAGTAGCGATTCTGTTCAATCGATCTGATAGTCTCCATTTCATTTAGATTTGGCATTGATCCTAGTATGAACATCTTTGAACATGGAGACTTCAGCGAGAGATCCTTCATGGACTCGGAATACTTTCTCAATGGAGTGCCAACTAACTTGACATCTCTCTTCATTTGCTCGTCAACTTTTATGTCGTACGTTTTCTGCAAGATATGAGGAGGACTATGTGCACCCTCCTCTTCGATCATTGAGAGAGGACGCGAACAAGCTGGGGTCACAGTTGACGTTTTATTTAGTACAACTCGTTCGCAGGCAGCTTCAATACTCTCACTTAAGTCACTAAAATCAAAAGTTTTATTATTGATCAACAGATTTTGGCAATTATTTGGCTCTTCTTGGATATGAGAGTTCTCTTTATTGGATGGGTTATTGACAGTTGTTAGTTTACTTTTAAAGTGCAATGGACTTGTCTCTTCTTCTGATGACTCAGCAGCTAGACGTCTTGGGCGGATTTGCCGTATGAGATTATTCTCATCAACATTCGACGCATTCCGATTGACTGGAGTGGGAAGAGAAGAGAGATAGTCCAATTCATTGGATTGTCCAATCCTTAACTTTGTCTCAGTGGCAGGAGTGAATTGCATTCTATCAATAATATCCAATACATTGCCCGGAGTAAGGGGACTTACATTTTCCTTTTGCTTGTACAATGAGGAAGGGCGTGAAGTAACTACAACGTTTTGAAACGAAGCAGGATCATTGTTCTCGTTATTCACCAGGATTTGTGGGATGTTTCGTTCAAAAAGTGGTGAAGTTCGTTTCTTTTGTGGGATGTTTCTTTCAACAAGTGGTGATGTTTGTTTCTTTTGTGGTATGTGCTTTCTAGATATGGGAGACATTCTATCAGTCTTTTGAGCTTTGTAATTTGTAACCTGCCGATTTCGACGTTGTTGGGATTGCACGGTGGTCTTGGATTGTGTTGGTGGTTTCAAACGGAGGGTTTTAACATGACTGCTAGCGGAGGAGGACATTGTTGGAAAACGTTTTACATTCTGCAAAAACAACTTCATTCAAGTTTCATTTTAAATTTCAAACAAATTAACTCACCTTCGAAGCTGGTTTATTGCTGATGGATTTTAGTATGACCATGATATCTTTACGGAAATTTCTACTGTCGGTTAGTTGGAGGGTTTCCTTGCAGGCTATTTCTAACGATGGAGTCCATATCATTTCCATTTCGATTTGGTCTTCAGCAGGCACAACATTTGTTGTCCAATCAATGGTAACATTGTGCTCAGGACGAATGAGTTTTGTAACATGCACCTGTTTTGTTTTGCATTGAGAAAGTCTTTAAACATGGCTTACACTTTTTTGGTTTAAATTTAAATCATTTAAATCATTCAAAAAAACTTTAATAAATTAATTGCACACACTAATCTGGTTCAAAACTGAACTAAAATTACATACAGTTTGATTTAGGAGACGCGTGACTTAGAAGCCGTAGTCTATTTCGGGATGTAAGTGCCATCTGAGGTAAAAGAAGGTGGTAGCAAACTTTGACAACCAAAATACTTAGTGTAGTCTTTGCTTAAGTAAGTAAGTAAGTAAGTAAGTCAGTTAATACCCCTATTTTGGAAGGCAACTCACTCAACAGAATTTGAGTTGTCTTCTCCTACAGATAAAAGGCACACAACCCAACTTTTTTTGTTGAATTGTCATCCTAAATAGAAGTGTGAACTAGTTTACCCAATAATCTAAAATATGGTGAAGAATTTTAAACCAACTTTGAATCAAAGAGTGCGTTACAACTTTGAAATGGAATATTTACACAAAGAAAATGAAATAGAGGGAAGCTCAAACAGACTCTTTTGACTGTTGAATGGCGACTTAAAATATCACTGCAGTGCATCATCACATGTCTTAAGAGTCCAATAAAAGAGCAATCGCATCTAGACAATTATCATCAAAATGAGTATAGCGACTAAACTAACCTAGCGATTGGACAATGTTTAAAAGTCGTGAGATGGAACGTTGGAAGTATGACTAGTCGCAGTTTCGAACTGAAAGAGAAGATAAAGGAGAAGGACCTGAGTAAACATCTTCTGTGTCCAAGAAACGAAGAATAGAAGGAACAGAATCCGTTTTTGAATGTAAAGACAAAACCCTACAAAATATTCAACTATGGAAGAGACCAGGGTAAAAGGGAATCCGTATCATACTTGCGAAAGAGCTACTTGGCAGCGTGTTGACCATTTGGAAGACAAGTGACCATTTGGTATCCCTTGAAATGGTGATGCAATGAAAGGTGGAATACTGTCAGTGCATATACTCCCCAAAAAACAAGGACTACTAAGAGAATTAAGGAAAAAGCTAGCAATTCATTTTGAATATGCTGATGCATCTGTGTAACACCATAAACACTGTCCAAAGTGCAGGGAGCAGAAAACAAAAGTATGTACGATGGCCTACAACAGACTTTTTTAGATAGAGCGATATAATTGCTAGAGGTTTCAAAGGAACACTACTAACAAGCTAAAGAAGCATGGTGGTAGAATAGTAAAGCTTAAGCAGTGATAGATTAGAAGAAAGCGGTTTTCAAATCATGGTCAAAGTACCCCCCTAAGTAAAAGGCTTGCCTGGAAAGAGAATACAGAAGTTGCAGGAAAGAAGGGAACACGAAATGCTTTAAACTCAACGCAAGGAATACGAAGGGTATGTACCGAGAGTTGGAAGCCTCCGGCTGCTGATGCAAGCCAAACCATTGAAGAAACACTATAAAAAATATTAAATTAGAGGGCGAACATCTTCAAAAAAAAGCAGACGAAAGAGAGTGAAATGCCCAGGAAATTCGTTCGCTTAGTTTCATTAACGATGCTCAAGGACTTGTGAGTGACGACAACATTCTGCACATGTTCCACAATATGAACCTACTGTTACGGAATATAACAGCCGAAGACATTATCAGACTAAGATGGCTCACGATTCCTATCTCCAACCTTATCTGCTTTAGCACTGAGAGGAAAGATACCTTCTACCAACGTATGTACATACAAAAGGAGATACAAAAAATTGCGATAACTACTGTTGAAGCAAGCTGATGATGCCCCACACTTTGAAAATCATTAAGCCGGTATTGGGTAGCCGACTGCGAAAAATAATCTGATAACCAATGCTGATTTGTCACAGGCAAATTAGGTTAGGTTAGGTTTAAATGGCTGTCAGGAAAACAACTGACACACTCAGATCACTATTAGGTTCATTGTGATACCATAAGAATTATGTGAGGGAGTACCTCACTTTACAAACCCATTTGGAGTTTTTTATAAAGCGATAGAGATGAAGGGGATCTGTGTTCGCCAGATGGCTTAGATCATCAAGGAAATATTTTCCTAGATGCCGTTTTCTTTTAAAGGAGAGTGCAGGACATGAGCAGAGGAGGTGTGGGACTGTCTCTTCCTCCTCCTCATCGAAGCAGCTTCTGCAGAAGTCGTTAGAGGAAACGGCTAGTCTTATGACGTGTCTACCTATCAGACAATGTCCGGTAATGACAATGATTACGAAGCTAACGTGCAATCTGGTTATGGATAACAAATGTTTTGTGCGTTTTACTGCGTGAACATAATGGCTGCAGAGACGCAGCCGCAAGAAATGTCAAAACATTAAATACAAGTGAATACAAACACAACGCAAGACGGAGCCGCGCAAGTTAACTTGATTTTAACTCTTGTGGTTCCGGCTCCGTCTGCGTATGCAGTTCATTGTGTTCACACAGTAAGATCTAGCTCTGGCCATATCTGTTTTGTTGCCACACACGTTGTGACATTTTTCCACCTATTATTTGTTCTATCCATTGCCTCTTGCTTTAGCATAAGTTTGTATGTAGTGATTGGTATACCAATATTCAACCTGCTGGTTGAGAGGTAGAACGGTTGAGGTCGGTAACTGAGTTCGTAGGAACAGCGCCGAATGATTTGCGGGCTGCTTGACTGTCTGAGAAGATCCGAATATTCCCCGAGGATATCACGTTTTCTTTTAGCTACGATAGGACCTCTTTTATCGCCAGAATTTCCGCTTGGAACACACTACAGTGGTTTGGAAGGCGGAATGAGAGACTTACATTGAGTCTATCAGAGTACTCCCCGCAGCCAACCCTTCCTTGAACTGTCTGTTTAGAAATGAATGGAATCATCTCGCAAGTTAAAAACATTTGATGTTTTTTTTTTTTTTTTTTCAGAGGGCTTGCATGTTGTGCTAGTTGGCTTCGAAAAATGAAAAAGACAAAAAGAGTTCCAGAGGTCTATGTATCACGGGACGAGGATATGTGTGAAGAAGCAGTGACGAAGACAAGATGTCTAACTGGAATCACCGAAGCATTTTAAGTTACAGAAGATGTATACCAAGGAAGTGTCTTGATTATAATAGTCCTTGCTACCTGTTGCAAGATAAAATACACCAGTACATAAGTTATTAAAGCACTTAAAGATTACATTCTTTATTTAGCTTCAGTTATAAAAAGTACAGGGGGCCTACCATGTAGCTCGATTCTACAATAAAAACGTTCGAACGCCCTTTATAATATAATAACTTTCGAATGATTCGAAAGTAGAATCGAGTTACATAGTAGGGCCCCAGGTAAAAGTTTAAAGTTTTAGAAACTAGTGGGTACTGCACTACGCCAAAAAAGAAAGCACTTCTGTTGCCTATATTCGACATGCCTGTTCCAGACATTTATTTAAATGGAATTTTGCGCTTAATTCAAAAGCAAAGATGGTTATAGCGAGCGTCGTTCTGATTGTCACAAGGTAGGTAGGTATGACTACTACGTTTCTGTAATTAAATCCTCTAAAAGAAAACCAATCACTGTTTTCAGAATTTCCAAAGACGCCTCTCGTATTTGTTCTGAAAACAGAAAGCAAAACAACGTCTTCGAACCAAACAACTACCGAGCAATTTTTCAGACTAGTAGCTACCTGTTTACACCAATTTCATTTTTAAATGTTTTTTGTTTGATTCCGAATATTTGAACAAAAAAAAAAACCCTGCCATTTCAATGTTTAAATCTACTTCTGCTAATGTTTCCATTTGTATTTCATTCCAATCATTGCTCATTCAATTGCACACAAATTGCTAACAAGCACAAGCATCTCTCTAGTATGTATCTTCATTCATCTATTGGTTGTTTCTGGTTGGTAGGTATTGCATTCCGATACCAGTCAAACAGGATCAAACAACCAACCCCTGTTGGGTTTTATGTGAGCATATGTCGTGAAAGATAGCAGATCACAAAAGAAATAAAATTATAGAAGTTATCGACCGCGACGGAGAGGGATATACCTAAATATGTAAATATGCATAAGGAGGGACAATAAATGAGTTCGTCTGGTTTCGAGAACCTAATTTTGTTCACTGCCCTTTTATTCCATAGATTAAACAAAATTCCATTAGTCACCCTCAAACCAATTCGTTGCATTTGACACGAATTCTGAAAATGCATTTTAAAAACAGGTGTCCTCTTAATCGACCAAACATGTCTCCAAGGTCGTGCAAATTGATAGATAAGCAAACATAAAAATAGAATTTATCAATCGTTTACATCGAAATTACCTCAATTTGATTCCCTGAGGGATTGAATATTTTCAATATTCGCTTTGCAGTCTTTGACACGGGGACATCTTCAAATGTAACAATTGCTTTGGAGGAAAAAGGGGCCATAACAACGCTTGTCGGCTCTCTGCCTTCGGGCTGCTGTTTGGCCTTTAGACGCGTAGGCGTGATTTTAACCTAGGAATTATAATTATTTTATATTGATTTTAAACAGTTTTAGATTCTCTTAATGAATTTACCTCAAATGCACTCATTTTTAAGAAATATGCAAGTTCAACTTAAGAACAATTCTTATTGACACACATGAGAACAAATTAGACACAAATCACTTAGGAGAACAGAATCAAGGATTATTCCTATCACTTATTAGATTTTGTTATTGCAATTATCCAAATAAATTAAACTAAAACAACAAGAGGCAAATTACACAAAATTTGATAAATAAAACACAAGAATTCTTCACAGAAGATATTGGTGCAAGTTTTGATTTTTAACTGTGAGGGGGTACAGTACAGTTGAGAAAAAGCGTTTAACCGTTTGTTTTCAAGTTTTGTACGAAAATTCAAAACGACAGACAGCAGCTGTCAGGAACGAACGCGTTCAGCGTTGTAGTGGATTTGAGAAATTGTGCTCAGTTAAGAAAGAGTACACACTAGCTTATAATTTTTTTGCAAAAAGTGTTTGTAGGTTGATGGTGGATTTACATGCATCTGCAAGTGCAGATGAAAATCGGAAAAAGACACAGGATGTAAAATTCATACTTGTCTGATAGAGAGGGAACGAACTTCCTAGTTATGGTTGCAGATGAAAAATTATGGGTGCAGATGAACATGTTCATCTGCAACCATAATTTTTCATCTGCAACCATAATCCTATTCGTCTCTCTTTTTAACTTTTGTGCTTTGTAATCTTCATCCGTCTCGCTTTACTTTTCTGCACTTCCGCAGTTGCAGATGCATGTAAACCCAGCATGATGGTGGACTTACATGCATCTGCGAGTGCAGATGAAAATCGGAAAAAGACACAAGATGTAAAATTCATACTTGTCTGATAGAGAGTTAACGCACCATCTGCACTTCCTTAGTTATGGTTGCAGATAAAAAATTATGGGTGCAGATGAACACGAACATCTGTAACCATAACAGCCGTATCTATAAAGAACTTTTAATCATCGATTAGATTTAATTGCCATTTAAGTAACACTTAAGTAACGAATCCGTATCGATAATCAAATTTCACATTTAAGTAACCTTGCTAAGAGCCCTCTTAACTTAAATGCCAATAATGACGTTTAAAGGTCTCTTAAATCCAAATTAAAAATTCATTCTGACGTTTCGGGAAAATCGGTGTCAATTTCGCTCTGTTGTTTTGGTAATAAAATGAAACTTTTCTTAAAATAAAAATATGGAAGATTTTCGTCGCGATTTAAATGTTTTCAATGTGCTAAGAATTTTTCAGATGTCATGATTAATAAATAGAAACATAAAAAGCTGGCACAAAAGCTCCACAGAGCTACAAGGCCAAACGCGTTGTTCTCGCAACAACCATTCTCGTGCGGGTCTGAAAGGTTAAATTGGAATAGCATTCTTCAAGGCATATTTTCCTGCCTTGAGGTGATACCTACCAGAGAAAAATCATTTTGGATGTTTATGGTGGTCGAACGCCCACGCAGTAGTTATGCTTTATCCATTTCGCTATGGATGTCGTGTGCCTACAACCAGAGCTAAGAGATTGTCAGGGAATTGCAGTTTTGCTTGGCAAAGAAAGATTGTTCCATGGTCGAGCGGTCGATTTGCTTCTCATAATAAGGGCCTAAGACGAACAATGCGTTGCGTTAGTTTTGAATGAATATTCGAAGAAATCCTCATGTCCGTGTTCATACCGGTCGATTTGTTGAACAGTTTGAGGGTGAGGAAGTAAGTGGGGGCAGTTGAAGGGGTGTTTCCCAAAATTGAATCAACACGAGCTGTTGAAACTTCGTGCGAATATAGCGACTGTTTTCTTTCTCTGTCACACGCATTGGTCGGTATTGACATCATTCCCATACTGTTTCGTGAAAGTCAAACCATTTTTTTTTCTTTTTTCCTGCCAAACAGTCATTTGTCGTGCTTCGTGAATTTGTCATTTGTGTTTAGAATTAAAAAACTAAAAATTAATAAGCTGAGCGACAGAAAACAGAATATTCTAATAACCTGCGTGTGTGATACCAAAAGATTATCGTTTAAAGCAATAGACTGGTGCTGAAAGAAGGTTTGTTTTGTTAGAAAAAAAATTTATTCAAAGCCAGGAAAAGTTATCACAATTTGTATTTACAGTTTTTCTTCGGACCAAAAGAGTTTTTTGTTGACCAAACTAAACTTTTGGAGAACCCGAATGGTGGTATTGCTGTAGCACAGGGGTATGCAATGCAGTGAAAAAAATTAACCCTAAACAAAGAATTGCAACACTGACCGATAGAACAGAAATTGAATAGGAGTTTGGTGCTCAGATCGAAGAAGTGAGCCGGGAAGAAAGTGGCTTGAAACTGACATTGAGTAATGGTCAAACTCTTTTGACTAATATTTCGTTGAGGATATCGTGAAGAGTGACTCAGGAGTTCAAACTAAAATGCTTTGGTCGAGCAATGGTGAAGGGACTAGAAGGAGGTGTTGGATACAATCCCCATGTAGAGCAGGCTGATGATGTCAAAGAACTACCTGGACGAATAACTGTTCAGCCATGGCATTCAATTTCAACTGGAAATTACTCCTCTATTCCACTTTTGATTGGTCAAACAAGAAACTGGAAATGCAATTACGCCGAAAATCATTGAGAACGCATTTGGTTCAGCTGAAAAGCTGAACTCCCTACTTGATCCTTTGCAGACGTAATGTGGCTTTCTACGGGTGGATAACATAACTGGAGCCATATCAAATCCTATCTTACCAAGTGTTAGGGAACTTAATCTGGGGTTAAATGATTTACTCAGTGTTCCTGATTCCCTCAATCCATTGCAAGTTCTTACGAAGGTTTGTGTGAATTGTTTTCTCTTGAAGTATGCCTATTCAATATTCTGTTTTTCTAGGTAACTGATGCTACAACCGACACTCTAATCTAACGGCTGTGTTGTCGGCAAAAGCTTGCATTTTCCTATAGTTTTGGGTACAAAAGTGGTATTTTAAAAAGTCATTCGACGAGTAAAGAAAGCACTCCTTTTATAAAAATCGATACGAAGATGAATTCCTGGACGATTTTATAGGTTGCGATTTGAATTATATCTTTCTCCCGATACATGGAAAATATGGGTAAATGGAAAGCTGTTAGTAAATACTAACCCCCGTATTAATAAACGCGGAATAGCTATTCCTCGTTTTTTTAATATGGCGGCAATTGTTTCTAATGTTGGTGTAGATGAATCTTTAATAAATTTTGAATAAACCATAAAGAGAAGTATTGAAAAGAATTGAGAAAGGAGAGAATGAAAAATGTGTTTAGCACTTGTAGCCGTTTTAATAATACGGGGGTAAGGATGAAAAGTCAATGAAAATTATGTAACCTTTTTATGAACCGTACACGAAAAAGCAATAAAAAAGCATGCGAATGATTCTCAAAATGTATATTTTGGATATAGGAGTATGTATTATGTTTACGCTTTATCCAAAACTTGGATAGCTTATCTATTAATAATTTAGCAAAAGTGACTTACGACAATTTGAAAAATCGTCATCCCGCTGCTTGTTAGCTGATGAGATACCGCAGCGGTATGACGGTCCGTTACATGATAAAAGGACCTAGAGATACCACAGGTGGGTAGCTATACATGCGCTTGTAGCTCAGTTGTATAGATAGGGATGAGTATCTGTGTTTGCAGCGACAGCCAAGCTGTGCTTAAGGCCCTTCTCAACCCTCTAACTACTTCGAAAGTGATCCAGGAATGCAAGAGCTCTCTGAATGCCGTCGGAAGATTAAATTCTTTGAGTCTGATAGGTGTACCAGCGTGAGGGCTTCAATCAACAATTGGATCTTCGAAGAGCACAACCGTAGATGGCATGTCTCCATTGGATGCAGACAGACCAAAGGTATACTCCCCAACGTAAAGAAAACTGCAACATTTTTGCTATCTCGTAGCAGAAATGACTAGAAAGCTTATTGGCGTTGCCAGCGGGCACTCCTCTTTTGCCAAGCATTCAAGCTCCTTATCATAGCAGCATTTTTTGTCTTTTCTCCGAACATCTGGAAAGCTATAACAAAAGAAGACCGGTAATACAATGGACCGGTATTTAGGTGTGAATGTTCCAGTTGGTATTTTAAAAACCTCCTACAGAAAAAAATGGAGACTAGTTTGGTTTTGGTTTTTTGTAAAAAATTATTATTCTAGGATGCTTTAGTTTTAGTTGTTAATAGCTGCTCTTCTTCTAGTTGAAACTTGTTCTTAAATGCTAAATGTTTTTCCTAAAGATAGAGAACCCTTCATGAAGATTTAGTACTTTAGGTGCTGTTGTGAATGTAGTTGGCAGGTCGCAACCAACTAAACGTGGATATGCTTCCGAGGTGGCGGACCATTTGGCAATGGTCGTCGAAAAGCTGCAAGTATAAAAGTTTTAGAAACCGCTTAAAATCACTGGAACAATTTTTTTTTACTCTCGAGCCTTGCAGGCATTTCAGGAAGCTCCTTGGGTTCTAAAGAGCTATGTTTAACAAAAACTGTCTTATCATGCTATTCACCGACGCGAAACGCTGGACTACATTTGATACTGCTCCGTTTGGTCGGGTCACTGGTGTGGGGGAGTTTCACCTCTGATTCCAGCGTAGCGGACTCGACTTATTTAAATTGAGAAGCACGCGATTTGGTGTGGGAGCTAGGATACGGATGTCGGTGTTGTTTCTTCAAAAATATAAATAAAAATTCATCAACCTCAGGGGTGGAAGCGTGAGCGTACTAAGAAAGCGTGAACTGAAACAGCTAAAATTTAATATATAAAATTATTATTTTTGCTGTTTCCATCTCTGAGGTTGATAAATTTTTTTTATTTATATTTTTGGAGGCAACTGTCAAAATAGTTTCACATTCCAATTGTATCATTTTTGAAGGTAGTTGACAAGAAGGAAATGAAACAAGACGGAGTTGCGGTCGATTCGTTGAACAATGTGAACATTTTGGTCGATTTGTTGCTTCAACAAATCGACCAGTATGAACATCGCCCATCACATTTTAGGTTGATGATACTCGTACATAGTGTTTTTTTTTTTTTTTTTTGATAAGCAAAAAGGCACCACATCTGTTTACAAACGAATGGTTGTCAAAACGCAGTTTAAATTGGACTAGATTTCTGTTTTTACTACTTTATTTTGACACAACTATCAATTAGTTTAGCATCAGCGCAGAATCGATTATCGATAAGAATTTAATCAACCTCTCTTAAGTTCCAATTAAATTTTAATTGAAACTTAACTAATCGACGTCTAAGAGACGTCTTAAGAAAATCTAATAAATACGGCTGTAAGTGTTTGTAGGTTGATGGTGGATTTACATGCATCTGCAAATGCAGATGAAAATCGGAAAAAGACACAAGATGTAAAATTCATACTTGTCTGATAGAGAGGGAATGAACTTCCTAGTTATGGTTGCAGATGAAAAATTATGGAAGCAGATGAACATGTTCATGCATGTAAGCCCAGCATTATGGTGGATTTACATGCATCTGCAAGTGCAGATGAATATCAGAAAAAGACACAAGATGTAAAATTCATACTTGTCTGATAGAGAGGGAATGAACTTCCTAGTTATGGTTGCAGATGAAAAATTATGGGTGCAGATGAACGTGTTCATCTGCAACCATAATTTTTCATCTGCAACCATAATCCTATTCGTCTCTCTTTTTAACTTTTGTGCTTTGTAATCTTCATCCGTCTCCCTTTACTTTTCTGCACTTCCGCAGTTGCAGATGCATGTAAACCCATCATTATGGTGGATTTACATGCATCTGCAAGTGCAGATGAAAATCGGAAAAAGACACAAGATGTAAAATTCATACTTGTCTGATAGAGAGGGAACGCACCATCTGCACTTCCTTAGTTATGGTTGAGGATGAAAAATTATGGGTGCAGATGAACATGTTCATCTGCACCCATAATTTTTCATCCTCAACCATAATCTTATTAGTCTCTCTTTTTAACTTTTGTGCTTTGTAATCTTCATCCGTCTCGCTTTACTTTTCTGCACTTCCGCAGTTGCAGATGCATGTAAACCCAGCATTACTTTTCTACACTTCTGCAGTTGCAGATGCATGTAAACCCAGCATTAATCTGCAGCCATAATTTTATTTTTTTCAAGTGTCTGTATGCCTATTAAAAAAATCAAAATAAGAAAAATAATAAGTAAAATTTTAAAAAGCAATGAAAATTAAAAAAAAAATTGGTTTGACACACAAATATATTTCAATCCCGACCGATTGACACTGAAATTTCACAATTTTATTGCTAGCGCAGTTTTAAAATTTCGAAAGTTGTTTTCCAAATTTTTCTAAATTTTTTCCAAATAGCATACACAAAAAAACGAATTTCGTGTTATAGCCCTGCCAAGTATTCTGTGGTCTTGTTCAACTGCTGCCCCAAGACTTAGCAAACTACGCATTTGCAGCCTTATTTATAAACCCGTATTATCGGCGGATTAAGGTTACTACGAACTTAATACTCCTCTAATACTACAAACCTTATTTATAAAAAAAATACACCAGTATTAGCGGCGGATTAAGCTAATACTGCTTCATAGGAGTATTAACGGAGGATTAAGGTCGCATTAAGGTCTAAATGTCATTTTGTTCAAATTTTTGGAGGAAAAGTGGAAAATTATTTTGGTTTTGTGAATAGTTTTAATTCTTTTTCCGCCTTAACTACGAGATAAATAAATTAATAAATGAAAACTAATATTTCTTGTTTTGTTTTGTTTAATATCCATTTTGGAAAAATTTCCGCCAACCACAAAAAAAACAATCATAATGCTCGGGTTCAACGCAATTAAGTTTTTCAGATAATCTAACTTTTTTTGGCCTCTGATTGGTCAAAAGTCACGCATCAAAAGAAGAACTAAAACTCTTGCCAATCAGAGCCCGAAAGAAGTTAGATTATCTGAAAAAACTTGATGCATTGAACGTGCACAATGGGATTTGTTGACGTTTATAGTAACCAGAGCTATGGATGGGTCATTTTTTTGATGAAAAATTTGACATAAGCAAGTATTAACTAATACGGGTTGGAAAATGTTTTATAAATAAGGATTCGCTCGACCTGGCGTAAGGGAGTATTAAGTGCTAATACTAGTATTAACTAATACCAGGTTGAACCGAGTATTAGTGAAATCTAATAAATGAGGCTGTTGTAGTTTATTTATAATAACGCATTCCAACAGTTGCCTAAATGTGTACAAAAATACTCACTGATGTTTCTAGTTTCTTTAACTTTCAATTGCTTGGCTCGACAACTGGGTCAAAAATCTAATACTTGTGACTTTTGGGCACACTCAATAGGTAAGCGATTGATCTATGCAAATTTCATTAATACAATAGCTTTATTTTGTACTTTGAACAGCAGCTGCAAGCCAATAGTTCAAAATGTCAGATTGTGAAAAAATCATAAAGAAACAACACAAATCCAGCGCAGAATTTTGAAATGCTTTTGCTGTAGACATCGTTTCCCACGGCTTTCGTACGAAATTTTCTCTTTGATGTGGCTCGGCCTTAAGTACCGAAAAAGTGAATACTCCGAAAACAAATTCGTATATAGTTGTTTGTCCAACCTAAAGGTTTAAGTACTTGCTAATGAAACGGTTCAATTTGTTTTTGGTTTTAGTATTAGATTTTTTCAAAATGGTTACTTTGCTTCCCTAGTGAGAATGAAGATGGATAAAGTACTTTGATGAAGTTACTGGTTGCTTGATTTCGGTTACAAATTTAAAATTCTTTGGTCTGTCCCAGAAAACCGAACTTTAATTTGGTTACCAGGTTTAGTTCTTTGAGTTCTTTTGTTTTTGAAACATGCAATCATTTTGCAATAAAATCGAAGCAATTATTTTTGGCTCTTCAAAAGTAAGGTGATTCATTGCATGTTAACTTGTATCTTGTACTTGTTTATTTTCCCCATTTCAAAGTAGAAGTTACATTCGCCGCGAGCACGAATATTAATTCGTAGGGTGACAAGTTTCGTTGCTAGTGGCAGTGATAGTTTGACTTCGCAGTTAATTTATTTGCACGGATTTAGGGAAGGTTTTGATGCGAATATGCATGTGAAACTTTTCCAACGTCATAGTTTATACCAGATATGATTGCTTAGTGCAGCGGAGTTAATTTACGCTTAGGTGGGCTAGACATGAGCTCAATGTGAGCCTGAACTTCAATCAAGATATTTAGTTTAGTTTATTTATTTCAATCTACGAATACATATTCCACAGATTTCGAATAAAATAATAAAAATTAATTCAAATTAATTAATTTTTCTGGCGAACTGTCTAACTTTTGCACCTCAAGCTTGCTAAGGTCTAGCTCCTCTTCCACTTGACATCACCACCTTAGATGGGGTATCGCCCATCTGCGATCTTCTGTAGATGGTTTTCAAAGCCTCTCGTAGAGTTAAAGTGTTGATGTCATCTATTAGATCTGTGTGTCGCAGAAATATTATTTTTTCAATCTTCCTATCAATTCTTTATTTAGTTCCACCAAAATCCGCCCAGTTGTTTCAATGCAAACAAAGAGAGAGACAAAAATCCTTGAGCTCTTTTTACTCTCAAGCTAAACAGATAAAAAAACACATTCCTTTTCGCGACCCACTTAGTGTGAGTCTGCTTCAATTCTTTTTTATTTATTAAAAGAAATTCAAATTTGTTTTTGTACTTTTAACGCTTCGACACGACACTAACCTTCTACATTTATACAAATTTACAAGTTTCATATTTACACAATCGAGTAGAAATAAAAATTGAAGAGAAAAAGAAGTTACATTTTACTCAAACAAACTTGGATAAACCCAATTTTCGATTACTTTCATCGTAATCATCATACAAACTGCCATCTGCTGAGTAGTACACACTCCTCATGTATCCTGGGAATGGTGTTGCCGAATCCAATGCATCACCAGACTCCTCATCAGGAGGTTCGACAGAAACAAATGACACAGCGAAACCCTTCAGTGAAGTACTTTCGTCTGACTGGAATCGAACCAAGAGGGTATCCGAGTAGGAAGTCACTGGAAGTGGTTTCTAAAGTAGACACACATAAGACAAGAGGAAATTAGTATTCTTGTTTGGTTTGGAATCCGTTTTATCAAAAACTCACCCTATTGCCACAGTATTTGCCGTGGTTTGTGTTCTTCATATAGTTTACATCTTCCGTTATCTCCAACGAATCATAGTCGCATCGTTCGGAGTACTCAATTTCGAAGTTGAGAAATGTTATCTTAACACTGCTATCGGGGTCAGCTTGGATGCGCCAATTGCAGTACATGTTACGTTTATATGGTCGACTTCCGAACCTGGGATGTGAATAGAACACCTGAGTCTTGTTGGTTGCGCGCAAATATCCTCCACATTCTGAAAAGATGAAAGTTTTGAAGATGCTTAATGTGAGTGTGTCTGTTTTATCATTTCCTTTTCTTTTCAATTCAGTAAATGAAAAGTCTCTGCTTTTAGTTTTTATACGATGTTGAGTTCATGGAGTGCAAGCGTGGTTGCC
The DNA here is from genome assembly GCA_949752695.1 of Melanostoma scalare. Classification (NCBI taxonomy): domain Eukaryota; kingdom Metazoa; phylum Arthropoda; class Insecta; order Diptera; family Syrphidae; genus Melanostoma; species Melanostoma scalare. The sequence continues at coordinate 228,452,473 of OX456985.1, read as the reverse complement.
AAGTCATTGGAAATAGCGCAGAGTCAAGATTTTTTTGGGTTAAATATTGGTTAAGGTTGAAGGATATGCTTTTTTCCATTTGAAATGGAATGTTCATATTAAGTTCACTCAACTCCAGAACGATCATTGGTATGTATGGTGAACGTGGTGAGTTCATACTCACCACTCAGCTTTGGTGAATATTATACAAAAATAACTGCTTCCAGGTAACAAAATCACAGCTACAGCGAGTTCTACATGAGGACTTGCCTTAGCAATACTTTCCTGCGGAAAATGGAACATATCGACTCCATACCCACCATACTCACCTTATCATTGACAGTGGGAATAGGCAAGGTTTTGAAAAAAACGTTTCACTTCTTATCACTGTCATAAATTGTTCGTATCGTGAGTTCAATCTGTGCACATGGCATCCATTAATACAAAAACAACCTCGACCTCAACCTTTTATTTCATTTTATACCTTCTTCACCTTAAACATAGCAAAGACATGGAGGTCTAGCTCCGTCAAAGTGCACAAGGATAAGATTCAATATTTTATGGTTTTTCATTTCTATAGCTTTACGCAAGATCAACATGAAACACAAGCACAAGCACCATGCAACGTCATATCTTGAATAGAATTTGTATGTGTGTTACTCTTTCTCTATAAACCATCATGAGTTTGTTTAGATTAAAGCAAACTCCCAGATGGATTTACTGAAGATGTGACGTTTGGAAGCACACTACACACTTTGGGGTTGAATGTAACATAAAAGGTGAGCAACAGAAAAAGGATACTCGGTATACGATTATGTGTATGGAGTCCATATTATGCGTTGACGCGTTATAGTGATTTAATGGTGGATATGGCATTCAAAAATATGGTTTATTTTTAGTTTTAAAATACACATAGGTAGCAGTAAAGAGTGACAACTTTAAGTATTATCAAAAGGATTTCAATTCATTGCTTTAAAGCAAAGAAAGCGGATTAATCCTTTGAATGAGGATACTGCCGGTATATAGTACACACTCGTGTGCGTAGTTTTGTAAAGATTGCGTAAGGATGTTATCAAATGGGTCTCGTTAATTAAAGGAAAATATTTTAAGCCCTGGTGGAGGATGTGTTCTTCGAATTGTTACGCAAAGTCCTTAGGTTGGAATTCACAAAACCCGACCATATTTGCTCGAGGTGAGGTACCGAGTAATTCATGAGATGCGGCCTATATATCTAAGGAACATGATTACCATACACAAAACACATACACGCTCAAGGATGTGGTTTTTCTTAGTTTTGAATAAAAGAGGAGAATGGACCGGAACTAGCCATTCCGAGATGAATAAGGGTCATGGTCAATCACTACAAAAGGCATGAGAACTTGAGAACTCAACAAATTTACTAATGTATAAAAAATATTAAGAGAAAAATCTTGAAAGGACGTGGAAAAAGTTTTTTTGCTTTAGCCGCTCGATAGCAAGTTTATGAGCTCAGCTAACTTTTAAGAAAAACTTCCTACTGCGGCGTTCTCGTTTAGAGTAAATAGTTTTTTTTATGTAGCAGGGGGGGCTAGGGTTTTTTATGTAATGTCACCTAGAAATCGTATAAAATCGGCCAATGAGAGATGGCAACAAGCAACGGAAAATTATTAAAAGATTTGAATCGTTGTTGATTACAATAGATCCTCTGCTTTCTTGTTTCCTTTTCTGAACTATAAGAAAACTTTTAGTTATTTAATGAGGATATGGTATTCGATCGGGAAGAAACCCAAACAATAGCAGACCAAAACACTCCCGGTACAGATAAATACAACAACATTTGCATTTCGTTGGACTCATTTAATGGGCATCACAAAACCTAAAGGCCCACCTCCCGCTCTTTGAGATCAACATTGCACCCTCTATTAGCGGATCAGTACTATTCAGCAGGTAAGTGGGAGAAAATTGCAGATTCTCTATTTTTTCTGTTGAATCGCTTCATTTGAGTGTTAAAAAAAAAATGAATAAATAAATGGTACGACACCGCTTGGAGCATCCCCGGGCCCAACAAATTTTTCACAACCATGTCTTGCGAAAGGATGGAGGGACCTGCAGATTCCGAATGGCTAATCAAGAAATGGCAATGAAATTACTATCGGAGGACTTGTAAAACTCCTTACGAAAGATAATTTCCTTTAAAAAAAAGATTTTGTTTTCCCTTGGGATTTGAACTGCGAAACTCCTACGTAACAGGCAGGCATGCAAACCATTACGCCAAGGGCACGACACGGTGTTTTAAAACATACTGAAAATCAAGAATGAATTGAAATTAAAAACTGTAAACTTTTATCAAAAAATGGTTTTTCCACGATTTTTGAACTACGAACTTTATTACGGCATCATCGAGTGAGGGAGTTAAATTTTTTTCTAAAAATTTAATCAAAATTACACAACTCGGTTGTATATATTTCGAATCAAATTCCATTCGATTACTGATGAGAGAATATCAAATTATGTTACTAGATTGCTCGATAGCTTGAGTTTTAGTGCCATACACACTTAATTCAGTCACGTATCACTCGATAACGTGTGCGATAATTCGGCACCTGTTTTGGTTTTGAACTTTGTCTGGCTGTTAAGAAAGTTACCTATACAGCGCCACCACCGATTAAAATGCAGAATGTCAGTAACAGAACTCAAAACGAAATATTTATTCAATATTTATTTATTTCGAGATTTTAAATTTACCCCTACCAGTGGTAAGGAGTTTATTAGCAAAGAGCTAGGACTTGAGCAGCATGTGTTGTCCACCATATTTGGAGACAGTTTCAAATTTAGACCTTTAATCATATCATTTGCCATACTCCAATGAAATAATTTAAAACGTCAGTTAAAGAATTTCGGAAGATGCACATAATGAGAAGGATATTGGCACGCAGCAAATACTCAAGTAGCAAATACTTGTAATTAATCGAACTCGTTTATGATGCTTAAATTGATTCTGTAGCTAAGAAGTAAAATGAATGTTACTTCTTCTAATTCATACGAAGCTTACGGAAGTAACACCCCAATAAAAAACAAGCCGAGGGAAATCTCAATAAAATTCGGGTATGTTCTGGTATCAAACAAGCCCCTAAACGATATGTCAACGATTTTCCAAAATGACTTTAGCTCTAATGGTGGAATCTCGTCCTTCGACTTTATGCATTTCACAATTTTTGACATAAGAACACTAAACTGAAACCATAATGCCAAGTGTTTGGTTGATTATGGCACTGCAGGTCAAACATCAGACTACGATGGCTACGCCATGTAGAGCGGATGAACCCAAACGCTCCGGCTCGTCGGATTTTCGAAAGCACATTGCAGGGAAGTCGCGGAAAGGGAAGACCTCGTCTTAGGTGGCGCAATCAAGTGGAAGAAGTCCTCAACCAACTTAGAGTGCAAAACTGGAGCGAGCTCGCCCGAAATCGAAGTCGTTAGAGAAGGATGTTTGTTGGGGCCTCTGTTCACCCCAAATTGTAGTGCCAACCTTAGTAAGTAAGTAGGTCAAACGTTTTAAATAAATTGTGTAGTGCCGGTATATTAACAAGTCACTTCAAAGATCTCGAGATTTATTAAGTGAAAAAAAATTTTATTAAAAGACCTCAATCCAAGGCGATTCCAGTTTGGAGTTAAAGTAAAAAGTAACACAAGGTTCACCTCTTATCGACGTCCTACACTACAACTTTAGTTAAGACAAGACTTCAAATCTTTGCTGATTTTTCAATAATATCAATCAAAGAGCTGTGTTTTCTAACAACTCGACTAAATATGGCTACAATTTTTGATTAAGTTTAGCAAAAGCTTTCAGTTTCTGCTTTATAATTTGACAGCGAGCAAAGAATACTGACTTGGAAGGATAAAAGCGAAGCCCATTCCGAAATAATTCTTGGATGCGGATAGCCGCCAAAAAAAAAATACGATTGTTTATGTCCAAGCACCGAAGCAACGCAAAATAGAAGAAGGATAAAAAAAGCCTTAATCTGTTGAAACTGAAGACATCAAATTAATAAATAAATCTTTTGATCACGTGGGTAATTCTGTTCCGGTTCCGGCGTTCAGCTTTTCTGCCTGAGCACATTGGTGAAGTTGGAAAAGAAGCCTGTAGCCCTGTCAAAAGTATAAGTTAATCCTGTAGCGGGGTTATAATGTGCAGCAACAACTTCTATTTCTGAAGCAATAATTTCATTGTTTTCAGGAAGAAAGTCTCACTTATAGTTTCGTTTGTTTTGCAAAAGAACTAGAATAAATCTTCCATCTTTTATACCAAGTACTTAAAATTCTTTTCTATTTGAGACTCCGCACAATTTATTGGCTGCAATTTCAGCAATAGCAATGCACGTTACTCTGATAAATTTGTATGCCGGCTAAGAACCCCATCAAACTATTAGCTGACTTTGTCTCTGGAGTGTGCGGAGCTCTTAACCGTTTGAACAAAAAATTCAATTATTATTCGATTTTTCCCTATCCACTTATTCAAAAAAAAGTTCATCTATACAGTTTAGCTCAACTTGAGAAAAAGTCTTTAAAAAATCAGTCTCTACTCTTTCCAGCTTAAAAAATAATCAAAACTCCATTTAACCACTACATCTAAGACCCCGTCATGTTTCATTTTTTTTTTTTTTTTTGAGTAGCGAAAAATCCATTTCCTTTTTATCCTCCAACACGTTTCAGAAACTTAAAGAAAAAATTGTCCAACTCACAACGACCAAAAGACTTACCTGTTGAATAAGTTGCCATAAATCCTTTCTTCTGCAGCCCAGCATCAGTTTTCAGCACCATAAACATTTCATTTGTGGATGCCAACACAGCGTAGGGTTCTCTGCCACCACAATATACTCCCAACGTTGAGCTGTTCTCCGATCTGCCATCGTGGATGGCAACAGAATCATAAATGCATTCCTGAATATTCAAAAACAGAAAAGAGAAGAGAGAAAATAAGTAAAAAAAAAAATGGGAAAAATGTAAAGTGGTACAGAAATAGAAATCTCGCATGGATATCACGAACTTTATTGAATATTATACAAGAGATCCTGTGTGCGAGAGTATAAGAGTCACTTTACCTGATGATTCTCCACCTCGAATTCGTGAAAAGTTAACTGGACGCGATGTCCCAGGACTGTGGAAAAATGCCAGAAGCAATATGTGTTACGGGGATATTCTTCCGGATAATTGGGGCTATGGATGACCCCATACGGATTGGTTATTTCAAATTTGCATTTGGTTTCGGTACAGTTGTGGCTATCGTCATCCAGAGTGTAACCATTACGGCAACTACACCTGTATGAACCGAGGGTATTCTGGCAGTGGTGATGGCAACCGGCATTGTTCTCACTACACTCGTCCTTATCTATATGAAAAAAAAAGAGAATAAAAAATGAAAAAAATGTATAATCCTGTTTTCGTTTGGCATCCAGATAAAGAAATGAACTAAAAAGTGTGACCAGATATTATATTTCTTTTTGATACAGAAGTCTCCATTTTGAATTTTGTTTAAAGTCAAATGTGTCACGAACTGAAAAGAAGCATTCCTAGACAAAGAAAGGCACTTCGTATCTAAGAACCCCGAGTTGATGGAGACTTTAAAAACTTTTTTATATCAGCGCGACATCTTCGAAAGAAGATTTATCATAACTTCATTGTGTCAAATCAAGCGAATGCTTTTTGAACAGACAATTTTTTCGGTGAAGATTATTTTTTGACAACACCAACCTGGTCACACTTTCAATTTCATATGACTCATAGGAAAAACTACTCACCTACGTGATATAAAGCTGAGAATCCAGTCCGTTGCACAGATTTATCAGAAAAAAACTCCAACCGCAGGATGTTCTGCTCTGAATTTATAATTGGTGGAATCTCATGGCCACAAAAAACTCCTATCTTCTTAAGGCGATTACCCTTAAGCTTCGAATAGATAGTCAGATAGTCGTAATTGCATTCGCTGTATTGATATTTCGTTCCTTCCATATCAAATTGTGTGAAGTTGAGAAAAATGTTGTGATTCCTTGGTGCAACTATTTCCCAAACGCACTCTTTTTCCAACGGATACACATCGGGATATTGGGGAGACGTTAATGGGCCAGTCTCAGAGGTAGCATTGATTATTCCGCCACATGCATCTGTTCGTATAAAAAAAAGACAAAACAAGAGTGGAATTCATTTATACGTAAATCTATTTCTAATCTCGATTGCAATTACCTTCACATGATCTGCCATCCATTTGCAGTTCATAACCAGCGAAACAGCCACACTGATAGCTCCCCAGCGTGTTGATGCATTCATGCTGGCATCCATGGTCACTGAATTTACATTCGTCCACCTCCTGCATGAATAGTGCTGAAAATCCAGCTTTTTGCACTGAACTATCCGACACGAATTTTACATACATTTGATTGGAATTAGTCCTGCGAGAATAATTAAACACGCAATGTGAGATAGAGATTTAGAATAATCACTGTTGAGGGAGCCTATATTGTGTATATGTATATTGTTCTATGGTCCTTTTGAACCGTTTTACTGTGTTGAAGTACTCACTTAATGTTCGGTGGAAGCTTGTAGCCACAAAAGACTCCAATTAGCTCGGAATCGGATCGGTTGCCATCGCGTATTTCTACATAGTCATAGATGCAATTGTCGTGGTTTTCTATTTCAAAGGATTGGAACTTAAGGGCCACCTGGTGATTCTCTGGTACGGTAATTTTCCAAACACAGTCCTTATCGGGTAAATATTCAACGGGATAATTTGGTGAGTCGAGGCGACGTTCATCGTTCAGTTCAATATCACCACCGCAAATTACTAAAATCGAAATTAAATTGGCTTTCCACGGTTAGTTTTGTGAGTATTGTTAATTGCTCTGTTATAAAATTGATGATTATATATATTTTATTTCACCATTTATATTTTGAATCATTAGCAGTGAATATAAAAGTTCATAAGAGAAGTACTCCACAAATGTTTTGCAAATCCTCAAAATATTTGTGTTAAAATTTCTCTAAAAAGTACGCATACGCCAGAGTGAATTCAAGGGAGCTACATTTCTATTAATTAATATCGACAGGTGGTAAAAACGCTCTTATGAATGGTACCAGTGGCAGTCAGAAATATTTGAAAAGAAAATAGAAAGAGAAAGATGCAAACACTAGGATCAGCTTCTTTCTGTGTTGTGCTGAATTAAGCAGGCACAATAACTGTGTTTTGTCATGTCTTTTGGTGGAAAAGTTTGGTATTTTCTTATTGCACACAAGCTCCGTGATTTTCAGCTGCTCTCCTAAAGCGAACTTTTCAGTAAGTTTCGGTTATCATTCGTCTCTATTCATGGTGAAAGACTTCACCATCATTGGATGTACAGGAACGATAAACTAACGAAAAAAAGCAAAGAAAATCATCATTTTTTTAGTGTACCAAGCTGCTCCAAAAACACTGAGACCACCTACCATATGATCAAAATTAATCCAGGAGACCATCTTGTTACTCTTCGAACTTGCAAGGAAAAACTGTGTCATCCTACATTTGATTCCAGCAAAGAAGCACTAAGATGATAAAGAGAATGCAGACACTCACGCAAAAGACGAAACCTCTAAGACATTCATCAATCCAGAACCTTTCTGTTTTGCAAAAAAGATTCAAAAATACAGCTAAAAACATAGATGCCTACAAGGAAGTTTGGCATAACGCCTCTAGTCAAACCTGACGAAAGTTTTTAAATACACTATAAAAAAATATCAAAATTTCTATTAAACTATCACAGAAAACTCCACAAAACTTATACCAAACTATTATCCGGCCACTGTTAAAAAAAAAACACTTCCACCTAATAAGGCTGCAAGCAGGCCATAGGCCTAGAAAGAGAGGAAACATCTCTGCACGTAATAACGACCAGCTCTACAAAACTAGATGATAGCTATTGAAGCACCATGAGGTTTTCAACTCAAATGACTGCAATAAACTCGTTTCATTAGATTGACCAATAGAAAGCAAATTTACATTTTCTGTCCGAAATGACCGAGTAGTATCATTTTACAAGAACTAACATGAGCAAAAGTAAACTACTATAAAAAAAACTCGTTTTAGATCGGCTAATAGAAAACGCCATTTAACCCAGAGGTTCGTGCTTTGAAGCCCAACAGAGGTAAAAATGTTTTTCCGAAGGTATCGCCTTTAGCTAGGAATTGACAAATCATCCAATAGTAAAATTCATTGGAACTAAAATCGCTTTCTCGTTCGGAACTGGCAAAAAAATTTTAGATCCCCTCCATTTCCTCACAAAGCATGGTTGAAAGAAATGTACTAGGTCCTTGGGCTCCTGGCTCTGTTGCGCCACCCTATTTATTTTTAATAGAAAACGCAACTAAATTTTCCATCAGAAGAGAGAACCGAGTGGTTTCACTTTAAACGAACGAACTTACACGAGAAACACGATGTGTTCTTACACCTCAAATGACTCCAAAATTCGTTTGAAACGAACGAACACGAGCTACACGATCCTTTATTTCCTCAACTGACTAGTGAATGCTCGTGTTAGTATGTATAGGACACCAACACGTGCTTTATACACGTCCTAAATCATAAGCTAGCCTGAAATACTTACTGTAGGTTATTTTTGAAACAACACAACTAAGTAACCCAGAATCACTCGGCCAACGGTATGCCCACAGAAGTGAATTTAACTATTGAACTTGAAAAAACATACAGTTGGTTTCGATAATTGCTACTTTTTCTTTCCTGAACCTCAAAAGCATATTCATTTCTGTTACTCTTACGTTATTTTGCATAAATCAAACACTCATTTTACAATCATTTCAGTCTACTGACCATAAATTCAATATCAACATTTACGCTTTTGTTCCCATTTGACTTCATAGTTTACACTCACAATTTTAAACCACCTCACACACGCTTTATTATTAAAAACATATTTGAAATTTAAATTATTTTCACTTCCATCATCCATCACATGAATTCCATCACAAAATCAATTTATCTGTTTGGCTATCACATTTTACTGGCCAACTAGAATCCAATTTCAATTTCAATACCGCACCCATGTAATCGAAATTCCATAACTTGCTTAACACACGATTTAATTAAAAATAAAAAAGTTCCAACATCACCTAATTCGTATTACAAGCCAACAGCATGTACTAACTATTCAGCACTGGTTTCCACTCAACCTAACAATGTAAACGAAGTAAGACTCATGCCGATGTAATATTAGTTGCACCATGGCACCATCAATAACCAATGTTACCATTATCATAAATTGGCATTTTTGGTTGCAGAAAGCTCAGTTTTTTTTTTGGGGTGGAGAAAAAGGGATGTGGGTTTGTAATTTTGTTCACATTTGGTCATATTTTGAACACACACTACACTAAGGGTAGACTTTTTTTCTCCTCAGTCTCTTTCTTTGTCGACGATAATGGGTCCCATTCAATTCTGCAAGGGATGTATTCGGTTTTATTTTATTTATTTTTTCGAAGTCGCACATTCAGCAAGGGTTACCTTTGGCTAACGTTCTGCCTATTCAGTGTTTATATAGATTTTTTTTTGGGCTTTCCTCTTCTTTTTTTGTTTGTTTTTGGTATCTGTGTTTATAAACTTGACTTTTATTTTAGCCGAGAGTGATAAATTTCCGGTGGATGATGGGATTTACCACATATGAGAGGATGAAAGTGTCTATTTCTATTGAAAAGTGATTTTTTTTTATCCTGGAATTTCGTATTATTGTGGGGAGTTTTTGCACACCAAACAGTCGATGTTCATTCATACTTGTGTGATTTTTGATGACTTTCTGATAGAGGGAACTTTCACCTGATGTGTTTCAGTATTAATAAATAATTTATTTATTTATTTTTCATTTTGAAAATTTTGATACCTCAGCAATTTTTCGTAATAAAAAGATTTTCATTCAAATAGGAAAACGGTGGTGTAAGACATGTTCACTCTCCACTATTCCATATACCTTTTTTCAATGAATAGCTATGAATGACTTTCTTAAAAATTCTGAGAACATCTTTTTACGTTTTTTATGCATTCTTCGGTAAAGGCTGTGTTTGGTGGAAAAAGAGTTTTAGGGCCCGGCCACGATAAAGCGGTAGAAACAAATAGACAGAGTAAAGGCACCGCATCCTCAAAAGGTTTGCAAAATTAAGTCGTTTTTGCGTTTGTATTCATTTGTCTGTTGTTTGATATCCTCGGCTTTGGAACCCTCAAATGCAAACTACAACAACAAAAATATTCCTGGTCAAAATATTTGTCGATCCCTGGCAAGTGGTCTCTTCAGAAAAATTTGCTTTTTTATGAGAAAACAGGTGAATTGTTCGAGAAATTGTAAATTAAAAACAATAAGTTATGTTCATATCCAACTTCATTATTATGATTAATCAAATTTAGTGCAACAAAAAAGTCATACAAGTTTTTGTGGAAATCGAGGTTAATTTTGTAACGCTGCTCTTTTTCATACAAAATATTGCTGTCCAAGAATACATTTTTACATTTTTTACTCTGTCTCTCTTTTTTTCTCTCTCTCTGTTTCTTTCGATTTCTATCTTTCTTCCCTCTTTCGTATTATCTTGGTGGCGTACCCTACAAGGGATTCATAAGGGTGAAGCTGATAAGTCGGAGGGCAGTGATCCCTTCGAAATCACGATCTTCGTCACACCAAATAAGAAATAAATAGCGTTGCGCAACTGAGCTTTGGAAATATCGGGTCTAACGCATCTCTGGGACCAACAATTTTCCGCCGTCTGCCAACGACTAAGTTTTAAATCTTGGAGGACTTGACGACTGCTCTCGAAAAACGATATTTGCAACTACTAAAGGTTCTTAATAAAGATCTAGGAGACTTTACACCTAATGCATTTTATGGGCCTAAAAGTTATAAAAGTTAGTTAGTTATATTTACCGATTCCAAAAGGTTGAATTGAAAAAACACTTTTCTTGGTCGTGTAATTACGCTCGGATGACTTGACAGCTTCTTTGCGAAAGGAAACACGCTTGCAAAGCAGTAAAACGCATAGTATTTAAAAAGTAACGTAGTTCTTGTATTGATACAATTGTGGTTTAAGGTATTGCTGGAACCTGAAAACTGCATTTACTTATAATTCAAGTGAATTACGAAAAGTGTAAAAAACCTATGTAAGGCAAATGCACAAAAACTTTCTCTTCTAATTTAAATTTTTTTAATTTTTTAATCTTGGTGGGGGCAAAACCCCCATTTATTCGGCTTAATACAAGCTAATTCTTAGTCTAAACTTAAAAACTAAGAAACTTATAGCTAACGTTAATCGGGAAGATGATTTAGAAGATGGAGTTTTAGGCAAGGGGTGCTGGGGTTGAAGTCAAAACTGTTAAAACTCGAATTAACATTACTCAGCATTCGGGACATAGGTTCATTTGAGCCATATGACGTTCGATGAGGAAGTATCACGAATCTTATCAACTGGTGAAATGGTTTGGCTGTGAAGGAGATAGCAACGGAGAGGAGATTTGATGCGCTTAACAGTGAAGGTAATAGATTGACATTTGGAAATGTTCAATTCCAAGCAGTTTTTAGAACACAAGATGGAAAAGTTGTCGAGGTGTTGTTGAAAATGAATAGAATCGGTAGGTGAAGAAATGATCTTGAAAAACTTTGTGTCATCAGCGTGGAGAGAAATAAGGGAATGGTGAATTCGAGATCATTAATAGTAAGAATGAAAAGAAGAGGACCTAAATGACTGCCTTGGGGGACGCCAGAGGTAGCTAAGAAAGGGCTTGACAGGGAAGATCTAAAACGAACACTATGGTAACGGTTTTCCAAATAAGAAGAAATCCATCTCAATAAAATGGGTTTGAAGCCGGAGGTGGACAGTTTAAAAAGAGATTTAAAAAAAAAAGGAAAATTAGTCTATGGGAAATTTTATCAAAGGCTTTACTAAAATCTATTGAAATAACATCGACTTCTTTTCCATTTGCTAAGGCAGAAAGGGTGAAAGAGACGAATTCAACAAGATTAGTGGTTGTTGACGAGCCTTTGAAAAAACCATGTTGTCGAGTGGAAATGAGAGATTTGCAGTGAGAACTCAAAATTTCACACAAAATGCGTTCGAAGATTTTGGGCATATACGAAAGTTTTGCTATTAGACGGTAATTTTCATCATCGAACTTTTGGCCTTTTTTGTGGATAGGGGTTAAAAAAGAAGTTTTCCATATTTGAGGAAATTAAAGAAAGATTTTTGAAAGGGTTAGAAAAAGCGAAGACGAGCATTTCTTTAGTAGTATGGCAGGGATATGATCAGGACCAGGTTTAATGGACATAATCCTACTCTTACAAGTGGCTTTCGACTTGCAAACTTGTAGCTTTGTGTGGTTATTGAAAACACAAATCCACATTTTCTAAAAAAAAAAAAATGGCCAGATATATAAGCGGTGGTCCTGCGTAATGATTAGCATGTCTGCCGGGAAGTTCGTGGTCCGAATCCCAGCAGGAACAAAAAATGTCTTTCGATGGGAATCGCCTTTCGCGAGGAATTTGCAAGTGCTCTGATAGTAAATTCACTGCCTTTCTCAATTAGAAGGTAGGTCCCCTCTTCCATAACTAGTCATGGTTGAGAGAAATACGATAAGCCCCAGGGCTCACCGCGCTGTTGCGCCACCCTATGTATGTATATGAGCTATTCTCCACCAAAATGTTATCACCGGAAGCTATTCAAATCATAGTGAGGTATTGTTTCGTAGAAAAAAGTGTTTGGTTTTGTTATTTGAATTCTGGCGATTATTCTACCACTTGTACAAAGTTATTCTGAGTTAAAATAAAGAACAAATCAACTGATACTTTCCGCGGATACAAATTTGGAATTTTAATTTCGCTCCTTAAACTTTACCCAGAGCTGACCCAGGAGTTTCAAAAAACTCTATGCCCAGAAGCCACCACATCCCTGTCATTCAACGAAAAATGCCATTTGACAGCCCTGATCAAGCTTGCTCCAGCAAAAACATAGTGCTACTTAAGGGCGAGTTGAGGGCAAATCTAATGTAGAATTTGCATTCGAAAAAATTCCACGAAAATGAATTTCGAAGTATATATGAATGTTCGTCTAATAAGATCTCATTTCTTCCAAAGTTAAAGAAATTTGAGCTGAGTCTCTACCTTAAGGGAGTGAAAAAATACAAGTCGACAAAAACTGAGAATTCAACGTAATTAAAAAAAAATTGATTCTTTTTCCATAAAAAAGACGCCCGAAAAGGTACAAATTTTCTGCATTAAAATCAATTTGTATCTGTGCTACTCACAGAAACTGAGATATTTAATTGAAACTTAAATCAAGAACGTTCATCACAATGCCAATTTTTGAAGTTTTTAGTTATGTCTACTTTCAAAACTCCTCCCGATGGTAAAAAAAACTGACGTGGGGTGCGATGCAATCTACTTGGGCAACCATCTTGAATGAACTCGAATCCAATATGCTTGACTTAAGCCTGTGAAGATGACGAGGACACTACAGAAACGAGACAGACCACTTCATCTTTCCCGGAAAAAACCGATTGAAAGCAGATCAATATTTCAAGCTACTTACCATGAAAGCACCTCGTGATTTCCTTTTTTTTTTTAATCCATAGAGCTAATTTTGTTCTAACAAAACCCCAACACGTAAACCCCACCCAACTTTGGAAGAGTAAAAGAGCTCATCAAAGGGAAATTAAATCCCTCTTTTCGTTCAAAGTTTAAGCAAAGTATTATTCAACTTTATTCAAATAAATTTTTTGTGTCTCCCTCAAGCCCATTTAAAAGTTAAATTAGCAAAACAGAAGCCCGTATTCCAAATACGTATTGTATTTCCTGGAACATACGAGCCATCAAAAGAAAACAACATACACACATGACAACCCTTACCGTGCGCTTTAAAAAAAAAATAATCGAAATCTAAGTCTTTATCCTTTTTTCGAATCCTAAAAGCAACCTTTTTACTCCCCAATTTACACAAAACATCTCTCTCCGCCTTAAACATATGTATTTGCATGCACACATTAGAAGATAAGAACTGCTTAACTTACCTTCGAAATCCCCGATGAATCCTCTAAATCCCTTAACAACATTATGATTCACGTAGGTAATAAGCATTCGACTTGAATCAGTTTGAATCACTTCCGACGTTGCATTACCGCAAATCCTTTTAATTACGGGTGATTTGTGCCAATATCCGTCGCGTATCTCTAAATAATCCTTTTCACAGTTCACCGATTCTAAAATATTCTATAAAAACCGAATAAAAAAGGGGGAGAAAGACAAATCCTTTAAATTCTTCATTTGCTCAGATAAAGTTGTTCACATTTTCATTTGAAATATAAAAATATAAAAACACTTACCAACTGATGAATCCTGAAAATAATTCTTTCACCATTGGTTGCGGTTACCCGCCATTCACAACGTTCGGGTAGCAAAACGGCGGTGGTGGCGGCGTCAATCTCATCGTTGTCTTCTTTACTCCCTTGATCAGCGTAATAGAATTGCGGTGACACTATGTCACCCGAGCTTTGCTGAAAGGTCTTCCCACAAGCCGAACATCTGTACAACAAGTTCGCTTGGGCAATGTCACCCCTGCTTAGCTTTAACCTCTGGCCAATTTCAATGCGGTTTTCGATGGTCTGTCCAATTGGCAAAATCGTGTCCAAATACAGACTCTTGGAGAACGTATTCTTGGCATAGTGCATAATTGAGTTGTAGTCGTATGGCTGGCCCAATGAGTCCACATCCTCAGGTGTAAGTACATTGAAATTGTATTCTTGGCCTTTCATAATATTCGCTCGATTTATGATTATGTGCTTGTCGCGGTCAGTGCGGGTATGCTCGTGCCAAAACCCTATCACATGACCTAATTCATGTACAACGATGCCAAATTTTTCACAATTACGCCCAATCGATATGGACTGACGTCCGTTTCCACGCTTGCCAACATATGAACAGCATCTATGGTAAAAAAAAAATGAATTGGAGGCGTTCCATTTAATGTGTGTAGATACACTACTTGTAGTGATGTGAACTTACCCGCAATTTTTTACTGTGAAAAAGATGTAGTTGGGATGTAGCTTGGGATCACGTTCAACGAACTTGATGCAAGTGAAGTTCTCCCAATGTCGCATGGCTTGTTTGAAGAGTGCTTTATGGGTGCCACTGAAAACACGGTCAATTTCATATGGAATAACCCCATAATCCCATATGCGGTCCTTTTTGGCAGTGACAGCACGTGTATTTCGTGTTAGACTTGTGCTTCTTTTCGGTACATGCGGTTGCCTGCAAATGGAACCAACAAAGTTTAGTACTATAAAGTGTCTTGCAAATGTTGACACTGGTTCGTTCAGTTCAGTAAGCGAGACTAGGCAATATACACAAAGATGTTATGATAGCAAATTGAGGAGAAGAGAGAGTGGAAAACGAGTTGAAATTTACTACCAAAGTTAAGATGATAGAAAAACATAGTCTAATGGTTTTGAGTTCAATTTAAGTTTTATTTAATAAGAAAATAAGTAAAGTTGAAGAAATATCATGAAAACTTTGAATAACATGTACGGAAACTTCGAATTATACTCACGCTAGCTTAGGATTCTTCTTAAGGGTCTTGGTTTTCTTTTTTAAGTGTCTCTTCGTTAAACGTTTCCTGCTTCTTCTGTTCTTCGATTTTATTTTGCGCCTGAAATTGAATTTGAATAAAAGTAAATTTAAAATAAGTTTAAAGTAAAAAAATACAATAGTTTTAGTTTTTATTTAATTTCTGGTAAAAATCAAGCAATGCACTTCATTTGTGCAGGGACGGGAAGCAATTACTGCGCTTGCCTACTTTTGGACACTAAAAGTGCAATTTAATTGATTTAAGGGGGAGGGGGGTGTAGAGTTAATTCGGTTGAAAAAAGACATATTTTTAAGATTTTCTTGTGGCGCAAAGGGTAGTGTTCGTTTACTGAAAATTTAACGTATACCTAATAAATTAACATTTGAACAACAGTCTCCTAAATTGGCATTGCTAAATATTCAAAATTGAGGGAGTGAAAATTTAACTCCGGAGGCGTCTGGAAAAAAAGTTGGTTTGCGGTTTGCCAAAAAAGAATCATAAAAGTATGCCGAGTTAACTTTACACTTCCCCCCTGCTTAAGGCAGTGTAGAAAACCTTTCAAAACCTTACACAAAATGCAAAAGTATTAAAACCTTCCTTAAAGTTAAATTTGCATCATAAAATCGAGCCAGTCAAGCTCTAAAAATGAGTTAAAAATAGTTTTGTCTTCAATTCAAAGTGTTTAAATTCATCAAATTATAAAATAACAAATTAATTCAAATAAATACACGAATAGTATTGCAACACACGCACTACAATTCGCTTTCACAAAACGAAAATTCAATTTGCTATAACTTTCTTCACATTTCTGCCTTTTGAAAGATCTTGGGCAAGAGTGCGCAGCACATTATAGGCATTAACACTCTCAACGAGGACGTTATTGAGGCTCCACATGGGCTGAGGACAAACATATTATTCCGGAAAATAAGTTCGGTTTTAAGGCGGGTCGTGATACCATACATGCCGCGTCTGAACTAGTAGCTGATATTAAATGGAACAAATTTAAAAAGCAGTGCACGGGTGCATGTCTGGTTGACTTGGAGATAAGGCATTCGTAACCGTTTGCGTATGGTTAGACGGCCTTTTCTATAAGTTGATCAGGTATGGCATGAGTAAACCACTGCTATAAATTCTTAATGACATGCTTAATGGTAGAACTTTTGTTGTCAAAAGTGGCAATATAACTTCTACCAGAACTTTGAGCATTCAGATCGGTCTGCAACAGGGAGCTGTGAACTTGCTTTTTTTATTTAGCATTTTTACCTGCGATCTAATTTTTACTCTTCGCCATGCTATAGTGTACGCTGACGACCTGATTGCGTACAGAAAAGGTCCAAAGATCGAAAACATCAGAAGTCTCTTGCAAAGTGACTTCGACAAGATTCAGCGATATTGCGATGACTGGAAGTTGAAAATCAATTTTCAGAGAACGTAAACAAATGTGTTTAGAACTTCGTTGGCTCGGGCCTCATGGGATACGAGAAAGAACTGGCGAAAATACAAAAGTAGAGCGACAGGGACAACAAACGACGCCATATTTCTTGCCGCTCTTTTGACATTTCTCTTCAATAAAGGTTGCCATTTCATGATGGAAAGATATACGAGCCAACAACGAGTCGAAATCATTAAAATTTACTACCGAAATTCGGAGTCAGTGGCCTCAACGTTAAGAGCGCTACGTTCAATTTATGGTCGTCATAATCGTCCAAGCAGATCAACAATTGAGCGTCTAGTGGAAAAATTTAAATCCACAGGTACAGTACAAAATTTCCGTGCCAGTGAGACAAAGAAGTGCCTCTAGTGTCGAGAATATTGCTGCCGCTGAGGCTTCAGTTGCAGAAAGCCCAAATGTGTCTCTCACACGTCGTTCTCAAGCGTTGGGCATCTTTGTGACGTCGTTGTGGTGAATTTTGGGAAAAGATCTTGGCCTACATCTTTACAAGATTAAATTGACTCAAGAACTGAAGCCGCTTGACCACCAGAAGCGTCGTATGTTCGTGAATTGGGCTGACCAACAACTTGAAAATGATTCGGATTTTCATCGAAAAATCATCTTCAGCGATGAGGCTCATTTCTGGCTGAATAGCTTCGTCAATAAACAAAACATGCGGTATTGGTCAGGCAGCCATCCACACGTACTCCATGAGTCATCATTGCATCCCGAAAAAATTACGGTTTGGTGTGGTTTATGGGCCGTCAGCGTCACTGGGCCGTACACCGTACTTCTTTCATGATGATCAAGGCCGGCACGTAACTGTGACTGGGGATCGCTACCGTTCAATGATAACCGAGGACATGTGGTTCCAACAGGACGGCGCCACAAGCCACAAAGCAAATGTCACAATCAATTTATTGGAAACCAAGTTTGGAGAACGTGTTATATCACGAAATGGTCCAGTCGCTTGGCCACCTCGGTCGTGCGATTTGACGCCGTTAGACTATTTCCTGTAGGGCTACGTCAAGTCTATGGTCTATGCCAACAAGTCAGCATGAAATTGCAGCAGTAACGGCCGATTTATGCTTGAAAACCATCGAAAATTTAGTTCAGCGTCTGGACTTCGGGAAGCGTGCCCGTGGTGACCATGCAAAATAAATCGAGTTTCATGCATAATGGCATCGAACGTACTTTCCCAGAAATAAAAAATTTCATTAATATCCAAAACTGTTTTTGTTTTATTTAAAAAAAAACTTTTGTAGCGCTCTTATTGAAAAACCCGACAGTAGTCAAGTACCTCGGCCTCTCATTATGACCAGGTCTAGAGAAGCTTTTGCTCTGGCAAAACAACTACTTCACAGCAGACAACTTCATAGCAGTGAAAGTGATTTGCTACATGGCCCAATGATTGTCTATGGGTGCCCTGTGTGGTTCAACGTTACAGCTTCTCAAATAGAAAAGATCCGGGTGTTTGAGAAACAGTGCCTGCGTACCTGTCCTGGATTACACAGAACACCAGAGTCGGAGTACAAAAAATATTATCCTAACGGGGTTATTTTTAAAAGGGCTCAAATAAACAGAATCGACAACTTCATAATAAAACTGACTAGTGGTCACACTGCACCTCGTCTATAATGGCCTGATATTTGAGGCTTATTACCCCAACACTGAATATATGGATAAAAACGCTCTTCAGTGGATTTGCTTCACCGGAGGCTTTCCTTTATTTTGATATGGAATGGTTGATTCAGGATAGATTGGCGGTTCCGCTAATCTACCACGTCTTCCGTAAGTCCGTGGAACGACGCCGACGGCTCCTTTATAACCGAGACGTCACCGCAGTAGGTGGAGATCTTGAAGAGCTCCTTCGGTTTAGTAGGGCGGTTTCAGATCGCGATCCACGGAACATTATTAAAACGTCAAAACTGATCTGGTGGTTATCGGAGCAACAAATTACAAGGGGAGAAGAGGAGGAGTAGGATTTAAGAACTTTCTCGAAAAGTCAAAGTTGAAAATAATAATTAAAAAAGAAAGAAGTGGAAACTTAACCAAACTCAAACTTATTGGGCTTATTGACTAAAATCTAAAAAAAATCATCGCTTTTATCCACCCACATTGGTCGATTTATTGAAACCTCGTGCGAATAAAGCCACTGTTGTCTTGTTGTAATTCTCTGTTTCACCAATTTGTCAGTATATTGACTTGTTGTCGAACAATGTAATCATTTTGGTCGATTCGTTGCTTCAATAAATCGACCAATGCGAACTTCCTCTAATTGTGCCAGTCTGTCTGGCACGCTTTTGACTATTTTTTTTCTCTAATTGCTTTGAATTGATTAATTAATCCAGTTGCTTGAAATTCAGAAAGAGGTGGGAAGGCATTGATGAACTGGTGTTGAAATTTTTTTTTTCTCTTTTTGACATTTTCTGCTTCGTGATTTTCGTAAAGGACAAAACCATCATATAATTTCCAACCGAATTTTGGAAAAAGACCACATTCAAAAAGAAATTTAAAAATCAACCATAGCAAAAATCTGTTCTGAATAAACTCAATTCTAAAAATAATTACTTTTACTACATTTCAAAACATACTTCAAACCATCCTTCCAAAGAACACGTGCCAATCAATTCTGAATATCGTCTTCGATTGTGTACCTACCTGTAAGCAAATGCTAGGAAAAAAGGGTTCAAGTGTAGGTACACCCTTCTACCAGTTATCGTTAACTACAAGTATATAAATGTAAATCTATTTAGCCGATATCATTACTAAGTTCTGGGTAATTCCCTCACACTATAAACATCTTATTCAAAAAGCATCAAGGAAATCCCAAAATTTTTCCACAACAATAAAATTGGCGTCAGGTAAAAATAGAAAATCGTGATGTACTTAAGAATATATACATGGGACTACTGGGAAAACCGTAATAAATCATGAATAGAATCTAAGACGACTTATAATAACAAAATCTACCCACACATCCATCCGAGATGAGATATACAAAATGCAGATCGTTTGCATCTCAATAAGAACAAATGAAGGCAAACATGCCAGGGTTGGCTTGAGGGAAGTTTGAAAATATACGACGGCCTTTCGATGGCTTTCAAAAGCTATGAACGGATATATTTTGCATATGAAACCATAATTCCTTCTATGTACTTAGACAGGTATTGGAATTTACCGAACGTCTTTGTAATTAAAGCTTCTAAATGAAAAAAAGTCCCTCAATGCATTCAAATTGAAAATAATAAGGAAATTAGGCCCTAATATCGATTTTTAGAAAAAAAAAAAAATAGCTAAAAATCTGCACTGAACAGACTTTGGCGATAAAAGCCAGTTACTGAAGAAAGCTTAACTGGTTCTAAAGTCATAAAAAGGATGCTTTGCATTTTGTTAAAAATTCACAAACAATTTGCTGATGATATGGCAGATGTTGAAGGACATTTTCTCTTAACTGCGGATAACTTTTTCGAATTTAAATGTTTGAGAAGCTTGACCCATACGTGAAAAAAAACTGTTCTCTCTTCCTGAGGGCCCTGTTGTTATTTCAATTGTGTCATCACTGTTTCACCAGCCGCCCCTGGCCACTTTTTTCAGCCAAAGCAAAAACAAAATTATTCAAAACACACTAAAACAACAACAACACAATAATAAAAAAACACTAATAAAAAATTCAACTTACCTGTGTACAGACAGTCGTCGCCGTTGTTGCAACTTCTCCTTATGTACACCCTTGGAATTGTCTCCCTTGATCTTATCGCCAATGAGCGCCTCCATTTCGGCACGTATCTTATCCGCGGGCAGCGCTGGCTCCACAATGATGTTGCGCTCGTAAACAAAATTATTCCCCGAATCATTTTCGATATTCTTCGCATTCGATTGGATCTTATTCAAATCGGAATTGAATAGGAACGCCGGCAGTCGACTCTGTGTTGATTTTTTTTGCCCTTTTTCCAAATGATCGGTGGCGGTTGTTGGAGCAAATAACTTAACATTATTCGCCCGTGGGCTGATGCCTTGACCTTTGAGATTAGGGTTCTTGTAGAAGAAAAGAACAAAAAAAAAAAAATCAAAATTACATAGCCGTAATAAGTTTGTAATAAAAAGTAAGCTCTTACAAAAATCCGTATCAAATCATTGGCCCTGGGAAATCCTTCTTCTTCAATCTGAAGGTCCTTATCAATAATACCACCGCTTTTCTTTGAATTATCACTTTTCACTAATGTCACTAATAACACAACAACAACAATTGTCGCCCGTATGATTAAGTAGTTGCAATAATTCATTTTAAATGCTTTTATTCTCTTTCTTTTAAATTAGAACGAAGAAAATTTTTGGGAAACCCCGAGCGCCACTTTATCACTCGCACCTTCCCGCACAAATACAAGACACTAACTGAGGACTTTGACAGACCTCAGGCAAACATATATATGAAGCTGTCAGCAGCATGGTCATCGACAAAAGCCTAAACCGAACAACCGACAGACGATGAACGTAACGCCGGGATAGATGGATGAGATGGATCAACATTCAACATCGGCAGCTACCAGAGCACCATTTAGAGGGGTAATCAACTGCGAAGATACAACATTGAAGATCATCCCGAGAGCCTGGGAATGCTGCTGCCTGCTCTATTGTATGGCAATACATGGCATACTTTTTTGTTCGTCTTGCTCTCTTGTGTTCTTTATTCGGTTACCTGCGGCGGCAGCAGTGGCAGCGGCAACGGCAGCGGGTTAATCTCTATAAGGGTCTTATGCTATATCTCTTACCTCTCTGGTCGTGCATCATTTATAGGTAGGTATAAAGCATTGTGTGCAACACCTTAAAACGTTCAGATACCTTCATCCATTTAATTCAGATATTTTGGTGTCCAAATATCATCTATTCAACATGGCAAACTAGACTGGAAAAAGCATCTCATACAAATATAAAAAAAAAAACAAAGTAAAGTTTGCTTTTGGGCTGCCTGGAGTTTCGGACGAAGACGAATACGAATACGAGGCTGACGATGTTCCTTTCTTGTTGTTGTGAATTTTTGGTTTAAGTATATTTGTTTGTAGTGTTCTCTTCACCTTCACCCAAACACCTGTTTATGGATCAAATAAATTCAGTCTTATTGAATATCTTCCTCAGGTTACCTCATAATCATGGGCATCAACATCATTGGCATAATCGTTTGGAGTGCTGAGCTGAGTGCCTTCAATTTAAGTGGTGGGTATGGATATCTTATATCGTGCTCTAACCGCAATGAAGGATACACTGCGGGAGGGTTTGTTGAAAGAGGATTTATTCTGGTTGTCTTCGTCTGGGAAGGATTTTTTTTCTTCACCTTATGTTTGTTTAAAATGTTGAACTTTTTTTTTTGCTCGTAAATATGCTGACGTTAATGATGAAAAATGAGCTCGATACAAACATTTTTGGAAGTAATTGATAATTAAGAAACTTTAATCGAAAGTTCAAACTAATTTGAGAGCAGAAAAACACTGTGCAAGGGGTCGTAAGGACATGGTCAGCTAAAGGAGCAAAAATTATTTTTTTTATGTTGATGTTGAGTTTTTTTTAAAGAGCAGCAAAATGGAAAGGTTGGTACTGTAAGGTGACCGGAAAGTATACGTTGGAGATTCCAAGACGATATGCAGAACTAAGTTTGAAGTTTGACGACGCAGACGGTCAATAGCCTTGGGACTAATGAAAGTCTTAGAACTGGTTTCGTCCACGACAAAGACCCTGAATAGGTCAGAAAAGTGAAGTTCAAATATTCCTCGATAGTCTTTATGAGATTAGTTGTGGTGTAGCATATTGTTTTTCACCAGCAGGTTCTATGTAAATTTTATGCCTGGAATAATCACTTCCCACTAAGCTTCATTCGAGTGTCCATAAAGAGAAAGGAGATGAAGAATATACCACCCAGGCTAGATTACAGGTGATTAGAACAAGAAACACAAGAAGCTAGTATGCTAGGCAACTTGCTTTTCACTTCGAATAATCAGGGAAATTTAGAAGCAACCTCAATAAAGGATTGCTTTCTTTGAGGCTTTTGGGTTGTATTTGATCCTTCATTGCGCCTTATCAAAAAAAAAAAAAACACAGTCGAAGCAATGTTAAAACCACATTTTGTTTCAAAGTTAGACACAGCGTGATTCAAACTTTATCTTAGTAGAAACTCATGCTACTTATACCTAAACTATACAGGGATTAAGACAGCTTGGCAACGTTGCGTTGTACAAATGTCCTGTGAGGGATTTATTTAAAAACAGGTGTCATCGCGGCAAATTTTATCTTCGATGGATTTATCAGGATTAAAATAATTTCCGAATCGGCCGAAGATCAAGTTGTCTGGATAGGCTTATTACGATTTGGCATTGGAAATTCCTGCTCTATTGTCGTTAAGCCAAATTATGGTCGAATTCGAAGGGCCTTCATGTGAAAGAGATCAACAAGTAACAATAGCACTGGTCAACAGTGGTTTTGTTTCCAAAAGCAAACTATATTATTTTAAAGGTTTTTTAATCGCTGAATCCAAATATGAGCTTATAATCTGCCTTATAAATCGCGTTTCTGAGACACTAAGTATTCAAGATCGAAAACATCCAGTTTTTGTTATCTTTCAGCCTCTGTTTTAACATGAAAAAAATGTTAACTCAAAAGAAACCATTGCTTTTCCGACGATTTGCTATCCGCTGAAACACCATATTTGGTCTCAAATTTTCTCAATTACATCAAATTTTTGAGATGTTTGGCTGCAAAAACTGCAATACACGGTCATGTATAATTTTGAGGTCTAGCTGCAGTCTCGAAAGGAAATTAGAGTCAGAAAACATATTTGTGAAGGTTTTGGATGTGCTAAATTCAAATTCGGTCACATAATTACTCTACTCTATCACATTAGGTTCCACAGATTATAGCCAAAATAAGGTCAAGTAACCAATGCTTTATTCCAGTCGTTGCCGTTGTAGTGCGGTTTTCTGACTGGATTTGAATTCAGAATACTGAGAACTGTAAAAAATTAGTTTTCTGATCACAATTTCCTTTCAAGACTTTACATAGGCTTCAAATTGAGGCGTGACCGTGTATTGCAACTTTTGCAGCCAAATATCTCAAAAATTTGAGTTCGGAATTTTTCTCGAACATTATTTTGACACACCTGTCGCACTGCCACGAATAGCTTTATTTGTAAAATTTTTGCAGCTTAATGTAATTGCTTTTCCGATTTCATCCGCGGCTGCGGACAACTCTACGCTCCGAACAAATTCCTAGCTGGAACCGAATTTCGTTAGTTTCAAAAATTCCTCATTTTCCAAGATGTTTTCAAAGCTTTTTTTCATATAATCTAGCATTTTTCGGCCTCTCTTTGGTCGGACGTAAGGCTTTTCAGCTCAGCGGTAAATAATAAATACAAAAAAAAAGTAATAGATTATATGAAGAACCGAACTTTGATGAATGCGCGCAAGGTCTTGACATCTGTCGTTGACATTTTATCGAACAACTTCAAACTTGTGTTTATCAACCCCGAAAAGTTAACGTAGGAAATTTGAAACAATGACACCACAGCTCTTAAAGTCAAATCTTTTTTATAACACGATTTGAAAAGATTTCATTTAAACGTCCTTCTTAATAAAACAAACAAAAAAAAAGAATCGTAATGTTCCAAGGATCGAATTTAAGTTGAATAAATTTATATAATAAAAGTAGTGGTCAACTGATTTTTCCTCAAATCAGAACAGCTCAACACAGAAGTAATGAAAAAACGTCAGAAGTGTTAGAACAGGCAGACCTGTGAAGGAAAAGCGGAAAAACTACCAATTTTTACTATTTCCGATATCAACAAAATTCAGCACAAAATTAATTTCAATTTTTCTGATTTTTATTTATGAACTTTAAATAACTAATTGAAATTTCATTGCGTTGAAAGAACTTCATACCAATGACAACGGCTGCTATTGGCAGTTTTCATTAATGTTTCTCTCGCTTTAAAGAAGTTGAAGAAAATTCTGTGCTAAGCTGTTTTAGACAGGCTCATTGCCTGAAACAGATTTGAACAGCCACGTTGAACACTGCTATTGAATGTTTATGCTTTCATTCCATCTGACACAACGTTAAAATTTAACAACACAACAAAAACATTTTGAAAGTTAAGACTATATTCATATACATACATACGAGTATGTACCTTAGTACATATTATGTTTTATGTAAAAAAATACTTGTTCTTATATCAAATCAATTACTATTAATTAAAGAAAGAGATAAAGCATTTTGTTGATAAGTATGTAGATTCCAGGGAATTGTTTTACCCACTCACGTTTCACAAAATCGTTTTTCAAAACACGAATCGCTTTCGTTACACTTTTCATCGGTTGTAATAATTCATAAGCCAGCTTATGTTTTTTTTTTAATTCAACATCAAGTCAAAGAACTAATTGGTCACCGGTCTGTCTGTTTATTGTTGTACTGATGTTCTCAGACTAAGTGAATAAGCTTTTCATATTAATTGTACCTACTCGAAGCTATTTCTTAAAACTCATTAAAAAGACTACAGTCTGTCTTCTCTTAATGTCATTGTTTGGTTTAACCTCAGCTCTCTTTACTTTCCTAATTTTGACTTTTTCAATGATCTAAATGTGTTGTGTGATGAGATAACTCTGAAATTCTCGGTATTTTACCTTATTCATAGGCACAGAAAGCTTTAATGAAAAGGAAGTACCGTTATAAATGAATTGCCGAGATGATTTTCTATTCACAAATTACGTAAGATGAAAGAAATTCATAATGAAAAAAAGGAAAGAAATGTAAGGGGTGTTCTTGTATTTGCTTCCAAATCTGAACATCGGGTAGGTAAACAATAAAAGTAAAATGAAGCGTTAATGTTATGAATCAAAATACCAATAAGAATATGATAACCCTTTTATTAATTTTCATCGGCACATTTATGTATTTAACAGTAGTGAAACTATGATTTTCTTAATACAAAATTGGGAGTGGAAATAAGTTTAAGCTTGAGGTAATTTTTAAAGGAAACTAGTAGCGCCACTAACTTCGGTTTTGATGATAGTCAAATGCGGTTTAACACTCAGTTTGCCATTCAGTGAAACCAATTCGGCGACGAACTAAACCACTCGAACAATTTAATTTAACACTATCTTATGTCATTTAAACAATATTATTATTTTCACTATTTTTTATTAAAAAAAAAACTGGGTGAATTCTCAGAGGAACCATAGTAAAATACTCCATACTATGACTACCAGTGCTGCCACAAGGATACAATAATATTATTATTAATTATTATTATTATAAATTCTTTATTATGATAAAAACTCGAACAATTTACATAAAAAATACAAAGAACATTAGCATGGCAAAAAACAATTTGCCGACTGTTTGAAAACGACTTTAACGAGGTTTAAAAAAAAGCAAAAGTTTTGATTAAAAATATATAAGTATACAATAAAAAAAAAAAACAATAGAGCGTACGAATAACAGCATATTAACAGTGCATATGAAAAATAAATTAAATTGTTATTTATTATTTATTTTACTCAATGAAACTGTTGCGGTAACCCAAGGCATGAATAATAAAACTATAAAGGATATTCCAACTCTTTTCATAGTGAATCCTTCGCACTTCTTGTAGAACTGGGCAATTGGCTAAGAAGTGATTGATATCTTCGGTTTCGTTACGGCTGCAGAGGTTACATAAAGAATTATTGTTTCTGTAAGGTGTGTTGGTAATTTAAATCTAACATTTCAGTTCTAGCCATAAACAATGTTCTTATTTGGTTCACTGAAAATATGCTATCAAAATAATTTATTTATGAAAAGAGCGTGATTGAGTTTTTTAAATTAAACGGGTGGAGGAACTTTGGGCCCTATTCAAGAACTTGAGTTAAATTCAATCATCTACCTTTGCAATGCATTCATAGAATCTACTTTGCCATTTTACGAGGGGTATATCATTTAGCTTAAGTCCAAAGCAGTGTGTATCAGCTAAATCATTCCATTCCTTGAACGGAGACTTTGAAACGCGACATCCATTACTTGCCTTTGGAGGTTTTCGCTCGACCCTTGCATGACTTTTACTATGTAGTCAGCGTTGGACTTAAGGTTTCTTAAAAAGATTGGTGGAAGACCGGATTCAACGTATATAGCATACATAGGAGTTGAGATTAGGAGTTTAAAAATTCTCTTGAACAATAAACTTTGTAACACTTCAAATTCGTCAAGATTTTGGTAACCAAACACTTGGCTGGCGTAGCATAACGCATAAGCAAGAGTTTTTAGTGACTTCAAAAACTTTATATTTAGCTGCGATGCCTATGAACTTATTGCAGAATATTCTATTCCTTACAATATTTATTGCGACTTTTGCCAATACACATTTGTCCTTAGCATAAGGGCGGAGATCTAAATTGCTTGGGAGTAGAACACCTGAAGTATTTGTGAAACAACTTCAATAGGTTCACGGTCAGATATATTAATACCTCGGAGATTCTTCTTTTTAAGTATAAGTGGATATATTTATTTCAAAAAATAGACTCCTCTTTTTACTATAGTTTTTTAATTTATTAATTATTATTATATTAGTCTTGAGTGTGTTTAGAATCAATAAAACCAACCATGTACAAAATTTGAGCAAGTCAAGTTTCGTGTAAAAAAAAAGAAATGAAAATCGAAACAACCGAAACGGTGCCAGTGCAGTGGGACAATGGATGTAGTGGATTGCATTTCTGCCTGTTACGTGAAAGCTCGTGGTTCAAATCCCTTTATACGGGTATCTCCCATTCCGTAAAAATTGACAAGTCATCAGAGAGCAACTACACTGTCATGAAACGAGCTTTCTCACTTAGCTTTTCAGAATCGGCATACGATTGGAGAACCTTCAAAGAAAGAACATCGAGGTTCCCATAGATTTGTAGTGCCACTTTATTAAAACACCTTGTATTCTATGTACCTATCGGGTTTTTCAATAAGAGCGCTACAAAAGTTTTTTTTTAAATAAAACAAAAACGGTTCAATGAAATTCTTTGTTTATGTGAAAGTGCGTTCGATGCCATTATGTATGAAACTCAATTTGAATGGCCACCACGGGCACGCATGCAGAAGTCCAGACGCTGAACCCAATTTTCGACGGTTTTCGAGCATAAATCGGCCGATACTGCTGCAATTTCACGATCGATATTCGTACGAAGTTCATCAATCGTCGCTGGCTTGTTGGCATAAACCATATAGACTTGACGTAGCCCAACAGGAAATAGTCTAACGGCGTCAAATCGCACGACCAGGCGGCCAAGCGACTCGACCATTTCATGAGATAACACATTCTCCAAACTTAGTTTCCAATAAATTGATTGTGATATTTGCTGTGTGGCTTGTGGCGCCGTCCTGTTAGAACCACATGTCCTCCAAGTCCATATCATCCAATTGGGCCAAAAATATTCAGTTATCATTGAACGGTAGCGATCCCCATTCACAGTAACGTGCCGGTCTTTATCAAGAAGTACGGCCCAATTACGCCACCGTCGCGCTGGCCCATAAACACACCAAACCGTAGTTTTTTCTGGATGCAATGATGGCTCATGGTGTACGTGTGGATTGCTGCCTGACCAATACCGCATATTTTGTTTATTGACGAAGCCATTCAGCCGGAAATGAGCCTCATCGCTGAAGATGACTTTCGATGAAAATCCGAATCATTTTCAAGTTGTTGCTCAGCCCAGTTCACGAACATACGACGCTTCTGGTGGTCAAGCGGCTTCAGTTCTTGCGTCAATTTAATCTTGTAAGGATGTAGGCCAAGATCTTTTCGCAAAATTCGCCACATCGACGTCACAGAGATGCCCAACGCTTGAGAACGACGTGTGAGAGACACATTTGGGCTTTCTGCAATTGAAGCCTCAGCGGCAGCAATATTCTCGACACTACGGGCACATCTTTGTCTCGCTGGTTGGTATGGGAACATTTTGTACTGTACCTGTGGATTCAAATTTTTCCACTAGACGCTCAATTGTTGATCTGCTAGGACGATTATGACGACCATAAATTGGACGTAGCGCTCTTAACGTTGAGGCCACTGACTCCGAATTCCGATAGTAGATTTTAATAATTTCGACTCGTTGTTGGCTCGTATATCTTTCCATCATGAAATGGTAAACCTTATTGAAGAAAAGAGAAGGTCAAAAGAGCGGTAAAAAATATGGCGTCGTTTGCTGTCCCTGTCGCTCTACTTTTGTATAGTCCCTGTTACAAAACCCTTTATTTCATTTGCTGAACCGAAGCAAAGGAGGTATGGTTTGTACGAAAACAAGTGTGTATTCAACTTTAGACTGATGTTAGTTAGATAGAATTTTATTTTTCCAAATTTTGTATTACCAGTATCTGTGGCCATATTTCTAAGCTCCTGTCACAGGAACTCAGCACAATCTAAGACAAAGTCTTATTGCACTTACCTTCTATTCTGTAGCAAACTCAAAATGGAGAAAAAAAACTTTGAACAAAGTAAAACACTTGCAATTGGTCTTACAGTAACATGTTTATGTTGTATTTATTTGTCGTTCCATAAATATAGCCATATATACGTTTTTGTTTTTAATAATAAAATTACACTTTCATTCTCTACTTAATCACTTAGTGGGGGTTACATAATTCTCTTAAATGTTAAACTAACCAATCGATTTGTTATCTGCCTAAATTATTGTTACCAATGAAAAGGATATGACGTAAGGTTTAATTTTATTCAATTTTGTATTTGTTTCTCATAAAAGTCTTAAAATTACCACGTATTTTTTGTTATAATGATTTTTTTTAATGATTTTGTATAAAATTCATCATCGTTTGTTTATTGCTTTATTAGTTTTTTGTGATTTTTGTTTTTTGTTTTGTTTTTTTACTTTAAGAAAAAAGTATCTACGTATTATGTTTTCGTATATTTGTCAATTTAAAATTCACCTATAAATAATTTCACCTAAATATTAGTTATTGTATTGAGAGTCCCATGTTCATATGCGTTGGTTGACACACATATTTTTTTGGATTTACAAGGATGATATCCTTCGGGCTTAGATGAAAACTCAAAATCTTTTTCGTCTTGAAGGAATTTTGTTCTTCTTAAGTATTATGTGTTAAGTTTTCATTTTATTTATTTTTTATTTTTCAACACAACATTTCATTATGTTTTCCATTTGGTTGATATGAAGCTCTTTAGTCTCTCCCCTAAGGGTGATATATGAGCAAATCAAGAAACCCCATTTAGAAATGATTCTTGTATCGATTTCTATTCCTGAGGCGACTGTGTAATATCAGATGATTTTCGCTATAGTCATTGTATTCATCGTATTCCTCGGTATCTGGCTTGTAGATGCTCTTAAGATATCCTTCGAACGGTGTCACCATCTCAGAACTATCTGAATTGGTATCTTCATCGCTGGTTTCGAATGGATCGACAGCTACATACGATGCGGAGAATCCTTTCATTGTAACACTTTCGTCTGTCTTGAGACGAACCAGCAGTGAATCCGTCAGCGAGATTATCTCTTGGGGAACCTACGAGTGTGTATCGATGTGCGTTTCAAATTGAAAAGAACAGAAAAAAGCAAAAAAAAAAAGTAGAACATATAAAAGAATTGTATTCACTTTAGAGCATATATGTCACATACCGTGTTTCCACAGAATCTGCCATAGAGTGGGCCACTGGTGTCCTCCATGCCAGAGTATACTTCCACGTAGTCGTATGTGCAATTTTCGTTGTTTTCGATGTCAAACTCGAGGAAGAACAACTGAACATTACTACTGGGTGGTGCTTGAATGGTCCATTCGCAATCCATGTTTTCGTCGTAATTGCGGTCAGCGAAACGCGCGTGGGAATAGAACTGCTGGATTTGGTTAGTGGCGAGAAGATATCCACCACATGCTGTTAATAAAAATTAATGTTTTAACAATACAACAGGCCATTACTTATGAAAGGTTTAATTAAACGATTTTATGGCCAATTCAATAGAAACCAAATAAAATTGATTTTGACCACACTTGTTCGCCTAGTTGCTATCGAAGTTTGAGTCTGGAGTGCGAGTTTTGGATTAAAAGATTTTTGAAAGAGCTGGAATGTAGGTTGGTACTCTTACACGGTTTACACGACTTCTACTTCTAAGGTGTGGTTTTGGTGGCTTTAGCTTTGGCGGGGTACCAAAAATCCAATGAAGAAAAAAAGGACACGAGCACTGTGCTCTCGCTGGAAACTTTTAAACTAAAACTCAATAGGAAGGAGTATACGCATGAAGGATGCGCTGCATAAAACTAACTCTCATATAAAAATTTGAGTTCCTATGATCGAAGAAGAATGTAAAACGAGCAGAACTGTAAGTTTTTAGCTCAGCCAAAGAGAGACAAGAGTGCCACCAATAGTTGTCGATAGATTTCAATCGTCCATCACTAAAATATGAGATTAGTTATGTTGCTAACACTTCCGACAGCAAAATGCTCATCTTCAAGGCGCATTAGAAAGGATTACTTCAATGACTCTTATGGAGTCAATTAATTCAGGTTCCTTGTACAACAATTCGCTCATTGTGGATGCGAGTTAAAAATGAAAGACTTTGCCGTTTCGAACAA
This sequence comes from Melanostoma scalare, assembly GCA_949752695.1. NCBI lineage: Eukaryota > Metazoa > Arthropoda > Insecta > Diptera > Syrphidae > Melanostoma > Melanostoma scalare. Next base: position 228,420,849 of record OX456985.1, on the reverse strand, counting down.
AACACTCACCAGTTGAATGCGTTGCAGTGAATCCTTTGTACTGTTTGTTGTTGTCCACCTTCATAACCATGTACATTTGATTGGACGATGCGGATATAGGATACGGTATCTTATTGCCACAGAATTTGCCCAAATGTCCACTATTCTCTGATCCTCCATCATACAAAGTAACATTATCGTAGCCACATTCCTGAAACCATATGATCAAATATTCAAATTCAAAACAAATAACCCAGCCACAGCCAGGAATATAGACTCTCACCTGATGAGGCTCGAATTCAAATTCATTGAATATCAATTTGATACGGTGACCCGGAGTTGTCGTAAAATGCCAAACACAAATGACACTCGCAGGATAAACATCAGGATAGTTTGGACTGTAAATATTACCAATCGGTGCTGAGATCTCATACTTACATTCGCCCTCCTTGCAATCATGTCCGTTCTCATGCAATGTGTAGCCATTTCTACAAAAGCAAACATAAGAGCCAATTGTGTTCTGGCACTCGTGGTGGCATCCGCCATTGTTAACGGAACACTCATCGATGTCGGTAAAGAATACGGCTGCAAATCCTGTCTTTTGAATGGATTTATCCGAATGGAATTCAATTCGAAGCGAATTGCCCTCTGAAGTGGCCACGGGCGGTATCATGTTGCCACAATAGGTGCCGATGCGTTTCAATCGATTTTCACCCAATTTTGAGTATATTGTCACTGAATCGTAACCACAGTCGGATTGTTGATGTGCCGTTCCCTCCAAGTCGAAATGGGTAAAATTCAATGAGATTTTGTGACGTGGTGGTGCAACGATTTCCCAAATGCACTCCTTAAGAATGGGATAGATTTCGGGAAACGATGGCGAAGTAATTGTGCCATTCATTGCTTCGATTTCACCACCGCAGGCATCTATAGAATCGATAAACATCATGACAGAGAGAATGAGATTTTAATATTGTAAAACGTTATATATGAGAATGTTTGTGAAACAACATATAGTGAAACGATAAAATACTCGTTATGTGAGCTTGACAAATATAAGGTTGCCCGTGGGATGTTTCTGCATTGTCTTCAATGCAAATGTACCTAGACTTTTACATCTCTCCATTGAGTAATTCAATACAACATCGAATAAATGTAAAAATCGGGGAATTGGTTGGTTGAGAGGATGAAAGTTTGAATATTGTCTGTGGAAAGACAAAGTTCTCAATTGGTTTTCGAAAATACATACATACATATGTGAATAAAGTATCAATCAATTTTCTGATACTCTGACAATGTCATGCAAGGAAAATGTAGGTTTTGATGAACAACCTGAGTCTTAGAGTTCAATCGTTTGTGCATGTTTATTACATGAGTTTATTTGAGGAAAAATTGGGAAGTCAAGGTTGGTAGATTTCACACGAGAAAAGACATTTTTTTGGAGCGCAGTTTCTTATCGCACGTCTTTTCTAAAAAATAATTGACAAAAAAAAAACCCAGATGGCAGGTGAAAGAAGACGGTTAACAGATGACAGATTATAGATGACAGATGATAGATGATAGCTTACAGGTGACAGAAGACAGATGACAGATGACAGATGACAGATGACAGATGACAGATGACAGATGACAGATGACAGATGACAGATGACAGATGACAGATGACAGATGACGGATGACAGATGACAGATGACAGATGACAGATGACAGATGACAGATGACAGATGACAGATGACAGATGACAGATGACAGATGACAGATGACAGATGACAGATGACAGATGACAGATGACAGATGACAGATGACAGATGACAGATGACAGATGACAGATGACAGATGACAGATGACAGATGACAGATTACAGATGACAGATGACAGATGACAGACGGCAGATGACAGATTACAGATTACAGATGACAGATGACAGATGGCAGATTACAGATGACAGATGACAATTGACAGACGACATTTATGGGATTGCTTGACAAATTTACTTAAAGCCAGCCAAATAACTTTCAAAGGGGCACTTTGAACAAATCAAAGAAACATATTGGTGGAATGATGAGCCTGAAGCAGTGTTAAGTAAAAAGAAAGTGGATTTTAAAGCACATAGTCAACGTGCTTTTCAAATGATAAATATGAAAAGGCTAGCCTGGAATACAGAACCTGTAAGAAGGAAACGAGAAAGAATCATCGGGAGCTGGAAGAAATTTTCGGATCATGCAGTAGATAATATTCAACTAAAGGGAAATCATCTTTAAAACGCTCAAAGAAGAGTTGACTTAGGAAATTCGTTCATCAAAGTTCATCAACGATGCTCAAGGACAGTTTCTTGTGAATGACAACAAAATTCAGGTCAGCTGGCCACTCTATTGTGATGGTCTATTGAATGAACATTTCGGAAGTACTGCACGAGCAGATTTCAGGAGCTGAACCTGAAAAATATGTACATAAGGTGGCACAAAAAAGGTATGACAACCTTGGAACTCAAAGCATTTCAAGGATCTACAATTTTTTCCCGATTTTGAACGGCTAAGTTAGAAAGCGTTTCTCATGGCAGTGTGTAATTAATCTCGGAAGACTTGCCAACTTCTTGCAAAGGGCAGATGAAAAAATATTTTTTTTCTGAAGTTGAAACGCCAAAATGTCTCTGACAGCCAATTTTGATTTTCACCAACTTCCATCCTAGAAGTCCCTTTAAGTCTCCGAGTATGCAGTGCACCTCTCCAAATCTCACCAGCAGACCTTATTTGTTGCCTTGAAAATCAACACAGAAACATCCACGAACACTTTATTTTCATTGCAAAGAACACATAACAATTCCAAACACCTACACACAAATAAGTACACATACACACAACCACAACGACAATGCACTTACCTTCGCAATGCTTCTTGTCACTGTGAAGCTCATAGCCTATATGACAACTGCACTCGTATCCACCTAACGTATTTATGCAGTCATGTTCACATCCATGATTTTGTGTCTCACATTCGTCGACTTCCTTCATGAAAATAGCTGAGAATCCAGCCTTCTGTACTGAGCTGTCCGATACAAATTTCACAAACATCGTATTGGAACTTGACCTAAATCCAATAACAAAAACCAAATCCAATCATTCAGTCATTTCAGTTTAAGCAAAGGGCCTGACATAGCTTTACTGTAGTAGGTAAAGTAGTTGTTGTACTACTCACTTCATATTCGGTGGGGGTTTGTATCCACAAAATACCCCAATCAAGTCAGATTCAGCACTGTCGCCGTCATGGACCTCGACATAATCGTACACACAGCTATCATGGTTCTCCACTTCGAACGATTGGAATTTCAGTGCCACTTGATATCCTTTTGGTACAGTTATCCTCCAAATGCATTCTTTGTTTGGTAAATACTCCAGTGGATAGTTGGGGGACTCCAATCTTCCGTCAGATTCATCCACGAAAAGTTCGCCACCACAAATTGCTGCAAGTACATATGTATACATATATATAAAAAAGGTATGTTATAAAAAAGGGAAATAAAATGAAGACAACAAAAAAATGTGAGATATGTGAAAGGAATTCACAAAAGCCAAAGCCAGCGTCGACTTGTGCCACTGATATGCGCCTTTTGTATGTCTATTCGATGTTCACCGCTATGGATGCGCTATATGAGAATGGAAGTTGGAAGTAACAATAGGAACATGGCAGATATGCCCTAACCTAATTCTATTTTCATTTACTTTGTTGGCTAGTGGGTTTAGTTTAAATGTTCGATGGTATATAGTGAGAGTGTTTGCAACGTTTGAATGAAGTTTATAATTTTTTTTTTTTATTATTTTATTTCTTACTTTGTGCATTCCCTTGCGATACTCAACAATGTGTTTAAGGAAAGGGGAAAATAAACATTAGTTACAGTGAATTAGAGAACTCAACCATGCATTGGTAGTTTTGTTGCTACAGAAATACCGATAAGCCAATATAGGAAGTCCGTTATATTGGAAATACTCGAGTAGAAAACATTGTCAGGAAGTCAAAGGCTTGAAGTAATTGCATTGAGAGGGAATCCCTTTTTACTGTCAATAGCGCATTTAAAAAAGCTAAGTTCGACCCTCAGTTGAATTGAGACTGAGAGGAGGTAGAGTAAAATAAATAAATAGGATTGTGCAACATACACGAGGAGCCTTTGGGGGGTAGCCATTTAAAGGTCGTCTTCAATTTTATTGATCACTTGGAACGACTAAGTGAGAAAATCATTTTTATGGCGGTGAATAATAAGTTGCTGTGAGAGGATTTGCCATTTCCCCCGCGAAAGGTGATAAATGTGGAGTTTATGTTTCTGGGATTCAAACCTTGAACTCCTATGTAACAGGCAGACATATTTGCCAACACACACCATGGGCACGGTTGTAAAATTCCTTTGGAGTATCGTAATCATTTTAGTGCACATTAAAGGCTCACCCAAATCAAAGGGATTTGTAGTTGCGTCAGCAACAAATTTAGCTGTCAAATTATGTTTACATAGCCCAAAATGAGAGTTGATGCGACAAGAATGACGTTTTCATAGATTTGCAGTCGTCGGGACGACAGAAGTCCTGTCAACAGCGTTTCAATCGCTAACACAACCGAAAAATCTCTTTGGTTTAGAAGTCTTATAAGTTCACTTGATTCTCTAAAATTCTTGAAAGTTTTCAATAACCAAAGTAAAGGCCAAGCTAAAATCATGCCGAAGTCATTTTAAATTCAAAGTAAAAATACTTTAAAAAAACATACCTTCAAAGTCCGCTTTAAATCCCCGATAGCCAGCATTACGATGACTATTCACATATGTGAGCAACATTCTGCTACTGGTAGTGGTGTAGACCTCCTTGGCTGCTTTTCCACAAAACCGTCCAATTAGTGGTGACTTGAAATAGTAACCATCACGTATCTCCAGATAGTCCGTTTGACATTTCTCCGATTTGAATATATTCTACACATAACACAAAAGATACAAAAAAAAAAAAAACAACAAAAAAAAAATCATTGCTTTCAACATCTCTATCTCTGACATGGCACACACATATTCAGGAAAAAACATTCAACGTACCAAATTCTCTAGCCGCAAGACAATCCTTTCTCCATGTGTTGCTGTTATCCTCCACTCACAACGCTCCGTCTCATTGACAGCAATTGCTGTGAAATACGATGGACTGGCAAAACTTCCAGTATTCTCTTGAAAAGTTCGGCCGCATTTGGGACATTTGTAGAGAAGCTTAGCCTGCGAAATGTCACCAGCACTCAGCCGTAAGCGTTGTCCAATCTCGGGTCTCTTTTTACCCTTCACTTCAATTGGCAGTATTGTGTCCAGATAGGTGCCTTTTGAAAATGTATTCCTTGCATAGTGCATAATAGAGTCATAGTCGTAGGCCATGCCCAGAGAATCGACATCATCCGGCGTCAACTTGTTAAAGTTATAATCTTGCCCCTTCATTATGTTATTGTGTTCGATGACAACGTGCTCCTGGCGATCAGGACGAGTGTGCTCGTGCCAGAATCCGACGACATGTCCCAGTTCATGGACCACAATGCCGAACTTATCGCAGTTCCTGCCGATTGAGATGGCTTGTGGGCCGTTGCCTCTCTTACCCACAAAAGAACAGCATCTAAATTGGACGATATAAAGCAAAGACTTGTTGAAATGGGAAAATATACATTACATACATACAACTTATGAGGGGAGAGTATTGCCATAGGGCAATTTCACCAGAAGGATAGACTTTCAATACAAACAATTAAGTAGTTACAAAAACTCGAACATAACTTCATCTACGACGTTCTTGGACCATAACTTTTTGACTTCATGAACCAAAGTCAGTTAAATAAATATTTAAGTTCTTTCATAGTAAAATAAGGTCATGTAATCTCAAAGAACTTAAATAAAATCTGGTTAAGCTCACGTGAATGCAAATCAACTCAAAGTACTCTAAAATGCATTTGAATGAAATTCAATTAATTTCTTTTTAAGTATTTCCTAACTGGCAAAATTCTCATTGGCGATCTACTACACAACATAAATATATAGAAATTCACGGTTCCAAACGCTCCTTGCATCGTATGCACAAGTTGATCGCTATAGCTGACTTTCTCGTCATTGTTTGTAGATATTTTGTATATGAACGCTCAACTCACCCACAGCTTCGGACCGTAAAGACAATGTAATTTGGATGGTTCTCTGGGTCACGCTCGACGAATTTGATGCATGTAAAGTTTTCCCAATGGCGCATTGCTTGCTTGAAGAGCGCTTTGTGTAATCCACTGAAGTTGCCATCTATTTCGTATGGAATGACGCCGTAATCCCAGACACGTTCTTTTTTGGCAGTAACTGCTCGCGCTGTACGATGATGGTGTTCCAAATGTTTTAAATGCCTGTGGATGAACATAAAAGGAAAATTTTGTTTAGTGTGTTCAGTGTTGTAGTGAAGAGAGCTCTGCCTTCATTTTTTCTTTTTTTTTTTGTAATGTTGGAGGATTTTCTTTTAATTCCTTTTACGGACAGTTGTGTTTTTTTTTTGTGCTTGAACAAAATGGATATTTTTAAATCTTTTTTCTTTGGGGAATTGCATGGATTGTTTGTGAAGGGTGAAGCCATAATGCAGGACGACAGTATTTCAAAAGACTTTCTCTCAATTTTTAAGGTTAAAATGAATTGCAAACAAGGATGGTTGGGTTTAATGGTCGGATTCAATGGTTGGTTTTACTTAAAGGACCTTCGACGAATGGGTTTTTATTGATCTTTTAAGGAAACATGGAGGATTAAAGTATAAAAATAAATAAGCTGCGGTTTCTTGAAGCTGGGTTCGGCAATTTCAGATTTGGTTTAAGCCTTAAATTAATTTTCAAAATTTATTTAAGAACATAAAGTGTTATTTAACTTTTGAATTGACTGGTCTTATATTTCCTTTTTTTAAAGAAAAGTGTCTCGAAAAAACAAAATTGCAGGACGAAGACTGCTTTTTAAAGACAACGAAAAAAGTAACCACAAAAAATAAAATCGGTTTATTCAAACACAGACAGAAAACATCGACGAATTGGACAAAACGTCACAATAGACAAACCTTACTTCGTGGTAGCACAGGACTTCGTCTACCTTAGATCCGGAAAATAACATCAGTGCGGAGATTAAACGTAGAATTAAACTTCGGGCTAAGAAGGCAACTGAAATAAAATCCTCTCTAGAAAAACCAAGGTAATGCTATACACGGCGTGGAAGCAAGGACCTGATATGAAGTGAATGAGAATACCCGTTGTCGTTTCGAATGAAAAAGACTCTTTGTTCCACTATGTGAAGACAATATGTGGAGCAGAAGATTCCACAATGAACTGTATGAGTTAAGCCCCAGCATAGACATAGCTAGAAGAGTACGTTTAGGTTGACAACGACGCGACGGCGGGCGGGGACATGTAGAGAGGATGAACATCAAAGTTCCGATTGTACGGGTTTTTAAAAGCACATTGCAATGAAAACGGGCAATGGGAAGACCTTGTCTGAGGTGGCGCAATCAAGTGAAAGACGACCTCAACCGACTTAGAGTGCAAGACCGGAGAGAGCTCGTCCGAAATCGAAGTTGTTGGCGAAAGATGTTGGTTGAGGCCCAGTTTCAACTCAAACTGTGATGCGCGCTTAGAAAGAAAGATTTCCCTCATCGAAATGTTTGCTGGGCCACTGTGTTGGAACCATTAAACGCTGAGGTGTAGTCTTTTTAAATGTCCACCTTGGTATAATCAATTTTTTTTTTTTTTCACAAACCGTGACGGAAAGAGTTAAGGAACTACGACTACCCTTAATTATGATAAATTGATATAGAACGAGCGTTATAAAAATGGAAGAGAATTTAAACAAAGATACCGATGCACATTAGTTTTCAATTTCCGAAGATTGTATTGAAAGGTCAAAATAAAGCTGTTTAATGCATTCCACATTTGTATGGAGACGACTGAAAAGGGAATCTCCATTATATTTGACAGTAAGTCCGAAACTGTGCTCAAGGATAAGCTGATGGACATTCTTAGAAGCTGGAGTATCAACATTGAATTATTTGAGGGGAGGAATGCAACTGGTTAATTCATTAGAGCAATGTCTGTTGAAAAACGATAAAATATGGAGGGACAAGGAACGATACGACGAGGTTCAATTGTTTCAATGATGTTCCTATTTCTAATCACTTTGAAGGCTCTTTTCTGAATATTGTTCAAAGGATTCAAGTCAGTTGTTGGAGCACAGGCCCATTCATGGGACTTATACCCCGTCTTAGGACTAACGTATGTTTTGTAGATAACAGACAGGTCAAAAGGGGACAGATTTTTCTTTCACCGATGAAGAAAGCCTAAGCTTAATTTTAGCAGTGTTTCTTATATTCGTTAGTTTGACATACATACATACATACAACTATAGGGCGGTGAAAAGAGCGGGGAGTCACGGTGCCTCAGAACCATGCCCTGTGAGGTAATGGAGAGGACGTAAAGTTTTCTGCGTGATTCCGAGAAAGCGCTTTTCATTGGCAATTAATAAACTATCAGAAGACTTGCAAATTCCTCGCGAAAGGTGAGGTGAGGCACATGGACAAATTTGCTAACTTCTTTTGAAATTCGAACCACCGAACATCCAGCGTAACAGGTTAAAACTACACCAATGTTACCATTACCTACGCCACGGGCACCACACATTGTCAATTTGACAATTTCTAGCATATTTGTGATTATTACGTTTCGTCATTTCACAATGAAGAGACTTCCTTCAGAACAACGCTTGCCAATTCCTATCACCGATATACGACACTCAAAAATATCTTTTATTTTAAATGAATTGACGTGTCTATAAACACTTAACATGAGCCTACACGAGCCGTTTGAGGTTGTAAAAATAGGTTGTGTAGGCTCCTGTAGGTTCGTGTAGGATTATTTAAAATGGCTTTTTTGAGTAATTTGAATGAAAAAAGAGTTCGTGTGATTCGTGTTGGTTCGTTTTGCAGGAGCAAGTACTTTTTTGCAGATTTAAGAGTATAGTTTGGTTTTGGCCATCTAGCGTTATTTAGAAAGATTAAGAAAACACCAAAATAGCTTTTCACTTTTGCCAATCAGAAAGATAAAAGTACATTTTTGGGCTATTTTGAAAATAGTCAACTTTTAGTTGATTTTAAAAGAATTTTTTCAGAATCTTAGTTTTGTGATTGAAATTGAATATAGTTTCATTTTTGAATCGCATAACTTAGGGCCGGTTTGTTCATGCTTGATTATTTCTAATCAATAATTATTCCAGATGATAATCATGGATTCGGTTTGTTCACAAAATTAATCATTTATCATTAATCAAGGAATCTCTGATCCGAGCTTTTAATCAAAGATTTTGCTAAACAGGCAATTTTTCTGGGATAGCTCCAGTTAAACAACGATTAACATAAATTCAGTTTGTTCATGCTTAATTTCTGTTCAAATCACAGCTATTCCTTCAAAATAAAGAATTGTCTGGCTGACATATCACATAAAATATTTTTTTGTAAATCAATAAGTTTCTTCACTGAATTATTTGAAATGGAGTAAATTCTTCTATTGATTTATTAATGAGGAGATTCTACCGGATGTGCATGAAAAAAACATAGCACTTGTTGAATCAATTGATGTCGCCAGGATGAAATTAAATTTAAATCTCGATAGTTTTGACAACCGAAAAAAAACTGACTCTATCATGAAAAAATGTATGTATTTTCAATAATTTCCTTGATTAAGTTTTGATATATAGACTGGAAAATGGAACGATTTTTGAATAACCCATGATTTGCTAACCAAGTTATAAAAAAGGTGAACAAACACTCTTTGGTGATCACAGATTCTTAATCATGGATTAAGAAAAATCCTTGATAGTCAAATTGCTTATTTAACCCGCTCTGAACAAACCGGCCCTTACAGTTAGAAAATTTGGGCGCTCAAATTTAAACCATTAATTTTCCAACTGCAAGTTAGGTGAATAAAAAATGCAACTATTTGGCGTGTTTTTGTAGACGGCTATTGGCCAAACCGTATTCCACTTCAGATTATTATTAAAATTGTAAATTACAAAGCTAGTTACTGAAATAAAGCTTTAAACTAACTAATTAACTGTGCATGTGCTATTTCATCAGAAATGACTGATTGGTTTCGTTTTAAACGAACCAACACGAGTCGCACAACCTTTTTCTCTCCACAAAATGACTCGATGTAGTGGGTGATATACAACCCAACATGCATATAGACACTCCCAAAAGTAGTACCATGAGAATTAAACTTGTTTTTAAGTCTTTCATTTCATTTTAATTTTGTAAACCTTTAAAAAAAATTTATTTTTTTAGTTCTGTGGCTGATAGGCGTGCTTTGCAATCATTGCATTGTTTCAACTCCCCTATGCTTTTGGCCGCCATCTTTTAAATCAAAAGATCAAGAGGAGCTAGTGACAGGAAAGTCTCCAGAGCTGCAGTTGGTGTTGTTCTTATGTGCATTTTTGTCACCAGTCTAATTTGATGATGTGTTCGAGATATTTTGAAAACGCGTAGTCAAGTTCAAGAGTAAATTAAGTCTGATGAAAATGTTCAAACAAAATTAAGGTTTGATTAATTTTAGTTCACGTATCCGTTTAGATTCCTTAAAACTTGAACAGTGTTTATGTCCAACTTGTTAGTTTAATTGTCTTTTCATGTATTAGAGAAAGATGTCAAAGTTTCAAGTGAACAGTGATTTCAATTCAGTAATATTTTTCAAGTTCCCCGTTAAACCTGTCAAAAACATTTCTTTTGTAAGGAGTGGTTTCAAATTGAGGGTTTGAAACAGCTGATTGAACCAAATCCTGGAAATATAAAATTTTCACACACAAAGTCAATGCCAACACCACGACAGCTCAAGGGCATTTATAATGGACTACCCAAAGTTCATGGTCAGCAAGAAAATCTGTTTCCAGTCCAATGGGGTATTCCCATTTGAAGTGTAATGCGATTAGTTCAAATCAAAAAGCATTCCCTTTATTTTCCACATTCCCTTGAAGCTTGAAAAGAGTTTTCCAATACGTGCAAATATAAAACTTGAGATAAATTGGAAACATTTTCAACACCACTTGAAAGACCATAGAAAAACTAATTTATTCATATTTTATCTAATGAACCTAATAGGACTCTCTTTGTGTTTTGTTTTTTGCCTCTATCGACCCAAAAAAAAGTTACCAATTTCCATCAATTCTAACCGCACGAGTTTAAATTATTTTCCAGACGAATAGTTCAATCAGTAACGCTCTTCTCTACTCAACCGAGAAAAAAATTCCATAGATTCTAAAAATTCATCTGGTGCTGACTGACTGAAACTTTGAAATAATTCTCGAAAAAAACATTGTGATTCGAAAATGTAATATTTCCCTGCGCCAAAGGGTTCTCGTAAATTTCAAATCATTTCTCGGCCAATGTGGCAAGTTAGCGCAGCGTACGTCTTTTATTTTTTTTTGTGCAACTTTTCTGCATAGTAAATGCTCCTACAAAGCATGTAGGACTTCACTTCATCGGACGGTCAATGGCCGCATCATCCTTGATTTATACTGAAACTTCATGTGCAAATAGTTTTCAATCTTTACCAAAGCTGCACTCAATTTTGTAGCAAATACCGTATATAGTATGCCAGACGGGATTCTGACTGTAGCATTTAATACGGATTGTTTTTTTTGTTTAATTCAGGAAACTTTATTGTTGAACACAAAACAGAAAGTTCTTTTACATTATCCCAAGCACATACATTCAGACATGAGATCGGGATACACTCAAATGAACTCGAAAATATTAAATGAAATATTGAAAAATACAGTTATAAGCTTTTGGAAAATAAATGAGAGAGCGATGAGAAATAAAATACGAAAACAAAAAGAACTTAAATTGAAAACTTACTCCTCATTTCGTAATTGCATTTCGAGGGATGTGTTCACTTCGGCATTGATTGCGTCCATCGTTGATTTTCTTTTGGAGAGGATTTCCAGTTCATCCATGTTTTCGGACGAATAATTAAAACTTTTAGCAGTTATGAATTTGTTATGAGACTTTGTCGGCACTGCTGATGCTTCAACTGGTGAGTTTGAGGATGACACCACCACTACCATCGGCTCGGATGGTATGGAATCGAGCATAGACGTGCTATCACTTGTGGGTTTTACTATTGAGCTAAGGGGCTCGGTAGGTGCTAGCCATTCGCTTGGAATTGATTCTGTATGTTTGTTGTGTATTCGGTTGTGAAGTTTCGGATTATCTTGGGCAGTCAAAACGGGACGGTTTAGCTCTGCTTTGAGTTTTTCCAGTCTGGTATTGTAGTCACGTGCTGTTTCCGAACTTCGGCTGTATGATACATATAAGAGGAAATTGAATTTATGTAATTAGTTTTTAAACATATAAACTTGTGCATACACTTAGATAGATATTCAAATTTGAAATAATTCTGTGAGCAAAACAGAGCTACACGTACAGTGAAGCTGTTGCTATTCTATGAGGTTGATATTTCCAACAGTGACTACAAAATATGTTGATACAGACGTAAAAAAGAGATTTTTATTACTTTCAAAGTAGTTGTTAGCATAAGCGTACCCAATGTACGTCTATGCCAATTACAATGATTTGTCAGAATAAAACCGTTGTCTATTCATAAATATTAAATAAAAGTCTTTTTATCATAATTTTTAATTTATTTATGTTTTAATTTGAAATAAAAGGATGCCACCAGTTCTATTCTCACAATTTTTTATGCAAAGTTGCAAAAATACAACTCAATTTATTCCCAGTCCCAGATGTTGGAAACAAGAGATGCTTCCTACTATAACTGACCAAATTACCAGACGGAGAGTCATCAAAAATTTTGTATATAAATTCAAGTAAAATAAATGTTCTTTTGAGTTCGACAACTGATTTTTTTTTTTGTTTTTTTTTTGTGCTATTGCTATCCCCTCACCAGTGGTAAGGTGGTATTAGTACAAAGTTGAACAGGTAGTAAAAACAAAAATTTTCTCAGAAGATCTTGCAATTTCCCTTTGCCAGGAAAAAGATATGGCAACAGTAGCACAGATAGCATTTGTTTGCGACAAACAATTCAGCTTGTTTAAAATCAGATTCCAAAGAGTTAGGCTACTAATTTCACAGCAATTGATTTGGGTCCAAAGTCGCATGATGTGAGTTTTTAAGGCGGTCACATCCGTCTACATAAGAGAATCCCCATTCCTATCCAAATGTTCCCATATCTTTAAGAGAAACTTGTGTAATGAATGTTTGTTGGTGAATCAAAAATTATTTTTGACTTATACTTTAATCCTTTTTCGTTTGCTTTAGTTATGTTTATGACAGCATTATAAAATATTTCAAAATAAATAAAAAGGTAGGATGCCAAAACAAGGCTCGGAAAGCCTCGGGGTCTGACTCATTTCAACAAAATCTAGTGTAAATAAATTAATATTTACTTCAATTACATTCTCATTGACAGGATTCTGTTTTGCGATTTGCAATACACCCACACGAGCTTAAAAATATTCACAAATACTTTTCTATATGTAAATGGCATCGGTAATGAAATTATTTAAATGAAACTAAATTGAATTCGTTAGTTGCCCTTAATACTCTTCATTTAGTCGTAATTAAGTTTTAGTTGTGTGAAGTGCGCTCATTGCTGTGAATTATTTTTCAGGTACCAGGCGGTAATTTTAGTACTTCAGTTGAATAAAAACAAATAAATAGGGTGCCTCAACAGTGCGAGGAGCCCCAAGTCCTAGCGTATTTCTCACAACCATACCTAGCAAGAGAATAAAGGGGACCCACAATTTCGGAACAGGCAAAAAATTGTGGGTCCCCTTTATTCTCTCCGATCCGAACGGCTAATCGAGAAAGGGCTTTTCATGTCGATGAACTTATTAACGGAGGTCTTGCCATTTCTTCGCTAAAGGCGATACCCGTAAAAAAACATTTTTGCCCCTGTTGAGATTCGAACCACGAACCTCCGGCTTGACAGGCTAACAATCAAGGCTCAGGTATTTGAGTTATTTTCGATTAAATTGAACTATTTTTATAGTAAAGTGTAAACATCTCCTTAGTTATCCTTTCAAAGTATAAAACAAAGTCGCTTTTCGTTGTCTGTCTGCATGCTTAGATATTTGAAACTACGCAAAGGATTTTGATGCAGTTTTTTTTTTAAATGCATAGAGTGATCCAAAAGAATGTTATGAATTCCCATATCCCCATATCAACAGGAACAGGAGGGGGAACGGAATAAAAACGAGAACTTTGTGTTTGTATTGAAAACTCCCCAAAAACTCCTGAGCCGATTTAAATGGAATTAAGGCTTTATTTTCTTTCCATATTCCCTCGGGAATGTGAACATAACCGGAAACTTGGAAAACACTGGACCGATTCCAAATTTTTTTCACCGTTAGAGTGCTTCACTGCCCCTGAGTAACATAGACTTTATTTCATTCCAATTCCACTGGAACGGCAAATCGGAAACTACTTCACTTAATTTACTCAATTCGATCACCGCAGGGCCCGAGTAACGCCAACGCCAGGCTGGTCAGCTAGTATTAAACATGTGGCTATCGTAGCTTATCACTATACGCGATTTAACTTCACTCTTAGGCAAAGAGTCTTGGATGCGCACCTAGTCATAGATGATTAGGACTAATTGTTTATCATAAATGTCAAAAGAGGAATTGGTAGAATTCATCAAAGCATCTGAGTTTCATTAATTCTCCGAAGAATTAAATAAATATTTTACTGGGAAAGAAATTCTCGAAACTCCCCCTACAAGATACAAATTCCTTTGGTTTTTATCATTCGATTAGAAGTTAAAAAGAAAAAGAAAAATAATTCAAAAAAATACGCTGAATGTTTACCATAGGTAAAAGATAAAAATGGGCACGACTGGGTCGCACGAACTTGCGATTGTGTTCTAAATACGATATCAAAATCTAAAGGCTGAGTTAAAGGTTTTGGTATTAGCTCTTCATAATATATTTTGTGGTATAGGGTTGCCAACTACACATTAATTATGGAAATTGAATTAAATCACGCAAAATAATGAAAAAATTAAATTAAATATTCCAAAGGATTCAAGCAAAAATTTAAAAAAAATCAAAGTTATAGTTTCGAAGTTACTTTCAAAAATCAAAATTTTTTAAAAAAATTTATAAAAATTTCCAAAACTAAATTTTTTTAAATATTGATATGCAGTCTTTCTTTAACAGCTTGCGACTTCTTAAATCCAAAATTTCGTCAAGATCGTGTCAGCCATTAACGAGAAAGTCGGTTTTAAAAAAAACGGTACTATGGGAGGTACCGTTTTTAGGCCTTTTCCAAAAATTTTTTTTGCATCATTAGAAAAACAATCCTAAATTAGTCCTTCACACAAAATTTTATCGAAATCGTTGGAGCCGTTTTCGAGAAAAATAAGTATTATCATATCGGTTGTATGGCAGGTACCGTTATTTCAAGACCTAGAGACCCAATTCCAAAAACCCCTCTGTAGGATGCCAAACAAACCCTAACTGCAAATTTTGAAGAAAATCGGTCAAGCGGTTCAGGCTGTAGATCCATATACAGACAGACACACAGACACACAGACACACAGACAGACAGACACACAGACAGACAGACAGAATTGCAGGACCCACTTTTTTCGTATTCTCTATCATCGTAATGTTATGTTTAATTGTTATCTCAAAATTTTTTTTCTGCACGATTGCAAGACTTGCCTTATAGTACCTATAATCGCAAGTAAAAAGGCATAAGATAAAATAAGACACAGACAAATTTTATTAGCTGTCATGAAGTTGAGTTCATTTGCAAAATAAATTCTTTGCCGTTCTTAGTTGGGTATGATTTTTGTAATATGGCCACTGTGAATGGCTCGGATGTAGTGCAATCGTGAAGAACAATTTTGGATCATTCTTTGCAGCATTCGGGGTTGTATGTCGTGTCTGAGTTATGGTTGCTGACTAGTGGCTACACATCACATGGTTTTCTTATTTTTGTTTTTTTCAGCATTACGAATATCGTGAGTTCGAACCGATCTCATCCTTACCACTTATCTGCTTCACACTAATGATCCGCCAGTGAAGCTCACGTTTACTGCCCTGCATCGTCAGCAGTCTAGCAACTTCACACGCCTCCACAAAAAATAATCTAGCAGTGTAAAATCGCATGATCTTGAAGGCCAACGCAATGGTCCAAGGCGCAAAACTATGCACTCAACAAACGTTTCGTTCAACAAATCAACTGCGACACATTAAGGGAAATTATTTAAGAAACGAATAAGTAGTCCATGGCTCAATAGTCGCGACTTCAGTAACTGTAACATTTCAGATAACATCGATTTTTAAGAAGTAAAGACCAATGATTCCACTAGCTTGAAAAGAACACAGGCTGTCAGTTTTTCTGGATGTAATGACGTCTCGAGGACTATCTACCTTATGACGATCTACCCGATCTCTGATCAATGCAAAACTCATTCAATTCAAATTAATTTTGCATTCAATAAGAAAAAAAACATCCATCCCATAAGTCCGAATACGGCAGGTTTTTCTGCCATAAAAAACACACGCAAAAAAATTTGGCCAAATGACTGTCAATGAAAACAGTGCTGCCAATTTTGAGATCCGTACTGGTTAAAGACACCACCCTTTATTTAAAATTAGAATAATTGAAAATTAAATAAAACATTAAGCTTCTAGATTGAACCGTTCGGAATCGGGAAAAATTTGTAGGTACCCTCCATTCCTCCAAAACACGTTTGAGGACAATACGCTTGCTTACCGCATACAAGAAGAACCTCCCTTTACACATGAATCTTTTCTTTCTTTCCCCGTACGGATTGCTTTTTTGTCGTATCTCATGCGAATCCACCTGTTTCTGTAATGAAAGATTCACACATGTCTAAAAAAAAGAACAAAAAATGAAGTGACACCACCTATTGAAGTTGATTTCAAAGAGTCATTCATAAAGATTGTATGACAGCAATTCAAGGCGTTGAAATAGAATTGGCTAACATTTTTCTCAAACTGTCAGTATAATTTCCACCCTCGAACTACGTAAGGCAAAGGATGCTTTAAATTAATTGCTTATTTTGAGCAAGGTATAGAAAAAGTTGACTTCAGTCTATTAAAACTTGTCAAACTTAGATTGAACACCTGCGCTTATACCTCACAATGAAAACTTACCTATCCCATATCAACCAACCCTCTAAAGATTATAAAGACTTACCGATTTTTTCTCCCTCTGCGATGTCTTCTCCTGACAATACCTTCGGCATGCAAGAACTCAACATCATCCAACTTCACTCCATTGCCACCGGCATTGCTGTAAACATTTGGCATAGTTGATCTCGATGTGGGAATCGATGTAGGTAATATAATAACCTTTCGTTCCGAAACGAAATTGTTTCCCGAATCATCTTCAATGTCTTTTGTATTCGATTGAATCTTTCGTCTGTCGACGTTACGAATACTATGATTCACTGCTGACGATTTATTCAATTTTTCTGCCTCGGCTGTGAGCTTCTGCTGTTGTAGTTGCTCCATGGTGACACTCATCATCAGGTCACCAGGTGCATTATTGCTATTGCTGGTTATCGTATTCCCAGGATACTCGTCCACCGTAATCGGTTTTTCTCGAATCGAAATTTTCGGTTCGAAATTCTCAGTTTCCGCCGGATATGGAGGACTCTCCTTTGGTTGCCGAGTAATGATTTGATTTTTTAAATTTTTTGTCGAATAGTCGTATGGCGTGGAGGGATGTATTTTAACTGGCTCATTGGCTGACTGTAATTGGAAAATAAAAAAAAAAGTAAAGAACGCCACGAGGTAATTTATTTTTTTTTTATCTTAAATGGCTGTATAATGATACATTTTGCAATAAAGTATTGAAACTGGGTGTTCGCAATCGTTGAAAGGGGAAGCTTATTGATTTTGCAGACTTGCATGCGGGAGTCTTAGAACATTTTTTTTTTTAAGTAAAAGGGCCGTCATAGCAAAGCTCTATAAGAATTTCTTTAGAAATTAAGTGAATAATTAGTCGTTCTTTAGACATTTAAAAACAAACGTTCTTCGCGAACACCCCCACCAGAGGTGAGAGCACTGGTGGAGTATTCTCTTCTAGAAAAAAGGACTTGGCCATAGAGCAATATGAAAACTTGAAGACCGAGTAAGAGTAAACAAAAACATTTCAATCTAAGACAAAAGCCGTTTTTTGGGAAATTCACTTGAATGATTAAGCGCATTAGTCTGACATTGAAGAACAATAACTTAAAGACGATAACAACATCGGAAATTCTGCATGTCTTGTCGATAATGGAAGAACGCATAAATAAATTCTTTCTTACAAATTTACAATTAAACAATTCAATCAATTTAAACAATTCAATCACACCCTTCGTCCAAAGATTGTCCTTTATCGCTAAAGCCAACAAATCTATTTAAATGCAAAACTCATTCAATTCAAATTAATTTTGCATTCAATAAGAAAAAAAACATCCATCCCATAAGTCCGAATACGGCAGGTTTTTCTGCCATAAAAAACACACGCAAAAAAATTTGGCCAAGCCTAACGAGTACGCGAAAATAACAATCTTTTAATTAAATAAGCCTAATGAAGGATAAAATCACCATTTTATCAAACTCTGATGCGAACAGCCAGCCAGTGCCAGCGCAGCGGTGAGATGAAATGACAACGAGAATGACAAAAAGGCAGGCCTTACCCCCCCGACAAAAAGTCAAATTACGGTTGGAATATACTTTGCCAATAGAGGCAGCAGTAATTGATAGGGTCGGGGACTTAAAAGGACGACATTTTATAGAAAGAGGACATGGACAACAAAAAACTTTGCTAAAGTTTTGCATCTAGTTTAAAGTTTCCCGCCATTGTGACTGTCGTTCTTTATGTTTTTGCATCGGACTTGGCTTCCTCTATCTACCAAGGAAAAAAAAATATAATTATTCAGGTATTCAGGTGCACAAGCACCAGAGGCAGAGAGACAGGTTGTTCGTTGGTGTGTAACCAGAACACTACAAATAGCTGGCAAGAGCAAAATGTTTCCTATCCAATGTTTTCATAACTTTTGCTTTTGCTTTGCTATACTCACCAGAATTGGATCATTACGGCTTCGCTCATTTAAGTTCTCATTATTCGTGCTTGGCAGTTTGGTTTTCTTTCTAATTATATCGGTTAGTCCTTCTTCCTCCACCTGAAGTCCTTCGTTGTATACTTCTTGTTTTAGAAGTTCGAGTTCTTGTTGAAATGTTTTATTGAACTTTGAGTCTGTCTTCCAGTCAACAATGGGCAAAGAAGACGACACACCAGCGGTAGCGGAGGCGTCAGCGGCAGGTGTACGACCAACAATTGGATCAAATGGGGTGCGGTAATTAACGTCGGGTAGTGCTATGTCGCCCATAAAGCCACCTAGAATTGAAAGAAAAATAAGGAAATATTAATATTTTGTTTTGCTGATGAACTTTAAAACGCTTTTTAAATAACAATGTTTTGAGAATAGAAATCTGAGATCAAAGGTGTGTGTATTTGTGCAAATGAGTATCATTTCAGTTTCCACTGTCACTAGCAATTTTTGTAGGTATTTTTATATCATACGTTTTACAGACGTCAAATTAAAAACAATGTAGTGTAGTATAGAGGGTCTTTTGATGCAGAGAACACATACTTGGATCTTTAGCAAAAAATAAGAATGAACATAACGAAGCTACGTGGAAATAAAGCGAAAAGCTGCTAGTCTAGTGCTTTTATACAACGCTAGAATGACAACACCCAAATGACTCGATTGAGTTCGTGCTATACAATCCAACACGAACCACACGACATTATTTATTCACGTTCCTTAATTTTTTTAAATTCTTGCTTCTTTTTGATTTTTAAATTATTTCGAGTACAAGAGAGAAAACAAAAAGAATTCAAAGAGGAATTCAAGAGAGTAGACATGACAGGCGCCTGATCAAAGGGTTGACTCCTATGTTCTGGGTATAGTGCGAGTAAAATGCATCTTCTAAAATGGTATACAACTCTAATTTTTTAGAAAATGAAAAACTTCAGATTTGCATTTGGAATGTGTTAAATTGATCAACATGCGTCCTTTTCATTATTCTTGCCAGAATAGTATCCCGCATTACTGGCAGGTATACTCTTTGAGGGCTTTAATAGCCTGAGGCTTAGTTCCATATACTCGTGAATTAACAAAAAATTTTAAAAAGAAGTGTAGCCAACTCTACCGTCCAATTGGGCGTCTAGTTCAAATTACAAAAACGAGTGATTAGGTGACTCCGCTCGGAATATTGGGTGAATGTCGTGCAATATTTTCCGTTTTCTCTATTAGAACCTCATGTTCTTAGTCCCAATTCTTTAGGTTGAATTAGCAGATAGTTTAAGCCAGGCTATGACGCGCTCGCCGTTCACAGCACTTGTCCCACCGCGTTTTCGAAAAAAAAACTCCCGATGAGTTATCCACCGCAAACATCCCAATACCACACAGCAACGTTGAGTGATAGGAATGGCTTTTCGTGTGTTACATGCAAATTTTTGATGCCGCAGAAGCGACAATTGCCAAGAAAAAAGCGCTTTCTCGATTTGCCTTTCGGAACCAGCAGAAAATTGTGGGTCCCCTCCATTCCCTCACAAGGTATGGTTGTGAGAAATGCGTTAAGCCCAGAGGCTCCTTGCTCTGTTGCGCCACCCTAATTATTTTTAATAGAAAACGCAACTAAATTTTCCATCAGAAGTGAGAACCGAGTGGTTTCACTTTAAACGAACGAACTTACACGAGAAAAACGATGTGTTCTTACACCTCAAATGATTCCAAAGTTCGTTTGAAACGAACGAACACGAGCAACAATTTTACTTATTTACTTATACACAGAGATGGAAGAGCCTCGTCGATCAGGATGATGTTCGATGAAAAATTGTCTTCATCAGAAGAGATTTAAAATGGCAAAATACACCTGAAAAAATTCGGTCATGCCTTTAATATCTGGGCGAGCAAAGAGAAGCAGGAGAAAAACTTTCTGGAAACGCTGCTCTGATCGATCCAATCAAACCTTGAACAAAACCAAACTTTGAAACTTTTCTTGACTGTCATGACGCAGGTCAGCAAAGCAATTTTAAAACCTTCTTTAATTATAGGCTTTTGAAATCTGCTCAAAAGAAATTAGCCCGAAAAGCTTTTTTGAAAAAAGGCTGAACAGTTTCGTGGATGAAAACTGCGCTGGTCGTGCCCTGTTTGACGATTTTCTTCTTACTTAAGTGGAAGAAATCTCCCAAATTGCATTTGACCCAAAAACTGTTCTTCCTTGTAAAAGATTCTAAATTTTTACATTTACATTTACATGAGTAGGGAGGTTGCAGCCGGGCGACAAAGACCATTTGGCTGATACACCACAAGACTAACTACACTAATACTACATAGAACAAATAACACATGACAACAGCACGCAGTAGTACAGGACGGTCCCCCATCTTGTCACTAACAGCGCTCATTCCGATTTAATTACGGTGTTCTAGTGGGAACCGACTCTTTTCGGTTGACAAGGCCGTTGTCGTTCTAAATTCTTATAGAGACTATTTTGATCATTATGAGACGAAAACTAGTCCTATGATAATTTCTTCTTAGGTAACATTCTAGAAACTGAATCATTTTCAAACAAGTTGATTCGGGTTGCTTTAAGACATTCTCAATAGGAAAAAATTGATTGATCAACGACCCCTTCCTTATTGCATAACGTATACGGAGCCAAAAGTGGCCTTCATTCTTCTACCACTTCCAAAAGTAGCTCAAAGCTTGTAGTTTTTATAAGAAAAGTGGACTAGATCGGAGGGAAAATGATGAGCATAATGTTGGTTAATGGAAAAATGTTAGTTCCTCCAGTTCAAGGTATGTAATAAAATGTTTGCTTTGTGGGCAACAAGCTCAAGAGGCAAAGGCATTGAATTTTGTACTATAGTTCCGACGTTTTCTATGAATTTCCATACTATCAGCTCAATTCTTTTGCATTCCTTGTCCCTTCGACTTCCCATGCAAGATAAGGATAACGTACAATATCATGAGGTTACCTTTTTGCATTTTCCCTCAAATTAAAAAGAATCCAAAGTTAACTTCCTCTTCACGGCCTGCCCAGTGACTCATTGGATTAGGAAAAAATTTGCTTCCCGCAAAAACTTGCCAAAGGGCTTAAAATTCAAGAGCCCAACTTTTTGCACACACATACGTATAACTTGTCCTTTTCCCTATTTCACTCTCACATATGAAATAAAAAAAAAACACCCAAATTTTGAAGAGGATTCTAAAGACCTACTAAATTTGAATTCAACCCTTTGAGCAAAATAATAAAGCAGAACTTTACATTCATTTGCACAAGTTTCTCTTTATTCAAAGGTTTTTCATATCACACATTTCTCAAAACCACTCAACACATTTTGAATAAGAAAAAGTTTGTCCCTTTTCTTCACCCAATCTCATTCCGTTTCAGACAAAAAGAAAAAAAAGAAAAACTAAAACACACACACAAAATATTAAATACAAAATACCTACTTTACATTAAATATCTTACAGAAAGAGAAAAAAAGTGAAAATGAGTGAATCCCTTCAGACATTTTCATTTATTCCGCCCGCCACAAGTCCCCAACCAACCACTCACAACGAGATCGTTTCAAGAGACTCGGTCAAACGAAACGTCACAGATATGGTTTGAATTAATGATGACTTCACACCTAAACTTTTCCCTTTTCACAACAAATAAGAGTAGTTTCGCCTACATTGTGGTTTAAATTTATGTGTAAATAATTAACCCACATTTAGTGCGCCCTAAGAGTCTCCCCCATCGCCATCATCTGCATAAAACACCCTTGTGGTGTCGCATCGTATCCTTAGCCATTGATGTAGACTCTTATCAACGTGCTTCCACATTTTAAAGAACATTGCTACAAAGTCACATTTTAACCACCATCACCACCGAACCATTCCCCCTTGTGTGGGGTGAAGACAATAAAAAAAAAATTGATATTGGCCTAAATAAATTCATTCCAACGATGATGACGGAAGCTAATCTTTACTTATGTTTCCTCCCTACTTCACAAGGAAAAATATGAAAAATTAAAGATCAGAGAAGAAGCATGCAAATATTTACATTTCGGTGTATCTTTTGTGGGTGAAACGATTATGGATATAATCTTCTACCTTTGTGTCGATTTTTATTTTATTTTTGTGTTTTTTTTTGTCATACTGTAGAGAGGGGAGAAGTTTAGCTTTGAATTGTTGTATACTTAGGGTGGAACCTTCTGTAACAATTGTACGTGGTTTTCAGCTTTTCCATCGGATTAACATACGATTAGATAAATTTTGTTTTTCTGACAAAGGAAAAGTTAGCAAGGTTAGAAATTTGAATGTGAAATGTAAGAGACTGCTGAAATATTAGAGACTTCATTAATTATTATATATGTGCTTATATGGCTTTGAAAAAAGTCAACTAAAACAGAAATTGTGCTAGATTATCAGCCAAAAGAGGAGTGAAGAGGATGAATTCAAAATAATTTTCTTCAGATCCCCACACACAAGATTGATATGATCCAAAAAAAGAACGAGTTCGACTGAATGCTAGTCTCAAGTGCCTTCAAGAATTGAAATGCACCCCAGTTCATAGCTAAAAGAACCTTTTTAGAAGAAAAACGAGCAAAAGTTAAACTTGTCGGTAAGCTCTGACAAAATGACTAAAGTCTTACTTGATTAGATGGAGAGTTATGGCACACAGAAAGACTAAACATAAATTTGCTATTCAATAATTCGTCTTCTCTTCATGACCTCTAAATTCTGTCTTTGAACAAATACAACGGACTTCAAGCTTGCGAGAGGCAGTTTTGAACTTCAAATGAGCTATGGACGTCAGGGCTCAGACCACAAGGTTAAATGTTTCGCTTCTAAGACAGTCCTTCCAGTTCCACATTTGTATAGTTACAAGAATTTGTATGGGTAAACCAAAATCTCATATGCATCGAATTTTCAGCGGGTATTTGTTGGTTTACATTGAAAGCCATTGTCTCTCTCTCAATACTGTTGAAGAAATTCCCAAGAAAGCACGGCCATCTATCAAACATAATTATTTGCACCATCTGCAAACTTGGCAGCACTTTTTATTATTAGTTCCAAAATGATCTGTCACACCAATATGAAGGCAAATGCTATTACTTTCGTCCTTTTTTCACATCTTCTAGCACTATTTGTCCCTTTTTGTAAAATAAAGTAGAGAAAGCGGTCTTAAAACCGGAAATTTGTACGAAAGCATATGAATGGCTTTCCATAGTTCATTTAAAAAGGTATGAAATCATTGGAGTCTCTGGGAGTCGAACGTCAAACTGTCACGTCACAGCGGTACATGCTAAGCACGGGCATCCATTCCAGGTGAATAATGCAACTGCCTATTTCACCTGAATACTGCTTGTGAATTAAGTGAGACAGGGAACATTAAGACGATATTCAAGAGATTCAAACAATTCCAACAATCAGCTATCAGCCCTAGGCGAACGAGATGTTATAAGCCGTACCCAGATCGGAGGAAGGAGGAGTGGGTGACATCTAACAACGTTTTAAGAAACCTAAGCACATAGCAGCAATTGAGTGGACTTGAAGTATTTGGCCATGCGAACGAAGTTCATTGTTCAAAGACATCCCAACTATGCTCACAGATAGATATTCGGCTTTATTGAGTATGGCAGAGGGAGTGGGGACACGTTGAGCTTAAGCGACGAAAGACAGCATATAGTTTTTGAAACTTTGAAATCTAATTGGTTTATATTTCATTGTGCAACATTGCTGTCAAGGTTGTGACAGTACTGTCAAGGTAAGTACTCAATAAGCTAAGCATGCGCAACCGTTCCATTTCCTCGTAAAAAGATCAGGAATATGAGTTTGGAAACAAATATGAGAAGCAAAGAGTTGTGTCGACAGGTAAACAATTGAGAGGATTACAAGTTTCAGACAAGAGATAGTTTAAAAAATAAAAAAGAGTCGGAGACAAAGTAGAGCCCTGGGGCACATCAGCATTTATAAAGACAATACATTTTAAAATTATCAACTAATTACAATTTATATTAAACAATTGGAAGGGTAGTTTATAATCCAACGATGAAGAGAGTCGTCGATACCAAAAGCACGCATTTTCGAGAAGAGAATGTGATGCCAAACTCCATCGAAATATCAAGGGCGAAAATCTTACTTTCTTCGAAACAGTTTAAGGATCACTTTTCGGTTAGATATGCTAAATTATTAGTGACCTTTGCCGTCCTGTTGCTCATTGAGAAGCTTTCGTTCTACAAGATATTTTATGGGTAGACGGGTTTTCAACGTTTCCATGACCTTGGAAAAAAGGACCTTAGTGTAATTGTATGGTAAACGGAAAGGGAGAAAGATTCACATTTTCTCGGGATAGGCTGGACAAATGCAGAATAATTGGATGGATAAGTAGACTTAAGCAATGGTTTTTCCAGCTTGAAAGAACACTTGCTCAGAATATCGACGGAAATACAATTTGGACCAGTGGACTTATGAAGTATATTGAGATACGTTTAAGGACGAGTTACAACGAAAAAATATCTGCTTCATGGCAGCACTTACAGTCTCATACCTAAGTAGAGCCAATATTCAATCAGGAAGTATCGAGTCAGAAGCTTATTGAACTGCCAATTGATTACCTTCAACGAAGGGGTTGCCGTTAGGAGAGTCATTGAGAGAAAATGGTGAAGTTCTATATAAATATAGGGTGGCGCAACAGAGCGAGGAGCCCCAGGGAATAGTGCATTCTTGCAACCATGCCTTCTGAAGGAATAGAGGTGACCTACAATTTTCAGCCGATTAAATTTCAGCCAATGAATTTATTGTCGAAGGACTTGCCAATTCCTTGCGAAAGGCGATATCCATGAAAAAACATTTTTGCTTCTATTGAGGTTTCAACCACGTACCTCCGGGTTAACAGAGAGACATGATAATCATCACGCCATGGGTTCTCGATGGTCTCAACAAAAGACAAAAATTGTGTATCAGACAGTGTTTCTTTCGAGAATAAGACAATTCTTCAATCGAAGAAAAATAGGGATTTTACGGTTCCTCCTCAAAGTTTTTAGATCAATGTGAAGTAATTTGTTGAGCCAGATGTAAACTACAACTACTACACTTCTAACTAAATTTTAGTTCAGGAACCACAAGGCAGCCATCTTTGGTCACTTTTCTTAAGACTCTCAGACTGCTGGTATCTTCAAAATGAAACCCATTGTTTTGCTGAATATTGCAGAAGTAATTAAATTTGCAGCTAAAAGATCTTAGTAATTTGACTACGAAACAAGTAACATAATCCTTGAAAAAGAACAAAGATGAAGGAGTAATTTCTTATGAAATCCTTGTGAGCCATCCGTAGGTATTTAGGTCCTTTAATACGAAAAGGCCTTCTAGATCCGTGACAGGATGTCCTCTTAGTACTTTTTCTTAACTAAATGATTGAAAGCTTGTTGGCAAGTGGCATAGAAAATGTGGAATATCCTCATGCACATCATCATCACCACACATCGTTCGCACAAAAGTCATCCCTGCTGAGTTTTTTCTTCCTTTCAAAAACTCACCATGCTGTCTCCGGTAGTGATGCTTACGAATTACGAGATAGTTCAGAGACTGCTCATGATATAATGACACTACAATCCTATTCCCAACCTCTCCTCATCTAAACACTGTCTTTTTCATAAATCACACAATACAATACAAAATTCAAACTCAATTGCATCGATTTTGCAATTTAAACTTTTTATTTGTTTGACGAAAACTTTGATATATGTTTCATTTGCAATGGCATACGAGCTTTTAAATCTCAGAACTTCATTTTATAGCATTAAATTAACATTTTAATTGAAATTTTATCGTTCGGAGGCAGGTCAATCCGCACTGTGGCTTACCGCGATTGTGTGCATAAACTGTCCAGAGCTCTGGTCATTTCGAATAAATACACACACACAAAAAAGATATATGCGACAATAATGGAAAACGGTTCAAATAAATATTCAAACTGTATCCGGTAGATAGAATATTTGCGAACTTATATTTGCCTGCTAAAAATAAAATATTAGATATTCCATTATCCATTTTCCATTCAAAACAAAAGTGCGAGAGGAAATGATACAAAATGATTGCTCTGAAATCAAAATTAAATTTATTCAATAAAGGTATTACGAGGATTAGCCACAGCTAATAAGTGTCCTTTCCTTGGCATGGAGACAAATCCGCTAGACCGAATTTTACCTCTTAATTTATGCTCAGGCTTATGTGAACAAAAGCCAAATGCAAGTGGTAGCAATCGTCGGCGTGTCGGTAGCCGTATAGTTTGCTATTTCTTTATCTATCCCCGTATAGCTCTCTAGCTAATACATTCAGTTAAGCTGCTTTCCAAACTGGTAGCTTCTGTAATAATCACACTAAAATGACTCACTCAGATCAGATGAAGGACCACTTTATATCTACGATGTCACTGGAATTGCCAAACGGATTATTCAATAATTAGATGCGATTAATTAAAATAAGAGATTGTTTTTGTGCTTAATGGTAGTGGTGGTGGGTAAAAAGGGTGGTTTTCATCGTACCATTTTAGGTGTTTTTGTTTGCATTTAAAGATGTGCGCCACCCGACCTGTTCTATACTATAGACACGTTAATGGTTCGTGTGTGTGCCTGTGTGGTGCTATAAATGTGATATGAAGATTAATGTGGATTGTGTCCACATGGTTTGAGCTAGATATATGCATAGCTTATTTTGGAAAGTTGCAAATCGGGGTAGGTTTGTGGAATAGGGGTTGTCTTACACATGTCATTTATCATAGCAGTGTGTTAAGGTTATTAATACTGTACGATGTTAGTTTTAAGCGGGCTTAAGACAATGTTTATCTTTATATGTAATGTTGCCGGATGTGCTTTTGGATTTTAATTGAAATATTCTAATTTACTTCAGATACTGACTATGCTGCGAGATTTAAGTTGTAGGGGTTTAAATTTGTTGAATGTGGTTTTGAAGGGGTGGTTGGCATAAGAGATAAGCAGAAGTTCGTACAAGAATACTGGGTAAAGCTCCTCTTTTTTAAGGTGGTTAAATACTTTAATCAAAGAAAAACTTGAAATATTTGATATATTTTCAGGGCCATCACTAGCTGTATTCTAGTAGTCATTTTACTTAAACGACAGTAAGGCAACGCGGATCTTAGGTTGAAGATAAAGAAAAATATCGTCAAGGTAGTAAGCAAAGGTTGAGAGAGCCCTGCACTTTAAATTCAATTGAAACACCAATTGTACAGAGTCTTGTCGTTTTATTGTCGATAAGTTGAAAAAAAAACCTGAGTAACTGTCTGCTGATTTGCTTTTAATCGAGATCATTTATAATATGCGCGTATTTTTTCATTTTTAAAACTTAAGTGCTCCTTAAACATCGCACATGAAATAATTTAGTAAGTGTAGAGTCAATACCGACACAATGAAAGCTAAAATTCGTGGACACTCATTGTTCCCTAAGTTTTTCCGGTTAGTAGAACTGTCCGGCCAAAGAAAAAAGAGTGAAAAAATTAATTAAAATTAAAAATCAATAGCAGAAGGAAGGAAGAGGAAATTTGCGTCACAGAACGCAGTGAGGAGAGGGAACCATAGATTGCCGCCGCAAAAGTTCATCAACTACAATTATAGGCTAACTCGAGAACGCTCTATTCCGTTATTAAAGCTTCGCTTTCGGTTATCAAAGATTTTCTACTGAAACTATGCTCTGAACAGCTTCTGTATCATTCCCAGATTAAATTAATCTTATATATAAAAATGAATCGCAAAATGTGTTGGTAAGCGCATAACTCAACAACGCCTGGACCATTTTGGCCAATTCTTTTTTTGTTGTGTTTGTTATTGTCAGGAGAAGGTTTTTATGACATAGAAAATTTAAAAATTGATATTCCCACAGGTTTGGGAACGGAAACTTAGAAGCTACAAGACAGGTTTCTAAAACGATAATCAGCATTAAGGGTGGTACATTATCCCTCTCCATCAGTAATTTAGATTATATTTCATCCCTATAATCCCACAAGAACAGAAACGGGAACGAGAACCGAAACCTTAAAGTTACTTGACCGATTTCCAAAATTCTTTCAACTCTAGGATGTTGCATTATCCCTCAGTGACATGGACTTATAAGTGGTTCCTTTCGAGGTTTGTTCCCCTTATTCCCACAGGAACGGGGTTGGGAACTACTGAACAGATTTCTAAAATTCTTTCGGCATTAGGAGTGCTACATAATCCCCCTCCATGAGTAACCTAGACTATATTTTATCCCTATAATCCCACGGGAACAGAAACGGGAACGAGAACCGAAAGCTTAACGTTATTTGACCGATTTCAAAAATTCTTTCAACTCTAGGATTTTACATTATCCCTCAGTCACAATGACTTATAAATGCTTCCTGTCAAGGTTTGTTCCCCATATTCCCACAGGAACGGAATTTAAAAAATTGCTCGGATATTCCGACAGGAACGGGTTTGGAAAAGGAAACTTAGAAACTACTATACAGATTTCTATAACCCTTCCCCTTTCTGCACTAGGATTGCTACATTATCCCCCTCAATTAGTAATTTAGATTATATTTCATCCCTATAATCCCACCGGAACATAAACAGGAACGAGAACGGGAACCTTAAAGTTACTTGATCGATTTCGAAAATTCTTTCAACTCTACGATGTTACATTATCCCTCAGTGACATAGACTTATATCTCACATATTTCCACGGTAACGGAAGATTCCCACAGGAACGGGGCTGGGAACGGGAGCCTAGAAACTACTGGACAGATTTCAAAAATTCTTTCGTCATTGGGATGCCACATAATCCCAAAGTAAAAACGATTATTTTTCATCCCCAAGTTCCCATTTAAGCGGAAAAACGAGAACTTGAACCTTAAAACTACAGACCCGAGCAAAGCCGGGTGGCTCAGCTAGTTTTCATATAAAATTATTTACCCGCGTATAGGAACATTTCTCCATTCCCTCACAAGGCATGGTTGTGAGAAATTAGCTAGGCCCTGGAGCTTCTCACTCTGTTGCACCACCATATTTATTTTTGTTTGTTTATAATAAGAACATTTTTGTTTCAAAGGATCAAAGAAAAGTTTCCGTGTTCGTTTAAGAGAGTGTCCGGTGAAAGCAAAGTAATTTGTATAAAGTTTTCGAAAAAGAATTTGTCCGTTTAAGGGAATCGTTCGCTTATTGAAACTGTCCGCAAGTAGAACTATCACTGTATTTGATTTTCAGATAATCGAGATGAGAAAAACTCCTGAACGAAAGCGAACACATAAAAACCATACAACAAATGGAAAGCCAATAGAAATTAGTATAAAAGAACTTTGTGAAAATAAACTAAATATTTTTCCTTCCCTTTAAAGCTTTTAAAACAGCCAACAGTTGAGCGACATTGGGCTTCACATTAACGTAAACAAACATCAAATCAAGTAAATGAAAATTAGCTTAAAATAATTGCATGAAATGCAAAGTCTTATCTCACAAAAAATGAAAATATAATGAAAAAAAAAAAAAAAAAAATATCGAGACAAATTCTACAATGGAAAGGGAAATTACCAGTATAACACGATTACGGCATTTCAAGTAGAAAAAATTTCAATTATAACATCTCAGTAGCACACTGTCTTCTCTGATAGATAAATCTGCGTATATCCTGGCACGTGTTGAAGAACATTTTTTAATTGAATTGAATGTCCTAAACTCATCAGATAAAGAGACTTCCACTGTAAGTGGTAGATACAGAAAGCAAGAGAACTAGCTACAAATGACACAGAAAATTTTAAAAGAATGTTTTTCGCTTTTGTTTAAATTCGACTGGGCTCATCAATCCACATATTTTTCTTAGGCATATATGTGGTAGCAATGGCACTTGCATCTGGGGTATTCTATAGGAAGTGTCTATATGCACCCACGGTGTGGGTCATATTAGGCTATGTGACACAACCTTTATTGAGTCATTTGAAAAGTAAGAAACAGTTCATGAGACTCGTGTTGGTTCGTCCAAAACGGAGTCACTCAGTCATTGCTTATTAAAAACGTTTCCTATTGATCAATCTATCAGTGAGGTCATTGCAGTCCTTTAAGTAGAAAATCTCATGTTTTTACTAGTTGACATGAGAATTTCGAGCGAAGTTGAAGTTACCAATTCAGCTAGGACATTGAAGAAAGTTGTGAATATGTTAACTTCCCTCGAGCTGAAAATAAATCCCTTAAAAAATTTAATAAAAATCATTAGTTTTGAAAGTTGCAAAAACTAAGTGCCTGAGAACAACCTGGGAAGACGAAGAATTCTTGAGAAATCATTCAATTCATTTCTAAACAGACGGTTCAAGAAGGAGTCGGCTGCGGGGTGTACTCAAACCGACTTAACGTAAGTCTCTCACTCCGCCTTCCAAACCATTGTAGCGTGTTCCAAGAGGAAATTCTGGTGATCAAAGAGGTCCTATCATGACTAAAAGAAAACGTGATATCCTCAGCAAATATCTGGATCCTCTCAGACAGTCAAGGAGCCCTCAAATCACTCGGCGCTGTTTCTACGAACTCAGTAACCGCCCTTAACTGTCGCTTATCTCTAAGGAGATGGCTGAACAGTTCAATATTCACCTTATTTGGGTGCCGGGGCACAGAGAGATCGTGGGTAACTGCTAAGCCGATGAACTCGCCAGAAAAGAAACCGTTCTACCGATCTCAGCCAGCAGGTTGAATATTGGTATACCAATCGCTACATGCGAACTTATGCTAAAGCAAGAGGCCAAATAACAGGTGGAACAATATCACTACGTGTGTGGCAACAAAACAGATATAAACTAGATCCAAAACGCACAAGACATTTTTTGATATCCATAACCAGATTGCACGTTAGCTCCGTAATCAATGTCATTACTGGACTTTGTCTGATGCCATAAGACTCGGCGTTTCCTCTTATGAATTCCGCAGAAGCTTCTTAGATGAGGAGGAGGATGAGACAATACCACACCTCCTCTGCTCATGTCCTGTAATCTCCTTTAAAAAAGAACTGCATCTTGGAAAATATTTCCATAATGATCTAAGTGATTTGGCGAACACAGATACCCTGCATCTACTTCGCTATATCAAAAACTCCAAATGGTTTTGTTAAGCGAGGTACTCCCTCGCATAATTTCTATGGTATCACCATGGACCTAATACTTGGTCTAAGTGTGTCAGTTGCTTTCCTGACAGCCATTTTTACCTAACCTAACCAAAGTGTATGTCCATTTTTTGAAAGTAGCATAAAAAAGCATGTATCTAACCTGATATCATTTTTCCATCTGAAATGACTGAGTGATTTTGTTTTCCAAGAAACAACAAGAAGAGCTTTTCAACTCAAACGACTTCATTTAGGCTCGTCTCAGATTTACAAATGGGAAATGCAATTGCCTTTTTCATCAGAAAAAACTGAGTGGTTTCGTTTTAAACAAACCGACACGAATAGCACGATGTAATTTGTTATACCTCAAAATACTGAAAAAGATCGTGTGAAACGAATGAACACGAAATGTACCATCTCTTTAAACACCTCAAAGTCTCTACATTTCGAAGTGCATAAATCTTTTTTTCGGCAACTTGAATACTTCCTTTTAAGGAAAGAGATTTTCTGAAGGAAAGCTTAGTAAATTCAGTTGAAAAATCAATTTTCTATTGGGAATGATTTTTGGTTAAAAATTAATACTTTTTGGGGAAAATTCAGGACAGTTGGATGGAATAGCGGATAGCCTCCAGTATCTAAGTGTAAGCGACCTAAGAGTTGTAGAAGGTTTACAAAGGCTAGGTAAGAATAGAAAGCACTCTTAACAGGCATTACTACTTACGAAGGACTTGTCGATTTCTCGCGGAAAATGATACTGACGAAAAATTATTTTGGTTATGACTGGAAATCGAATCCCGATGATCTCTCTGAAGTTCGTTCGTCTCTGGATGTTTTCTAAGACGATGAAAGATTTGTTTTGGAAGTTTTCATTCACTTTATTCACTTCAAGTAAAACAAAAGGCAAACTGCTGTTTGCGGAATTCATCCATAGAATGTAACAACTCGCACAAAAATTTGACAGCTTAATATTGGCAGGTTTCATTGAATGTCTCAGATGTTTTCTATACACTCCCTTACCTAATATCCGACCCATTCCGGTTCATTTGTTATAAACTAAGGATTCCTCGTTTCTGTTCATTTCATCTTCATTAAACTTTTAATGAAAAAAAAAAACACTTTTTTCACTGGCACATTTAACCAAAATAACAGTCAGTAATCACTGAGGCAAATGATATTCTCTTCATTTCAACTCATCTTCCCAAAAATACTCTCTGGTATAAGAAACTCCCTTATCTGTCACTTATTAAATGGAAGCGCGAATAAAGAAACATTCATCCCTAATGGCAAATTACGAATGGCTCCCTTATGTAAGTTTGAACATAAATGAAAAACACTAAATTACAATGGCTTTATGCTTGGTTATGGCAAACGATTCAAATTCGTCCTCAAGTTATAAGTCTCCGATAGGGCGTTCGCTGTATATTAAATGAAGGAGCTTCAGGCATGTTTGTAATTACTAAACCATTATAATTGTATGTAATGAAAATACTTAGTCATATTACTTATAAGACTCATTAATAAAGATCTATATATAATGAGGATAAATTAGAAGATAAAAAAAGTATTTATTGTTAAATTGCTTAAGCGTTAAATTAAGGGTGATTAAATTGCATGAATGAACTACACTCATAAATTAAACGATAAGAAGATATGATGTTATCGAACGAAATGAAATAAGGTGGTTGAGAAATGAATAATTTGATACATGTATCTTCGGATTCCATGTACCACCTGGGATAGCTTTAATAAGAATATGACAAAGCAGTGAAGGAAACATGACAAGTAATTGCTTTTCAAGCGTCGACTAGTTAATAACGTTGAAATTAATAGTGTCATAAGATATTCATTTACCGTAAGCAAAACAGGAAATGAATAGAGAAGTAGGAAGTATTATGGTTTTCATCTAATCATCAACTCTTCTTGTGTTGGAATAATTAAATCGAGGACACTGTGTACTACAAAAGAGTTGTGCTAACGAATGAGTGGCTGAGTGACCTAGAAACCAATCAAATATTTTTATGAGAAGATTCTTTTGTGGTTAAAAAAAATGTGGATTCCTTTGAATGACACGGTGAGGAAGAGCAAAAACTGTAGCAATTGTTTGTTGTGTTTCGTTTACCAGTCGCATTTCGACGATTTACATAGCTTGTAATTTGTGCTAGCAAAAGTTAATTTGGAAGGAAAAAGCGCTGCCAGTTAACCTTTCTTCCATATAACGACGAAAACAAAAAAGGTTGCAATGGAAAAAAGTGTTAAAAAACCGAAAAAATGAAATACAGTAACAAAACTATGAAATAGTTAAAAGTGAAACACTTATGTTACAAATGTAACGTTGTGGCAGCATTGATTCGCGACTCCTATGCTTCGTGTACACGAACTCACACGAACCTCCCCAACGACACGATTGCTTCTATTTCCTCAAATTAGTGAAGTGGGTTCGTGCTACACGAATTAAAACGAACAGTATGGTGAGAGTCCAGGATAAGTTTTTGAATGACATGAGCTTGGCCTACATTTTAATATTCATCTACTTCGTCAATTTTTATAACTCGTCTTCCCAATTTGCATTCGTCTTCTATCATCGATATCACAAAAATAAACATAAATTCTTAATTATAATAAACCCAAACAACAAGCAACAATATTCCATTTAATTTCTATTCAAAGTCAAACCAATAAACTATACACCAAACGCAACACTAAAATATGTGACCAAAGCCTGCATAGGCAATTCATTTGCAATCTTCCCAATTGGAATAATATTCCAAATATGCAAATAGACAAATATTAGTATTGCTGCATTGAGAGCAGCTTGGTTGCGTTGCGAAAGAACAATTACTTGCAATTTAAAACCCACTTAGAGTGTGTGACAATTGCATAAGAGGACACAACGACCAAGCACATTCATCTCTCGCACTATACCTACCTTAGTAAATATTCAAATGTTTTTGTGTTTACTGCTTAAATATGCCATTGTTAGTGTTGTTGCATACGTAACGTACAAACCCCATCTGTCCGAAAGTTAAACATAATAAACAACCAGAGGAACGTAGCAGCATATTGTCGCACTTAAAATAGAACCAAGATGAAGCAAACATGTCATTCCTTGGTTCAATATTTTATGTCATTGCAAATGGGACAAACAGATATGCTGCACATACACATCCACATTCACAGACGAACTTAAACCGCACTGATTCAGCAGAATATTGCTTTGGCTCCAGACCTGATAAGCTGATGCTTCTGCTTCTGCTTCATCCTTAGTTCTGGCAAAAGGGAAGACTCTCTGTACAATGTAGAGATACATCTATGATATCCAAGCATGCAATTTAACCAAAAAGTGGTTCCATCATCACAAGCCACATAGCTTTTGCTTGAGGCAGAACTTTTGTCATATCCTTATGTGATGGGGTAAGTTAAGGAAATCGGAGCAAAATTCAACTATGAGTGATTTCCGTCTGTGCTCTCTGACTGTCTCTCTGAATACCACAACCGGAAAACCTCAAATTATTAAATAATACCTACTAATCTCTGGTTTTTAAGAGTTCTTCAATTTTTCACAACACAACTTAAAGTCATGACTTTAAAAAGTCATGGCATGTGATGTTTTGCTTGCATTGCTTGTAGGGAGTATAGTCAAAGAAAGACATTCGTGGTCAACCAAGAGCACTTAAGACCACCTTCTTGATATACTTTTATTTAAGCTTGAAAAAGTGCAAATCGATCATTGTTTCAAATCTTTTTATATGCAAACCACCGATAATGAGGCTAACAGGCTGTTGCAACCTTGAGTCTAAGGAATATGGTTTGTAAATCTCGTGGGAGTCCGTGTTGGAGCCAAGTTTCATCTGTTGATATATGCTGAAACCCATTAGCTCTTCTTTACTCTTCAGTTTACCCAATCGTTGTGGTTTACTCAATTTTTCTATTTATAGCACTCCTTAAAAAAGAAAAAGTTCAATGTCTGCACAATGTAAACTCTTGTACACTGATTTGCAGCAGAATTGACAAGTCTGATGTATTTAAAGAGCAGGGGGTAGGTAGGTACATATACATACCTAATACAGAACTGCGAACACTCTGTTGACAAAATACAAACATAATCGCATACAAATGGAAGTCTATTTTGTACCAGGTTCCGCGTATGTCTGATGCCACGAAACAATTCAAATAGCTTGCAATTGCAATGCACACTCATCATTGCACGAGATTCAAACTTGTGTCTCATTGAATGTATATTCCAATTGACGGTTTGTTGACATAAAATGAAAGCCAGAGAATACAATTGGATATAGAATAGTGGGGTCTTCATAAGTTAAACATATGGGTGAATAAATATTAATTTGAATAAAAAAGTTGTACCATTTACTTAACTTTCAGTGAAGTTCAAGGCAACCAGAAAGGGGGCATAGTCTAAAGGAGTATAAATAGAATGCTCAATGAAATGACTAGCATTTGATTAGAGTTTTCGGAGATGGTTATGCATCTAAATGTAGCACCAAAAATGAAAGCTTAACAATTCAGTGATTGCTCATTTTTTTGAGGTATGCAGATAAGTGGAATGCATTCAGAAGTACTGATTTTTAATTAAAATTTGTTGTAGTCTCCCCATAATTTTAATTTTATTTAAAAGTAATTTCACATAAAAGTGTTCAAAATCACCCGCACCATCATGTCGCACACTGTCATAAGCCTGAAAGACCACTCTTCCCGCATATTGTACATAGTTTGTGAGCTACCCCTTATTGAGACGCTCATGACAATTGTTCTAAGAAAGGAAACATTCAGCAGACTTAATTTTGGTATACCTACTTTGAGAACATTAACGTGAATTCATCCTACAACTGAAAACATACTGCCATGCAAACTGCGCTCTGCCGAAAGAGTAGCTGTGTGCCTGCTATTATAAGCCTCGTCGTCGTAAAAGATATCCGAGACGTTTTGGAAATGGATAAGATAACATTTATCGTGCTTCTCAAATCAGACAAGGCTTTTGACGTCGCTAGTCGATACCATCACATAGTCGTTTTTTATGCACCCATCAAAGGCAATCCACAAGGCTCGCTACTGGGACCTCTTCTGTTCCCCATATTCATAGTTCATATCACTCTACGCTCTGTGAGTATTTTTGAAACTTTCAGATTTCTCTCAAATTAAAATTTTGCCGATATAATTTCTTCTTTTCGGTTTCATAAGAGTGCTGATACGTTATAAACTCACAGCTTTTTTAATTGTCAGTTAGATAAAAGATATCGGAGAGATTTTGAAAATGAATAAGAAAACATTTATGGTGCTTCTCAAATTTGACAAGGCTTTTGGCAAAGCTGAGCTATAACATTAGATTACATATCCGGGTTTCTTCCACCCATCGAAGAGGGTGGATATGAGGGGATCGAACATCGAACCTTGTGGGTCCCCAAGGTTCGATGTTCGATCCTCTTCTATTTCCCACATTCATAAATGAAATCATTCTACGTTCTGTGGGTATTTTTATAACTTTTAGATTTCGTTTACATAAAACTTGGTCGATATAACATCTTCTTATTGTATTCATAGACATAGACAGTGTACTCACAGATTAAGATTTTCAAATTGTCCGTTTGACAATACTAACCCGACAATATGCAACTTACAACTGACAGTCGAACTAATTGCAAATTGATTGTTAGAGTGTGTCTCATCAGATTTATAAAACTAAAATGAAGCTCGTTCGGACCAAGTATGAAATTTATTCCTATAGTTGCAGAAGTTGTCAAATCGGCGAAGAGGTTCTTTCTGAGTCAGTGACTCATCGGTAACAAATAAGTCGCAATAGTTTTGTAACTAAATTGTAATTGAATATTACAACAATTGAAATTGGTTGTAAATCAGTTGCAAATCAGTTGCAAATCAGTTTCATTGATTGATAAAGAGTTGTTTTGTGAGAAAGCTTTCTATTTGAAGCTGAGGTAGAAACCAAGCTTGTATTTAGCCCAATCCTTATTTGCAAAGTGTGACTATTATTTGTTGCAAATTACTTGAAGTTATTTTCATATGTTGATTTGCTTAAACAGCGAAGCTAAGATATTCTCATTTTCCTTTCAGTAAATCTCTTATTAAAGTGGATTTATGATGAGCGAATATGAAATGAGCGAATTATATGAATTTAAAAGTAGCAAACTATTTAATTACTCTAAAGAGAGAAATGTGTGTGATAAACTAAAGTGTAGAGACTATACAATCATGACTCTCTTTGTAATCCTACTCTTGCTTATCTACAGCCAGAAGGATTCCACAAATTCTTATATCTGTTTGCGATTTAAAAGCAATGCACTAATGCATTTTCGAGTGTAAACAGCACTATTTCGCTTATTATTCTTTCGAACCTAATGAATGATGTTTTCTGACTGATTTTCTTGTCTGTTTATTTTAATTTGAAGAACAGATGTGTGAACATGTTTGTGGATGACTTTATGGAGATTGCGATACCCAAAATGCGTTTGTGTTTGAAATAGAACACATGTCGTCTCCTTTATACAACATTGTAAAAATGATGTTAATGGATAAGCAATATAATTTCAACTAAAATTAATGGGGGGAGACCGTTGTTGTTTGGTGTATATGGGAAGATAATTAGGAAGCTTAGCTTGCTCACGAGGAAGGAGATTATAAACAGATCAATCTGTTGTAACATCAATCAACTCAGATTGACGGAATGAATTTGACTTGGTTGATTGCCACAAATTTGTCTAGTGTCATGTAAAAGACATTAGACATTGACTTTAGGTTTAGGTTTAGTGCTTATTGTCAATTTAGATGTTTATCGAATTAAAAAACACACACAGAACTAAAAAAATCTACATGCTTATATCCGACACTCCTATGTCTTCCCTCAATAGTTATAAGCGGGCGTTGAATTCGGAAACAAGAACAATCTTTTGAAAACATTCCTCTGGATTTCTTCGAAATTTTAAAAGTCAATATATCCGAAGATATGAACTACATAGCACTTGCACATGTTCACTGTGCAGATGAAAACTTGTTATTTCGAAGTGAGATCAACGAGCTATTTTTTCAAAAAACGTGTGCAACATCAAACTTAGAGCCAATTTTAACTTTTTTAAATAAAGTAAAGAACACTATAAGATAGTAAAATTCCCTAACTATTCAATGTGTTCCCTTTTAAAATGCCAATGTTCTTAGGGTAATCAATTTCGAAGTTTTTTTTCTAAGATTGAAATTTCTATTTTTCCAGTTTTAATTCATAGCCTATGCGTTTCGCGATATTCCTGGAGCCTATTAATTACATAACAAGATCATCAGCATAACGAAGAATATCTACAAGATTCACCCCAAAATTTCACAGTTCGTGGTGAAACGAAACATAAACCATCATTGTATTTAAAGCCAATAGGATTGGCTCCTGCTGCCGTTGCAGATCATTTGGATACTGCTTAACTTGAATACAACAAATTGCAGTACAAGAGCAAACATTTACGATAAAATCTTAGACAGCATTTTTGGGTGGACCTTTCCTTAAAATAAACGTTATAAAAGTTAAGCTGAAGTTTGGAGGCATAAATGATTCAAAATTGAGCTTATTGAAGAAGTCCGTCATAAAAATTTTAAACTTTGTTGTTGCGTTTCCATTAAATTCTATTAAGATACCATCAATACCTGGTTTATCGGTATTCTTCATTCTCAGCAGTGATCTTTGAAATTCATCTAAAAAAATTGTGGCATCCATATTAAGCCCACATATTGGGTACAGCGCAACTAAAGCGCGGAAGGTCTAGATTTGTAGATATTTTTTTTTTTGTTTTTTTTTTTATATATATATAATTAGCGCGCACATCAAGGGGTTATGACTACCCTTATAATGTTATAGAACACAGTGCGAGCATTTAGGAAAATAGGAGAGGATTTGAAAGGAGACATCGATGCATGTTGCTTTTGAACTTTTGTGAATCGTAATGCAGGGGAAAAACAGGGCCAGGTAGAGCATTCCACATTTGGGTGGTGCGACTAAAATATGAATCTCTATACTTGACTGTACGACCGAACAAGGTAGAACTGATGAGCATTCCTGGCGAGGCGGGTGTTGCGGTTAAAATGTTTCAGGGGAGGAATACAGCTGGCTATTTCACTAGAGCACTGACATCAGCTTTTCAAATTGGATAGATGGTTATACATTCAATTTCTACGTTTACATCCAGTAAATTTACTAACATACCTAAATTTATGTTTTGGCGTATCTACCTCATGAGTTGCTCACTAACAAGAAGCAGTTAAGTGTGGAAGAGCTTTAATCCCTTCGAGATCACAATGTCCGTAACGCCGGAAATAGAAAAAGAAGACAACTTGTTTTATATTGAGTAAATCATTGAGTAAATCGACCCTACAACTTGAAAGGGGACTCAAGGTCAACGTTTAATTATCAATGCATGCAATTTGAGAATACTTAAAGTAATTTCAAGTAAATTCTACATTTGATTAGAAGCCATTAAAATGCAAACATTAACAAAACATACAAACTGAATTTTTCCCACATTATTCTGCACTTCAAAAACTCTTGCAGATTAATGTGTGTACGTTGTTGGTGGAAAATTATGATCTGCTTTCATTTCATTACGCGTCTTAACTTACAAATGATGTATTATGTATACATTTTACTTTTGCTTATTAGAGTCTTCATTTAAAAAATTGGGACACATAATTTTTTCAGTCAAATAGGCGACATCTTAAGCAATACGGCTGACAGTACAAAATTGTTTTTGCCTGGCAGACATTCTTTCCTTGTAGCCAACGCATTAAGAGAAAACAAGAAATATAAAATTAAAAGACAAGTAGCAACACCGAGTGGTACTCATCCTTTTTTCTTCTTATGAGACAGACTGCTGTCGCCGCCGCCGCGCCGTAACACCTCTTAGAAAATGCACTCCATTACCCCACCATCAGCTATTATCCATTGAAGACAGATTCTTGTATCCAATGTGAGATTCATCACATTTTCTATCAGATACGTGTACCTTCCAATCCATCTGTCAGGCATTTTTGGTCTGAGTTCATTCTTATGTACCAGGGAGTCTGGTTAAGATACGAATAGCTCAGCTTATTTGCCACAATGAAAAACAAAAAACAAAAAAAAAAACAATTCGCGACAAGAACGATGAAAGAACACCTCAATGAAATGTGCGCTCTAAGAGCCATGACTCTCATGGATACAATTGGCGCTCTGATTTGTGAACGACAAGTGTATACAATCAAAGAACCCTCTCTGTGGAACAATATGTCTAGTGTGCCATCATCGTCGAGGCACTTTGCAAAACCTTGGGAAAAAAAGCTAAAGGTTTTCGCGTTTGAGGATGCAATTATCAATGAATGCGTCTGACAAGATGATTTCTAAGTCCCATTCAAGTATTCTTTCAAAACATAAACAAAAAAAAAAAAGAAATAATGTTATTGAGAAAAAACGATTTTAATTGGAAGCGAATTATTGGAGCGGGTTTTTATGTTGGACGTTGACTTTGTTGTGAAGCAATTTCAATTGACACTGCGTCTATAGAAAGGAACAAAACAAAAAACACTTCCTTTTGAAGGATAAGATTGTGAGTTTTAACAAAAAGTGTATTTTGACTTCATTTTCTTGTAAGACGAAATGAGTTCCAGGCTATATCTGATGATTTGAGTTGAAAAATGGTTTTTTTTAGATACACCAATAAACCCACTTTTTATTGATCTGCCGTCTATTGTCATCTTTAATCTCAAACCACCAAGACGCCGACAACTCTACTAAAATCAACGCCATTTTGAGTGGACTAGGCGATAGAAACGCAGCTGATTTTAAAAAATTAAATAAATTATGGCATAGAAGATAGTTCAATAAAGAGTTGTTTGAGTGTCAAAACAAACTGAAGATCTTCTTTTAAGTTACTTCATTTTTGCGGTCTTATTTGGTTTTGCTGCTTCCCCCACCAGTGGTAAGGCGGTAATAGTTAATTTGTAGATTGAGCCCTGCCTTGCTGTCTCAAATTCAAACAACACCAGCTATCTCCTTGTCACATGGAAAGTTTCAAAGGAAAAACACAAATGCACACTTCAATTCGAACTTTCCCTCAGCAGAAACAATCAGGCCAAACTTTTCTTCATTCGGTAACATTGATGTAGCTTTAACAGAAAACTTTTGTGTGATGGAAATATTTCTCTCACAAAGGCGAATTCACAAAGTTTTGCTTGTAAGTCAATGTTCATGATCACAAAAAGGTTCATAAGACTTTGCTATAAGAAAATTTCTTTTCAAAGGAAATTCTATCTGGGGAAATATCCCGAGTATATTCTTTTTCGAAATAATTTGCACTTCTAAACTGCCTTCAATTCCTTCTTGAGTCCCTTAAGACCTGTCAACACACACATGACGGTAGACTGAGAAGTCAGTCATAATGGTGCTCTGGTTTACGTGCTCAGGCGTAATTATGTTGGCATAAGGCTAAGAAAAAACTCACATCCCATTCACACATGACAGCTTTGTTTTAAAGTCTATTCCAAAATTATTCAGACCAGATAAGTAGACAAAATGTCTTTTCAAAACTTTTGTCGCCCCCTACACAACATATTCTCCCTCTGAGCCCAAGGCAATACTCGTCGAAAAACGTTTGTTAAATTAATGTCGCACATACACTTATCTACATCTATCGGCATTCATTATGGATTCAACTTTGTGCTCATCATCGTCATCATCATCATCATAGTCATCATCCTCGTCGATGAGTGACTGAACTTTCATATGACGCACTCTAGATTGAAGCTGGGAAGACGACTTGTGTTCCACATTACAAAACAATAATTTATTATAGGTAGGTATAGGTGGATTTTGACGACTGCCACTGGCTCTAGGGGGGGCAAAAACATAATTTTAATTGTTATGCATGCGACTGTGTGAGATGGAGACGAATTCACCGTCATTATGGGGGCTGTTCTCCAGGCAAACTTTTTGAAAGACCTACACGAGAGTGTATACCGACGGAACAATATGAATTTAACCATTCAGCGAAAAATCTTTCTCATTTTTTTTTTGTATTCCTCTTCTTCGTCTAAGTTGGATGGAAATGAGAAATATTCACCTAAAAATGAATATTCTATGACTAGGCTGGCATAGCAACCCTAACTACCCTCGAGATTAAAATGAATTTATTAAAAACTTACGAGAGCGTGTGTGTGTGTGTGTGTGTGTATTAAACACAATTGAAGTTCCTCTATAGAAGATTGCTGTACTTATTCGTTAAAGTGCCATATTATAGTGAATGCGATGTGTGTGGATTCAACCCCCGCTTCATACAAAACCGCTAATAAACCGCAAGGACCCTTTGCAAAGTTTAGCTCTGCGGTTATACACTGAATAAACATTTTGTTTGAGTAGTCGCGTAAAGCAATATTTACACAAGAGATGCGCATAGTTTTAAATGCAAATGTTTGGTATTATGTCGCGACGCTGACGTAGGTTGGGTAAGGTTGACACAAAAAATACTTTTCTCTTTTATTCGCAGCACGTTGAACTTAAGTGTGTCTTTTTTTCGCATACAAAGCGATTTATGAATTAAGAATCCAGTACTTAACCAAAATATAAAAGGATGAGGAAGAAATTGGTCAATAGAGGCCTACATACTCTTGATGGAGGAGGAGGTTATTTCCAAATTAGAACGATAAAAAAGTTTAAAATTGTCTAGGTATCTCGTTCGGACCAAAAAACTAATCAAAGAGTTGGTTTGTGGAAAAATTTTATTGAATTTGATGAGTGCTCCGATCCATAACCAGTCTTACGCCATGTGCGAAAATGAAAACTAAATAAATTGATTGAAACATTACCGAATCAGAAACAAGGGTACCATCCAGAATCTTAAGATTCCCCACGAAGGCCATCAGGTGGCTTAAATCAAATTAATGCACTTCTGGTTGAGCGAGAGATATCAACAACTCTAGTGCAGATGGCGTCGTCTTTTTCATGACATTTTTAGAAGAAGTCTGGCTGTGGGACCCCACACCTCCTACTTTGTGGAGCAACTTGGTTCAGTTGCGAACAAGTGATCAAACTTCTCTAGAATTTATTTAAGGGGGTCGTCTTCCTTCGAGCTTGAATTTCGGGCTTATTTTTGACGATAGATTGCGACGAAACTTCACATGATATTGACACAAAGACCTCTTACAAAACGTCAGATCTTTTGTCGCGTTCTTTTGTCATTTAATGGAGAAGGCACTAGCCCAGAAAATTGGAACTTGCGGTGTTCGATGGGGCCTTTTAATTTTTTGCGGGTGCATTAATAAGTTCCTGTGAACGGAAGCAGCTATTATGATATTTTAAACAGGAAGGAATTTATGTCAATAGGCCTATATTAATGTGTGTGGCTTTGAAT
Organism: Melanostoma scalare; assembly: GCA_949752695.1. Lineage (NCBI taxonomy): Eukaryota > Metazoa > Arthropoda > Insecta > Diptera > Syrphidae > Melanostoma > Melanostoma scalare. The sequence goes on along the minus strand of OX456985.1, from coordinate 228,376,267 downwards.
AGTTAAGCCATACAATTGGTGTTCAATTTGCTTCATTGCCATTATCATAGACCTTCGGGGAACATTGGGTATGGTTACTTACTTCTGACTGTTTTCTGTATGAGGTTCTTTTGCAAGTAAATCAACTGGACACTCAAACCCAAATACCTGTCCTTTATACTAGCAGAGAGCAATTTTCCTAAGTTTGATCCTTGCCTCATAAAATCATTGATTACGCCTTTAAGGTCTGAAACCCAAACAAAACTCATAGAATTCAGTCTTTCGACGACATATAGACGAGTCTTGCTCTGCTGGATCACATTCGAAGTAGTTAAAGAATTGAGTAAGCATACCCTACACTCTTGCCACAAATTTCTTCTTCGTAAAGCAGCTTACAGCCATTTAGATATCATACGTCTTCACCGTTGTCACCGCTCTTCACGAAGGCACCAGTGTGAAAGGCATTATTCATTCTGGAGTATTCCGTGAAGATCTTAAAACCAATCCTCTCCAGGCTCGGATTCTCGAGTGAACTGGTCCTGAACCGGAAGAAAGTTAACCGCGGTGTGTATTTTTGACGCAATTTGATCCTTGAATGGAGCATCGTATCGGACGGCATATCCTTTACACATAAGAAAACTAAGCAACATGCAGCTGGCAATTTCTTCATTGTCCCAGTGGGTCTTCTGACAGAGACCACCTCTTTTTAAACAGAAAATGGCTTTGAGAGTACATATCTCACGATGCATAAGTAACAAAAGAAAGAATTTGCAGCAGAGCGTCGAGAGCAGCACCCGAAGGTCTGGGGAAGGCCCCATGTACTGCCTAGCTTGATTGTTCTTTAAAATTTGGCCAAGAAACCAATGGTGTAACGCTTGTTACACCAAACTCTACTAAGAAAAAAATAATAGGGTGGCGCAACAGATCTCGAGGAGCCCCAGGGTCTAGCGCATTTCTCACAACTATGCCTTGTGTGGTAAAGGCGGAGACCTAAACTTTTCTAAATTTACTAATGGAGGACTTGCCAATTCCTCGCAAAAGGCGATATCCATGGAAAAACATTTTTGCCTCTGTTGGGACTCGAACCACGAACCTCTGGGTTAACAGGCAGACATGCTAACCATCACGCCACGGGTAACACTCTACTCTACTTGGCAATAATCTTTTATAATTATGCTAAAGTTTCATATTTCTAGGAATTAAACAAAAAATGTCTCCTTCCATAGCATCGGTCCTTTAGAAACAATTTAAAAGAAAAACTGACATTACCTTGTCCACGCTTCAAATTCATTTAATTAGCTACCAAAAGTTTACATTGCTTTAAACATTTAACCCTTTCCACTTTAAGCAGCTTTGCTTATGCGTCTGCCGATGATTTATTATAAAACCATCTTCCCATCGACCCTTTGTCTATGCAAAAATAAAGGATTAAACGCAGCTTCCCAATTTGCTTCCAAAAATTACAACAATAAGAAATGTTCTTCAAGTAAATAATTGACACTCGAATGGAAACAAAATTTCTTTCCAGAACTGATGGGCTTATACAATCCATAAGCAGAAAATATCATACACCCTCTCAACAAGCCAATTATCCCAACAAACGTAATCCTCTCAAAAACAGAAGAGCCCCGCCGCCGCCCATATTGTTTGTTTCATTTCATTTTATTTTTCTTTCTATTATTTTTTTTTTTGGCTCATATTTTACATCTCGAACAGGAAACACACATACAAAACCTGACCCGAACAATCTGCTCATTGAGATTTTACATTTTAATTTGGGACAGACGAGATGTGGTCCTTTTGATTCTGTATTTCCGAATATATTCGCAAAAAAACATAAAAAAGAAAGAAACATCCTGAAACCAATCCACCCACAGAATGCCACAACACTATAAAAGCCGGTTGATTTCAACAGAAGCTACACAATTTAAATGAAGCTGAAAAATAAACAAATGTGATTAATTACTCTCGGAGATAGCACAACTTCCAAGCACGAGCAGAGTTGAATTGTACGAATATGCTTAAGAGATTCACCCTCCGCGTCTCATCAAGAGAAGCATTGCCAGGTGTTTTTAAACTTTACAACTTCATTATAGTGGTGCTTGAAGAATTTCGACGAAAGCTTTTTAAACAATTAATTTTTTGAAATTTGTGACAGTTACAGTTATTTAGTTAATGCTTCAGTATCAAGTGGTACCCGTGGTGTGATGGTTAGCCTGTCCGCCTGTTAACCCAGAGGTTCGTGGTTGGAATAATCCCAACAGAGGCATATCTCGGGTATCGCCTTTCGCGAGGAATTGGAAAGTCCTCCGTTAGTATTTGCCTTGAAAAGCGCTTTCTCGATTAGCCGTTCGGATCCGGCAGATAATTGTAGGTCCCCTCCATTTTTCCTGATAAGGATTGGTTGAGAGAAATGCGCTAGGCCCTGGGGCTCCTCGCTCTGTTGCACCACCCTACTTATTTATTTATTTTTCAGTATCAAGTTATTTTGCGGAAATATTTCAGTTTTTCAGTTCTCTACATTGCGAGCTGTTAACATTTTTGAAGTAGGCAACGCTAGAACACCGCACATAAATGGGAATGAAATAGCGGTTAAACTGACCAAAGCCGGGGGCCGAATTACAGCACATGTGGTCGAGTTATACGTGACTGAATTATGTGTTTTTGGCATTTCTTCTCACGTTATCGAGCACTCAAGTACCACTATTCGATATTCTTTCATTAGTATTTGAGCGAGTTGATGTCGATAAATGTACAGCCAACTAATGTTTTGTAATATAGAATGAATTTTAAATGAAAAAAAAGATTCACTCACTCGATCGCTGATGGGGTAATTCGACCCTGGCTTATAAATCGGATTCAGCGAGAACGACTTTTTTCTTTTTTGTCAATACACAAGGGCTAGAAAAATGATATCTCCAAGAAGAAAACTAAATGCTTACTCCAACTTAGCAGCAAAACAAGAGGTACGTGATGAATGAGCATTAGCACATCGGCTTTTCGTAAAGAATGCCACGTCGAAATGGCAGAGGAAAGGTCATTCCGCTTTCGAAGTCAAAAAAAGCCTTCGGAGGGACAATACTTTTTCGACAAACTGAGCAGAGTCTTAAACCCGCCACAACCTAAATTTTATTTGAAATTACAAATGTTTCAGAGAGGCTATTCAACCCTAATAATTTAATTACCAACAATATCTCCCCCTTCTTCGTATTGCTTACTCCCTTATTCCCCGTTTATCCCGGAGAGTGCAATGGGCACTTTGTGATCCAAGTGAGGTGTCTCTATCAAACTTAACCTAACCAAACTTTCCGTAACGACGAAAATGTTGCTTTTGAGTTTGGCCAACAGAAGGGTTAAGTAAGAGTTAAATGATTTGGTTACATTCTACATCTACATAGCGTTACATCATATTGTCAGCATACCCCGTGGGTGGCAGACAAGCGGGAGGGCTGTGATTCTTTCGGAATAATGATACTTGTAAAGTAGAAAAAAGAAGAAGAAGAAGCACCGTATGGTCACATCTCTATATTTTGAATGGGGATCACATGACATACACTGTCATGGTAACATTGCGTTACTGGTGCGTTACGTTACACGGTCGCTTTTGCTAAAACATTTCAACTTATAGTTGACCACCGCTATTCAAAAAGATCAGTTCCATCTCCTGACACTACATGATTTGATTACATAACGTCACGATTCACTTATAAAACGTCGAAATAATTAGTTAACTAAAGATCCTGAGACGCAAAACTTTTCAGTAAAACCATTTTCGTCCCTGTATTTCTCTGCATTTCTCCCAATTAGGTACAAGTCCTAGGGTCGAATACCAGAAACAACCATCTGTCATCGCCTTTCGCGAAGAATTAGCAAACCTTCCGAGAATAATTGAACCTACCGCTTTCGGTATCGTCATTTGTAGCTCCCCTTCTTTCCTCACAACGCATTTTTAGAAAAAATGTGCTGAACTTTCCAAACTTTGTCATGTCATCCTCTATTATTTGTTTTATCAAAACGCATTTAAATAAACTCTCACACTTCATCACAACTACATTACGTCACATGGTATTTGCTACTTTTGCACCACAGGTCTTAGCTTCCTCAATAAGATCACGTATTGTTATTAGAGCCGTTCACACTGTACAATTAGTTGGACAGTCTTTGGCTTGAACAACCAATGCTTGACAGTGTGAACCCTGAGACGACCGCTTGTCCAACTTGTTGGAAGATTTTCAAATATTTTTGAAAACTTTGAAGTTGGATGGAGCGGAGGAACATATGATATAAAGTTGGACGACAATCTTGGTAGTCTGAACGCAAACTACATTCGACCATCCAACATCTGTCAAACCAATTCTGTCCAACTAATTGTACAGTGTGAACTCGGCTATTATCGTCATGAGTAAAAGCTTTCCTTTTTTTGTGTTATTGATGAATAAATAAAACTAAAAGTAATTGGACACGATTGCATAACGTCTCATATTATAAACCTTTTGGTTTCTCATGTTAAGTATAAACTTTTTGATAAACTCTCTCTTACCTTGATGAGTTGATAACATGTATTGCTAAACAAAGTGTGTTAACTCAGCGCCTCTGGTGCTGTAATCAAACTATATGCAAAAACTGTTAAGACTTAAGAGGGTATGTTCTTGATGTTTATTTGATATATTTATAAACTTTGCGTTTAAATCTCGTACCACTGCCGCTTGAATAAACGAGTTTAGATAAATGTATTTTAAATGAAAAAATCTATCAAATAAATTGAATTATTATTAAATGAGCCCTTTTAATTCTCCGCTTTTTATAACAGACGAAATATGCTTTAGAAAGTTTATAAACCTTCCAGACCCAGAGAAGAGACGACTTTATCTGGCAATCGTATTGCAATAAACGTTCCGAAATTGGGAGCTCATAAAATATATATCACCGTTTATAGATAAAAATAAAATGTATAAATCAAGGGTTGGAAGGAAAAAGGCAACATGGCTCACAAATAAAGGGCATAGTCCTTGAATCGCTTTCGTAATCATCTCTCTAGAGTATTTAACATAGAAAAAATCACACAGTCTAGGGGTTCTTGGGTTTCAAGGGCGTTCCTAGAAAAGATATCACAGTTACCTTCTTTTTTACAAATATGTATAATGTCTGTTGTAACCACTGGCGCTCTTGGACTGTTGTGCTGCTTCTTTTAAAATGGAAACTCAATCAGTAAAAAAAAAAAAAAAAACAATAATATGTATACGAAACGACTATCATTGCCCAACTTGGGTGAAACGATGTTATGGTTCTTGTGTTTTATTTATCCAAGTGGAAATTATCGAATTAACATGAAAATGAATGAGAACACAACATTGAGCGAATGGTAGCAGCAGCAGCAGCGACAGCAGCAACAACATCTCTAGTTCGAACTGAGTGAATGATGATGCTTTATTCAATCGGCTGTGATGAGTGATGACTGCGCTTTTATCAAGCATGAAAATTGAATTTCAATACCAGCGAGCGGTAGACTAACGAGAGGATAAGTGAGGGCTTGTATTGGCTGCAGTGTGGGGGGAGGACACAACACTTGTGCTAAAAAGACGAAAGCTCATTCAATTCAATTCGAGCTCAATGAATGTGGTTTTGAGTTATGTTGAGTTGTGTGTGCAGTGTGCACAAGCAAATGAGTGATTGAATGTTATGTCTGATTATATTATTATAAGCGCTGTTTAAGACTGTGGAATTGATTTTATTTATTGTTGGATTTGTTTATCATAGTTGCCATTCAGGTGGATAATAATCGTCGTTAGGTTCATGTGATACGTTGGTTCTTCAATCTCTCAGGACTTTGGGTGGTTTAGTTTTTGGTAGAACTTTAACTGTGCGTGACTATCGCGAGGAAAGTAAAAGACCGAAGAAACACTCCTGGAAAAAAGAAACGACATCAGTATTCACTGGCATCAGGAATGGAACAATCAATTGAGAAACCAGCCCGCAGTTTGTAAGGTAAATGCAATGGTGACTGACACCACGCGTACCCCGCAGGTGGTTCACTAGTTTTAAGCTCGATAAGTGGAACAGCTGTGATCCTTCAGAGATCACAATGCTCAAAGAAGAAGCTTTATTTTAAAACAATGGACAAGCATGTGGAATATAACCAAGAGGACGAAATTCTAACTATTTCAGCAAAGAGCTGAATATATACCATATTATTTTTGTTAATTAAAAACTTTAGCTTAAACTCCTAAGCAGCCAGGACTTCGGTCACAAAATAAGCTTAAATCTTTGGCTAGATGGTCAAGCAAAGAAACGACGTGATAAAGTTCACAACAACAAAAAATTCCAATGATAATTTTTCCAAACTAAAATCCTCAAAGAATATCATTCAATCTACATCTCTTATAAAACGTATAACGATTCGCATGTGCAGTCATCAACGTTTAAATAGTCTTTCATTTAGAGTAATCCTTTTTCAAATCCCTCTCATGACGATGTAAGCAATGACAGAAAAAAATAAAATAAATCCTGTGAAACTCCATCGGATTACAACCGATAACTCACAGTGGAGTAAAATCCTTGTTCCACTCACACTCTTCAAATATGAGACTTATTAACGATAGCTGGTAGGGATTCTGGAACATGTGGGACGGTTGAATTTGATTTCCTCATATGTCTGTCTTAGGCAAATGCAACACGAACAATGTTGCTGACAATAGAAAATTTTCCTACCTCACACTTACATTGCCATTTCTGGAAGTGAATCTTTTATTTAAAGGAACAACCGCATCCCAATTCCCAAGTGAAGTGGAACGTAGAGAACTCTTGAAGTGAAGAACCAAAGGACTTTCATCTTTCTTTCTATGGTGAAAAATTTGAAATGACTTATTTTGAAACAAAATTTCTTTGAAAACAATGTGACTCATTAGCGATTTGAGATGTTTGCGATTGTTCTGTGTTCTTCAACAGAGAAACAGCTGGGACAAGGACAGTGCAGAAAAGATAAATGGAGAGAAACTCAATATTTTGCAAAAGTAGCAGAGCTTATTTTTGATATGCTTACAAAGATACAAGGAAAGATAATTTTAAAGTCAACTACGTTGACAAACAGCACTTAGTTCATTTTTTTGTGGTAAGTCATTATGCAGAATTACAGAATCGGCGTTTAAAGTTTTGTAATAATTCAATACTTTTTATAAATTGCCTGGAATCATGTCTAATATCTTGTGGTGGGCTATACAAAGCAAGCTTCAAGCACTGCCTTCATCGCTTGAAGAAGTGTCGAAAGTTGAAATGATGTTATAAGACTGTAAGGTCCAAAAATTTCAAAAAATCTGAATACTTCTTACTTCACTGTCGGATCTAAACGCACAGTAGAAGGATTTATCTCGAAAAGAGTTGTTAATATTGCGGTTCTTCAACAAATTTAATTTAAATTTTAATAAGCACCAAGAACAAGGTAAAAAGTGCTAGGTATGTCAGCCAATGGCAGGACATGCTTGGTTTGCCGGGGTCCTCAGCGAGGGCTTCAATCAACGATTGGACTTGTCAAGAGCACAACCACAGACGACATGCCTCAAATGGATGCAGACAGACCAAACGTATGATCCCCAGCGTTAAATAGAAAACTGCATGATTTTTTAGCCTGTAGCCGAAAAGACTGTAGGAAGCTTGTTGGCTTCTCATTTGTCTAGCATTTTAAAGTGCTAAACGTAAGTTATACTACATATTCTGTGGAGAGAATGACGACATCACGGAACACTTTCAAAGTGAATGCAGTGCATTTTTCCGAATCTAGTTACAGGCAGTCGGCGCAGACATGATGAGAACTGGTAAACTAGGCTCCTTATCATGGGAGCGTCTTCTGGCATTTCTGCAAACATTTGGAAAATTTTAACAAAAGAATGTGGTTCTCTGGTAACACAATCGTTTTAGGTCAGAGTGCTAAAGTAAAGTAAAAATGGAAAGAAGCGCAGGACACAAAAAGTGTCATCTTATCCAGCATACAAATAATAAAAGAAGAAACTTGTACCGAGACAAACGCTTGAAAAACGCGATTGAGCATTGACAGAGTGTATAGTGTATACCTACTGCTTGGAGCAGAGCCCAGATTCCATCACTTTTTAGTGAATTATCGTTCAATCGTCCATTGTCGATTGATTTGTCGAAAGACTGTTTGATGTATGTTCGCTTTCAGTGGTTAATGGAAAGCTATTTTACTATCGTCTTACAAATTTTAATAACTTTTCCAGGGTTTTGAACACACAAAAATTTAGGCGATAGCCGTCTAAAACGTTACGAAATCGAAGGCTAGAAAAATTTAAAAAATATTTAGGGTGGCAAAACAAAAAACCGGGTCATTTCTTCTTCTGAAGACTCTTCCCACCTCCCACAGGATCTCGACAATTTTTCAATATGCTCCAAAAACAGCTTGGAGCTAAATGTTTCCAAGTGTCAATCAATTACCTTCTCACGTAAACGCATCAAATCTCCTCCCCGTCTTTATCTTCTAAACAGTCAAATCATTTCCCCCGTTCAGGTGATCCGTGACCTTGGGATTATTTGCGACAGTGAGCTGAATTTCCTCAAGCATATCGACGATATAATCCTTAAGGCAAATTCAGCACTTGGCTTCGTGAAACGATGGTCCAAAGAATTTGCACACCCCTACGTAACCCGATCCCTTTACATTTCATTTGTTCGTCCGCTTCTTGAATACGCTTCTCAAGCTTGGTCGCATTTCCAACAAGTGCACATTGCCAGAATTGAAAGCGTACAACGCCGTTTCCTCCGATTTGCTCTTCGAGGTCTTAATTGGAGTAATCCTTTGATATTACCTCCTTATCAAGACCGATTCAAACTCCTCAACCTCAATACGCTGAAAGATCGAAGAGAAATACTCGGCATTTTCTTCATTCATCGAATCTTTACAGGTATCATTGACTGCGCAGCTCTTAACGAATCCATCTAGTATTTAGCCCTCGTAACACTCGGAATCCCCGTCTCTTCTATCTTCCCACCCATCGAACCTCTTACGGCTCCAATGCTGAGGAATGTCAACTCTCACTCTTCTAGTTTTGACTTCAATATGAGTACTCCCTGCCTAAAGCTTCGTCTTCTAAGCTCTCAAACTAGTTAGTTAACTTAAGACTTAGCTATTAAGTTTTTTAGTTAGATTAAGTAATAGCTTGTATTAAGCCTAATAAATGGGAGTTTTGCCCCCACCAAAATTAAAAAGTGGTTGCTCTTGTAACACGAGATCTAGATATCTATGAAAAACATACTCAGTTGAACGTAATATTGCGCGTATGGCTTTCCCTCCTAGTGGGTAGTCAAGAAAGTGATGTTCATGGCAATAGGGCTTGTCAGTACCTAATGATAAGGCGATGGAAAAACGACGGGATGTTTCTAGGATTCGAACCTTGAACTATCACGTAACATGCAGACATGTCACTAAGCCACTTTCATCACAGCAAAGGGTTGCCCTTTCGTAAATAATAAATTTAATCTTGAGAGATCTGATGGCTTCTACTTATGATTTATGGATAGAAGAAGCTATTCTGTAAAAACTAGACGGATTTCAGGTTGAACTCACCCATGGGATCTGTGTTGGTGTTAGGTTATTAATTGTGGCCTTGGAGCGCCCCAAAACTAAGCAAGTCCTCTTCTCTGGGAAGTATAAAATTCCACACATAATAAGAACCTCCATCCATTAATGGCATACAACAAACTTTTTGTATTGAAACAATATATTTGGGTCTAATTCAAGATATACAACTGAATTGGAATCCAAATATTCATGAGGGGATAAGCTGCAATAGCACCTCTCCCGCTCCATTGGCATTTGTTTCCAAAAATAAGACACTCTCTGCGCTTCCATCTTAGTCTTAGTTTAGTTTAAGAAACCATTGCAATTATCTTTTTATTAAAAGACAAAAACTAACAACATCATCGAACATATCCATCAAATCTTGTCAACCCTTATGCTACAAATAAGGGGATGTCCCAATCACTAGTTTGCAGGCTTGCTCTTTCTCACTTGTTCATTTCTGCCGATATCGACTAAAATATTTTTGATTGTTTGTCTTCACTTTAATAGTATGTACTTAGTTCTTGCGTTGTCCAGTCATTATGTAGGTAAAAAAAATTTGCGATAAAATATAAAATATAAAAAAAAGTGGATAATAACAGAACGCGGCAAGTCTCAAAAATGTCTACTTTGCATCCAACTCGAGCAAATTACTTAAAGCAAACGCTTGCCCGAAAGGATACCCACCACGAGACACAAGCAAGCGGAAAGCATTCTTCTCCCATAGTTTGAAGACATCCTTACATAATTTCTATTGCCGCGACAGCTACAAGTGCAATGAAATGCAATGCCGTACTTGTCGTGTCAGTCCGGGTACCTTCTTATATCGCTGTGGAGACCAAAATTGAGATCTGAATTTGTCGCTGCCACATCTACAAAATCGCTTTGGTTTAAAAGAGCCTTTATGCTATGAGAGTATTTATAGGCTTTTACTTTTGCTCCTCACCATTTAGAATCTTTGTGTGCCAATAACAATTTTTCAAACCGCTTGAAGGCATAACCTTACAACTGATTAACTCAGCCGTCGCAAAATACAAAAAATATAGGCATTTTTTTAAAACCAGTTGGTTAAACATTTCTCCAAATAACAAAGACGCAAAAAAAAACTCTCCAAAAATTGGGCATCATTTGGAAAAGGTACTTCTAGTAAGGAATTCTGCTTAAAAATGCCAAACCAAACAATACAATCAAAAACAAAAGTTAAAACACACTTATGCCGCAAGAGAAGAGTTTCTTAATTTTCCTCTGTTTACATACACTCTCTACGTTCTGTACAAGAAAAGAAACCTTCTCCAAAAGAAAGTCTTCGTATCTCCTCGAAAAGTTCTTCGGAACTTTATTGTTTCCGTTGGAAAAAGAATCAAGGCACTTGGCATTGGGTTCTTCATGTTACCTACAGGAGTAAAAAAAGAAAAAAAACTTTTATCAGAACTTTTGAAAATTAAACTGTTGATATCAGTGCCTGTGTTTTCGAGCCACTTGTTGGCTTTCGCACACAATTTATCATGAATCTCGATGTATAAGTGGATATATATTGTTCGTTGTTCGTAACATATATCTATACCCAAAACTGAACACACAACTAAATCGAACTCCCACTTGGTATAGATAGTCCCATTGGCAGCAGGGTAAAGTAGGGTAGAGTATAAGTACGAATATAGCAGAAAGAGTGATTTTAAATGAAGGCAATCCCTACTTGAAATGGCTACCATCTTCCAATCACATACACATAAGATGAGAAGGCACAATCAATTTAGCATATCTGAACAACGTAATCCAACCCTAAGCCATTGCTCCGTTACACTTTAATCGTTCAATCAAATCAAAAGTTTTATGGGCCCCACTTTCTTATCCATCGCAATCAATTTATCATCAATATGTATATACGAGTTGTGTAATGGAGTGTTGTATTTGTATCTATGGACAAAGTTTTCCCATTGGCATTTGGAAAAGGCGGATGAGGAGAAGTTTGTGGCACTTGTTAAGACCATCTTAAAGGGAGTATCTTCTAATGATCGGTTGTCACTTAATGATGAAAAATTGTTGACAAAAGTCAAAGCGTTTTTATGTTCGTTTTGTTAACACTTCCCTACAACATTTAGTAGCACATATGGTAGGAAATATTTGGAAGGGTGTTAATGTGGGGAGAAACAGTGGCACCACATGGATAGATAGAAAAAATGGAGTACTTGGTATTTATAATTTATATTCATTGAAACTGTGTAAAATCAATTGGTGAATTAAGTTCACCGACGCTTGTCCTTATTTACTCACTTATTTATTTATTTATTATTTATTATAAGATAAATCTCATAGTTTGCGAAGGCTTAGGGTAGGGCGGGGCTAGTTGGGCCATTTGTCGCCTAAAGTCACAAACATGTGAACCTTTATTCAAATAAAAGAACTGGAATCTAGAGAGGAAACATTTTGTAATTGTAGAAGATTAATACCGAACACGTCGAGCCCAAGAAGTACATCTCGCCTCAGAGTGGTAAAATGAAAATGCTTCTTATGTAAAGGGTGTTTTTTAGACGAGTGGTTTTCAAGCTGGCAATCCTTTTTCCGGAGTTTGCTTCTGACAGCTATCACTTGATTTATGCTCAGTTTAGTTAGCCATTTTATTGTGAAAGAATTGAAGACGCACAACCACTGGGTACTTTGTACGTTCGATGAATTGTCTCCAATTGATTTTTCGATTTTTATATAATTTCGAGTTTTAAACCTGTCAGTTACCTAGTAGTACCAACGCAACGGCGTGGTGGTTAGCATGTCTGCCTGTTAACCCAGGAGTTCGTGATTCGAATCCCAATGGAAGCAGAAATGTTTTTAAACGGGTATTAATATTTTGCTATCATTATTAATAGTTAAATTTGTACATATACTTCCCAGTTTTAAAATTTTATTTCTAAAAATAATTTTAAGACTTCTGTCCTACTTTGTAAGCGATTTGAAATAAATAAATTGAATTGAATTACCTTTCACGATGAATTTGCAGGTCCTTCGTTAAAAAATTCATTGCCATGAAAAGCGCTTTCCCGATTAGCCGTTCGTATTAGCCGAGTTCACACTGTACAATTAGTTGGACAGACTTCGTTTGATGGAAGTTGGATGGTCGGATGTAGTTTGCGTTCACACTTATTAAGCTTGTCGTCCAACTTTGTGTCACGTACTTTTCCACTCCGTCCAACTTCTAGGTTTTCAAAAATATTTGAAAACCATGCAACAAGTTGGTCAAGCGGTCGTCTGAGGGTTCACACTATCAAGCATTGGTCGTTCAAGCCAAAGTCTGTCCAACTAGTTGTACAGTGTGAACGGCTCTATTCGGCAGAAAATTGTAGGTCCCTTCCATTCCTTCAAAAGGCATGGTTGTGAGAAATGAGCTAGGCCCTGGGTTTCCTCGCTCTGTTGCGCCACGTTGTTTAATTTTTTATTTTAGTTATCCAAAATATTGGGCGATTTAACACCGCTGATGACGATGACTTCATGTTACTGCTGATACACGCTCAAATGCTGCAGAAAGTGGTTCGACATTTTGCCGATCGGTCAGAATTTCATATAGCCGGCTTTGGCAACCACTTGCCCGAAATTATTTGCAAAACATAATTTTTGTTTCTTTAATGAAGCTTAATTCTAGGCGATTAAATTAAACTATATGCGTTTTATTTCTTCTTAAACAACACACGTCAATCGAGAAAAAACACCCTTTATAGACATTGCAGTGCATACACTTTTGGCATGGGGGAGAAGTGCCTCAATTTATCACATTTACTTGCACACTGATCTAGAAGGACTACTGATCTAGAAGGACTTACAAACGAAAAAAGAATATTGAATGATAATACTAAGGAGGGAAGAACGCCTGAGAGTTTCACTGTGCCTGCCAAAGAAATTCACTAGCAAAACTTGTCATTTTACGACGAAAACTCAACGAAAAGTCCTCCTCACTTTCTTTTGGTCTCCCAACGGTAAAATATTCATAATTTAAAGAAGAACATACTTCCAAACTAAGCCTTAAACAAAAGACTCTCTCAGACAGTTTTAATAAACATAGTCTAGTCTCTAGTCGTTAAGGCACAGAATCAGTATGTTTTACGTTAAATTAAACTCAAAACAATGCCCCAGATTATTCCGAAACCGAAAAAAAATACGTAATTATGGCAACAGTTAAAACTAAAACACCGAAAATCATCACAAAAGACTCTCACCATTAAACCTCCTGTACACTTCTCGAACAAAGCTTGAAAACAGACACAAAGCAATTTCAATAGAAAGCAAAAACAAAAAATTTTACTGGCTAATACACTTCTTTGATTATTATTTTTCCAAAAGTAATCCCCTTTTATTCGTATGCCTTTTTTGTTCATCATTGTTTTATAGCAACAGACAAAAGAATGTGCATAGTTTGTCATTTTATATACTTGAATGCTTTTGTTTTCCAACGGATGTACATATACATATTTCCCATAGCACAAAAAAGAACCAACCAACACACAAAAATAGGAAAATTCCAAAACAGTCGAAAAATCTCTAAAGCTCATAGATGCCCAACCCAACGTAACAACGACGATACCCTTGTTACGCCTAAGTACCGTTTTTTAAGACTCTTAATATTTTCCCTTTTTCGTCATTTTTTTTTTCTTACTTATTTTTACTAAGCATGTCCAATGGAGCGGGCCGTTAACGTTAACTCGTTCAGTTAGGTTCAGTGGCAGTGGGGGTGGTAGGTAAGAGTGAATTTCAGTAGAATGGCTTTATCTTTCACCAAGTATCTCGTTCCAATTGGAAGATGTGGATACGCTCTACCGTTCATGAAAAAGAGAAACGAAGTAAACAAAATTGATAAAAAGGTCCCAAAGATTTTTTTTTTTTTTTTTTTTCAAATATTATCATCTTCGTATTTAGGTTCAAATAGACTGCAATAGAGAGAATGTTATTTGATGTTGCAAGAACTTTGATTAGATTTACAATGAAGAAGAAAAAAAAACGGATGAAGTAATTGTTGTGGTTTATTTGTGAATAAATAAAAATATTTACTCGATCGAACCTAGGGTAGAAAAGTTCGAGTTTTAAATTCATTGTAAGCTTATCTGACAATAAACAGAAATTGTTTTGTATTTTTTTTTCATTTGCTATTTAAAATAGAGAATATTTGGGCAAAGTGAGTGAGATTGACTTTAAATAGAGTAAGAGTTACTTAAATATTTCAGCTTTAACTTTAAGATGTTGACACAAAGGTGAACTATCAAATTTCCCATCTTTTTCTGAACAAATTGAAAAATCACATTCGCTTTACTATAAAACTCGTATAAAGCATTTTGGAATCGGCATTTGGAGTACAATGACGTTTTTTTAGCTAAAGCGTAGATATTCGTACGTTTACACAAAACTAGTAAAGAAAAGACATACTTTGCTAAGAAAAATCACACATTTTCGTTCTTTTCAATGTTATTGTTGTATCAAGTTGTGTTTTACTTTTAATATCGAAAGTTCCACTAATTAGCTTTACTAATTTCTTTCTTGGATTGCCGCTAAATCCATTCTTTATCCCGATTTTGCTTAGCGAAGTATGAATTCTTTAAGGTACTAAATTCTGAAAGGTTTTGCTAATACTTTTGATGAGTTGCATGGGATTTTGACTGTTGAGTCGCTAATGGTATGTCAAAAATATAGTCGAAGAGTCGAAAGTTAAAGAAAATGAGTGAATGAATAAATAATTTGAGTTTTCATAATGCACTTCGATTTTACGATCTGCTGTACCCCACGCTTTTACTTAGGGTCTTTTCTTAGCAGCTTAAGAAATTTGAAGGGAAAGCAACACCCATAAGAAAAATTGGATGATTCTGAGAATCAAAGCTCAAACTACCACATAATAAGCAGGCATATTGAAGGATGCTAGCCTGGTAAGTACATCAAACCGGCAATTCGTACAATAGACTGTCTGAGTGCAGCAGATTAGCATAAGCCTCCTCTTATTTTATATATGCACAAAAAAAGAAGACATGTTCAGTGAACATGGTTCACCGTTACGCCCAGGAAGCCAGGTGTATGAATACTTAACAGTCTCCAAGGAGTTGAGCAGGAGATTCTTCATGTTCATTACAGATTCAGCACTGGTTGCTGGGTCTTTTTACCGAATATTTTCTGATTTCTTTATTTTGTTATATGTCCTGAGGACTGCAGGGGTTTTGAATACCCTTAATATTTTTTGACACAGTACTAGCGTTAAGAAGGATATGATAGAGATAAAAAGAGGTTCAGATGCACATTGATTTTGAGTGCCTGAATATCGTCATACCGTGGGAAAACTGAGTTCGAGAACGTACTCCACATTCGAGTTGTTCGACTGATAAAAGAAGCTCTATACTTGATGGTACTTGCGAAGTTAGACTCTTTGGAACACTGCTTATAAAAATAGCGATAATACATGGAGACACAGGAGGCACAGGAGACGTTTCAACGGTGTTCAAGTGAAATAAATATTTCTGTTATGATTAATTCTGCAATCATTTTTAACGCTCTACGACGGATAGGTTGGGTCAAAATAAGAAAAGAGTCTTATGGGAGGAGGTCTATCTCCCTACGCTTAGACGAGAGGGGAAATCTAAAAAAATTTACCTAATTTTCTAAAAAAAATTATTACGAATCAACTAAGGCACTAACTACCATATACTACAGTGTTTTTAAAAACTATTACTTTTTTTTGTTAATATTTTAATTAAAGTTAATCAAGTCTCAGTCAAAATTAAAAAAAATTACAAAACTTGCCTTATTCAGGGTTATTTTTTTTTGCAAAGGTTCCAGTTATAGCGACATAACAAACGAATCAGGAAAGATTTTCAAATAGAATAATAACTATGTTTTCATAGTTTTTTCAGATTCGTTTTCCTTTTGCTATAACTTGCCCCAAATAACAAAACACAAAAAACCCAATGTGAAAATCTTTCTTAGTTTTTTGAGAAAAATAAAAATAAAATTGCCTCTCCCGCCTAGACGGAGGGAGATAGACTTTCCCCCTCATACAATTTTTCCTTGTCTAGGCCAGCGTTACCGCTGTGCCACTTTTGTGTCAAATTTCCACTTTTTTCAGGCTGTGCCACCGAGCCACCGCCTTTCAGTCTGTGCCACTTTTTTAGCATTGTTTTTTTTTTCTAGTAATTTTACCAAAAGTCCCGAAAAGGTAATCGAACAATATAAAATTGTAAAAATAAAATCCGTCCACGCAGATTTTAAACCAATTTTTGAAATTGACAAATATCGAATTGTTTTGGTTTAAAGTGGGGAACATTAAAAAATAGTTTCAATCCATACCTATTTTCCGGCTTAAATGAATTTGTTGCAAAAATATTAACCTCGCCTCATAGCAGTGCCTGCGCTGAGAGGGTTTTTTTTTGAAGCAAACTTTGATGCAAAATAAACTGACCAACCGACTTAAAACAGAAACTTGCGAAAATATGTTGGCTTCCGTAAATTTAGTAAGCAAATGTGACATAGCTAAGTGGAGTCCTGATGAACTCCTTATAAAAAAACATAGGGAAACAATCACAAGAAAGTAAAATGTGATACGAATTCTTTTAAATAAATTATATTGTTTATCTCTTATTTATTATACTCTTATTTATTATATTCATACTTTTATTTATTTATTTATGTTGAGTTATCAATACAAAATGAACTGTTAAATTTTATGTTTTTATCTAACGTTGCAATAACTCTTAAAATGATTGTTAAGATTGGGAATGTGCTTTCTTCAATTCGTTGATATGTGTGAAATTTTTTCCAATCAGTAAATTTTCATACATATATGGTGGTGTTTCGTTTTTAAATTCAAGTGCCACCTTTTTTCTCGAGTGCCAGTTTTTTTTTGCAACTTTTCGAAAATATCCAACGGTAACGCTCTCTAGACTCAACCTATCTGTCTTGAGCTTTTGCTGCATCTTATGCAAAACACCGTGTATTGTATATACTAGCCAGATACAGTGGGGAGAAATTTTTTTTTACATTGCCAAAGGAAACCTAAGTAGTCATTCCAAAACAGAAAGCTGTTGGGCTTCGGCAATGCAAGTGTCACACCCATGAAGAAGGTGCACATTGCTTCTGCTGCAATTGGTTGCTCAATGTATCCTTTCTTGTTGAAAGTACCAAGCAAAAGATTAGTCAGACGCAACTTCTAGAGTTTGTCCCAAGGTTTTGCATGGTCTTGTTCTTTGACTTTTTATCTCATTTCCTGATGTGGTTCTCTGTTACGCCACGGAAGGGTTTCAGTCCCATAAGATATGACTTTGCAGTTATTTTTGCCAGTTCATTTGCCTTTTCGTTTCCTGAACTCGCACGCATCCTTGTACCCAATAGATAGTCGCACTTAGTTGTTACTTCCAATTTTATTCAGCTTCTGTAAGAAATCTTTTCGACAATCATACATATTTGGTTAACCTCAACAGAATTTTCACTTCAAATCACAAGTCAAGGTAAGAAGTTTAGAGTTTACTACTTA
Organism: Melanostoma scalare; assembly: GCA_949752695.1. Classification (NCBI taxonomy): domain Eukaryota; kingdom Metazoa; phylum Arthropoda; class Insecta; order Diptera; family Syrphidae; genus Melanostoma; species Melanostoma scalare. Next base: position 228,358,232 of record OX456985.1, on the reverse strand, counting down.
TTCTCTGGTGAAGATGTAGAAATTATACAGGCCTGATCCCAGCTTGAACTATATTAAGGGCTAAATTTTTTAGACTGTATGCAGTCTTTTAGTTTTTTTAGTTTAGTTTAGTTTATTAACATTTAATTCATTGTACAAAAAAGATAAATCTTATGATAAATTGTACATGCTGTTTTAGATTCATATTAAATTATAAAAGTAGTTTTATTCCTTATAACAAGGAAAGAAGAGTATGATAGGAGAAAGAAAGAAATGAAAAGAAGAAGTGAACCTTATGCTTGCTTCATTCAAATTCCTCAGCAAAATATTTAAAAAGGTTTTTCATAAATACTTTGGTGTTATATGATCGCTTGATTTCTAAGGGTAATCCATTCCAAAGTTGGGCAGCATCTACGAAAAATTGCCGTGATGTTATCAAGTATTTGTGACGTGGAGGGATTAATTGTAGAGCTCTTACGGACCTTGTTCTTTTAATTTTAGTGTATATGTATTCAGGCGTTTCAGTATTCATTATTTTATACAAAAATAGAACTGTTCTATACTTTAAAAGTGCAGCAAGGGAACAACCCGAAATTTGCTTGCTGAAGCTTGAGATGTGTTGGTGTCTGTTTAAATCAAAAATATATCTACTACAGGAATTGTATGCAACATTTAACTTACGCTTAGATTCAGAATCCATATTTGAAAAAATTTCACACCCATACAGGATACTAGGTAGAATAAATGTCTTGACTAACCTAAGTTTGACGTCCGTGGGAATAAATTTTCTAGTAGGACTGAGACCCCGTAGTACACCATAAATTTTTGGGACAGTCATATTGATGTGAAAATTCCAAGTGAAGTCTTGACTGAAATGAATTCCTAAGTTTTTAAAATGTTGAACACGCTCTATGGGCGAATTGTTCAAAAGTATTTCAGGACAATCAAAATTATCAGATGATCTGTTGATAATCATGCATTTAGTTTTAGTTGGATTCAACTGAAGCCTGTTGGCTTTGGACCAGGAATAAATTCTACCTAGTTCATTATTTATTGCTGCAATGGAAATATTACTTTCAGACTTTGGAAACATCAAATATAGCTGTAAGTCATCTGCATAGATATGGTGTTTACATTTTGAGCAACAGTCTGAAATATCATTAATGAAACATGTAAACAAAAGTGGCCCTAAAATTGACCCTTGAGGAACGCCAGAGTGGAGAGGGAGGAGTGAGGAATAATCACTTTGGTTGGTCACATATTGAAATCTATTGGTAAGATATGATTTAATTAGTTTACATGCACTGGAATCAAAACCGAATTGCATTTTAAGCTTATGTACCAAAAGGCTGTTGTCCACACTATCAAACGCTTTAGAAAAATCTAAGAATACAATACAACCCATCATGTGTTCGTCCAAACCCTCACGCACATCATCGCACACCTTAAGTAAGGCTGTGGTGCGCAGTTACAACAATTTCAAAGGCTTTGCTTAGGAAAGGTAAAATAGCTATCGGGCGGAATTCATTACTATTGCCCTTCGGTATTGGCAGAATTTTCGCAATTTTCCAGCTCGTAGGATAAGAAGAGGTTGTTAAGATTGTATTAAAAATGTGTGTAATATGCGGTAAAATAAAGGGTAGAAGGATTTTTATCGCTTTAGTAACTTTGAACGTTGATAACTCACGATACCAAAAGACTTCAGATCCGTAGAAAACAAATTAGTAAAAATAAAATTACAACGACTTATACGTAATACAATCGAGATACTTCAAGATAGCAAATAAGTCTTTTCAATGATTTCAAAGAATCGCCTTAAAAATATTGCGTTACTTTGAGTCCATGTCCTTCAAGGCAAGAGGAACTAAACTGAAGTCCTTTCAATTCACAGTCAATTAAGAGGACAGTTCAACTATTTTCTGTGTTGATTTAAGTGTTCTTTTAAAAGGTCAATATACAAAAACTAGTCTTCTTTCCAGCCACTGACTGCAATACAAAAATGATTGCATTCCTTCACAGGTTTGGCTGTCACAACCCATACGAAAATAAAAGCTAATAAATTTTCTTTTCTTCTTTGCAAACTACTGGGTTTTACTCCATAGCGGAGGGTGATAAATCATTCGCCAAAGATACGAGTATACGCATTGATTCTGCACAATAAAATAGAGTATTCCATCACTTACTTCTGCAAAACTCCACATCGATTTTTAGTTGCCGTAACAAAAACATTGGAGTAAAGCCAAACATTTTTTGTGTAGGTTAAGGGCAGACCGACATTTTTCACCTACACACAATTGTTATTTCATTTTCTTTTTCAGAGACGCTTTGAGATTAAGTTTCAGTTGAAAGAAAGCCAACTTCAAAAAGTTTACCCATTGTCAGTTTGAAAAAGTGAAGATCTTAAACAAGCAGACACAAAGGCGCGCTCATGACCCTATCCTTCTATTCTATGGGATTCCCTTATGCCATACCTGCAAAACACAAATTTATAGCTTCCTAAAACTACATCAGCACCACTATCTTTTGGTTTCGAGCCAAATCGACTATACAAAGACAATAATTTCAAGGATTATGCAACCAAATTCGAGTATTACCACGACTCCCGGTACTTTGCACATAAGAGTAGACGAATTCGGCATGTAAGCCACACCAGTTACATGGTAGTTGGCAAATAGAGCCTCGTCGATATTACGTTGTTAGCATTGTGGGAGCCCTCATTTACAATTAACACTCAGCACAAGAATACGGTTAATATTTGCACCAATTTCGACGGCTTACTCGGTCGAAATCCCATAAATGTATATTTATCCTGCTGTCATTTTAGCCATCCTATTCTAATTTGAATAAATGGGAAGGGACCCCTTGCACCTCATTTCTCTTTGCAATACGTACGCGTAGACATTGAGGTTTAATTTATAACGATACTTGGAATTTTGAAAATTTTATTTAATTTAGTTAGCACTTGCCGACGTGCACCGCGTAGCTTTGGGGTGTGTTACGTATTCATGCGAAATGAATTTCCTAGACAGATGGGCCAGAACCAGAACGGAACCTATTTTTGGCACGATTGAGTATGAGGCTATACGGATTCTCCTGCTTATTGGACATTATAAATGCATTTTGTTTGGCCGCAAATGTTGTGTAGCGTCGAATTAAATGCTGTGCTAAACTTTAATTTGCATATAAATTATGTATGTGCCTTTTGCGGTCGAGGAGTTATTGCATTTGTGGCGAATAGCAATGGTTAGAAGTGTCAACGCATATTTTGTTCCCGACGACATGATGGATTCACTTTTGTGGTTAGTTTTTTGAAATATTATTGTAATTTACGCTTGAATTGTTGGAGATGCTTCGCTCTGATCCTGCGGATGGTGTGTACTTTCGTTTTGGCAGGCGATGTAGCGTGCAGCAGTTGGTGTTGTAGCGGAATGTTAGAAATTCGCTAGGAGAATGCATTATTTTTATGTGTCGGGTGTCGGCACTAGAAATAGTTGACATGCAGTGCTTGTGGCAGAACAATTGAAATTCGAGATGTTGATGGCTGAGACAGGGATCCATCTGAGCACTTGTTTTGGATAAAATGAGAATTTTGTTTTTGCTTGCATCGTGTCGTTTAGATCTACGATGTGTTGAGGGATGCATGAAAAGAGAACATTTTTTCATTTTGCTTTGTTTTAAATTACTAACGTGTAAGAACTGGGAACAGTAGAATTTATGATTTGAGAGAAATAGACGGGAAGAGACGTAAAAAGTGTCAGTGGATGAGTAGTGACTTTTAACCAAGACATGATGTGGTCAAACATCAAATGGAAGACAGTAACCCTTCTTGAATTTTTAATTGCAAGAACCAAAACAACTTTGAGGTTATGGAAGAGCAACAAATTGATTTGAAAACGTTTTCAATCGAAATAAGACGAGAAAGGGTAAGTAAAAAAGTCTAGCAATATAGAGTAAATTAGAAGAAGATCTAAAGCGGATCTCCAAAAAGTCCAGAAAACTTTATTCTTTTATATGATTCACATGTTTTATAGCTTCACAAACGATCAAGCTTTTCGTAGACTCCTTTGCTCAAATTACTTATGCTTAAGGAAATACACTTAGCCGTGGTTATTCCGATAATGTTTATATCTTTATTTATATTTATATTTATATTTATATTTATTTTTATACTAGCTGACCCGCCCGGCATAGCTCAGGCCTAACGTTTATCGAATTAAGTAAGTTTAGTTAAGTAGTTTCCAGGTTTCCATTCTAGTGGGAGAATGGGGATGAAATGTAGTTTATGTTACTCAGGAACAGTCAAGCACTCTAACGATGACATAGTTTTTGGAATCGGCCCAGCACTGTAAAAATGAAATACGCGTTGAAATCATTATAGTGATTTTTTTTGGATTCCCGTTCCTGTTCCTGTGGGGAATATGGTTATGAAATATAATTTAGATTACTCAGGGACAATGAAGCATTCTAACAGTGAAAGAATTTTTGTATTTGCTTCAGTACTTTCCAGTTTCTTGGTTGTTTCGCCATTTCCTTTTCCGTTCCCGAAAGAATATGGGAAGGAAATATAGTCTTTAATACTCAGGAGCAATGAAGCACTCAAACATTTAAAAATTTTTGGGAATTGGCCCAATATTTTCCAAGTTCCCTCTAATGTTGTTGTTTCCGTCCCGTTGCTGAAGCTCATGACACTTGTTGAGTACATCAAAGTGTCAGCATCTGCACCGTTCAACATGGTCACAGAGACCACCAAGTGGTTTTACAATACCCTTATTGGGTCTGAGCCAAAATCAAAATTTTCTTCGAGCCTTTATTCCTTTACTCATTTCTTCTTGTCTACATAATAACCAAAGAACTTCCACCTCATTCGCATTCGAACCCTTTATCTCTTCGAGATCCTTATCTCTACCGAAGTCTAGGCCTTCGGTAGAGATAGAGATAGACGCTGTCATTGCTTAGATCAAAGTGTATAGTATCACTTTAAATTAATACCTTTTGTTTTGCGAACATAAATAAAGTTCAATGTGCGGTCATTTCATATGAAAAAATAGTTTGGATTATTGTAAAAGTAACACTTTTAACTAAAAAAAAGTTTAAATCTTTATTCTTATCAGTCGAAAATCAAAAGAGTTCTTAAAAACAGACAATCCAATAATATTACTATTTGTTATTTAATTAGCTGAGCCACCCGGCCGGCCGGCGCGCGGCGGCGTTGCTCGGGTCTGTAGTTTTAAGGCTCCCGTGCTCATTCCTTTTTCTGTTCCCGTGAGGTTAACGGGATGAGATCTACGCTAAGTTACTGAGGGATTATGTGGCATCCCAGTGCCGAAAGAATTTTTGAAATCTGTCCAGTAGTTTCTAGGTTTCCATTTCCAGCCCCGTTCCTGAGGGAATTTTCCGTTAACGTGGAAATATGTGAATTAAATATAAGTCTATGTCACTGAGGGATAATGTAACATCCTAGAGTTGAAAGAATTTTTTGAATCTGTCAAGTAACTTTAAGGTTTTTGTTCTCGTTCCTGTTTCTGTTCCCGTGAAATTAAAGGGATGAAATAAAAGCTTTTAAACCTTCCCTAGACCTACACAAACATTTCAAGATCAAGATAAGATAAATCCGTTGGGACGTTCTCGAGTTTTAGCCAGACTAACGAACAGCAATTCATTTTTATATATATAGATAGATAGATAGATAGATAGATAGATAGATTTAGTGTGCTGTTTTGACAATTTCTTTGTCTACCACATCGAAATTCTATGGGAAATACCCAATAAGGAAATTTCCCAATAGTTTGAACCCTATTGACGTTAACACTGCGCCAAGGCATTCAAAGAAATCCCATACAAAATGCTCATGAACTGTGACTATTTTTCTTAAAAGCCCTACAACTCAGAGTCACTTTATAGAATACTCTTTGTCGATGGTGGGATTTCTTCAGAATTGAATGCTCTCGAAACTGTCTATTTAGGCTTTATCGCAATTCGAAAGATAAAAATCTACAAATTATACAATTTAGCTAGATAATCCTTGAAAATTCCATACCACCTAAACTTAAGAGCCTAATATCTCCAGAAATATCAATGTGGTAATGCAAGACTTTTTGTAAGATTTTGAATTTTCTACAAATTTGTCAATTATATTTTTGTTGTAATTCCTGTGAGATAGCGTTAAAAAAGAAGATTTCTTGACAAGAGCGACTTTAACTACCTCCGTAATTCGAGTTATGAATACGCCACAACAAACGGACTTGTCTGTGTGCACCCAGCACGAACTTACATGACTTATTTGAGCGGCGGTAGAAAAGTAACGTGTTATTTGACTTGGTTCGTTTAACACGAACTTTTTGAGTAATTACAGGTCCTAAACACATGGTGTTACTCATGTTACGAAAAAATTTTTGATTTCGTCAAATATATTGAGTGAAATGGTCTTCCAACAATCAACTCGATAAACACCACGACCACCATGCAGTTTTCGACTCAAATGTTCGAAATATGTAAGTACGTCTTAGATCAAGCAATAGGAAGCACTGCGATCTTTTTTCTCATGAAATAAATAAATGTTTTCGAGTTTAACGGATCTACACGTATCAAAGTTCACTTGTTGAAGTGAAAACTTCTTTAGGCGCGTTTGGCACTTTTGCGATGGGGGTAAATCAATGATTTCGGGACCGACACCATTTTTTGATTGGCTCATCGTAATTCGTATGTAAAGTCGTCATAGCCCAGCGTCTCAGGTTCGTTTCCCAGCCATGACTTGCATTTTTTTGTTTATTTAAAGTGAAAACATAAATAAAAATTGATCGCCACGGCTGGGATTCGAACATGAGACCCTCAGTTTAATAGCCAACGACTCTACCATTGAGCCAAGAAATGACTTAAAAGAATGCAATAGCATTATTACATAATAATTGTACTTACCGACTGGGAGAAATACAGAGAAGAAAGAAATCAATTGAAGAAACAGAGAAAAATTTATGCAACGCAGAAAAAATAAAAAGCACCAAATATTTTACTGCCATTACAATGAAGAGTGGCTGGATAAGTGAAGCTGGAAATTTCATCATGACAGAGTAGGAGACGCTTTTTACAACAAATTAGAAGAGATCAACAACTCATCGCGATGATTTATCGATGGAATTGAAACGGTTGCATGAAAATAGCTTGAAAACCATTACTCAATAGACACTATCGCTAAGAAAATTAACGTATTAATTTTAACAGAGACTCACATGGGTGAAGAAGAAATATATGATATTCCTGATTTCAATTTAGTTGCAAGTTTCAGAAGGCACGATCGTCCAGCAGCAGGAGTAGCTATCTATAAATGGTTGTCAGATACAACTGCCATTTTTTGTGCAAATCATATGAATTTGCATACGAGGTACACTAGTATGTCTAGTACCAGGGGCGCACGCAGAAAAATTTTTCGGGGGGGGTTTTTGAAAAAATTCATTAAATATGAACGAAAAATTTGTTTTTAATATTTTTATGCCTCTTTTATACTCTGTATTGATTTGTATAAATACTCGTACATTGCTAGGAACAATCCCAACTAATATTATAAATGTGAAAGTAACTCTGTCTGTCTAGCTTTCTATGTTACCGTCTCCCGCCCAAACTACTGAACCCATTTGAATGAAATTTGGTACAGAAAGAACTTGAGGAAGGACACAGGCTATGCATTTTATCCCTATATTCTCATGAGAACGGGAACGTAAACGAGAACTAAGAAACTAATGCACCGATTTCAAAAATTCTTCCACCGTTAGAAAGAATGCTACACTATCCCGAGCGAGTAACATAAACTTTAACTCATTCCCATATTCCTATGAGAACGATCACCATATTCCCACGGGAACGGGAGTCGTTACTAATATTCCAAAAATTTCAAAATTAAATCTTTTTTTCTTTGTTCCATTATTCCCATGGGAACGGAAGTACTTACGGCAAAACAATTTTATTTTGCAAAATTTGAAAAAAGTAAGAAAATCGTATGCAAAAATGTACTTAAGTAAAATTATATAACAATAGGTTACTGGAAAATTAAAAATTCTGCCGAAAGTCACTATTCCACGCTGTTGAAGTCGCGGGCACACCTAGTATTTTATAAAATAAAATCAATGTGCCTTGGAACCTTTGCCCTTTTTTATATTTATAACGTCCTCATAGTCAACCTCAATACTCCTATAGATGTTCAGCAAACAGCAACATTAAACCGTTCAGTCGCTCCTCGCTGGTTCTTCCTCGCAGATAAGTTTTTAAACTGCGTAGAAATGAAAAAGATCGCTCGCTTGAAGCCACGGATACCGGAAGTGTCACACCGATCTGCATAAAACAATGAACAGTTTTATATATGGACAAATCGCAAACTTTTAAGGTGTCTATAAAGTTGTTGGGCTGTTTTTTGTTTGGCATACTCAAACAATGTTCAAGGGTGTGCATGTGCTTATTCGTACATAAGTATACCGTTTCCAAGTTGCCCTTGTCGATCCCATGGTTATACAGAGCCATAGAGCGACTGGCTTTTAGTATGTGATGAAAATTTTAATTTTCGTAGATTTCGGTCGCGACTGCCGTTAGTTTTGTAAGTAAGTAGGAAAGTGAATTTTTATATATTTTTATCGCATGTCCCATTAAATACGACCCAATACTAACTCCACATCAACATATCAAATTTACTTACACTAGAAAAGGGTGATCATGCTAAGAACATACCAAAACCAAAAAGTCCTTCCAAAACATATGAAATACCTTAAAATTATAGATAAAAATGGCTTCCGCATTTGGAGGGATTTTTTCGTTGACAGAATGAAATTTTCAGATGAATTTTATGTTTCCATGTTTTATATTTTGGTTTTTGTTTTAAAAAACATGTGGTTATTTTTTTATTTCACAAATTTCGGGAGGGGTTTCAACCCCCAAAACCCCCCCCTGCGTTCGCCCCTGTCTAGTACTATTTTGATATCGGCGATCTATCTGTTTGTCGTTGCAACTGTGAAAATGAACAGCAAGTTATAATAGTTGGCGTTTATATTTCACCGAATACGTTTTTAAGTGTAATACGACAGTTTTTATATAAAAATTTTATTTATTCTGAATACGCTTCTGCACACCTTCACGGCAAAATTGGGGAGAGATTTGATGATTTGCCAATGATTTTGAATGGTGACTTTTAAATATCAACTCCGCCGATGCTACAAATTTTAATTTTTAAAAGAAGAATATAATTTAACAATGACGAATGACCGCAGCCTTAGTACAGCGAAATATAAATCGACAGTTGGTGCAGTCTTTGCGATATATTTAAATAGATTCGAGTCAAAATTTTTCGTTTCCTATTTTAGTTACCATAGGCCTATTACTTCATTATTAGAATACGATGATTGCATGAGATGATAATGGAAAAGCTGAAAATGTGAATGAAAACTCATAAGTTTCATTGATGTTCTTCCATATGTACAATGTACATGTACAGTACATATATTATAAAACATTGAATAAAATTTTGCCACTATTTATCTATTTTTATTATAAGCACTAAGAAGAAACATTTCAATGAAAAGATTTTCCTGTACATTAAAATATTTACTGAAAATTCAATTCTGTTTTCACTTCTGTCGGCACTCCCGGAGTGCTTCTTTTTTTTTTTTTGTATGGGTAATCTTTGAATGCCTTGGCAGAGTTCTGAGCGTCCAAATTAAGGGCTTTTTATGGAATTTTATTTTCATGTCGGAGTAAAGAAAAAAAATTAAAATTGTCAAAAAAGGACCCAGATTTTCAATTTCATTTGTGTTTCATGAACGAACTGCACGCCAAGATGTGTTTGTGATAACAGCTCCTCATATTGTTCAATTTATTTTCGTTTGTATTTCTTAATGCAGAAATGATAACATTTGCATACACATTTCATTGTTATTGTACATCCTCAACAGCCTACCAAAAATACTAAAAATCGCTTAAGGCCCGCAATTTTGCGACTTCGCCTTGAATTCGAAAAGTTTATGCTAATTGCATTGCGTTGTTATATGATATCAAAACCCAATACGTTTATGCCATCAGCGACATCATCATTAGCACCATGATATCAAATTTAAATCACATTGAAGATTGAATTATTGATATGAAGTACAAATGTCCAATCCAATACCAGTTGTGTGTACCAACGCGAACATCGAACCAAAAGTAAAATGTCTTGTATATGTCTGCATAAATGTATATGTATGTATGTTAAACACGCATAAATTGTACGTTGATTTATAAGCACAACAACGTTATCCACCTACTACGACAGTGAAGATGATGATGGCGGTTTTGTTAAGCACAAGCTCAAGTGCAATTCTTGAGAACACGACGGCGACGACGCGACAACGACGAAAACGATGTCGAAGACACTTTACCGAATGCATTTACTCTTCCTTTTGCAGATGATGCAAGGGCATATCCATCCCATCAGTGAAACATTTTTGCAGAGTAGGTATTATGTAACCCATTGAAATCGGAAGCTTCAGCAATATTCGAAGCACAAAGAGCCTGTCTTTTTCTGACGACGAAGTATAAAAAAGCAAAAATGACCATAATGATGCGGGGGATGAGCAATATTTCAATTCAATATTAATGCCATTACATCTAAAGTGCTAAGAATATTGTTAATCGTTAAGTGCTTTGAAAATATTCAATGGTTTGGTAAAGTGATAACGACATTGTTTATTACTAAGAGTAACTTCTTTACAACTAGGGGGCACTCACAACAGCTAGTTATCAATTTGCAATTCGTGTTAAATGATTGTGACGCAAGTGTAGGAGATAGAGTTCATTGGTTATTTGAATGAATGTACAGCTTTAAATTAAAAAATTACTTAACTACTAAGTTCTAAGAACTAAAAATTGATTGTTATAAAATTTCTTGGCAATTCTCTGGAATTGAAAACTCAAATCGAGGATATTTGATTTCAGCGAGAAGAAAAAAATGTAGGAGAAAAATGCTTTTGTGAATTTGAAACTCAGACAACGAGCTAAATTAATTTCTTTGATATTCTTTACGGTCATTTTTGGAAGTACGGTGACCAAAACCTGTTTGGGATCAACACTGAATGAAGGACTACTGAGCGTTACTCACGTTAGTTACGTTTAATTTCACGGGTGTCGCCATTCGTTTGGAATTGGAAAATCCTTCGGGAGTAATTACACTGTAACGAAAAGCACTTTTGCACTAAGCGGTTTGAAATTGGCAAATAATTTGTTAGTTTTCTCTATTCCACACAAGGTATGGTTGAGAGACAAAAGGATCTTCGAGCATTGTTGTGCAACCGTATTTATTTAATTATTTTCCACTTTAGTCAAGGTCGGATTTTCCCTATGTTCTACTAGTGACATACAGCGATTCAAATATAAAGACAAACCATTTTTTTCCACTCTAGCAGAGTTTACAAAAATATTTAGTAATTTCGAGATTTATTGTTGCTAACACTTATTTAGTCTCTTGAAGTGATTTAATTTTAATTAAATTTTTTAATTTAACTTTGGTAGGGCTACCGCCCCATTTATAAGTTTAATAATACAAGCTTAAAATAACTTAAACACTAAACTTAAACTAATTAAAACTAATTAAAACTAAATTAAACTACAAGGATGAGAAACGGTTTAAAAGGAGGACTTTCAGACAGGGACTTGGAAGATTGAGGTCGAAAAAGGAAGGAAAACAAATCGGGATGATCTTAAGTTTCGGGGATTAGTGTTGAAGGATATAAGGTCTAAAAGGAAGGATATAATGTCTAAAGTCAGTGTTACCAGTAAGAAGTCGGTGAATGAATATGATGTTAAAGACATTCCTTCTGTTTTCTAGGGAGTGGAGATTAATGATTGCGAGACGTTCGCGGTTTTCTCACCCTGTGAGAAAGTTTCTAACGTCGCCGTCGGCGTCGTAGAGATCCCAAAGGGCAAAGAACAGAAAACGACGTTGAACACTTTCGATCCTTGATATGGAGCCCACACTTGCGATGCATACTCAAGGAGAGGGCAAACATAGGCAATATAGAGGGATTTCGATACAAGGGGGTTGCGGAACTCTTTGGACCATCTCTTGATAAAACCAAGGGCGGAATTAGCTCTTGATATTACTTCGTCAATATGAGAACGAAAATTTAATTCGCCGTCGCAGAGAACTCCTAAATCTCGGATAAGCTGCGGTTTATAGAAATGGTCTGAAGGTGATAGGATCTGGGGGGAGGTTTATTACTTTTACGAGAAAAAGTTATTGCCTCGCATTTGGCAATGTTTAATTCAAGGAAGTTTTTAGAACACCAAAAGACGAATGAACCGAGGTCATTTTGAAGCTGGGGAGAATCACGATCGGAGGTGATGACTTTGAAAATTTTAGCGTCATCCGCGTAGAGTGAGATAGAAGAATATTGGATGATCTTTTCGACATCATTAATGGCAAGGATGAAAAAGAGGGGTCCAAGATGGCTGCCTTGAGGCACACCGCATGTTCCCACAAAAGGAACTGAAAGAGTAGAACGGAAACGAACTCTATATTGGCGGTTATCTAAATATGAAGATATCCATTTGAGTAGGATAGGGCTGAATCCGAGGAAGGAAAGTTCAAAGAGGATTAAAGTGTGAGAGATTTTGTCGATAGCCTTGCTGAAATCTGTGGTAATGACGTCTACTTCGTTTCCTTTTTCCATCGCAGATGGTTTCATTTTCGTAAATGATCTGGAATTACTGCCCGGGGCATAAGGCTAAGTATCTCTACACTCTACCTATTACGTCAGAGGTTCACGGAAAACAAAAATGATTTTTCACCGATATAGCCTTTCGCGAGGAATCGGCAAGTCATTCGATTGCTATTTCAATGCCATAAAAAGAGTTTTCTCGATTAGTTTTTCGGAATCGGCGAAAAATTTTAGGTATACCCTACATTTCCTTACAAGGTATTGTTGTGATAAATGTACTGTAAATGTAAATGTAGGCCCCGATGTTCCCCGCTCTGTGGCGCTACCCTATTTACTTATTTATAAATGGCCTGGGATTACCAAAACTTTCAGAATCTTGGCTTGGGTGCCACATTTTACTTGGGTCATTTCATTATGTTCCCAATTTCAACAAAATTTTATATTTGTACGAATATGTTTAAGCATCTTATTGTCGGCATTGCCATTTCGCTTAAGAAACACTTGCTATGGACTGGGCCCATTTTTTCAGCATGAAGTTAGTCCCTTAAAAATTTCAAAATCTGTCTGTTTTCCCAGCACCGATTGGTCAGTTGAATGAAAGTAGGAACTTGCTTCTTCCGCATGTTTCCAAAACAATTGTTTATACAGTCTGGAGCTCGAAAAGCAACTAAATGTTAGTATCATTAAACCCATTGAGTAAACTGGAAATAACAATCTCAAGGCACGAGCGATATCGCAGATTGACTGATTCTTTTTACATGCAAGTGTCATTTTTCATTTGCATTACCGAATCGGACTCTAGTTTTGAATTTTACAGTAACTTACACGGTAGACTTCACTCGACAAAAAAGCTCCAATTTCTTCGTTCCCTACGAAAATAAATTTTCATTCAACAACATTCACTTTCTTAACCATCAGTCAATTGTAATTTGCTAGAAACAATTTTAATGAATGGAACAATAAAAAAAAAACCAATATGCAATAGCCCCTAGCCCCTACTGAACCATGAAAATCTGCCAAGCATTTCATTTTCCGCTGCACCATGATACACAATACACATAAACGATAATATTTCATTTAAAAGGTCTAGAGTGCGGAATTGATTTACCGCCAACAATAAATTAATGCATGCATTTCAATCGTGGCTCACCCGCTTTACATGGATCCATATCTATATCGTCTGACGTCTTAGTATCGTACTTGGTATGGAGCAGCTCCTCTATGGTGAACTTACTATGATAGAGGCGTACACCAACCGACGACTTTGGAACAAATTCATATTCTTCATGATTATGTCGATGGCCATGATGATGTTGCTGATGGCTCTGATGGTGCAGTAAAGGAGGTTGTCCAACCTCTACCTCTTCCATTGCAGCAGGAGCAGGGTGTTCCGCATGGTGGCGCTGATGTTTATAATGATGATGTTGATGATTTTCTGTTGGATGTTGCTGATTATGATGGTGATGATGATGATGATTTCTGTGTGGATGCGGTTGTTCTTCATGTTGATTATTCTGAGGTTGATTCTCCACCACCACCACCACCTGGTCCTGAGGCGCTGTAGTTTGATTAACATATGATGCACATTGTACAACGCATTGTTGTTGAATTAAAGCTATGAACACAAGACCACATACAAAACTGCACCAATGTAAATTATTCTTTCGTAATTTAATGAGCGCCATGATTGTAACACAAACTGAGATGCTATTTTTGTAATTTAGTTTTATCTATTCTTTTTTTTTTTCTTCTTTTTTCTCAAACAGAATTCACCAAATCAAAACAAAATTGCTTTCTTACCGAACCGAATGAAAGCCGCGACTGATATTTTTATAATTTCTTTGTGGCAGCAAATTTTTTTTTTTGTTATATTTTCTTTATATTTTTCTTTTTCCCTTTTTTGTTTTGCGATTACTTTTGTTTTGGACTTCACTTCATTTTTATTCTGATAACGACAATAACAATACTAATTAAATGCGATTCATTTACGTTTGATAACCCGACGCGGATGCATTGTGATGATGCTGGGCAGTTATTGTAGTGTGTGCTGGTCGAATATCGGTATCTCTTGAAATGTGGTTGGCTTTGATTTGTATTTTTTCAACATATTCAAAATTTTGTCAGTAATTGCGATTGGATTTCGGGTAGTGGTGAAGGCAACTCTGCAAAGAAAAGAAAACAAATTATGAATAATCGAGCTGTGTGGTGAAGTTTTAAGGCTAAAAACTAAAACAAGTTCACTTATGAATGTCGTTTTTGTTTGGTAATTTGGAGCACATGAGATGACAGTTCTTCTCCTAAAACGAATCTTGATTTTGAAGACCGAATCGAGATCAAATCAAAATCAAACTTTGACACTGAAAAAGGACAAGTAGTGTGTAATTTACAATTTAGTCATGATTCAACCCCGGACAGGATCCGTATTACGAATTACGAAACGCGAGACAAGAAAACGAAACCGACAACTATAGCAGCAACGTAGACCGAGTGTGAATTACGAGAATAGATCCATGAAAATATCAAAACGATAACAAAATTGTCGTAATTGATAGCTAGTACCGTGAAACATAGTGGCAAGTTAACGATAACGATGTGTTATTTACGAGTATCGAAATTCGTAATAAGGGCCCAGCATAAAGATTCAAAAATCAAACCATAAGCACAAGGAATGTGCTTATGGTTTGTGCTCTCATTTTGGCGATGCCACCCGGAGAGCAAGAGGTCATCTATCAACGATTGTGTGTGTAAATACAATGGCTGTTTGTTCGGTTCCTTGAAAATAATTTCTGGATGTTTCCCAAAGCAATTCGATGGCAGAGGACTTTTACTTTTTAATTTTATAACGAAAAAAGCGATTTAATAAAAAAGGTAATGCTGATGAGTGTTGGACGGCTACGCTAAGCGTATGGGTTCAATTCCCGCGCTGGCTTATTGTGTATAGTGAAGATGGCAAAGATGTGCTAAGATTGAGTATGTGGTAATTGTGGTGTGTGGTATTTTGCTGCAGATGTCAGGTCAAAGCAATGAAATGGTGAGATAGGTTCTATGTGGACCTTCAATTGAGGGTAGGGAGGTAGTAAAAGTTGTGGCAATTAAATTGAAGAAACTCGTCACTATAGTTTAGATGGAGAAGGCCTAACAATGGGGTGAGTTCAAGGGCTGGAAACCCTTCAGCCTTCGAAGATTGTAGATTGAATCTAGAAGTGGAGGGGTGGGAGATATAAGGGAATAGGTTAGTCCTAAGGCTTCTACAAGTACTAGGCATAGAGAGCGACGACCAATGCAGATACTGCAACGAACAGGAAGAGTCTACTGACTCTAATACACCAAAGGAAGAAGTACCTAGGATCCTACTACGTAGAGGAGAAGGAGCTTAAACTCCTAAGCGTAACCCAGATACTAAGTTTCATCAGAGGAACTAATCTGGATGAAGTACTTTAATTAAGGAATACCACTTAAGAAGTAGGGGGTACAATAGATCTAAAAAGTCGAGGTGCAAAACAAAGCCCCAATTATTCATTCATTCATTCAAGGCTTCATTTATTTTGTATTTTCAACATAGGCTAAGACATAAATTAAAGCTCAAAATCTACAAACCGTTTCTTAAAAATCAGTTTTCAACAGGAATGGGGTGGTATTGTAGTGGTTAGTATGAGTTTCAACGGCCGGCCGGGCCGTGGGGATCTAACATTTTCGAAGTTCAAAACGGTTTTTTTTTAAGTTTTCAAAAAATGCCAACACATCACCACCGGTTGGCGCAACAGAGCGGAGAGCGTAGCACATTTCTCTCAACTATACCGTGTGAGGAAATAGAAACGACATACAACTTTTTGCCGATTCCGTACAGCTAATCGAGAAAACGTTTTTCACGGAAATTTTGCAATTCTTCGCGAAAGGCGATACCCGTGGAAAAACATTTTCGTTTTTTTGCCATATCTGGGATTCGAGCCTGAAACCTCCTAACGGACAAGCTAGACATTACTCCACGGCCGCGAGCCCAAACTGTAAATTTGATTGAAGAGACTGCTTTTGCTTCATTGACTTGATAATTTTTTGAACAATGGATTCCAAACTTGTCTTCACCGTCGAGTGGTTCTCTGTGACAGGTTCCTAGTTAATAGTGTATTTGGTGTAAGGAAGGTTCGCTTTTCGATTTCATTATAGTTTTGTTCGTTCAAGACAGAAGGAATGAAAAATTGAAGTGCATTATGAACTGCGACACTAAATGAGCACAAAGGCACACCGCGAACATTTGAAAACGCTGACGGGAGTCCTGGGAATGGACATTCAAGTTAAAATTAAACTACAAATTGAAATACAGTTGAAATCATACTTAAACTTAAACAAAAATTTAAGCAAAATTAAAAATTGAATTATTCCTTGCAATATGTACTTTAATTCCTGCCATTCTCTTCAGCTCTTGTGAATTCATTAAGTATAAATGCATGATAGCTGTTGAAAGCATTGAAATTTGAGCTTAACAATTCCCATCTTAAGCCCTGATGACACTATCAATCAAGATAAGTGAATCATGACAATTCGTTTAAGGTATCACTTTTGAAAGCAGAATTGGCCTAGGGTGTTTTCCATCTTATACAAATTTTTCTAACATCTCCATACCTACTCTCCAAAATGATTTGGATGTAATGAAATCAAGCTCACAGCATCTAGTTGTCAAGCCTTGCTCTTGACTTGTGTACCCTAAACACACATATTGAGATTTATTTGATTTAAATTCCACACATTCAGTAGAAATAACCATCCCAACAAATCCAATACTGAAACTCAATGAATTTGAAAGTTTTTCTATGACAAATTAAAATCGAAACACAGTTTTGTGTCTCCCTTTAAGACTTCCCTTAAAATATAGTTTAGATCCTTCAATATCAAGGCTCTTTCCTCATCGTTTAAGTTACAATACTGATTCCAAACTCCTTCTCACGCAAGTTAATTGCATTTTGTTATTCATGGAAAAATATGTTTCAGTACATTCCTTAAGATTTGTTATTTTCGCAACAAACATTGAACAGAAGTATTTTCAAGTAGGAATTACGAACACAGTTTAATCTGCTTGAAATTTCTACCCATCGTTATTTTAAAAGTCCTTTTGAAATTAAAACAAAAGTGATTGTTTGTATTTATAATTGTTACGCAACTACCAAAAACTTTCCCCGGTAGTTTTCAGTCCAAAGAACAAAAATATTCTTAGTTTATGAAATGATGATAGAGTAATTTTTTGTTTTTTTTTATTTTGTGTTTTCCTTTTTGCTAAACAAACTTCTTAGAGTAAAGTTTTGAATAGCATTTTCTGTACAATTTTATTTAAAGTAATATTTTGCTATTGGAACTTTTAGAATATTTAAGTTGATATTTTGAGAGCTGAGTACTTATATACTCGTTAGAATGGAAAGAAGCTGAAGTTTTAAAGGTTAAAGAACCATGAAACTTTCAAAGTTTTTGTTATAATTTGATGACGATTATTCGCACTTCAGTTGACTTCGTGGGAAGCTATGAAAGCTTAGTATTATAATAGTCACTCGTTTGAGAATAATTTTTGCTTTTTGTGGCATCTGGGCTATAGGAGTTTTGCAACGATTATTCTTTTGATTGAATAAAGCTTTTGGTATGCAAACTGTTGCTGGGATTGATTTATTTATTAATCCAAACGATTCGTTTGGCACTTTTGTGGGTAAATGGAATTAACTTAGTTTTCGTTGTACGACCAAATCCTTGGTTGGCGTTTAGCTACAAGTTAATGTAGTTGATATAGATTAAATAGGAACACTGTAATCATAAGGACTTCAGAGTTTTTTTTTTTTTCTCTTGTGTTAGTGGCAACAGGATCTAGAACCAATCGTAAGGAACTCGGAAGTGCGGAGCAAAATTAGGGCCCTAACCTTTGGAGTGTTGATTTTTTGACAAGACGCTGTAGTGGTTTGTTTAATAGGTAGTATAAATTGAATAATTAAATTGCTCTATCCAACCAATTATTTTACTTTGGTCATAAAAGAAGAGTCAACTCTTGGCCGAAAATGGGGACCTTATGCTTCCTAACAATATTGCCCCTTTTACCTTCTTAACCCACTTATCTCTCCCTCCTTGTATAAAAGTATAAAAGATCTTTTTAATAGTAAATGACTTGTCTTACATTATTTCTTTACAGAGGGCACCATTTACGAGTTTCATTGCTAAAACACTTCGTCTATTGAGGGCTCTCCGTTAAAACGGAAAATAAATAAGTGCGAAGATCAAGTGAAGAGCTAAGCCCTGCACAAACGAGAGTGGCTTGCAATTACGATTTGTGGAACGCATTCCTATTTGTATGTGCCCCAGACGTCGTAGATGAGTACCCTTTCATAAAGCTGCGCGTGTTTCATGTGACAGCGATAGAATCGCAAGCTTCACTGGTTTTCCCTGTCAACCGCTATTATTACTTTAGGTTAGGAAGGCGATTGAGAAATGAAACCCTCTCTCTAAAAACGTTTAGTTAGAACTCAAGCATCCTATTCTTGCTTTACGGCGCAGAAACAAAAAAAACTTTGACTGTATGTACTTTGGTCCGTGCAGACAATGTGTGGAGAAGAAGATTCAACAACGAATTGTATGAGCTGTAACAGCATAGCCATAAGTTATTTGTTTATTTAGTTTAATCTAAGTTTTTAAATAAAATTATACTTAAACTTAAATATACAGAACCTAATGCCAACTAAAAGAGAAAAAAACAGGCTAAGAGTTTAGAAAGAGGAAGTGTACAGAATTTTTCTGAAGGAAGAACAACTTATAAATCGAAGGTATTTTCGGCTGCTTTGGCTGAAC
Source organism: Melanostoma scalare (assembly GCA_949752695.1). Classification (NCBI taxonomy): domain Eukaryota; kingdom Metazoa; phylum Arthropoda; class Insecta; order Diptera; family Syrphidae; genus Melanostoma; species Melanostoma scalare. The sequence goes on along the minus strand of OX456985.1, from coordinate 228,338,766 downwards.
GTTACATTTTGCATATTGACTTGAAACAGGCGTAATTAGTGTGGAGAGTATAGGCGGAAAAAATTGTGTAAATGTTAAACAATTCAAGTAACGGCAGCAACCTGATTAACAAAAATTGTGTCATTGATATGATGACGTTTAGACAGGATTAAGTGGCAGGGAGGTAAAATCAGCCCAGCCCATCTTCATTGTGGTGGTTACTTCGTTTTGACCAAAACTTATTTTCAAAAAGAGTGCACAATGACTTTGGTTATAAATTTTCGGTATTTCCCAACAACTTTGTAAGACGATTTTTTTCCTTACATAGAAGAATCATACTCACTTTCTATCAAAAGTTCTAGTGCGTAATTGTAACTAATGACTTTAATAGAAACCAAAAGATGGCCCATCCTTTAAACTAACAGTTATAGTAGCCTGTTTGATGAAATATGCTAAACTTAATTTCTTTTCAACTTCGATAGTCTAAAAAAAAAAACACTTAATCATCGCTTCTAAAAAATTAGCATTAATTTTACACTAGCCCCTGCAGTAAGGATATGAAATTATGTAAATGCTTTCATTCAGAATCCATTTCGAAGATGATGAAAGCATTTAATGGAAAATTTATCCTTTGACAGATTAAAGTAAGATGCCTGTATATTTGGAATCATTAAAACTTTCCAAGGCATAATTCGGCTTTTAAAATAATTAATCAAGCTTGATGTATTGAGGCAATTCAATTTTAGTAATACCAAAGGTATCCATTTTGCTACCCAAACAGCTCTCAGGTGCAATTTAAATTCACAGTTTGATAAATTTTCTAATCATGAATACATAATATTATCATTCAATTGAGTGGTTTTCATTTTAAGCTTGCAGTCACATAGACACCAATGCTTTGAAAGCAATTCAAATAAAATAAATACAAATAATTGGGTTTGGCTTTTTACATTTTCATCTAAACAAGGTTCACCTCTTTCAAAGTTAAATTAGAAAGTTTATTCAGGAGCTATAAGGCTTTAAAAACTACTGTTGGAGGTTCTTAAAATACTAACTAGAGTTTGATGCACGCAACATTTTTTTTTCGAAAAGGAGGAGGCTTATACTACTTTGAAGCACATAGAACTATTCGCGGTCCATTGTACTTTCAGGGTAGTATCCTTTCCTATTTTGTAGTGCAGTAGATGGAAATGAGGTGGTTGCAATTTCATTAATAACCTCAAGGGTGACGGCCGGGGCGAGCTCAGATGAAACTGGGAGGATTCGAGCCCGCGTGTCTGGTTTATTTACCACTGCACTTAACGTGAAATTACGATTGCAAAGAAATGTCGTTCTTTAGCCGTTAGCTGTCATCTTGTCCAAATGCAAACCGACTTGGCCAATTTTTTTCTAACTTAAGATCTAAGGTTACAGAAGGGCTTTCGTATTTGGATTTGTGTTGTTTGCTCGTAAAACATTAGCAGCGCCTCGCACAAAAAATGGTTTGAGGACATGAAACTTATAATTTAGTTACCTATGTAGGTACGTTTACATATAACATTTTTACAAAACACAGTTTAAAATACTGACTTCCATGTTCTAGGTTCGGATAACGTGATTTTCAAGACGATTATTGTCCAATCATCTGCGGTTGACGATGTCTTCATAAAACTATTTCAAGAAACTTTACTATCAGCCTACCTCGAAGGTAGATCACTAGTGTCAAATAGGCAGGTGGGAGAGTTTTGACTACTCACTATGCTCATAAGGCTTCAAAGGAAGAAGATGAAAAAGAACTTTACTAACAGCTTTGAAAGGATAACTTTTTTCCTTTTGCCTTATAAATTTTGATGAATATTTTGGATTTTCAAAACATGCTTTTTCAATACACAAAGACATTTAAAAATCGTCTTAAAAGTTACATGAGTTACATTGGTCCATGATTTCCAAGCATTCAAAATGTTTTTTTCGAATTGAGAATAAATTTCTTACAAATGAGATTAGCATAAAACAAAGTATGTGGAAGTGGATAATCAACCAAATCAGTGCAATGGGTTTCAAAAGCCATTTTACTTACTACCAATTCAAAGCAAGCTCATAGTGAAACTATAAAGCCTAATCAGTGGCAAGTATAAATACATAACGGCGATTTGAAAAGTTTGGTCCTAGTGCCTTTCAAATGATACTGATAAGAAACCCCACCGGAAAATGGAATACAGAAGTTGGAAAAAAGCTAAAAGTAGATATTTACTCGACATCAAGCGATGATTACGGATGATTGGCATCATGAGTTGAACGATATTTTTAGACCAGCAGTAATCGAACAACATCATACCATGAAAAACAATTTAAGTCAGGTGGCAAAATTTTCAAAACAAGATGGAAACATACACAGGAGCCTCGTTTGGCAAGGTTCAGTAAAACTATAACGACATGAGCACGATCAACGAACGACGAATATTCGTTAATTCCGCCATTTTGTTTTGAAATTAACGCTTACATTAAAGGAGCTATGAATGCACTTGTAATGTTATAGAACACAGTGCGAGTATTTAGGAAAAAAGGAAAGGATTTAGTAGGAGGATTTTTGGGGAAGTATACAGAGTCTCTAATAAAGCATTCCACATACGTGTTGTGCGACTAAAATATGAATCTCTAAACTTGATCGTAAGTCCGAAGTTAGTCTCAATGTAAAACTGATGAGCATTCCTAGAGAGGAGGTTTGTTACTAAATTGTTTCAATGAAGCAATGCAACTAGCTTTTTCACTAGGGCACTCTTTGTAAAAAAAAACGATAAAAAACCAATGTTTGGACGATGTTCAAGAGAATCAATCGATCTTACAATTGATTGATCACCTATGAGTCTTAAAGATCTGTTTTGAACTTTATCAAGTAGGCGCAATGTTGTTTGAGGATCACCTGACCAAATGTATGTTATACTCTAGTTTTTTTGCGGATGTAGTTACTCTACATATATGAAGTGGTGAAGAATTTCCTGCATCGTCATACGAAATCGAAGCATTCAGCAGCTTTTCTGCGCCTTCAAATATGTGCCCGTTTCAACGAAGATCATCCTTTACACACATACCAAGTGCTGACAGCTTTACAATTAATTAAAAGCAGGTAAATACCGTTCATAGATAATGGCAATCGTGGGAAGTTAAGCTTCAACGACAAAAGAAATCATGTAGTAGTGTTTGAAGCGTTTTATTCATATAGGTGCTTTTGTATTCGTCGAGAATTTCGATCGGCTTCCCCAAAAAAGAAACCAAGATCGAAAAACTTATTCGTTGAAGTGTGGTTTGTATGTGGAACGAAAATAAAGCTCGGACCTACTACATTTTTATTTATAAATTTCTTTTCTCAATTTATTTAATTTTACAAATAAAAATAAAAATTTATATATTTTAAAATCTGTATAAACAATAATTTCACATAGGCTTGTTGGGTGCTTAAAATCACTTTTCATGATTTATTCGCCGTTCATTTCAATAGCAGTGAATAGTATTTAACTCTGCCTTTGAAAAGAGTTTTGGGAAAGTATTGTGCACAGTTTACTATACTGTTGTGATGATCTTTTGAACTGGCAATTTTTCAATTTAAATTAAATTAAATGAAAGTCATGCGACCGTTGAAACTCTTAGTCAAGCCAAATTTTATATTAGGATAAAAACTTAAAGAAGAAAAATTTTTGATGTCAAATTCAATAATATAATAGCTGAAGACTAGGTTGAGGGAATCGGAGAGAAAACTCAGATATTTTCTCTTCTCCGACTGTGGTCGAAAATGTTTCAAGTGTCGATCCGGGGAATTTCGTCAAAAAGCAATATCATACGAGTTTTCACAACGATTGTGGTAAGAAGGCAGGCTATAACACTCCTAATATGTACAAGCAAATACAACAAAATCAGCAAATCTTTGACTTTAGACAATAAACAACATAAGACCGGGAGGCTTTTAGGGGCTACCATTGATTGTCGGATAACCAGTGGGTCAGTTATTATCTCTTCTAAACACCGTAAATGGAAGTTAAAGCATCCAAAATATACTCAAGTCTTTCAAAGAATAAAGCACCTCAATCAAACTTTTACAGCAGAGTCGGTTTACTTGTGTATTGGAACTTAAAATTTATGTTTTCCGTCAGGTAATCGACTTAAGGTTATTCAAACGTGTGAACACGAGCGAATGTTGGCTTTTATAACCCAGATTAACAACCGAAATATTTCGGCAATATTTTTCATCTATTTCAGAGACATAATGGAAAAAAGGAATATACTCACTTTCATCTTATTAAATTGGAATAAAAATTTTAGATTGTCAGTAAATGTCATGAGTAAATGCGTTGCCAACGAATGTCTATTTCTATTTGATCAGCAACAGATTCTCTTCAGACATTTAGAAAAAAGTGTTTGTTTTCCCACAATCAGGGAACATGAGTTTCTAGATGCTCACCGAAGGCAACGTATTAATAAATATCAAGGCTGTTTAAACAAGCCAGTCTCAACATTTATTAAAAAAAAAAAAGTCCGGTTGCTTCTTGAGCTAGCAATGTGTCCTTAAGACATTGCCTGCAAAAATACGATAAAAAGCACAAAAACAAAAAATACCAAAAACATAGCACAGCTAAAGATGGGTATTTGGCATTATAACAAACGATGCTAAGACTGACGGAAAGTGGAATTAAACGAAAAAGGCTCCCCCATTCCCGATACTCGTATACTTATATGTAGGTATGTATCTAGTGATGTTCGCCAAGCAATACTGTCTATATAAATCACATTGGCCTGGAGATTTCTAATTAATTTGGGCATTTAAAGTTGATAGGACTTTTCGTTGAGAGAGTAGCTCAAGAAGATATACCCTATTGTACGATTCAATAGGCCGGAATTAAATGCTCACTAACAAACCACTAATAGCTAGGGGTGAGTTTTTTTTTCGTTTTTTTGTATTTGTTCCATGTTTTGTTGTTGTAATTGAGCTTGTCTGCTGGAGCAATATATTTTCTGATAATAATATTCCACTCGTAATCTTCTCCCAAGAGAGATTAATCGTGAATGGAACAGCAAAGGTCTAGGTTAGCATTGTGATTTTGTTTATTTTTACTTGTGCTATACATGAAAGGTTGTTTTATTTTGTTGAATTAGCTTCCTTTGAATCTCTATGCTGTTATCAGTTTTCAAATTTTTTTTTATTTCATTCAAACTAAAGGGGTATTTTAAACACAACGTGTGCATATTTTATGTTGGTATTTGTAAATACATCAAGGATAACAAATCAAAAACACTTCGTGTCAGGCGATTAAAAATGAAATAAAATCAATTAAATGTGGAAGCCTTAACCATTTGAAAACTTGTTAGACGTCGTCATCCGTGTCCATCAGAATATTCTTGACAATAAAGCATAATATCCGCTCGAAGTCCATGTTCTGGTAATGTATAGGCCCAAGTTTAGAGGCTCAGTGCTTTTTTTTTCTTTTTGCTATCCGCTTCACTGTCAGCCGTCAGATGACAGGAAATAAACATAAGGGTGTACAATTTCCGCTTACACGAATGTGCCATTAACGGGGCCAAAATGACAATTTGAGTTTTCTTATTCCACGAGACGACGACGGATAATCTCATTTTAATTAAATGATAAAACAAAGCAAGGTATGTTCTTTTTTTTTTTTTTTGTATGTATTTGGAAAGCTGTGTGTTGGGGATGCTGCTCGTCTCCAAGTGATAGCGGGTTGGAATAAACTCTTTGTTATGCAATTACTTTCAGATGTGATGAGAAAATTTGATTAATAATTTTTTAAAAGGACATTTTGATTTGGTTTGCTTGGTTAACTGAATTTCGGTTGACGTGCACGAGTGTGTTTTATTGTTATTATTATTGTTATTTTGTTCAGTTTTCGTTTAGTCCTTGAGTCTGGTTATTTTTCCAATTGACGGAACTCTTGTGGAGAAGTCCTTGCTTGGCATATTACGGGGTGTATATTATACACTTAGGTTGAAATTTCACCAATTTTCATGGCTATTTTGGAGAACATTCGTCATGAGGACCAGTTGGAATAAAGGTTAGAGTCTCAACAAATATAAAACGTAAGAATGTTTGGAGAAACTTTTCAAGTGAACCAATTCAAGGACATTTTGAGTTTGCCTTTCGGGTAATTGGAGGTGAATAACAGAAATCTTAAGCTTTATGGGAATTAATTCGAAGAAAATATCGAATCCGAAATGCTGCTTTATCAATCAAAATTTAACGTTGCTCCCAAGTCCAAGTACAACTGTTGTACCTTCTGCAGCGTCAACGTCAACGAGACGATGAAGTGTCATTTGCAAAACAGACTAGGTTAGATATAAAGCTTCGTTCGATTGACCCTCTTGCTTCTAAATGCTCTCCCTGGATATTGAATTGCGTGTTTTGTGATCCCTGTACCCCTGTTCTGTAACTATCGCATCGATAACAATGGTCGACAAACGGTGGAAACGGAAACGAATCCCAACTAAATTTGTAGATTTTCGTTCCAGCTTCCACCGTTTATCGACGGATTTTATCGAAGCGATAGTTGTAGAACAGGTGACTAGATTTGCCCTCAACTACCTCCAAAGTAGCACTAACATTTCTTCAGGGATATTTGAAGTAAGGAATAGGGCTGTCAAATGATATAAATTTTCGTTAAGCTATAACAGCCTGTAAAAATTTAAAAATAACGGTTTTTTGTCTTGAACGTCAAACGTTGACAACGAATTCACAAGTGGGTATCGGCAAGAAATGTCAAAAGTTCAGTTTATCCACTAGGTTCGTTCGTTGAAGCCCTGCGATCGCCCTGTGGCCGTCACAAATCGTGTTTTGAAAAATCTAAATTCACTCTGAATGTCAAACTGAGTGTTTTTTGAGCCCTCAACTCGCCCCAGCAAAAACCTAGGGTTTGAGTTGAGGGCTGTCGAAAGGCATGTATATTTATTCAAATGACAGGGATGTGTGATGATTTTGAGATTTTGCGTTTTTTGAGGACTGGAAAACCAAGGTTTTTTTTCAACTCATAGGGTTGTTTAGAACACCTGGGTCAACCCTGGGTAAAGCTCAACGAACGAACCTACTGTTGACTTCACTAGAAAGTGAGTACTGGGCTTTAGAGGTAAGATGCCCCGCATCCTGTTGCTTCCGTACCCTGCAGTCAAAAAAACGAAATCAGGGTTTGTTCTGTTCACTTTACATACCACAAGAATATCCGTTTGAGAGAAATTAACTTTAACGCGTCGTTTTGACTGTGCATTGTGAATTCAACAATGTGTTTGAGAGTAGTATCTTTGCTCCTGATTTGAACCAGAAGTAAGTAAATGATTCTTTTTGGTTGAATGAGTTTGAAATTATCCATGAGAATGATCTCGTAATCAAGCATCCGCTTTCTAAGGCGAAGAAGCTTCGGTAATGATGTGCAGAGATGTTTCCTCATTTTCGGGACATAGTCTGCAGATAGGGTCTGCTGAAAACCTCATTTAGTGTAGATGTTTTTTTTTACAGAAGAGTTGCCGGTTAATATTCCGGTCCAAGTTTTGAGAGTTTTCCTGTTGAGGTTCAATAGGACTTTAAAAAACTTTTAAACAGGTTTGACCACCAGACGAGTTAAGCCAAGCTTTGTTAAATTCTTCTAGTAACATGTTCTTGGCTGTTAGTTTGAATTGGTTTTTATTTACTCCAGAGGATGGTTTAGGAATCAGGACCGACAGACCAGGCGCCTGTTACCAGTAGAGTGCCATTGTTAATCGATTTTCACCAAAAAGCAATGTGTCACAAGATCAATTCGTAATCCATATCCCTAATATAAATATGACAGTTCTCAGCTAAACGCCGACCAAAACGCTTTTTTTAAATTTTTCTTTGACGAAATCAAAAATACTAAGGCAAACATTTTGGATAAAATGAAATGTTTTTTGTTTAATGGTTTGCCAGTGCAAAGTAACTTTGTAGACAATTTTGGCCGATGGTAAACCAAATTGGAGGGGGTTTGCTTTGTCAATATCAAAGCAACTAAAAAATTGTATTTTTCGTCTTTCTGATCAGAAGATACCACGCTGCTATAAGAGAGAGAGACACACTGCCCGGCCCTAAGTAGAAAAGAGAAGAAAAAATTAAAAAAGCAAATAGGTCCTAACCCCCAATGCAGAACGTCCCACATAGTGCAGAATATCCCCTGAAGTCTTTTTAAATTTATTCTTAAAACATTAGACATGGAAAATAGTCCCAGGCTGCCCTACTTTTGTACTTAAATCAAAAGTCATCGTTCGGTGCAACAGAACAAAAAATCAAAAGTTTTCATCCCGTATGCCGAAACCCTTTTTTAAAAGGAATGATAAATTAGTAAATTGAATAAATTAGGTGGTACCCGTGGCGTGATGGTTAGCATGTCCACCTGGTAACCCAGCTTTAAAAAAGATAAAGCTAAGATCAACCTAAGACAAAGTTCAACCTAACGTAAGAATACTTCATCCATACCTGGTGTTTTAACTTCCCATACCCTCGGTAAGGGATTTTTTCTGTAACAAAAAGCTGAGCTACCGTATTCATCCCGTTTTCACGAATATAATGCTCTCGAATATATCCATTCCCCTGCATCAAATAAATAAATAGGGTGGCGCACCACAGCGAGAATCCCCTGAGCCTAGCGCATTTCTCACAACCATGCCTTGTGGGGGAATGGAAGGGACCTACAATTTTCTGCCGGTTCTGAACGGCTAATTGAGAAAACGCTTTTCATGGCAATGAATCTACTAACGGAGGACTTTCCAATTCCTAGCGAAAGGCGATACCCGTGATGGAAAAGCATTTTTGCCTCTGCTGGGATTCGAACCTCGAACCTCTGGATTAGCAGGTGGACATTCCAACCATCACGCCACGGTTACCACTCACAACTATCGTTTTATTTTATTTGTTACTTCCTGTCCACCAAAGATTCAAAGAAACTCAATTTAATAGAAAAAATTTATCCTCTCAAGAAGTATATTTCCATCAAAGATTGCAATTATTTTCCGAGGACTATGAAGAAACATTGCTACCATCTCTAAATAACCTCCCACCCAAAACTTAAAAATGATTTCCAAAAAAAAAAACTGTAACAGATACAACTCTCCTCTAGAACCGCCCTCTGTGCCATGATAACAAGAACGAAAATATAAATCAGCGTTAAAAGGTTCGCCAAAAAAAGTAAAATCCTTAAAGCAAATTATCCCTAGAAATAGAAGTGAAAAATCACTGCACCACGAAATAAAAAAAAAAAGCAAAAACAAAACATCCACCGCACCACTTAACAATTGCAGAAAATATCATTTACAGTTTTTCGTGTTTTTGTTTCGTGAATAATTTAGCAATCAAAATCACTGACAAAACGCCCGCCAAAGATTTACCATTAAAAAAGACACTGGAAAAAGGATCCCTATAGCGCACACAAATTGAAAGACAAAAGAAAATTGAAAGGACACACACAAGTTTATTGTGTGCGGTTTGGGGAATATAGAGAGAAGGCGCTGTGGGTAAACGATACTTTCTATCAAAGCCAGCCAGCAGCATTCAAATAGAAAACCACCCTCGATTTAGCGCCAAATTTTTATCCTTCGAAACAATTAAATAGTAAACGAATGGTTGAATTTAAAATCTCATTAGAGCGCTTACCAAATTCATTGCAAATACAGTTTCCAGTAAATTTACTTATTTCATCATTCCCATGGACAATTCTTTGAGAGTATCTTTTACGGTCTTTCAATCCCTATTTAGTAGGATTTTCATTTTCTTGTGTATTTTTTTTTGCTCTCGCTTTCTGTTGCCTTGGATCTTGTTACGAGACTTCAACAAATCTTTAATTTCATTCCTTCACAGTGTATTCCTTCTCCCGCACATAAGTAATCCTATCAAGGCCACAGAAAAGGGAGAAAAAGCATCTTATAAGATGCTGAAATTTCCTGAGAAGAAGAAAAAAAGGATTTAGCACATTTCACTATCATGGTCAGACTGTGGTTGGTTTTGTGGTGTTTGCCTTGACGAATGGAAAGAGACAAATAAATACCAATTATTTGCCGTTAATTTTTCACCACATTGGGCGCCAGTTCTGTTCTTATCTCATAACGCCGAAATGGATTCAAAAAAAAAGGATGCTGTGCTTCATTGGGAAATTGCATACGTAAGCAAAAGCAAACATTATTACTCATATCTCTTTCTGATAAAACAATTTTTTTTTTAAGATGCCGAAGAAGGAAGCAGTTCATCTTGATACATATAAAATACCAAAAATCAGGATAAAAGGACAAATCCATTTATGAGGCTCTCTGAATTCATGGAGCACTTCATTTGCCTTGAAAATTATTGATGTTGTCTTGTATAAAGGTTCCCGTATACGTATACTAACGTACCTTAATAACAAAAGGAAAAAAGCATTCCTGTGCCGCACCGGGTACACCAGCTCCACTCACTCGTTTCCCGACCCAATCCGATAAACTTTCAAAAGGATGGGACTAAGCGCGTGTTTGCGATGTTTTTCTTTTTTTTTAATTCAATTCTTATCAGCTAAACGAGGAAGGTAAAGCTAACAAACTTTAAAGTTTCATAGACTTGATTTTTTTTATTTTCTTTGGGGAATGACACTATGACACAAACACCCACGCACACAGTAAGGACCGTTGGAAAGAGCGAAATTAAATTAAACGTTACTATAACCACCACCGACTAGAGGTCCTTTGCCATCGTTTGAATAACGAGTTAGCCGAAACCTTTGAAAAACCGTTTCTAAGCACACTTATTATAAAACAACAAACAAAAATAAAGTAGGTACAAATATTTTTCCGGCTTTGTCGTCTACCACGGATGGTAGCCTGAACTCGACTGAATGATGTATCTGAGAACAAAATTCTATCTGGCTGCTGTAGAGTGTAGAGGTAGATGTGGAGTGTGGAGCTGCCTGTGTATCTTTGATGCTGGCTGTTCTGTGGTGGTGCGGTGCTGGTGCTATGGTCGCTCGTGGTGGTGGTATAGAATTATCTTCTAGAAATGAAAATGAAATTGAACAGCGGAGGATGTTGAAAAGAGCGATATGCTGCTGCTGTTGCTACTGCTGCTGCTGCCTGCTGCCACAGTGCCACACACAAGCTTCTGCAGAAAAAGAATATTGCTGCAGCCTCTCATTCCTTTCACACCCATCCTCATCATGGATCACTAGCTAAAGAGTCAACCCCTTTCATACAGTAAGGAAGAAGAATAACGCAGAAGGCAGAAGGCAGAACAAGTGAATAATTTTTGCAAGTGGTGTAGCAGAGGCAAGTACCAGCAGTAAACGAGATGTGCAATTGAAAAAAAAAAAAGAAGACGATACAGATACTTTATTAATACTCACTATGCTACCAACGTGTTGATAGTCTCGGGGTTTTTATTTATAGAATCTCGTTTCCTGAGGTAAAAGGTTTCCGCGTGTATTCTAGGCGTAGAGGTATGCATTGATGACGATGATAAGTAAAATCTTCTACTTTTTTTGTTTTGACTGAGTGTTAACTGATTAAACGCAAATATTTAAATTACTCTTTATTGCATCGATAGTGAGATTAATGAAAGCAGTTCTCTTGTGTAATTGTAAATACATACCTACTTGCGTTTAATTTGCGGACATCTGCATTATTTTTATGAAAAGTGTGGGTATTTGTTGTCAATTTGGGCTTCCCAACTAATTACTTAAATATCGACTGTGCCTTTTTTTACGGAAAACCCAAAAACATGATTCATTGATTAGTTTACAAAGCCCACCACTTAATTTCATACATCGAAAGCCATTAGCACCATGGTAAGTAGAAAAATGGCTGAACAACTACGGTAAATAGTTTCACACCGACTCTTTCATTGTGGATGAAAATCCAATGAAATCAAAATGAAATTTGGAAAAAGCCAACATTTTATTTGGGGCGAAATAATTTCTTTCGGTCCACAACCCTTTTTGTGTTACCGCCACTGGCAAATGAACAAATACCTCCCACTGATAACGCGACAAAGAATAAGATTCGCTTTCAGCTGATCCATGTGCATTCAATTCTTATTTCCATTTCATTTCTTCGTTCTTCCTGCAAAATTGTACCTTTGCTCTGTTGAATATATCCTTTCTAACAATAAAAACATAAACAGAGAGCCATCCTTTTGGCTCTTCTCTCAATTTCCTCGTGCGCAGGAGTTGAATTAAAAAAAAAAAAAAAAACGTGCGCTTGCAGCGGTTTCTTTGAGCCATAGAACATAAGAGCATTGCTAAGGTGCTCTTCACAGTGGCACTTTACAACAATATAGTTGATAACAGTGTCATCAAAGTGATAAAACAAATTAGGGGCTAGACAAAGGCCTCATACACAAACACACGTGTTTATAGCGAGCAATATGGTTGCAAAGTTGGGTGGCCACAGCAAATTAGTGTTACCAGAGTTAATAATTTATTGTACGGTTATAGTGTGGGGTGAGGATATTCAACTTTGATGTGCTATGCTGGATGTTATGGATACAAGTGCATAGTTTTAAAATCATGATATTTCGCAGAGTAAACGCATTTCACAGAATATGGACAGCTAATAATTTTTGCGGTATGTGTGGGCATATCGAGTCTCTATAAAAAGAATCAGTAATGCTCTGTTATTTATCAGAAGTGTAAGTGTTTGACCTCTAAAAATGTAAACAAGCAGTTTTTAAAATAAAAGAACAATTTTTGACGCAAATAAAATAAATAAAATAATTTTGTGATGATTATCGAAAAGGACGTGTCTAAATGCACCCACAGTGTAGTTCGTTTAGGTGGTGTTACACCGCACTTTTGAATAACCAATACACCGCATTTTAAATAATGAGTGGAAATAAATGGAGTAGGTTCGTGTTACACCGCATTTTTTTAGAAATCTCTCAAATCTCTCAATCATTTTTGAGAATGCTTTTTAGTAGCTTTTCAAGTATAAAAACAGTATGAGTAAAAAAATATGCGGTGTTACACCGCATTTTTTAAAAATCTCTCAAGTCATTTAACAGAAAAAAACCTTTTTTTGTAGCTTTAGCTGTAGGCCATCTAGCGCTGTATAGAAAAACAATGAAGGAGCTTTTCGCTATCATTTGGTTACAGAACCAAATTCGCTATGGCCATCTAGAGTTGTATAGAAACATGAAAGAAATGAGAAAATAGCTTTTCACTATAACCAATCAGAAAGATTAAAGTGATGCCAGATAGTAGCTATTTTCTGCTACTTTGTTATTTTTTGAAGAATTTTTTAAAACTCGAAGGAAGTTACTTATACTCGTATCTTCGTAACCTTCTTCTGTGTTTTAAGTAAAAACGAATTTTAAGCCACTCCTTCCTTTAAACCACTCTCCTTCGCTATGCTCTTGATAAATATTTTGCCGATTCAACTTTTTTGCGGAGCTCGGCATAGGCTGACGCTTACACCTTGGTATAACTTTCGTAACTTTGATGTCTTGGGTTTTAATTTTGCTGAAAAGGTAAAAAGTCTATGATTTGCAGTTCCTGCATAAAAGAATATCTAACTTTGAATATGTTTCTTTCTCTCTGTTTTAAAAGCGTTATTGCTGTTTGTCCTATTCTGTGGACAGCCCCGGATCTTAAATTTTTTTTAGACTGGGCAAATACTGAAAAATGCCGCCCCTACCAACCTATGTGTATTTTTACTTTTATCATCTTTAAAATTTCATCAGATGTCGAGTAAACTCGCAAAGTAATATAATTATTTGAAAGGTGCGACAGTTCTTCACATTTTGTCCAATCAAAACAATATTTATTGACCACTTTGTTACCTTTAACACTTACAAAAATATATCGTTGCTAGTCTAACATATATACAATTGCGAGTGAGATAAGCTGCGATATAAGGTTGATCAGTGGAAGAAAAGATTGAAAAAAGTTTAAAAACGGTGCCTTCCATAGTACCGTCGACAGTGGGCTGCACGCGTCGGCTGCACGCGTCTCTGCACGCATCTCTGCACGCATCTCTGCACGCGTCTCTGCACGCGTCGCTGCACGCGTCGCTGCACGCGTCTCTGCACGCATCTCTGCACGCGTCTCTGCACGCATCTCTGCACGCATCTCTGCACGCATCTCTAAACGCATCTCTGCATGCATCTCTGCACGCATCTCTGCACGCATATCTGCACGCATCTCTGCACGCATATCTACATGCGCATATCTGCACGCATCTCTGCACGCATATCTGCACGCGCATATCTGCATGCGCATATCTGCACGCATGCGCCTATCTGCACGCATATCTGCATGCGCATCTCTGCACTCATCTCTGCACGCATCTCTGCACGCATATCTGCATGCGCATATCTGCATGCGCCTCTGCACGCATATCTGCATGCGCATATATGTACGCATATCTGCATGCGCATATTTGCACGCATCTCTGCACGCATATCTGCATGCATCTCTGCACGCATATCTGCATGCGCATATCTGCACGCATATCTGCATGCGCATCTCTGCACTCATCTCTGCACGCATCTCTGCACGCATATCTGCACGCATATCTGCATGCGCATATCTGCACGCATCTCTGCACGCATATCTGCATGCGCATATCTGCATGCGCATATCTGCATGCGCCTCTGCACGCATATCTGCATGCGCATATATGTACGCATATCTGCATGCGCATATTTGCATGCGCATATCTGCATGCGCATATCTGCATGCATCTCTGCACGCATATCTGCATGCGCATATCTGCACGCATATCTGCATGCGCATCTCTGCACTCATCTCTGCACGCATCTCTGCACGCATATTTGCACGCATATCTGCATGCGCATATCTGCACGCATCTCTGCACGCATATCTGCATGCGCATATCTGCATGCGCCTCTGCACGAATATCTGCATGCGCATATATGTACGCATATCTGCATGCGCATATTTGCATGCGCATATCTGCATGCGCATATCTGCATGCATCTCTGCACGCATATCTGCATGCGCATATCTGCACGCATATCTGCATGCGCATATCTGCACGCATATCTGCATGCGCATATCTGCACGCGCATATATGCATGCATCTCTGCATGCGTATATCTGAATGCGCATATCTGCATGCGCATATCTGCACGCATATCTGCATGCACATATCTGCATGCGCATATCTGCACGCATCTCTGCACGCATATCTGCACGCGCATCTCTGCACGCATATCTGCATGCGCATATCTGCAAGCATATCTGCATGCGCATATCTGCACGCATATCTGCATGCGCATATCTGCACGCGCATATATGCATGCATCTCTGCATGCGCATATCTGCATGCGCATATCTGCATGCGCATATCTGCATGCGCATATCTGCACGCGCATATCTGCATGCATCTCTGCATGCGCATATCTGCATGCATCTCTGCATGCAGATATGCGCATGCAGAGATGCATGCAGATATGCGCATGCAGAGATGCATGCAGATATGCGCGTGCAGATATACGCATGCAGATATGCGTGCAGATATGCGCGTGCAGATATGCGCATGCAGATATGCGTGCAGATATGCGCATGCAGATATGCGCATGCAGATATGCGCGTGCAGATATGCGCATGCAGATATGCGTGCAGATATGCGCATGCAGATATGCGTATGCAGATATGCGCATGCAGATATGCACATGCAGAGATGCGTGCAGATATGCGCATGCAGATATGCGTGCAGATATGCGCATGCAGATATGCGCATGCAGATATGCGCATGCAGATATGCGGGTGCAGATATGCGCATGCAGATATGCGTGCAGATATGCGCATGCAGATATGCGCATTCAGATATACGCATGCAGAGATGCATGCAGATATGCGCGTGCAGATATGCGCATGCAGATATGCGCATGCAGATATGCGCGTGCAGATATGCGTGCAGAGATGCGTGCAGATATGCGTGCAGATATGCGCATGCAGAGATGCATGCAGATATGCGCGTGCAGATATTCGCATGCAGATATGCGCATGCAGAGATGCATGCAGATATGCGCGTGCAGATATGCGCATGCAGATATGCGTGCAGATATGCAAATGCAGATATGCATGCAGATATGCGCATGCAGATATGCGTGCAGATATGCGCATGCAGATATGCGCATGCAGATATGCGCGTGCAGATATGCGCATGCAGATATGCGTGCAGATATGCGCACGCAGATATGCGCATGCAGATATGCGCATGCAGATATGCGTGCAGATATGCGCATGCAGATATGCGCATGCAGATATGCGCATGCAGAGATGCATGCAGATATGCGCGTGCAGATATTCGCATGCAGATATGCGCATGCAGATATGCGCATGCAGATATGCGCATGCAGAGATGCATGCAGATATGCGCATGCAGATATGCGCATGCAGAGATGCATGCAGATATGCGCATGCAGAAATGCATGCAGATATGCGCATGCAGAGATGCATGCAGATATGCTCGTGCAGATATGCGCATGCAGATATGCGCATGCAGATATGCGCATGCAGATATGCGCATGCAGAGATGCATGCAGATATGCTCGTGCAGATATGCGCATGCAGATATGCGCATGCAGATATGCGCATGCAGATATGCGCATGCAGATATGCGCATGCAGATATGCGCATGCAGAGATGCATGCAGATATGCGCGTGCAGATATGCGCATGCAGATATGCGTGCAGATATGCGCATGCAGATATGCGCGTGCAGATATGCGCATGCAGATATGCGTGCAGATATGCGCATGCAGATATGCGCATGCAGATATGCGCATGCAGATATGCGCATGCAGATATGCGCATGCAGATATGCGCATGCAGATATGCGCATGCAGATATGCGCATGCAGATATGCGCATGCAGATATGCGTGCAGATATGCGCATGCAGATATGCGCATGCAGATACGCGCGTGAAGATATGCGCATGCAGATATGCGTGCAGATATGCGCATGCAGATATGCACATGCAGATATGCGCATGCAGATATGCGTGCAGATATGCGCATGCAGATATGCGCATGCAGAGATGCATGCAGATATGCGCGTGCAGATATTTGCATGCAGATATGCGTATAGATATGCGCATGCAGATATGCGCGTGCAGATATGTGCATGCAGATATGCATGCAGATATGCGCATGCAGATATGCGCATGCAGAGATGCATGCAGATATGCGCGTGCAGATATGCGCATGCAGATATGCGTGCAGATATGCGCATGCAGAGATGCATGCAGATATGCGCGTGCAGATATGCGCATGCAGATATGCGTGCAGATATGCGCATGCAGATATGCGCATGCAGATATGCGCATGCAGATATGCGTGCAGATATGCGCATGCAGATATGCGCATGCAGAGATGCATGCAGATATGCGCGTGCAGATATGCGCATGCAGATATGCGTGCAGATATGCGCATGCAGATATGCGCATGCAGATATGCGCGTGCAGATATGCGCATGCAGATATGCGCATGCAGATATGCGCATGCAGATATGCGTGCAGATATGCGCATGCAGATATGCGCATGCAGAGATGCATGCAGATATGCGCGTGCAGATATGCGCATGCAGATATGCGTGCAGATATGCGCATGCAGATATGCGCATGCAGATATGCGCATGCAGATATGCGCATGCAGATATGCGCATGCAGAGATGCATGCAGATATGCGCGTGCAGATATGCGCATGCAGATATGCGCGTGCAGATATGCGCATGCAGATATGCGTGCAGATATGCGCATGCAGATATGCGCATGCAGATATGCGCATGCAGAGATGCATGCAGATATGCGCGTGCAGATATGCGCATGCAGATATGCGCGTGCAGATATGCGTGCAGATATGCGCATGCAGATATGCGCATGCAGATATGCGCGTGCAGATATGCGCATGCAGATATGCGCATGCAGAGATATATGCAGATATGCGCGTGCAAATATTCGCATGCAGATATGCGTGCAGATATGCGCATGCAGATATGCGCATGCAGATATGCGCATGCAGAGATGCATGCAGATATGCGCATGC
This sequence comes from Melanostoma scalare, assembly GCA_949752695.1. Classification (NCBI taxonomy): domain Eukaryota; kingdom Metazoa; phylum Arthropoda; class Insecta; order Diptera; family Syrphidae; genus Melanostoma; species Melanostoma scalare. Next base: position 228,320,777 of record OX456985.1, on the reverse strand, counting down.
AGATATGCGCATGCAGAGATGCATGCAGATATGCGCATGCAGAAATGCATGCAGATATGCGCATGCAGAGATGCATGCAGATATGCTCGTGCAGATATGCGCATGCAGATATGCGCATGCAGATATGCGCATGCAGATATGCGCATGCAGATATGCGCATGCAGATATGCGCATGCAGATATGCGCATGCAGATATGCGCATGCAGAGATGCGTGCAGATATGCGCATGCAGATATGCGCATGCAGAGATGCATGCAGATATGCGCGTGCAGATATGCGCATGCAGATATGCGTGCAGATATGCGCATGCAGATATGCGCATGCAGATATGCGCATGCAGATATGCGCATGCAGATATGCGCATGCAGAGATGCATGCAGATATGCGCGTGCAGATATGCGCATGCAGATATGCGCGTGCGGATATGCGCATGCAGATATGCGTGCAGATATGCGCATGCAGATATGCGCATGCAGATATGCGCGTGCAGATATGCGCATGCAGATATGCGCATGCAGAGATATATGCAGATATGCGCGTGCAGATATTCGCATGCAGATATGCGTGCAGATATGCGCATGCAGATATGCGCATGCAGATATGCGCATGCAGAGATGCATGCAGATATGCGCATGCAGAAATGCATGCAGATATGCGCATGCAGAGATGCATGCAGATATGCTCGTGCAGATATGCGCATGCAGATATGCGCATGCAGATATGCGCATGCAGATATGCGCATGCAGATATGCGCATGCAGAGATGCATGCAGATATGCGCGTGCAGATATGCGTGCAGATATGCGCATGCAGATATGCGCGTGCAGATATGCGCATGCAGATATGCGTGCAGATATGCGCATGCAGATATGCGCATGCAGATATGCGCATGCAGATATGCGCATGCAGATATGCGTGCAGATATGCGCATGCAGATATGCGCATGCAGATATGCGCGTGCAGATATGCGCATGCAGATATGCGCATGCAGATATGCGCATGCAGATATGCGTGCAGATATGCGCATGCAGATATGCGCATGCAGAGATGCATGCAGATATGCGCGTGCAGATATGCGCATGCAGATATGCGCATGCAGATATGCGCATGCAGATATGCGTGCAGATATGCGCATGCAGATATGCGCATGCAGATATGCGCGTGCAGATATGCGCATGCAGATATGCGCGTGCAGATATGCGCATGCAGATATGCGCATGCAGATATGCGCATGCAGATATGCGTGCAGATATGCGCATGCAGATATGCGCATGCAGATATGCGTGCAGATATGCGCATGCAGATATGCGCATGCAGATATGCGCATGCAGATATGCGTGCAGATATGCGCATGCAGATATGCGCATGCAGAGATGCATGCAGATATGCGCGTGCAGATATGCGCATGCAGATATGCGTGCAGATAGGCGCATGCAGATATGCGCATGCAGATATGCGCGTGCAGATATGCGCATGCAGATATGCGCATGCAGATATGCGCATGCAGAGATGCATGCAGATATGCGCGTGCAGATATGCGCATGCAGATATGCGTGCAGATATGCGCATGCAGATATGCGCATGCAGATATGCGCATGCAGAGATGCATGCAGATATGCGCGTGCAGATATGCGCATGCAGATATGCGCGTGCAGATATGCGTGCAGATATGCGCATGCAGATATGCGCATGCAGATATGCGCGTGCAGATATGCGCATGCAGATATGCGCATGCAGAGATATATGCAGATATGCGCGTGCAAATATTCGCATGCAGATATGCGTGCAGATATGCGCATGCAGATATGCGCATGCAGATATGCGCATGCAGAGATGCATGCAGATATGCGCATGCAGATATGCGCATGCAGAGATGCATGCAGATATGCGCATGCAGAAATGCATGCAGATATGCGCATGCAGAGATGCATGCAGATATGCTCGTGCAGATATGCGCATGCAGATATGCGCATGCAGATATGCGCATGCAGATATGCGCATGCAGATATGCGCATGCAGATATGCGCATGCAGATATGCGCATGCAGATATGCGCATGCAGATATGCGCATGCAGATATGCGCGTGCGGATATGCGCATGCAGATATGCGTGCAGATATGCGCATGCAGATATGCGCATGCAGATATGCGCGTGCAGATATGCGCATGCAGATATGCGCATGCAGAGATATATGCAGATATGCGCGTGCAGATATTCGCATGCAGATATGCGTGCAGATATGCGCATGCAGATATGCGCATGCAGATATGCGCATGCAGAGATGCATGCAGATATGCGCATGCAGAAATGCATGCAGATATGCGCATGCAGAGATGCATGCAGATATGCTCGTGCAGATATGCGCATGCAGATATGCGCATGCAGATATGCGCATGCAGATATGCGCATGCAGATATGCGCATGCAGAGATGCATGCAGATATGCGCGTGCAGATATGCGTGCAGATATGCGCATGCAGATATGCGCGTGCAGATATGCGCATGCAGATATGCGTGCAGATATGCGCATGCAGATATGCGCATGCAGATATGCGCATGCAGATATGCGCATGCAGATATGCGTGCAGATATGCGCATGCAGATATGCGCATGCAGATATGCGCGTGCAGATATGCGCATGCAGATATGCGCATGCAGATATGCGCATGCAGATATGCGTGCAGATATGCGCATGCAGATATGCGCATGCAGATATGCGCATGCAGATATGCGCATGCAGATATAAGCATGCAGATATGCGCATGCAGAGATGCATGCAGATATGCGCGTGCAGATATGCGCATGCAGATATGCGTGCAGATATGCGCATGCAGATATGCGCATGCAGATATGCGCATGCAGAGATGCATGCAGATATGCGCGTGCAGATATTCGCATGCAGATATGCGTATAGATATGCGCATGCAAATATGCGCGTGCAGATATGCGCATGCAGATATGCATGCAGATATGCGCATGCAGATATGCGCATGCAGAGATGCATGCAGATATGCGCGTGCAGATATGCGCATGCAGATATGCGTGCAGATATGCGCGTGCAGATATGCGCATGCAGATATGCGTGCAGATATGCGCATGCAGATATGCGCGTGCAGATATGCGCATGCAGATATGCGTGCAGATATGCGCATGCAGATATTCGCATGCAGAGATGCATGCAGATATGCGCGTGCAGATATGCGCATGCAGATATGCGTGCAGATATGCGCATGCAGATATGCGCATGCAGAGATGCATGCAGATATGCGCGTGCAGATATGCGCATGCAGATATGCGCGTGCAGATATGCGCATGCAGATATGCGTGCAGATATGCGCATGCAGATATGCGCATGCAGATATGCGCGTGCAGATATGCGCGTGCAGATATGCGCATGCAGAGATATATGCAGATATGCGCGTGCAGATATTCGCATGCAGATATGCGTGCAGATATGCGCATGCAGATATGCGCATGCAGATATGCGCATGCAAAGATGCATGCAGATATGCGCATGCAGAAATGCATGCAGATATGCGCATGCAGAGATGCATGCAGATATGCTCGTGCAGATATGCGCATGCAGATATGCGCATGCAGATATGCGCATGCAGAGATGCATGCAGATATGCGCGTGCAGATATGCGCGTGCAGATATGCGCATGCAGATATGCGTGCAGATATGCGCATGCAGATATGCGCGTGCAGATATGCGCATGCAGATATGCGTGCAGATATGCGCATGCAGATATGCGCATGCAGAGATGCATGCAGATATGCGCGTGCAGATATTCGCATGCAGATATGCGTATAGATATGCGCATGCAAATATGCGCGTGCAGATATGCGCATGCAGATATGCATGCAGATATGCGCATGCAGATATGCGCATGCAGAGATGCATGCAGATATGCGCGTGCAGATATGCGCATGCAGATATGCGTGCAGATATGCGCATGCAGATATGCGCATGCAGATATGCGCATGCAGATATGCGTGCAGATATGCGCATGCAGATATGCGCATGCAGAGATGCATGCAGATATGCGCGTGCAGATATGCGCATGCAGATATGCGTGCAGATATGCGCATGCAGATATGCGCATGCAGATATGCGTGCAGATATGCGCATGCAGATATGCGCATGCAGAGATGCATGCAGATATGCGCGTGCAGATATGCGCATGCAGATATGCGCATGCAGATATGCATGCAGATATGCGCGTGCAGATATGCGCATGCAGATATGCGTGCAGATATGCGCATGCAGATATGCGCATGCAGATATGCGCATGCAGATATGCGTGCAGATATGCGCGTGCAGAGATGCATGCAGAGATGCGTTTAGAGATGCGTGCAGAGATGCGTGCAGAGATGCGTGCAGAGACGCGTGCAGCCGACGCGTGCAGCCGACTGTCGACGGTACTATGGAAGGCACCTGTTGTGACAACAATATGAATGAATTCGGAATCACAATTCTAATAAACGATGACACATGACAACGATGAGAACACACTTTTCAGAATCAAATTTCAACAACTGAACAACGAGTTCAACAGCACCGATGCACGAACGCAGGTCATATTAAATTTATTATTTCCCACAAATTGCAGTTTTGTCTACTGGGCAATTTGATTTTTGTGTACATATTATTCCTAAGCTAAACTAAGTTACGCGTAAGCATTTAAGTAGTATAAAAGAACAATATTTATTTCAATAAATCTCACTTGCTACTAGAACAGCGAGCCATAAGCAATTTGTTTTATTACTAACTTCCCCCCACCAGTCGGTAAGGAGTTTTCTAATATTTCAAATTGTCGACATAACAGCACCGTTTTTAAACTTTTTTCAATCTTTTCTTCCACTGATCAACCTTATATCGCAGCTTATCTCACTCGCAATTGTATATATGTTAGACTAGCAACGATATATTTTTGTAAGTGTTAAAGGTAACAAAGTGGTCAATAAATATTGTTTTGATTGGACAAAATGTGAAGAACTGTCGCACCTTTCAAATAATTATATTACTTTGCGAGTTTACTCGACATCTGATGAAATTTTAAAGATGATAAAAGTAAAAATACACATAGGTTGGTAGGGGCGGCATTTTTCAGTATTTGCCCAGTCTAAAAAAAATTTAAGATCCGGGGCTGTCCACAGAATAGGACAAACAGCAATAACGCTTTTAAAACAGAGAGAAAGAAACATATTCAAAGTTAGATATTCTTTTATGCAGGAACTGCAAATCATAGACTTTTTACCTTTTCAGCAAAATTAAAACCCAAGACATCAAAGTTACGAAAGTTATACCAAGGTGTAAGCGTCAGCCTATGCCGAGCTCCGCAAAAAAGTTGAATCGGCAAAATATTTATCAAGAGCATAGCGAAGGAGAGTGGTTTAAAGGAAGGAGTGGCTTAAAATTCGTTTTTACTTAAAACACAGAAGAAGGTTACGAAGATACGAGTATAAGTAACTTCCTTCGAGTTTTAAAAAATTCTTCAAAAAATAACAAAGTAGCAGAAAATAGCTACTATCTGGCATCACTTTAATCTTTCTGATTGGTTATAGTGAAAAGCTATTTTCTTATTTCTTTCATGTTTCTATACAACTCTAGATGGCCATAGCGAATTTGGTTCTGTAACCAAATGATAGCGAAAAGCTCCTTCATTGTTTTTCTATACAGCGCTAGATGGCCTACAGCTAAAGCTACAAAAAAAGGTTTTTTTCTGTTAAATGACTTGAGAGATTTTTAAAAAATGCGGTGTAACACCGCATATTTTTTGACTCATAATGTTTTTATACTTGAAAAGTTACTAAAAAGCATTCGTTTCTGTCAAATGATTTGAGATATTTCTAAAAAAATGCGGTGTAACACGAACCTACTCCATTTATTTCCACTCATCATTTAAAATGCGGTGTAGTGGTTATTCAAAAGTGCGGTGTAACACCACCTAAACGAACTACACCGTGGGTGCATTTAGACACGTCCTATCGAAAAATGTCCACTGGTATACAATTTCAAATTACGAGAATATTCAAGTAACGATGTGGCGAATTCTTCCTTTTTTTCTGTAAACGAATAAGGGAAAACAAGATTAAATGAAATGAAATAAATTAATAGAGTGGCTCAACAAAGCTCGAGAGAATCGGAGCCGAACGCGTTTCCAGGCCCTAAAGTTTTATGCCGATTCCGAACGGTTAACTTAGAAAGCTTATTTCATGGCAGTGCGTAATTATTCTCGGAGGACTTATCATTTCCACGCCGAAAAAACTGTTTAATATTTCTGGGATTCCAACCTCACACTCCCACGCAACATGCAGATATGGTACCCACTAATCCACGGGTACCTTCTCTATGGTCTACCTTCCTCACAATATATGATTGAGAAAAATGCGTTAGGCCTTTCAGCTCCACGAGGCATCATATTCCTTTGTTTATTTCTTTTAATATTTGACTTATTTATTGTTATATTGAGTATTGAGCTATTGAGCCACGTCATGCAGGGAACACAGCACAAAGTATGCGGAATTCAATTCAATTCTGATTTGCTAGGGGTCATAGGTAGGATTTCAAGGCATTGTCGAACTACTCTTCAAATAATAAAGATGAAAAGGCTTGCTTCGAAAGGGGATAGAAGAGCGGTAAGAAAGAAGTTATAGAAGAAGGAGTGCTCCGAGCAGATTGAATGTATCGTGAGCAGCCTGGAATACAGCAGCAGAGATCGAGTGGGTGAAATAATGAGTTGTTCATCTATATCAAATCAAATTCCACTCGATTACTGATGAGTGTTTAGCTTAGTTCACACTGTACAATTTGTTGCACAAAATTCGTTTGATGAATGTTGGATATCCGTCCAACACTATGACATATATTCCTTCCAACCAACAAGTGTGACAAGCGGCCGTCTGAGGGTTCATAATACTCTCCAATATTGGGCGGTCAAACCAAAGTCTGTCCAACTAATGGTACAGTGTGAACTGTGCTAATTTCAAATTATGACACTAGATCGCTCGATAACGCGAGGGAGAGTGCCATACTCAGGTAATTCAGTCACTTATAACTCGATATTTAGACCCTAGTTTCTGCTTCAACTGCTGACGCAAACCAAACCATTCAAGAAATACGACAAAACAAATTGAAAAGGAAGCAACGATCTTCAAAAAGCCGCTAATAGAAGGAGAAGTATTCAGGAGATTCGTTCGCCGAAGTCATAAACTAAATACTCAAGGACAGCTTCATGTTAGGTTAGGTTTGGTTAAGATGGCTGTCGAGAAAACGACCGACACACCTAGATCAACAAAAGGTCCGTTGTGATACCACATACAAGAATTGCATCTGAATTTATTAAACCATTTTGAATTTTCTATAAATCGATGAATACTCTGAATGTCTATGATTAGATCACTTCGATCATCAAAAAAGAGTTCTCGCAAATGTGTTTTACGTCTTTGAGAGAGGACAGGGCATGTACAAAGAAGATGTGGAACGGCTTCCAATTCTTCCTCTTCCAACAGCTTCAACAGAAGTCGTTTGATGGGACATTGAGCCGTGTGGCATGTCTACCTTTGAGACAGTATCCGGTTGTAGTACCGAATGCGGAGCTAAAGAGCAATGTGCACAGGTGGCGACAGTATTGTGTTGACCTTTTGAACGAACAGTTTCTTCTAGAGCTCCTTGCTAAACTGAACCTTACTTAACGAAAATACTCGACATCAAAGTCGAAGAAGCTAGTGAATCAATTAAGAAATCTAATAGAGGCAATGGTGCTGGGCCAGGCGAGATTACATAATAAATTTTGAGTAAAGATTTGAGTCATTGATCTTAGATGGCTCACGATTCCCATCTGCAAGCTTCCAGGAGGTGATAGTCTGCCTAAACAATGGAAGGAAAGTTACAATCTACCAATGTCAAAGAGAAGGGAGATGCAAGAAAGTGCGATAAAAACCGTTCGATCGAACTGAGGAACCACACTTTGAAGACTGCGAAAAATAATACCTAAAGCCATCTGATAACCAAAGTTAATGAAACCTTTAAGCTGTTAGGAGTGTTCTCCAGGTTAAATAAACTAAAATTCAATAAATAGGGTGGCGCAACAGAAAGAGGAGCCCCGGTGTCTTGTGCAAAACCATTTTCACAACCATTGCCTTGTGAAGGAATGAAGGAGACCTACAATTTTTTGCTGATTCCTAACGGCTAATCAAGAAAGCGCTTTTCATTGCAAATGTTCTCCTGGTTAGTAGCTGTTAGTTTTTGTTTCTTGTAAGTAAAATAAGGATTTCGAGTGTGAAAATATAAATTTGGTGGATTTGTGGTCATGCAAATCGAAACTCGCAATATCAAGAAAAAGCTGTGCCCTTTAAAGTGAGAGGCCTTGGTCAAAAGCAAAACCAAGCCTCTAATTTGATTCCAAAATAAAGGGTGGGATATAATTTAACGCATCATGAACGTCTGGACTTCGTTCTCATTCAAGTGGATAGCTGTGGACTTTGTTCCAGGGTGGTACTTATTTGCTCTTATCTAGTTTTTAATATTTCTTCAACAAACAGTCTCCACTTGGGACAATGCCTACTTTGGATTTCTAGTATGAAAAAGCCTTTTTAATTTTCTGTCGGTTGACAGACCTCTAATATGTCGCTTTGATTGGCACAAAAAAAACTTCCAAGAGCATTTGGAAGCGTTCTCAATTGTGCAAAACGACTTCTCATTGTCCAGAGAATAGAATATCACTTTTCAACTTCATGGCCGTAAAGCAAATAGGCTAAACCGTAATATCCTTCAAGATATGCATGTACATTGTAAGCAATATGTACGTAGTTGAAGAAATTTTGCCTTCTTTGAGTTGAAGACCTGCCCAGCACAAATTTGTACGGGTATTACTTTCAGAAATTGAGTCATTTCCAAAAAAACGGCTGTCAAATGGTCAAAAAACAGTCTTTGAACAACTTTTCAATAGTTAGTAAAGAGAACTTTTTACAAGATTGCTGACTGTTGGAATCTATATCTTCTTTTTCATATCAGTTTTTCGATAATTCGGTTGCTACACACTCAACGAGAGCAAAATTACGGTACCAAGCAAAACTTGGACAGATTCTTCGAAAAATGAGTTTCAATTACTCTTGGTCGCCACAAGATTTTGTAGGATATAGAACTGGGTTCTTAGATTTAAGAAGACATGGTTAAAAAAAATTGGCTAAATTTAACTTTTAACTTTTGTCCGGTTTACCTGCAACCCTATCTCTATACATATGCAACGGTCTCTGAACAGGCTGCATTACGTTTGTTTGTTGAAGTACTGATTTTGCCTATGGTTATTATAAAAGGTACTTTTGAAAAAATTAAGCATGTGTGGATGTGTGGTCATTTCGTGGATTAGCATTTGTTGAAAACCGAAAACTCGAGTTGTTTTCACAACTTAGGGTTATCAAGCATATCTGTCCAAAGTTCGACGATCAAACCTACTCCTTGCCAGTTTACATCTATATCAAACTTCATCTTCTATCAGAATTTTAACCTCGACGATGGGAGATTGATGAGCTCTTTTAACTTTTTTTCGGAATCAATGCGGTTGTTTATATTTGCTATGAAAGCAGGTAGCATAAGAAGGAGGTGTTTAATAGTCTTGACAAGTTTCCGTATGGTACTTGATCTTGTCGCTGAGTGACTTGGTGTGATTTTTGTACCGACTAGCTGCAAGATCTTAATCATAGATTTATGTGCATAAATATTTCACAAGTATTGAAGCAGATATACCGCGACATGGGCATAGCTAGAAGAGCACGCCTTGCGAGGCTACAATGGCTGGATCATGTAGAGCGGATGAACCCAAATGCTCCGGCTCGAAGAGAAAGAAAGCACATAGCAGGGAAATCTTGGAAGGGGAAGACCTCGTCTTAGGTGGCACAATCAAGTGGTAGAAGACCTCAAACGACTAAGAGTGCAAAACTGGAGAGTGCTCGTCCGAAATCGAAGTCGTTTTGTAATGATGTTGGTTGAGCCCCAGGTTCACCCCGAACTGTAATGCCCACCTAAGTAAGTATAGTAAGATGATTCCCTTGCTAGCCAAATAACATAACATAAGATTCAACCAACGTATAAAAAACTAGTTGTGATCATGGAAGTAGAAAGCTATAGATCGGGTTAAAGAAGGAAGCTTAAGTTCATTAGATCTCACACAGAGCATTCTTCGTAGCTAAGAATTCGATCTAAATTCTAAAGCTCATCTAATACCTCATAAGAACTCAAAGAAGCCCATCAAGGTTCAACAATAAAACAAATCTCATGAATGCCAAAATGAAAATCATGTCAATTTTCAATTCACTGGGTCTTTAAAACTCTCATGAAACAATTTCCTTTGTCTTCTTAAATCATATAAAATATAAGTCATAATCATACTAATTTTGTATGAAAACGAAATTAAATAAACGCCCGTATTATTTCAACAAATTTCTCCTATAACCTCCTTTCCTCACACTCACTACTTCATTGATTGTGCTTCACCAACTTTGAATTTGAGTGACTGAAATTAATTTCCCATGTTACAACTTGAATATTTTACATTAGCTTATCAAATTACAGGCAAAATTGAGAACAGCTCTACACCTACCGAAAATATGTAGCTATATGGATTTTCAACTTAAGAAACTTTACCTCGCTACAATCCTATCCTAAGCTTCTGAGGTAGGACCTACACTTGTACATGCGAAAGAGGAAACATTTAATCTCATATAAGGTAATGTTTATGTAAGTTTCTAATAATTATGAGCAAATGTTGTTCCGTAATCACTGAACTCTATGGGAAAGTTTTCAAAATTCAAATGTGTGCGTTGAAAACAAGCACCTTTCCGCGCGCCCCGCCCCATCTGCCTTGCCATGCCACCCGCTCGGTGTGCTCCTAACGATAGCAATTATAGTTCTGCACATTGTTTCCAGAGAAACTTAAGCTATCCTTCCACTCTCGTCTCTAATGGTAATCGCCAATCAAGTTTACCCTATCAAATTTGATTTTATTATTTAAAACTCTTCGTCTTCTATTCTTTACACAGATCGGATCCCTTCCTCTGTGGGTTCTTATCTAACCTCTTTCGAATAACAAAACAAGTGATTTGAGGAAAGCAACAACTTTAAGTACTTTATGATGGAGACATTATCCATGCATGCTTTCCATATGAGGTCGTGTGTCGTGTGTGGTGCGTGTGTAGGACGGGGGCTGAAACCTGAAAATATATTACTGACAAAAGCGGAATCCCAGGAAGACACAACCTGATGCTTCGAAACCCAATTAAACTTGGAATGTGTGTGCGGGAGCAGTTTGCTTCTCACATATTTCACATTTTAATCGAGGACACAATTCGAAATTCTTTTTTTTTTTATCATATAACACTACAATACCTACCTATACCTAGAATGTGTATGAACTTACTTTCAATAACACTGTACACAAAAGTATAGCATTATAAAAGTTTTCAATTTAATTTTCTCTATGCGAAAATTCTTCTCCTGTCCGGAATATAGACATATTCCATCCAAACCACCCAACAATGTCCCACACCCACCCACACAACTCCAGGGCATAGGTATACGTCGTATGCTTCCTGTTCTCAACGCAAGGAAGAACGAGCAAAATGGCAAACGCTCGCAGGTTGTGGATATGCGCTTTCGCTTGAAAGGGAAAATTTGACATAATTAAAATTACTTTACTTCTTATAAAATAAATGCCATGCGGGTAAAGTATAAGAAGGGTGGCAACTGGCAATAGGATAAGAGAGAAGGAAGGAATTCCGGGTCACGGCGATGCGATGGTTACAAAGAAAAAAATTATGCGCCCTTTGAAAGTACATATATAATATAATGTTGTTTGGAAAATCTAGTTTAGTTTTAATTTTGAACTCTGTGCAAGATTGAGTAAAGAGATTTTATAACACTTGAACTGCTCGTGCAATGAGAATCTATTTGAGTTCAAAGGAAGAAGGAGAATGAGGCGCTGATGGGTGAAGTTGGTATGCTAATACATCTTGACCTAATCTCGATGCGGGGTAGGGTCTCAAAGGGATTTGCAGAGAATCTAACAGCAAATCAGTTTTAACAAGGTCAATTTGAGCTAAGAACTATTGCAGCTATTTGAAAAAGGTGGAGTGGGGCTAGGTCTTTCTTTAAACTTTACTGAAGTATTTACAATGGTAACTTGCAGTCTAATCAGCATCTAGTATCTAGTTTAGCAGGAATTTTTTTACAGGGAGATGTGATGCAATAAAATACATAAATATCTATGGCAATTTAACAGAGCGGAGAGCATCGTTGGCTAGAGCATTTCTCTCAATTACACTTTGTGAGGAAATGAAAGTGACCTACAATTTTTTGACGATTCCGTACGATTTCCGTACTCTCGGAGAATTGGCCAATACCGTGAAAGGCGATACCCGTCGAAAAACATATATTTTTTCCTAAATGCTTCTAAGATTCGAATCTCAAACTGTTCACATAGCAGGAAGGTACTCCAACCATTACACCAAGGGCACCACCATAAAGCAATGCTTAATTAGAGAGATTCATTTTCAGTATTAAGGCAAAATCTAAGCGTTGCTTTGACAGGGAGAGCGAGTGTTTACTAGCAGAAGAGTTTAACATTCGCAACTTTTGTCATCAAGCAGGGCCCAGATTCCGTAACTTTTCAAACAATTATCGTTCAATCGTCTATCGTAGATTGCGTCGGTAAAAGATTGTTTCATATAAGGTTCGTTCGTTGAACTTACCCCAGGGTTGACCCAGGTTTTCTTGACAACCCTATGAGTTGTCAAAAAAAACCTGGGTTTTCCAGTTCACAAAAAACGCTAAACCATAAATCACCACACATCTTCTTCTTCTTTCCATTTCCGGCGTTACGAGTAGTGATCTTGAAGCGATCACAACTCTCCCACTTTTCTGCTTCACACTAGTGATCCGCCTGTGGGGTTGACCTCAGAAAGCGTCGGCAACCCTCCCGGTTTTGGATTGTTCCATGTCTGAGGCCAACCAAATGCTGCTGTTTTTGCATTTGCTTGTACCAGGAGTGTTTTGGCCTGCCTTTTCTTTTTCGTCGCGAATTTGTTGAAACGTTGTACGATATTGCTTTTTGGACGGGGTTCTGCGGATCTCATCACTGTCATAAAAAAAAATACATGCCATTCGACAGCCCTCAATTTGAAACAGCAAAAACCTAGGGCGAGTTGCGAAAAAAACTTGTGTCACTTTCCATTATGATAACGGCTTAGTTCTAAAGGCTATTTCATGGCAGTTTGTTCATTGCTTTTGGATGAATCACCAATTCCTCGTGAAAGACGAAGTCCGTAAGAACAATTTTTTTCCTTTGATGTTTATGGGACTCGAAACTGGAAACTCCCACGCAATAGGAAGACATGCTAACAACGGGCCACGGGCAGCCCAGAACTATAAGATGATTGTAAAAAGGTTTTTTTTTTTTAAATTAAACTTTGCAGCTTTTTCCAACATTCTTACGTTTTCTCAAATTGTGTTGTAACCTTGTAACCTTAGTCTGGTTTCCTTAACCTTTTAGATGATTATCTTCCAATCGCCGAAACTTAGTTTTCAGGGATTAAAAAGCACTTCGTCGAATTTTTATACCTCTTCAGAATTCTATTCTCGTTTTTTATAGAACCTACATTATAATTTAGACGATAAACGTCATAAGTGTTACGGAATCCACACTGTGGAAGATTCTACTCTTTCAACTTGATCTTCGTATTTTGTTATATTTTTTTTTCTTCTCAATTTCTTATGATAATACAGGAGTTCTTTTGACAATATGACCAACCGCTACTTCATATAAACAATGTACGTTTATGCTATGTCCGCACCAGAGATAAGAAATTAATTAGATGGCAATCCTTTACTTCTCTTGCCCCGCAACAACCATTTGTTTACATTGTTGTTTTTGTAATCTCATCCTCTGTCTGTGAATACGTGAAAGCTGTACTCAAAGTGGTAGTAGTGAGATTTGCTGTACTCAAAGTGGTAGTAGTTAGATTTTGTGTGCGGACTGGAAGCTGTAGGTACTCAAAGTAGTAGAGGTGATTTTCGGTAAATCAGCTTGTAGGCAGTTTCAATGTGTGTGTGAAGTTTGCCATCTAATTAATTTCTTATCTCTGGTCCGCACCTGAGAGTTAAACTTGTTTAACTACGCAAGTATTTGAATTAACAATAATTGCCTTTCGTCTGAATTTATAAAGTTTAACATTTAAATTCAAATTAATAACGTTTCCTTTCTCTTTAACGTTTTTAGCGATATCGCAGTCTCAACAAGAAAGCACAAAACGTTTACCTTCAAATGATTGCATACTCTTAGGCGATCCAAAAGTAATCATTTTCTTAAATATTCATGAAATTTTATCCAACTCGAACTTTGTTAATAAATTTCAGTATTTTTTTTATAAAACTAACTGCTACAATCAAGATTTTCACTGAAATCGCTGAAATCTCTTCCTTTGCTCTCAAAAGACAAATTTCCTGTTCAACAGCCGCCATCCAGCGCCATCAAACAAATAAATTTCCTAATTCCTAACCACAACGTGCTGTCAAATAATTTTGACGTTTTCTCGAAGAGCCGCTGACTGATTAGTAGTAAAAAAAATTAAATAAAAAAGAAACAACCAACCCGACCGCAGTTATAAAGAATTCTATTTATAATTATTTTCCAACTTTTGTGAAAGCGGAATAAAAATTCAAAGAACATGTCTCTTATTGCCCATAAATGTGAAACGCCCAATTGTGGCAAAGAAGCAACACTTCAGTGCCCTACTTGTCTGAAAATAGGCATTCAAGGATCATATTTCTGCTCTCAACCCTGCTTCAAGGGAAACTGGAAGGAGCATAAAATAATCCATGCTCTTGCTCGTAAGTAAATTTTCAGCCTTGAACAAAACAAAATTTAATAAATTGTTTCTAAAAGAGGGTTCAGCCAAATCAGAAGTCTCCGAGACGAATGGATACAATCCCTGGCCTCACTACCGCTTCTCTGGCAAATTGCGCCCATTCCCACAAACACCCAAGCGAACGGTGCCAGAGCACATTGAACGACCCGACTATGCAGACCATCCCAAAGGACGAGCTTTGTCTGAGGAAGCTATGCGTGGCAATAGTACAATCAAAGTGCTAGACGATGAAGAGATTGAAGCGATGAGGGTCGCATGCAAATTAGGCCGTGAATGTCTGGATGCAGCTGCCAATGGATGTGAAGTGGGTGTGACCACAGACGAGCTGGACCGTCTTGTGCATGAAGCTGCAATTGAACGCGACTGTTACCCGTCGCCATTGAACTATTACAACTTTCCGGCATCTTGTTGTACATCGGTGAACGAAGTAATTTGTCATGGAATCCCCGACACTCGGCCGTTGGAGGATGGAGACATTTGCAATGTCGATGTGACTGTTTATCACCACGGATTTCATGGAGATCTGAATGAAACATTCTTTGTCGGGAACGTGTCGGAGAAACATAAAAAACTCGTTAAGGTAACTTACGAGGCGCTGAGCAAAGCAATTGAGATAGTTCGGTGAGTTTACGCAAAAAACATCCACAAAATGTTTTAAAATCCATTTGGTTTTCAGCCCTGGAGTTAAATACCGCGAGATTGGAAATGTCATCCAAAAACATGTGCAACCACATGGATTTAGTGTGGTTAAAAGCTACTGCGGCCATGGCATTCATCGACTGTTCCACACAGCACCCAATGTGCCTCATTACGCCAGTAAGTTCATAGTTTTCTTAAACAAATGCCACCCAACTCAATTGATTTTCTTTAGAAAACTCAGCCGTTGGTGTCATGAAGGCTGGAAATACTTTCACAATCGAGCCGATGATATCAGAAGGTGTTGCAAAGAGCGACCAGTGGCCTGATGATTGGACTGCTGTAACCGCTGACGGTCTGAGATCTGCGCAATTTGAACAGACTCTCCTTGTTACGGAGAATGGATGTGAAATCTTGACTCGTCGTCGTGAGAAAGACGGGCAGCCTCATTTTATGGATAAAATGTAGACAACACGATTTGTTAAAAATATCTTCTTTTTTTTAATAAAACCACAATTATTTAAAACTATTTTTTTTTACATATTTATCGCTTCTAATGCCTAATGATGGGTTCCCTCTGTTTACTTCTCCAAAGGAGCGTAATTGAGAAGTTTCTCGATCAAATCTACATGTCCAAGTAGCATCCGGCGGCAACAGTATCTCTTCAGTCCCAGGGCATCGAGGGCGTCACTGGAATGTAAATATTAATTTCGTTTTGTTTCGTAAATCGATGTGGCTTGTTCTATGTCGTACCCTTCTGTGTATTCAGCTTGAAGGAGTCCCAGATATGACTCCCATTTGTTACCGATAACTTTTCCACAAGTAAAACAACGAATTGGGATTATCATTTTGGTTAAATAAAAAGGAAACTATTCCTGAGAACGAAAATATTGGGTGCTTTATTTTTTATCCTTTTCCTTTGAATTCAACGTGATAGATTTGACAGCTCATTTTTTTGCGACATTTCGTGCTTGACGTTTTATCAGTTCAGGTTATGAGTTGATGTTCGGTGGTAAAGGGGTACCTACATCGTCTTTTTTATTGAGCGCTGTTTCAACAAGTAAGATGAAGTTCACATTGAACGATTTGTTGGAACTTTTACCTCGTTTCCACTTAGAATTGAATCACACTTTAATTCGAATTAGTGCCAGTGTATACCTACATCGAATTGAAATAGGATTACCCGATCCGATACAGCTCTTGTAGCTGGATCGATTCAAAAGGGTGATGTTCATACTGGTCGATTCGTTGAAGCAACAAATCGACCAAAGTGATCACATTGTTCAACAAATCGACCGCAAGTCAATACCAACAGATTGGTGTAACAGAGAAAGAGAACAAGAAAACAATCGCATTTATTCGCACGAAGCTTCAACAAATCGACCAATGTGAACTTCGTCAAGAGTGTGTTTTATACCTAGATTACTCGATTCAGTGGGTAAGTAGATACTTGCATCGAAATCTGAATCATAAAGCCTTGCGCAAACCAATGCGGTGAGTGCGTGCGATGCGGTTGCGTTAAGTCAAGTACATATGCCTTAAGTCAAACGTCCATAAGATTACATAGGGATTTGACTTAATGCATATGGACTTGACTTACCGCAACCGCATCGCACGCACTCACCGCGTTGGTTTGCGCAAGGCTTAATCCGATTCGATTACCCGATTCTAAGTGGAAACGAGGTATTTGAGCAAATAGATGATAATCCAAAACCAAAGCGTTTTTGTAGTCGCTGCAACGGCAATTGCAGTTGTTCAAAATAATGTGTACAACGGCACATGTGAATAATTCGTCACGTTAGTGTGGGTACTCTCATATGCCGCTACGTAAATTACGCCTGGGGCCGAATTACCGCACACGCGATCGAGTAACTCGTCACTGAATTATGTATTTTTGGCATTAATTCTCACGTTATCGAATACTTTAGTACCACAATTTGACATTGTTTCATCAGTATTTGAACGAATTGAAGTCGATAACTGAACAGCAGACTTATGCCGTGCAATAAGGAGTGAATTTCGAAAGAAAAATTGCATTTACTCACTCGATCACTGATGCGGTAATTCGAACCCTTGTCTCCACGTGCTTTAAATCTATCGCAGCTATTACAGCAGCCTCTGAATATCGCAAGTGGAGATCATTATAGCAGCTTTATTTTCATAGTCTGCGATAGATAGCATACTTTTATCGCAGGGTATCTATCTTCATCCGTCTCGCTTTACTTTTCTTCACTTCTGCAGTTGCAGATGCATGTAAATCCACCATAAACGTGAACGATTACAATAGTCGTGTTTTATTGGGAATTTCTATATTCACTTCACTTTCGAGTCTCAATAAAACGCTTTTTGGCTATATTCACTTACCAAGTTCACTTTCTCATAAACGCCATTTACGAACCACCCCTGTTGTTCACTTCTGCAAGTGAGTTATTTTTGTCCACTTGCGCTACCCACTTTAGAGTTGTTGTTTTTCCATGAGCGATGTTTTGCTGAAGTGAATATAAATGCCCAATAAAACACGGCTATGTTCCTTTAATTGACAAGCGTATGAGCTGTTAAAAGCGTGATTTACATTTGTACTAAACACAAACAATTTTAGCATAGAAAAACCATTATCAAACTCCAAGTCTCACACTTTATTTCAATAAATAACTTAAAATAATTCACACTACTCAATAAATAAGAGACACCTTTTCACAATTTTTTTTTTAAAATTTTTCGAAACTACTGCTTCTGATCTTCACTCGAGACTGACGACGATTTTTTATCCTTTGACTTCTTACTATCCTTTGATCCTTGCTCTGATCTCTTCTTCACTTTTTGGTGCTGGGGATGAGACAAAAAAAAAATAATAACTGAAAAAATATGTGTATCGTATAGGTACTTACCCCATCTAGTGGGAAACCGCTTTCGTTTTCGTCGGGAACAAATATTCTCAGGGATTGGGGTCCAAGCTGTTTTTCGACTAGTCTTTGATGTTCTTCAAAGGCAGCTTGTGCGGGATCTTTTGGGGGTTGCGATTGTACCAAGAGCTGCTGTTGATGCTGGTTTCTCTGTAGTTCGTAATGCTGCTGCTGTTGTTGTTGCTCTAATTGGTGATTTCTTTGTTGCTCTAAGAGAGATTGTTGGAGTTGTTGTTGCTGTTGCTGCTGCAGATGCTGTTCATACTCCAAGTGAGCCTGTTTTTCGTTTTCAATTTGCTCCCTTTGAGACTCTTCTTCCGCAAAAGCTTGCAGCAGTTGGGAGTCCGCCTGAGAATTGCCAAAGTAGTCTGATACTACAAAACCATTTTGGTGTGGAACAGCAGCGTTTGTTAACTGAAATGGAGCACGTTGCTCAATATTGACGGCATGTGACGAAGAAGCTGGAGGTGCTGCAATTAATGCCGCGAATTGTGGAGCTGTACTTATAGCAACATCTGCAGCTGAATAGTGAGGATGTATGTGGTTAGCAGGATCCTTGGCAGCCTGCAATATCTGTCCATTACTGGCCACTTCTTGTGTAAGATCGGCATCGGGATAAACTGAAGAAAGGATGTTGTCATTCGGTCTAAAAAGCTCCTGTTGGTGTTGGTTGAAGAGCTGATTTGACTGAGTTACGAGATATGTAGGATTCTGCAAGGAAATAGGAGCCAATTGAAGAGGCTGACCTACGTATTGGAGACCATACAATTCAGGCAATTGCTGATCAGCCTGTGGTTGAGAGGGGCTTATCACTTGAGTAAGAGCTTGTGCGGGAGGCAAGTAGTTTGACTGAATGTCAGCCGGCAGTGGCTTTCCATTGCTAGGTGTGTTATATGACTCAGTTGCTGGACGAATAGTTGCTGCTGGCAGGGAAGGATCCGGATCAGGAGCAAAGAGTTTCTGTTTGCCAGAGAACGGATCTACTAATGTTTGATCATTGGTTTGATCCTCGTTGACCTGATAATGATTTGAGTGGTAAGGTTGTGGCTCTGGCGGTAGATATTGTTCGGGTTGGAAAATGTGATTGTCTTGAATGCTTAAATTAGGCGCCGGGATCGTGTGAATTGGGGCAAAGTGCTCCGAAACGAAGGGGTTGTCTTCAAGCTGAAAGTAGAAGTTGTGTAAGATACGAAAATTGAAGGTCACATAAAAATTATTAGCTCACCGGAAGTTGCTGAACCTCTGAAACTAACTGATATGGCTGTTCGTAGTGATATGGCTTCTCGAAGTGCGAAGGCGTCACAGCAGGAAGTTTTATTTTAAGAACACTAGTTGGCTTTCGTCCTACGAGATTATTATTTCCGTGTTTTATGACAACCTTGTGTGGTCGTCCAATCGGCCGTTTCACCAGACTTTGTTGTTGTGGAGGCCGTTTAAGAACAATCGGGACATGTTTGTCACTACGTATCTGAAGAACTAGTGTCCTCTTTCCATTTCCAATAGGATTACGAACACCAATTCCAGTTTGCTTGGCATTTTTTGGTGGCCAACCTGGAAACACCAAAGGTCTTCTCGAAATTTGTAACTCGCATTTTGATATGGCTACAATGGCAAATGCCAAAACAATGTGGAATAACTGTAATAAAAATAAATGATTTGAATTATATAAAACTGTAAGAAAGCGATTTGATTAATTAGATTTATTTAATAAATAAATCACGCATGAGAGCAATGGATAATAATAATGCGCGCATTGGTTTAAAGTTGCCCTGGTGCCAAGTTTAAGCCAATCAAGTGGAAAAGATTTTGAATTTTGATTAAAATTATTGAAACAAAGCACGAGTCTTTAATAGTTGGATGATACTATCTACTTCCGAGCCAAATTGGACTATCAATTTGCTATTGAAGCATATCTGCAGTCCAGTAATGTCGTGGTTTGAAGTGCATCTCTTTGGGTTGTTCAAAGGAAGTAGAAATGGTGTCTCTCTGAGTCAGCCGCGAAAAAATGCTTTACGAAAACCGGTAACTATATAAATATTTGAGTGCAAATACCAAGCAGAGCAGCCTGCTGTTAGCCAATATCGATTGTATTTCTCCAGCTACAAGTTTCAATTAATGGAATAAATGCTTCTGCCAGCAGTAACCTCAGAGGACCTGCCAATGCTTCGCTCCAGGCGACACGCTTCAAATTGTACTAAAGAAAAAGAAAAAGTGAAGATCACCAAAGATTTCAAATAGAAAAAATTAATACGAAGAGCTATAGAAACTGTAGTGTAATAACATTCATTCGAAAAGAGCCACAACCAAAATACGAGATACAAACAAAAAAGCACGTTTTCATTGATACTTAATATCATAGTAAAACGATGTACACAATTTTGTTGTCCCCTTTGGCCAACAAAAGCTAAGTTCAAAGACATCGTTTTGACTACGTTGCTTTGTGAGTGGCACTGAATGTATTTTGTTACACTACTCCCGAATGCAAGTTTGTCAACATTAGAAATGAGACGACTGCCCCAATTAGTAACTTATGAGAAGCAGAATGCTGATGCATTCTTATTTGTAATATAGTTCATAAGAGGGGATATCCCAAATAGATGTGTAATATAATTTAGGTATAAATAGCTGTAAGAAAATGTAAATAAAATCAATTCCATTTCATACACTGAGTGTGAATTAATTATTAAACATCGGCTCTCTAGCCATCTATTTTAAGCGAGCTGCGCTGGATAAAGATACAGCAAAAGTAGGGAAAAAGTAATAAGTAATACTGAAACATAACATGGCGATCCTGCCAACTTGTTGAACTAACAACAAGACGCGGACCAAAATCCCTTTCAAGTTGAGTCTTATCCCTCAGTTGAATCGCTGACATCCGTCCAGCAATTGCAATATTTCAATGAAAATATTTATTATATGTATACTTGCAAGTTTATGATAGTTTATATTGAAACCAATGAAAACAGATTAAATATGTCTGCACCAGCATTTAAAGATCTTCCAAAAGTTGCCAACGACCTTGAAAGCTAACTCGAAGGTTTCAACACCATCATCATCTACATTACATGACGATCTTTTGTGGATTTCAGGACAACCAATCGAAAAATTAAATAACATTACAATGGGGCAACCACAATCGAGGGAAGTTATAAATAACAACCTGAGTAGCAGCCAGCAGATTCTAAGCAGTTCGAATATAAACAATATAACTCTAGTAATACTTATCATTCTATTAATAGCGAAAATTCATTCTTATTATAAGAAATATGTTAGGAAACAAATAATACGTAATAGAATAAATAATGTTTAAAAAAAAAAAAAAAAAATTGTAATTTCCGTTCAAAAAAAAAAAAAAAAGTTTATATATTGTGAAATTTAATATCGAAGTCAATATTCTTACTATAAAAAAAAAAATTTAAAAAACATTTGAAGTCATTTCTGTTATGGATAGTATAAAAAGCATTTACAAAATATTAGTAAATTTAAAAAAAAATCCAAACAGAGAATATTCACAAGAATACATTGACAAAACAAAAAAAGAAATTGACAAGATATGGAGAGAAATACTCATAGAAATTACTGACGAAACGGAAATAGAAGAAATAACAGTAAACTTTAAAGAAATAGAAAAACGAATTTTGGAAATAATTAAGCCAAAAACAAAAAAAATTAATCCTGAAAAAATGGCAGAATTCAATATGATAACAGCTACAAAGCTAATAACTGAATTTAACGGTGAATCAAAAAACCTTTCAAATTTTTTTGGGCTTATTGAATTCTATCATGATACTTTAGGTGGAGAAAGTGAAAAGAAAAAATTAATTAAATTTGTTATAGCAACTAAAGTAACTGACAAAGCAAAAAACAGGCTTCTGACTCTAGACAAAGAACCTGACAATTTCTCAGATTTAAAGAAAGTTTTAACAGATATTTACAAAACAAAAATAAACCCATTGAAACTACATAATGATTTAGCTAGACAGCATCAGGGAACACAAGAAGTTAACAAATTTGCAGAGCGGATAGAAGTATTAATTTCACAATTAAATGAGATTCAGATAGCTGAACAGGGTGAAGCCAATAAAAGAATTATAATAAAGTTAAATGACCAACTAGGATTAAATGTTTTTAAAAATGGATTAAATGAAGCATGTAGACAGGTAGTACAAGCATCAAGAGTAGCTACATTTAATGAAGCTGTACAGATAGCAATTGAGGTTGAAGCGTCTACACGACAAAATAACATCATGCAATTTAGGACAAATCATAGTGGTAGATACCAATACAACCATAATTCTTCCTATCCAAAATTTACAAATAATAAATATATCAACAGATGCAATACTAGGTAGAGACTTTTTATTACAATACAACTGTAAGATTGATTATGAAACATGTGTACTAATAATTCCATTAGATGGGGAAGAAATGGTTTTACCAATGAATATGAATACAAGAGACATTAAAAATGATATTAAAATTCCAGCAAGAACAGAAATAATTCATAAAGTCGATTTAGACGTAAAAGAAGATAGCGTAATACATGGAAAAGAAATAAAAAAGGGAGTATTTTTAGCAAATTCATTAATACCAGCAATAGGAATCAAACATGTGAAAATACTAAATACAACTGATTCAGAAGTAACGCTTAAACATATCTCATTAGGAATAGAACCAATCTCGAGTTATAAAATATTACAATTTAAAAATAGTTTAGTAGATGAAGATCGGTTTAAGAAAATAGAAAAGGAAATAAAAGTAGATAGTTTAGATGACAACGCTAAGACAGAAATACTTAAATTATGCAAGCAATTTCAAAATATATTTCACTTAGAAAATGAAATACTAACAAAAAATAATTTCTATGAACAGAAAATAACAACTATAGATAAAACACCAGTATACATAAAAAATTACAGACTCCCGCATGCTAATTTGAATGAAATCAAAAACCAAGTTGAAAAGTTGATAGATGAAGATATAGTTGAACCATCTATAAGTCCTTATAATTCACCTTTATTAATAGTTCCAAAAAAGGACAAAGAAGGTAACAAAAAATGGAGATTAGTAGTTGATTTTAGGTCTTTGAACAAAAAAGTAGTTGATGATAAATTCCCACTAACTCGTTTGGAAGACGTATTAGATAAATTAGGAAAAGCGAAATATTTTTCAACTTTAGATATGACAAGTTCATTTCACCAAATTTCATTACATCCGAAATCCAGACCATTGACAGCATTTTCTACGGACACTGGTCACTTTCAATTCAAAAGATTACCTTTTGGATTAAAAATTTCAACAAATAGCTTTCAGAGAATGTTATCAATTGCACTTAGTGGACTGCAAGCATCTGCATTTCTATACGTAGATGATATAATAATTTTTGGATCAAATCTTAGAGAGCATAATAACAATCTAACAGAAGTTTTTAAAAGGTTACGTAAATATAATTTAAAACTAAACCCAAGCAAATGTAATTTTCTACGTCCAGAAGTAGTTTATTTTGGACATTTAATAACTGCAAAAGGTGTAACTACAGACCCAGATAAATACAATGTTATTAAAGAATATCCTAAACCAGATAATGTAGATGAAGTTCGAAGATTCGTAGCTTTCTGTAATTACTATAGACGTTTCATACAAAATTTTGCAGAAATTGCAAAACCACTAAACCAATTATTAAAGAAAAATCAAATTTTTAGCTGGACACAAAATTGTCAAATTGCTTTTGAAACACTTAAATTAAAACTAATGTCACCACCTATCCTATCTTACCCAAATTTTTCAAAACCATTTATACTAACAACAGATGCATCAAACTATGCACTAGGAGCGATTTTATCTCAAGGAGAAGTAGGCGATGATAAGCCCATTGCATATGCCAGTAAAGCATTAAACAAACATGAACTAAATAAATCTGTAATAGAGAAAGAATTACTTGGTATTCATTGGGGAATTAATCATTTCAGACCTTATCTGTATGGAAGAAGATTTATTGTGTACACAGATCATAGACCATTAGTTAGCTTATTTACTCATAAGAACCCTTCATCTAAGTTGACTAGAATTAGAGTAGATTTAATGGATTACGATTTTGACATAGTTTTTAAGCAAGGAAAGATGAATACGAATGCTGATGCATTATCCAGAATAAAAATAAGTTCAGAAGAATTAAAAGAGATGATACCAAAAGTAAGCATAAATGTCCTAACTAGAGCAATGAAGCTGAGAAATATAAAAAACACTAGTGAAAAAAAAGAAAATCCGGAAACCATGCCACCAGTGGAGACTGATCACCTTCACATATGGGAATGCATATCAATTTCAGACACTAGGAATATTAAGAAGTTGCAACTTGAGAATATAAAAAATTTAATGGGTACCCAAAAAGAAAGAATATATTCAGTCAAAGATAGAATACATGTTGGATACAGTGATAAATCATTATCAGATTTAAAATTGATTCTGAGGAAACTGTTGTCCTATGCAAAGCATGTGAAGTTAGAAAAGCTAGCGTTAGCAATGAATAATGAAATATTTGAAACAATATCAGTGCACAAATTTAAGAAGATATTTAATGAACTGCAGAAAAATGAAAAAGAAAATTGTCTAGACATTATATTATACAATGCGCCAAAAAGAGTGCATGATATAAAAGAAATGAATGAAATAATAAAAAGGTATCATAATGATAAATTAGGAGGACATATAGGTATAAGAAGATGTATAGCAAAGCTTAAGCAGAAATATGTATGGAAGAATATGAATAAGATGGTTAGAAATTATATAAATAAGTGCAAAATTTGTAATGAGGTTAAAATAACAAAATATACAAAAGAACAATTCACAAAAACAGACACACCAAATACATCATTTGAAACAATAACAATAGATACAGTAGGACCACTCAGACCATCGAATGGATACAGGTATATTCTGACAATTCAATGTGAGCTTACAAAATTCATTGAAGCATTTCCATTAGTTACAAAAGATGCCGTTTCAGTAGCAAAGACTATAGTAGAAAAATTCATTTTAAAATATGGTTGTTTTAGGAAATTAAAAACAGATAAAGGCACAGAATTCACAAATGAACTACTAGTAAACATATGCAAATTATTAAAAATAGAAAAAGCTACATCTACGCCATTTCACCATGAAACTTTAGGCTCAATAGAAAGAAACCATAGAGTTCTGAACGACTATTTAATGACTATGAACGGAAAAGACGAATGGGAAGAGTTACTACCATACTACACTTACACATACAATACTACACCACACAGTACTACAAATTATGCACCATTTGAATTAGTATATGGAAAATTATGTGCTTTACCTTGTGAAATCATTAAAAATAAACAGAGCATTTATAACTTGGATAATTATGTTAATGAATTTAAAATAAAGTTAAAGTATGCACATAATAGAGCTAAGGAAAACTTAGAATTAAATAAAACTAAAATATGTAACAATCAATTAAATGTAAAAGCATCAAATTTCAAAATAGGAGACTTTGTCTATATAAAAGTAGGAAATAAAAGAAAACTAGATAAACCCTTCAAAGGTCCATATAAAATCATTGCACAAAATGGTCCAAATAGTATTATAAGCATTGAAAACAAAAACAAAGAAGTACACAATAACAATTTAATTAAAGCCAGAAATACAAACTAACAATAAACATCAATAGATAACACAAACCTAAATCCATATATATGTACATACACAAAAAAAAAAAAAAAACCGAATAATATTTATTTAAATTTTACAAATGTAAACAAATATCATTTTTTAAAGGGGAGGGATGTAGTGTAATAACATTCATTCGAAAAGAGCCACAACCAAAATACGAGATACAAACAAAAAAGCACGTTTTCATTGATACTTAATATCATAGTAAAACGATGTACACAATTTTGTTGTCCCCTTTGGCCAACAAAAGCTAAGTTCAAAGACATCGTTTTGACTACGTTGCTTTGTGAGTGGCACTGAATGTATTTTGTTACACTACTCCCGAATGCAAGTTTGTCAACATTAGAAATGAGACGACTGCCCCAATTAGTAACTTATGAGAAGCAGAATGCTGATGCATTCTTATTTGTAATATAGTTCATAAGAGGGGATATCCCAAATAGATGTGTAATATAATTTAGGTATAAATAGCTGTAAGAAAATGTAAATAAAATCAATTCCATTTCATACACTGAGTGTGAATTAATTATTAAACATCGGCTCTCTAGCCATCTATTTTAAGCGAGCTGCGCTGGATAAAGATACAGCAAAAGTAGGGAAAAAGTAATAAGTAATACTGAAACATAACAAAACAATAAGTAGAAAAAGGCCATAAGTCGCCGAAATTCGGGTTTGGGACATATCGTACTAAAATTTTATAAATGAATATACGTCACTTTGTGCCTGCATATGTGTAACTGATCCTTACTATCCGATTTACGTAGGGCGTGGGGCCTCGTTTTTTTTCCCTTTTTTGTTAAATGCACACATAATAGGGAAAAAAGTGAGACCGAGAACCTGAGATTTTTATTTGGAAACGAATGGAAACGAAACATAATTGGTATTTTCGTTAGGGTTGCCTTGTTTACGCCACAAAGCTTTTTTGAACCCTTGCTCTGAATCAGCCCTAGGCTTTTGCTGGAGCGAGTACATGTAATAAATTGAGCTGTCTAAAAACAGGATTTTTTCTTAAAACGGCAGAAATGTGTGGGGATTTTGAGGATAATTGTTTTTTGAGAACTGTGAACCCAGACTTTTTTTGACAACTCATATCAAGGAAACCTCCGGCAGCCCTAGGTGTGGTTCAAAGGACGAACCTAATGATTCTGAAGTGATAAACACCATGGAATCGACCATTCATGCTCTTTCGAATTCTCACAAAAGATCATGCACGGTTGGTGCAGATTATGGAAACTGAAAATTGCAGCATATTCTTCTTCGATGCATTTGGTGGAACTTGAAAAAGTTCTTCGTTACGTTGACTTCGATAGCAAATCGGTCAAAGTCACTATTGCACTTTGCGATCATCTCTTAACGAGGAGAAATATCGGCCACGTTTTTGAATAAATCAGCAATGAAATTGCGCAGGTTCAGCTCAATAAGTTATTCAGATAGTTCAACTTTTCCGGTCAAAAGTTTTATACGTAACTTCTGGCCAATCAAATGCCGAAATAGATAGACTTTCTGAAAAGCGTTGAACCCGAGCATTGCCGTTCCTAAATAATCAGTTGGATAAGATACCGAAAAGATGCAACATTTCAAAGAAATCTCAAACAAAAACTAGCAAATTATCATCTGGAATGACAGCCCCACGGGACTCAAGCGATTGCTCGAGGCGCTTCATCGGAAAGTGAAAAATTTACGGAACAATGCAAAACGCTTTGGAAGCACAATGACACTGCTGGCTGACTATTCTTTTCAATCAGTTGTTAGGTATTAACCAATAATATCATAGAATCTCAAGGACAATTATTGTTGTGAGTGTGTGGCTTAGTTCTCGAAAACTAAATCGATTCATTTTGTAGTGATAGCTACAGAAACACTGCGTCAACTGCAAATGCACAGAAACACTGTTTTGATTTTGTCATGTCAGTATATCCCTATGTAGACCTAATTTGACAGCTGAATTGGTTTGCAACTATAAAATCGCTTTGGTTTGGGAAGGCCTTTATTTGTCTCTTGCAAAAGCAGAGATTCCTGCGATTACGATCCTATTGCTATCAACTAAATACATGTAACTTTATAGGTATAGTGGCACATATATCTACGAGATCCGCAGCACATTCAAAAGAGAATACGTTCCATAGTTCGTATCACAGGCCAACTTTACTTGCTTTTCACATGAATAATTTTACGTAGGGTCTAACGAGTCAAAAAGTTGTCAGCATTTTTTGCTTGTGCACCAAAAGCCTCCTAAACAAAACAAAAAATTTTTAATTACAAAGGATCACAGGGATTTGAAAAATATCGCAATTGAAGAACTTGAATCTCTGGGTATCGAAAAATTTGCTCTCTCCCCGCTTTTCTTGCTCAAAAGAAAGGTTCTCATTTTTTAGAAGAAAAAAGTAAAAAGTCTTCGACAATTGTCTGCTTCAACGATCCACTGTGAGTATTGTAACGTGCGCTAAATATTTCAAATTCACATCGATATAAAATTTCATTATTAAAATAGTTAATGAAAGTTATGGCTCAAAAGATAGCACTCATATCATTTAAGTGCTTCTAAAAAGATTTGACGAAGATCTCTTGAGTTTGATTACTCTGCAGACTAAATGATTAGACGAATTTTTCATCCAAAAAGACTTTCGGCAAAGACCTTGACATAAATTGCATAGTCAAATAGAAGGAACAAACTTTTCTGTTTTCTCAAAATCTAAGTTCGTCTGGGATCAGTCCAAAAGCCACATCTGACCTAGCCCTGTGCCTAACCTAAGAGTAAGCAGACCAATGTGACTTTTTTTTTTTTTTACATAGATCTCGAAATGTATGTGTCGATGATACAATTAATTAAGGTCAGCATCTTGTAAGCACTTAAAAAAGTTTAACCAGTCAGAGGGCAAAAAGCAATGGTAAACATGAACATAATCAAATGACTTCTTTTGGTACTTACATTTTCCTATTTATGTGGTATCTTGTGGAATGCAAAAGTATAATATCAAGGCTTACTGTGTAAACATAATGTCAGATCTTTCATCGTCCATACAAGCTTAGTCTCACTTTTATAGCTCTTTAACGACTTGTCGGCAGATTTACCAAGAAAAAGAAGCAAACAAAACAAAAATGTGTGATAAAATGAAATTTCACTACTTGTTTATGCTCCAGTCGCGTATCTATCTAGATACTCTATCTATCTATCTATGAGCATATTCGATTTCATCATGCATAGTCTGCTTTATCGACCCAATTAAATACAAGTGCGCGCTCGCGCTTGACGCAGTGAAGAATTTCTCCTCGCAGACTAATGGAATTGTATCGATGACTTTTAATAACCGTCATTATACGCGCTTTGGTAATGAATGATACGAGTATAAATATTGCCTAAGCCCCGTCAAATCAATAATTTCCGTACACATTTTCTCTATTGTCAACGAAGCGCCTTTGAACAACAATGGAAACAAAAATACGTGCTCATGATGCCAATACTTGTGACTTATTGTGAGTATCCAACATTAAAATCGAAAGTCAAATACCATCACATTGCAGTCCCTAATTAGATGTCGCACTTTACAATTTTGCTTCCAATGAACCATGTGTTGATGTGCGTACAGCGTATGTGCACTTTGACAGCCTAAAAGAAAAAAATTTCACCATCACCATGTGCTCGAAACAACTTGAATTGAAGCTACATAAAAATAATATTACGTCAAATGTTCAGTTCGGCTAACATCAGGTGAAAAGTGAGATTGTACGCGAACGTGAACTGAATGGCTGAATTCTATGTTATTAGCATTATCCGCGAATCAATTTAAATAACTGAAATTTAATCAGAAATTTAAATCAATTTTCTTGCTTCACTGATTTTTCGCCAACAAGTGCAATGGAATTTTTATTTCGATTGCGGAATTGAGTAGTTTTCCTGTCTCATTAGTTGTGTTAGGCTTAGGATGTATACTTGTTTGTTAAATCAAAGCAAGCAGTAGATTAAGAGATGGGAGTTTCTGTTTTACTTTTTTATTAAATAATCATCGGTTGCTTTCAAATTTTCAAATTCAAGATCAGGAATGAAAGGTTAGAAAAGGCTCTGCTCTGATAAAATGAAATCCATTCGAAAGAGTGGTTTCATGAAAAGGGAAAGTTAAATTTATGAGGATCTTAAGTTACAAATATAACGAGCAAATATAATTACATTCACTAATGAAACCAATCGAAACAGACAAAATTGTAAAACCGTTGTAAGTCAAGCTAAAGAAAACTACCAATTGCCTTTTATTTGATTTGATTCCAAGAAGAAGTGAGGAGAAAGAAAGAAAGTCTTCTTCGAAACCCATATGTACATGTTCGGTTCTTTGCGAATGGTTCATTAGAAATAGAAGAAGGATATCATCAGATCGCTGGATGGCAAAAGAAGGTTACAATATCGTTACAATAAGAAAAAGTCCCTTATCATTAGATAAAGCATCCCCCTTTAGAGTATTAAGATCTCTATTGATTAACGATTCGTTCTTTGAATGCCCTCAGACCCTATGCTAAAAGCGACTTGAAAGTTCTGAAACTCCATTCGAAGGAAGCGCTTCTCAAAACCGAATTTTTGATTGATAGCATGCAAACTTGTTGCTGGTACTTTTCAGCACGTTAGACAAGTTTTGTTTGCCGCAAGTGATTTGTATTTGTACAGTGTGTGAACGGATGTGGTGCTTGCGATAATTGTTTCTAAATTCATTGAATATAGACGCAAACTGAAAAAGTTCGATTAGAAATTTTGTGGCGATGATATTTCATTTAAATAAAAAGGGGGATTTTTGTAACGGAGGCTGTTGATTCTTGTGGAGATCATCATTCAAATTTGAACAAATTTGAATGCCGCATTCTGACGAGTTGGTTCAAGAAATTGATTTGGTTCTTCTAACTCAACAAACGATTTTTGATAACCATTAATAAAACACAAGCATTACTTTTCACAGGAAGGCTGTTGCGCGACTTTTCCAAATAAAGAATTCAGTAGAATAAGTTGCTTTTCATCTAGACGTCATTATTGTTATATTTATTCACAATGTGTATGCGTAGAAGCTTCTTTTCTTCATGTGATTTGTTTATAAAGCTACTTCGTCTTCTTTGGAACTACGAGAAATGATATCTTGGAGGGATCACTACTCTCCCACTTATCGACTTCACACTTCGTTTTGCATTATTCAATATGTCTGAGGCTGTCTGAGGCTTACTTTTTTCTGACTCTGTCACATTTCTTGGTACCAGGAGTTTCTACTGCCTTTCTGTCACGGCCACGATCATGTCAGAAATTTGTATGTTACTGTCTCTTTGATGGTTTTTTTTTTGGATCTCTCCTTTCAACGTGACAATACCAATACGCTTTAGTAATTAAAGGAGAAGCAAATAAGCGGAATGCTATTCAATATGAAGAAAAATATCTCATATCGTTGAAGTCCAGTGAATTAACCATTAAACACTGCTGACGTAAGCCTTTAAACTTATTAAACTTTTTTGTTCATAAACTCATTCACATTGCGATCAATGGCAGGAATTTTTTTATGCGTTTTAAGCACTAGTAGATTTTTCCTAAACTTCTGGGAATCTCTGAAACTAGCATAAAAAATTTAGAAGCTTTTTTATTAAAAAAACCTTCTAAACAAAATTGGAAGTTGAGAACATTTGGAGCGTTTGAAGGATGAAAGTGTTAACCGACATTTTAAAGAATTTGAGTAAAATGCGTTCAAAGTTTATTATTTGAATGCTCTTTGTTTGTATGTTTATAGCACTTTTAGCTTTAGTTAAACTAAACTAACCTAATATAGACAAGATAGAGAAATACGGATGAGATATAAATTAAAGTTTCATTATAGAAACTTCATTTCCGAGAATTTAAAAAAATGTCACTTAGCTCTTTCATCTTCCAAGCGCTTCATTTGTCGATTTTGGAATATTCTTAACGAATTTACTTCTCGTTTGTTTGAACAGAGCGGGCCATCTAGTGGTTTCTTCTTAAATCATATGTTTTTAAGACACTGACAGGTGTTTACATCCGAAATCTTAAAAAGGTAACCTCTGTGGAATGAAATAAGTTTATTTGTTTGTATTTTCCAAAACGAGTGCATACTGCAGCTCAAACAGTGCGTTTATTCAAAA
This sequence comes from Melanostoma scalare, assembly GCA_949752695.1. Classification (NCBI taxonomy): domain Eukaryota; kingdom Metazoa; phylum Arthropoda; class Insecta; order Diptera; family Syrphidae; genus Melanostoma; species Melanostoma scalare. The sequence goes on along the minus strand of OX456985.1, from coordinate 228,288,500 downwards.
GAAGTTTTGACAGAAATAAAGTACTGCGATTTGACCACTTTGAACTTTTTTGTGTAGAATCGTGAAGGACAGGTGTTATGCCAACACTCCGTAATTGATTCAAGCACTCAAGATCAATATCATAAAAGCAGGCCCAAACCATCAATAAGATCATAGAAAATTAGAGTTCGGTTTTTCTGCTGGCTACTGCGAGTCCCGCCGAGGTTGCCACTAGAACTACGCTGTGTTTCATAATTAATATGAATGAATGAATTAATATTTGGGGTTTTGTATTTGACCTCGACCTTGTAGATCTATTGTACCCTCTACTTCTTAAGTGGTATTCATTCATTTAAAGTACTTCATCCAGATTATTGTTTCTTTGACGAAACTTAGTATCTGGGTTACGTTTAGGAGTTTTAGCTCCCTCTCCTCTACGTAGTAGGATCCTAGGCACTTCTTCCTTTGATGTAATAGAGCTTCGCAGTCACCTTAGAGGCGGTCAGGAGATTCTTCCTGTTCGTTGCAGTATCTGTATTGGTCATTACTCTCTATGCCTTGTACTTTTTGGTGTTTTCTTAGTCTGCAGTGTCCGCGGTTAGGAACCTGGCTAGCATTCTTACATTGTTTATACTTAGTTTTATTGCGTTTTTGTAACGTTTTGAGTTGAATAAGTGCCAAGTAGAAGCTTGGCTTGACGCATTTTGGGGAGGTCATTTCAGTGTTTAACTCTGTTGTCTTCCTCCGAATTTCTAATTTCTTTCTTAATGTGGCTTTCTGTTACTCCACAAAAAGGTTCCGGTCCTATGAGTGGTGATCCAGCTCCTGTCTTCATTAATAAGAATGTTTGTTTTTATTAATAAATCCTTGAAGTAATCCCTTGCTCACAGAGACTATTGGTACTGTAGTGACAAAAGCAAGTTTAGACTTCAGCATGCATTAGGCTTGTGGTAAACTCTGTCTGATGTGATAGCATTTGCCTTCTTTTACATAGGTTATACTCCAAATTAACAGAATGAATAAATTTCTATTACACTTCTAATGTGCAGGATGATCTAAAAGCGGTCTCTAAATGTGACTCAGCATATCCCTGCATCTCTTTTTTCAAAGATTTATACCATAGTCTATTTATTTTGCCACCATGGATTACAGTATCTTACACCAGAGCTCAGGCGCCACATTTCTCTCAATCATACTTAAGGGAGAATCAAGGGAACCTACAAATTGAAGCTGATTCCGAACGGCTAAGTGAGAAAGCGCTTCTCAAGGCCAATTCTTCACGAACTGCGGAAAAATAACCAAATTTTTCTCAAATTTGATAAAGTGTGACTGTTATTTAAATATGTGCTTTCAATCGAAGACTCAGATCTAAGACTTAATGAACTTCTGAATGCTGCAACTCTGAACTTAGCCACCTGACAAATTTTTATCAGACACAAAGCCCAGTTAGCAAAAGTCACAACAGATTTCTAAGATCTCGAAGTCACTTCCTTTGTCAATGCCCAGCACTCTGTCATACTAGGAAAAAATTTCTAGGAAATTACTTCTTTAATGAACTAGAAGAATTATCAGACGCTCCAAAGAGCAGCCTGTTAAACTTCACTAAGAACACAAAATGGTTAAATACTGAACAGACATAAAATCATAGGTTTCTGGGACGTTACAATACGTCAGGGTATCACAACGGATCTACATTGATCTAAGTGTGATGGTAATAAGATCAACCGTCAGCCCATTTTACCTAACCTAACCTAAGATCTCGAAACGTAGAGATCTGATGAAGACCAAACATCCATGAATCAAAACGAATGCTAAAACTGCAAGCGCGAGGTTGAAATGAATGCAGGGAATGCAAGAAACGTCGTAAGGTATTTGAGTGTTAATGACCATTTCTTAGCTTTCTAGTTGTACTCAATGTGTAATTGTTGGAGGAACAGACCATTTACGTGGGAGTTCCGGATTCGAATCACAGTGTAAAATCTTCCAAAATACATTTTATCTGTGAGAAATTTTTAAGTCCTCTGAAAGTAAAACCGCCATTTTCTTTCTCAGCTTGGGTTTGAAACTCGTAGAAAGCTGTTGTTCTTCTCCATTTCAGGAATTGTTGAAAAAATTCACTAGTCATTGGTCAGTTTAGAGCTTTTTGTCCCAAATATTTATTTTATTTCAGTTTTTTTTTTAAACTGTTGATTAACAATCTCAACAAAAAAAATGTTTTAAGGAATGGAAATTCAATTTCATCAAAAAGTGTTCGAAAAAGGAAATAAAAGAGCAAACCAACACCAAAATCCTCATCTTTGTCATCGAATTGTAAGATTTCTCAATAATTATTGCATGGATCAAAATTGTAACAGCTTTTACAGAAAATAGGACTCAACATAAACTTTATCATTTCGTTCCTCAAACAAGAGCAGGTGTCCCCTTTAACCATTCTGTGTTATCATCACAAACGTTACCAACAGACAAATTGTGTTTTCTCATCAAATTAACTTTTTCTTTACCTTCATTTTCAATCAAAAGTGTTCAAATCCATGCAGATGAAAATCCACTATAATTGAAAGTTCTTTTCCTTTTCGCAAGAGAACCAAACTATGCAACGCGATGTCTAACTATTCCACTTTTTCCGGCACAACTTTGAACTAGATTTTGATTTACTTTTTCCAATGTCTTTCGTTTAATTGAAAGTTTATAGAAACAAACAGCAAATATGCACACAATAATGATATATTGACCGAACGAGTGCACTTAATCGACCAAAGAAACCAGTCCGACTGTGTGTTTCCTCTTTCGAACTAACGGTCTTATCAACACGGTAATAAATATTTTAGGATCCCGCCAGAAGCCTATTTAACTAAACCGAATTTACTTAAGCCAAGGAGACAGTATTAAATTGAGTGGACAGTTCCAGTGGAGATTTAAAAAGAAACTGAGGCTTCCATTGATCAGAGAATGCAACAATACCTCGATGCTATCTATCTATTGGCAGAAGAAAGTCTGTCTAAGCGAGGTGCAAAATGTGGAAACCGTAAATGGGTGTAGTTGACGACAACATGCATTAAAACCGCGCCAAATACACGCACACATAATTTTGAGACATGAGTAGTGTAGCTTCCTACGTATTTTCGTGGATAAATAAATGTGCGTTTTGCTTCAGTTAATGTGGTTTTCGGTATAATAGTTGTTGCGTGTAAGTTTGACCGCTATCGAACTTGTCGTTTCTTATTTTGTCTACTTCACCCAACGCAAAAGGGTATCATGACTTTTACTCAGACTGAGTGTGCTTCTTATCGATAGTTTTGCTGTTACCATTATGGACACTAATTTATGAAACTACTAAAAGGCTTCCGAGAAAGTGGTATAGCTTTGCGATACCTTGCGCCATTTGTTTAGGCTTATCAAAATGTGGAAGGTGTTTTGTCGGTTTTAATGAATGCACGTTCTGGAGTAATAATACGTATGCGCCAGTGTTGTTGTTTGAATTATATAATTATGAGTTGATGTCGCGCCCATTAGGTTTTTTTATGAGTGCACATTGTTAGGTACATTGGTTACCTGCAAGTTAATAATTTTGGCAAAATTAATATTCGTGTGAGGTGTGAAAGCCGTTACAGCCACCCGGATTTTATGTTCTTAATAGGCAATCGATGATTTATTCGAATGAAAGGTGAATATTTGTATTTCACATTCGTTCATTGTCGAAAAAGTGCAGTTTACTGTTTTTTGGTTTAAGATTTTCACCATTCAAGCACACACAGGTATTTCAGCAGCCTAAATTCAAAACGAAAAATTTAAACTACGCGGAGGAAGTATTGCAACCTTGTTGTTGTTGACAGTTAGTTGATTTGTTGAAAATCTGCTGTGTCCTACTTTTGTGTTTAAAGATAGTCACAGAAGTCATTTGCAATAAACAAAACGGATCTTTTAGATTTCAATGATAATAAACTTGGTTAATGTCGCTTGTGCATCAGCTCTTTTGTATGAAAATTTAGTAAACATAGTTTCATATTCTAAAAGGAATCTATTTTAGTGAGCTCTTTCTTAAAACTCATGTTTAATCTAGTGAACAAATAGAAAAGAAAAAATATGTACTCAAAAAATTGATGGCAAGTTTCATTTAAATATTTACAAAATGTAGCCCCTGAAATTTTAGGTTTTCTCATTTTGTTTTAAAGCAAAAGATAGAAGGTTTTTGCTTATGGCACAATGGTTAGTATGTCTGCCAGTTTCAAGGAAGTTTGACGTTCGAATCCCAGGAACGTCCATGTCTGTGTTAATTACTCTTCGGGAGGAATTGGCAAGTCTTCCTATAGTAATTTCTCTGCCAAGAACAGAGCTTTGTAGATTAGTCGTTCGGAATATAGGAAATTTTATTTTTTTTTATTTTTATTTGTAAATGCTTAGCTTACACCGTAAGATATAATATCTTATTTGGGGTGTAGCTTTAAAATAGTTATTCAGCTACTATATATTAAAGAAACAAAAAAAAAAAGAATTACATACATGTAGGAGAAGATAAGACAAACAACTTGTTGCTTCGAATGTTCTTTATTGAATGATCTTTCTTAACACTAACATATAGCTTCATAGCCTTCAATAACAGTCTGCAACGGAGACGTTGTACATAAAATGCAAGTACATAGAATCTTTCGGTACAATCATCCGACCAAGCAAGCCGATAACGAATTTACATCATCATAAGATCATAGCTTAAGTGTACTCTTGTTATTCATTTAAAATAATACATTTACAGTGAAATTCACAAATAGTGAACACCGGAAAGAACTTACGTCTACAGATCGGCCAACCTGATCGAGTAATCGACCCGATTACATATTTTGTTTGAATGAACATTTTAAATAAGACATAATATATGTATATACATATATATATTTACATTAATTTCTTTGAAATTTCGCATTTAAACTAAATCGAACATACATTGCATAGTATAAAAGATAAAAATAAAAAGATTTTTGCATACATTTAACATATTTATCATTGTTTTAAAATACACATTATGGCAAGGATTGGTTTGGTTTTTTTTTTTTTTTTTTTATTTGTTTTCAGAGCTGCGTTCATTATGCTCCGGATTCGACAATTTGGGATTGATCAAAAAAGATCTCATATTCGCTGGTGATGAGACCCCTTTATAAGGCAGGCGCGTCAATTGTAAACCGTTAATGTCTTTTATCAAATACCTATCATTAGGCATAACTTTCTCGACTTCATATGGTCCCCGATATTTAGCAAATAATTTTTTATTTACTCCAGGCGTACTTATTACATTTTTTATCATTACGTAATCGCCCTTTTTGTATACCTGTGGTTTCTTATGACGTTTATCATAATAAGCTTTGTTAGAATTTTGAGCCTTTTCTATGTTTTCACTTGCTTTACTCCTAATTTCACAAAAACTAACTCTTTTTTGCCCTAATTTTATGTTCAAAAATTCTAGAATACGATCATAAAGTTCACCCTTTTGATTTGTACCAAATAGGAGTGTACTAGGAGAAAAGCCAGTGCTACGGTTTAGGGTGTTATTTAATGCAAATTCCACTTTTGCAATATGCTTATCCCAACCACTAGTTGAATCAGGATCTGAAACTTTTGCTAACATGGGAACTATTATCCGATTTATCCTTTCTATTTGTCCATTTGACTGGGGGGAATGGGTAGCTACTTTTATGTGCTGAACATTATTGGAATTCAAAAAGTCGGTAAATTCTTTTGACGTGAAACAAGATCCACGATCAGATATAATACGGTTCGGCCTGGAATAGTTCTCAAAATAGGAATTCAAACAAGTAATAACTTCTTTAGTTTGAGTTGTTTTTGCCGGATAAAGCTTAATAAACTTTGTAAACCCATCGATCACACAAAGAAGATGTTTCTTGCTTCCGTTTGATAATGGTCCAAGGTGATCAATATGCAGAGTATCGAAAGGTATCTTACCTTTTGGTATGGAATGCAATTCGCCTTGGGTTTTACCTGATTCTGGAGAGAAATAGATGCATTTCAAGCAAGCCTTTATGTACTCTCTTACTTTTTCCTTCATTTTAGGGAACCAGTAAATTCCGGATAGATGATCAAAACATTTTTCCACCCCTAAGTGACACATTGCTTCATGATGAGTTCGAATGACTTGTTCTTCCATATTTGAAGGAACGTAAAATAAAACTTTATCCTTAACTTTTCGATAGATCAAACCATCAATCATTTGGTAAAAAGGGCTCTCAGCTTTTTCGAGTTCGGTGACGATTGAAATAATTTTTGGATCTTGTCTTTGCGTCGCCGCTAAGACAAACTCAAAAGATTCATCGTCGACGTGAAGGATGTTAAACGTTCTGCTTAAAGCGTCAACATGGCCCATCATGCTACCTTTTCGATGTTCAATGCTATAATCGAAGCTTTGAAGCTCTAAAGCCCAACGTGAAATACGAGGATTTATAGACTTCTTTTTTAAAGTAAGAGTCAATGCCTGACAGTCGGTTACAATTTTAAAGGTAATACCTAAAAGGTAAATTTTAAATCTTCTCAAAGCATATATGATGGAAAGTGTTTCCAGCTCATAGCTGTGAAATTTGCTTTCAGATTCTGTAGTACGTTTAGAAAAGTACATAATTGGATGGAATTTGTTATCTTTCTGTTTTTGAAGTAGCACAGCTCCAAAGCCTACACTACTCGCATCACAATGAAGCTCAGTGCTGTTATGTGGACTATAAATGGAAAGCACTGGAGACTCGGTTAGCTTTGTTTTCAATAAGTTAAAAGCTTGTATCTCTTGAACACCAAACACAAACGGAGTGTTTTTTTTCAAAAGGTCGTACAATGCCTTAGCGATGTTCGAAAAGTTCTGTATAAACTTGCGAAAATAGGAACAAAGTCCTATAAAACTTTGGACTTGTCTTATACAGTTAGGGATTGGAAAGCTTCTGATAGCTTCTACACTTGAATCATTCGGCTTAATGCCATATTTGCTTATTTTGTATCCTAAATATTGGATTTCTGTTTTCAAAAAAACACATTTGTCGTATCTGAGATGCAAACCATTTTTAACTAAAATGTCAATAACTTCATGTAAAACATTTAAGTTTTCCTCAATAGACTCAGTAGCAATCAAAATATCATCCATGAAAGTCAAAATTTTATTTTTTGAAATTAGATCTTTAAAAACGAATTTTATATATCTTTCAAAAACGGAAGGACCGTTTTTAAGTCCAAATGGCATTTTAATGTATTCATATTGCCCAAGAGGCGTTATGAATGAAGTGTACTTAATGGACTCTTCTGCCATTTGAACATGATGAAAACCATCTTTGAGGTCCAAGGTTGTAAAAAACTTTTTGTCTTTAAGACGATCGATATGATCCTCAATGAGAGGTAAAGGATAATTGTCCTTGAGAGTTGATTTATTTAATTCGCGATAATCGACACAAAGCCTCAGCTCCCCATTCTTCTTCTGCACAAGAACAATGGGTGACGCAAATGAGGAATTCGATTCCCGAATTATGCCTTTAGTCGATAAATCATCTAAAATCTTTTTGAGTTCTAATTTGTGAACATATGGTAACCTTCTAGGCGGAGAGTGAAAAGGAATTTCTTTAGTTAAGCGTATTTGCATTTTAAAATCAATACAAGTTGTCTTGTGATCATTTGGAGTCGAGAAAGTAGGCTTTAATATTTTAACAATATCCTGTTTAACTATTTCTGGTAAATTTTCATTAATTTTTAAATGGGTTTTACTCACATACAAACTCTCGTCAATATTCATAATCTGATTTATAAAGCTGTCGTCATCACCTTCGATAATCTTCACTCTTTCCTCACTTTCAGCCGGAGCATCATGAACGCAAGATGGAATTTGGAGATCTTGATCATTTTCATCATCGTTAATCTTTTGTTGCTTGAGTACCAAACCAGTCTTTTCCATAAAATCCCTACCTAGAATTATAGGATAACTCATTGAATGATTTTTAACCACAAACATTGACAAATTTATAAATGAATTTTGATAAGAAATTATACAACTTATACTTCCTCATATCTCTAAAGGGCTATTGTTGACTCCTACATAATTATGGCTTCTCACGTTCATCTTCGATATCAAAGCTGATGGTAAAAATTGGTTTTGAACGAAACTAATAGGACTTCCCGAGTCCAAAAGAGTAAGTAGAGTAATGGATGATTCCATGTGGCCACTGACGAATCTGTACTTGAGGTGTTCTTCAAATCGGTTAATAAGCGGCGCTCTTTCTCTGGTACCATGTCTTGATTCACAGCTATCAAAAGAAAACAAGTTCGCTGAAGGTTTTGCTTCATCATCAGCTTCATTGACATTCATCACTGGATTCTTGTTCGGACAGTTTGGAGATATGTGTCCCAGCTTTCCACATTTGAAGCACGATACTTCTCTTCTTTCAGAAACCTGACGATTTTTGCTATTAGGATTAGGAGAATTGGCTTCAAACCGTTTGGGCGGATGGTTCTTCGTATTCCAGTTCTGCGAAGCACTTTTGGATGGTCTGTTCTCTGATTGAAAGTCGCGGCAGTTTGTCTTAAGTTTTTCGTATTTATGCAGAGCTAATTTGAGTTCTCTGATGTTGTTAGCATTATACAGAATTGCTTTATTCATTTCGACGTCCGTAATACCATGTATAATGAATTGAACTAAGTCCTCTTCTTCAACTAAACTTTGCGCAGCGATTTCTTGCATCGAAAGAACATATTGTTGGAATGTTTCATCCCGTCGCTTTCGACGATTTTTAAGGTCACAATACACTTCAGCCTTGGTCACTCTTTTTTTAAATTCGTTGAGTAGATAGCTTTTCAAATCATTCCAGCTTTTAGGAATAGTTGTTCTCACGAAAAGTTTAGCAGTACCGGATAAAAGCCTTTTTCCATATAAAAACCTGCTCCTTTCATCGAAGCCTAGAACTTCTGAGCACTCTTCAAACTGCTCAATCCAACGCTGCACGGGCAAATTGTCATCTCCACTAAAACTTGGTATGGAGTCTTCAATGTCTCTGAAACTAGCTGTTGTAGATTTGGCGCTAGTTGCATTGTCTTCTAATTGAAGTTCACGAAGTTGTCTTTTCAGTTCCATGATTTCTTTCTTCTTTTTCCAGATCCTTCGAAGCTTGTTCAGTTCCTCGTCCAAAACTCCCTCGTCATTTTCTTGTTCCACATTTAAAGGTTGTTCCTCGTCATCGTCCAGGTCCGACACAGATGGTGATTCATTCGAAGTGACATCGTGCATAATTTTTTGGAGGTCTTCCATAGCGAAGCCTTCGACTGCTTCAATCACACGGCGTTTAAGTTCAGCTTTGCAACCCCTAGTATGCAATTCTAACGAAACTAGCACTGCTTTTAGAACAACCACTGTTGCAGAATCTAAAAAAGCATTCCATTCTTCGGACATTACAGAGTTTAATAATTAAATATATTCTTAGGCACGTGATTATATTAATCCCACTTCTGAAAACTGTAGGAGAAGATAAGACAAACAACTTGTTGCTTCGAATGTTCTTTATTGAATGATCTTTCTTAACACTAACATATAGCTTCATAGCCTTCAATAACAGTCTGCAACGGAGACGTTGTACATAAAATGCAAGTACATAGAATCTTTCGGTACAATCATCCGACCAAGCAAGCCGATAACGAATTTACATCATCATAAGATCATAGCTTAAGTGTACTCTTGTTATTCATTTAAAATAATACATTTACAGTGAAATTCACAAATAGTGAACACCGGAAAGAACTTACGTCTACATACAATGTTTCATTATTCAAATTCAAATCACACATTACTAAAGCAATTTCTAAGTTTGCTCTTTAAAAGTATTGTACTATTTGTGCTTCTTATATCTCGCGGCAGTAAATTCCATTGACGTATAGAATTGACGAAAAACTGTCGTTCAGATGTGAGGCAATTAAAGCGAGGAATCACAAGGTTCATTGACCTATTTGAATTTAAAAATCTTATTTCTTGGTACAAATCAGCTGGTTGTTGATTAAGAAGTATATTCGAAAACAAGGTTAAGGCCCGAAGTTCAATAAATTTTTGAAATGGCATCCCCAGAAAATTTATTGCGTGTTGTGAAATACTGTCAAACCGTCGTAGACCATATACATAACGTATAGCATTATTGAAAGCAACGGTGAGCTTTCTTTTGCTTACATAGTCTAAGTTACAAAAAATTTCACAACCATAAGTAAGTAGAGGTAAAATCATTGTTTTTACGAGTAAGGTGCGGATTTTTAAAGGCGTGAAGTACTGCGTTGGCCAAAGTGTACGGAGAACACCAAACGCCTTACCAACAATTTGGTTTACGTGATCTTTCCAGGTTAGGCTACTATTAAAGACAACGCCTAAGTTTTTCGCTGTCTCAACATATTCAATAGAGGAACCATTTAAATTTATGGACGGAAAATAAAATGTATCAACCTTGCTCTTAGAAATAATAATACACTTGGATTTCTTCGGGTTAAGCATTAAGCTATTTTTTCTGACCACTGTACAATTGCATCTAGATCATCGTTTATACAGGACGCAGTATTTTCGATTAGTCCCAATGGGCTACTAATGTACAATTGGGCATCATCAGCATATAAACGTATAGAACAATGCTTTATTATTGTGGGAAGCTCATTGACATAGAGTGAGAAGAGTAGTGGGCCAAGAATAGATCCCTGAGGTACACCGCTAGCATTTGGTAGAAAATCAGAAAGGGTTTTATTTACTTCAACTGCTTGCATTCTTTTTGTCAGATAGGAATGAATCAAACTGACTGCACTTGGTGAAAAATTATATAAACGGGAAAGCTTTCTGCAGAGTGTAGAATGGTTTACCAAATCAAAGGCCTTAGAAAAGTCCAAAAGTACCAAAAACGTTATGTTACCGAGATCGATTTCTTTCCTAATATCTTCAATGACACTAATTAACGCGGTGATGCAGCTATTATTTTTTCGAAATCCAGATTGTTTTAATGTTAAGATATTTTCATGCTCTAAGAAGTTACTTATTTGCTTCTGAATAATTTTTTCAAATGCTTTTGATAAAAAAGGCAATATAGAAATAGGCCTGAATTCATCACCTTTTGAACATTTCGGTACTGGCACAATTTTTGCCATTTTCCATTGCATGGGAAATTCATTAGTAAAGATAATTGTATTAAATATATGCGTTATATGTGGTAAAATTACAGGCAAAAGAAGTTTCAAGAATAAAGGGTGAATTTCATCAAGCCCAACGGAGTTAGATTTGATCAAAAGGATTACTTCTACGATATCTTCGGGAGAAACTGGAGAAAAGTTAAAGAGGTTTGTATTTGTAGTATCACTGTCGAAATCTGTAGGTAAAATGGCATCACGGACTGTGTTACTAGAAGCAACGTTAGAAATAAAACTTTGATTTAAGGTATTTACGTCTATATCCTCGATTGGGTTATTTCGAGACTTAACAATGCCTATTCGCTTAAGGCTTTGCCATATTTGTTTACAGTTTTGAGATTCATTAAAACGGCTAGAATAGACAGCGGCCTTTGCATTGCGAATAGCTAAAATAGTTTTGTTGCGTAAAGAGCGGAAAAAGTCATAAAAACTACCAATCCGAAACCTTTTCCAACGTTTGCGATAAATATTTTTAATTGACGCGGCGGTTTAATTTGTAATGCGTTGCATAGTAAATTAAATGTAGATCTCAAATTTTCTTCAGGATAATTCGGTAAACCAAAAAGAAAAGCATCGCTAGCGACTGAACGATTTTCTTGTGCATCTTGAAGTTTTTTTACCATAGTGAGTTCATTTCGCGTTGTGGTTAATTGCTCATGAATATCATTGTTAGAGCTTTTAAGTTCGGAGATTTCAGTGTTAAGTGTTACTATGCTTTTATTAGCACTCACAAGGGCAGTTTCGAGTTCGGTAACTTTTAATTGTGTGTTTTGAACAGAAACTTGCAATTCTTTAATTTGATTGCTTATTTTATCAGAGATTCGATTTTCGGAGTCAATAATATGTTTAGATAAGAGTTGTATAATGTATTCACTCTGCTCCTTAAACCGTTGATCCATAGATTTACACTCTTCACTCTGTACAGCACTAATTGTTTTTAGAGGGGTAGAAACGGGAGATTCCTTTGTGGGAGTGTTATTGTTGTTGTTTTTGCGAGAGGCACAGGCACGTTTAGGTAAGTGAGACATTTTTTATTGAATTTCTTCTTTTTTTTTCAGAAAGTGAAATTGGAACACAAAAAACCGACTTAGAATTTATTTCTTTTTAAGTTAATTACAGCAAGTTTTAGTCAAAGACACCACAACTATATTATGAGAAATATGTAGATATGTCAACAGCTTATTTGTTTACAAATTTTTAGTTCGAAATAACGCAAGGAAACTTAAACAAAGAGGCCAGACTCAAAAGCACGTCTACTCAGTAGCTGTCATACTTTGTTTTCTGGAAATAGGCAAAAAATTGTAGTTGCCCTTGATTCTTCACAAGGTATATGGTTGAAAAAATGCGCTAGGATCTACCACCCTATTTATTTACTTATTAATTATTTGGGTAATGAATTCAGTCGAACGTTAGATTCGCTACTCCCAATAAGGGCCATAGACAACACAATTTATCATTTCATCGGCTATTTCTGGTTAGTTTGGCTGAAGATAGACTAAACTTATCACAACTAGGCTGCTTTCAGAAGAGATTCTTCTGTTGATTTGTCTGATCTGTCTAATCTGCCAATTTGACCACAGGCTGTGTGGGCTGGACAGCAATGTTGATCTGTAGAAATTCAAAGTTCAAAGGCTGAGATCAAAATAAGAGCAGAACTTACGGACAACAAAGCCCTAACTCGTCGAGTCTTAAATTTTACGGCTCAGGGGTGGAGCAGCAAAGTTAGAGCCTATCTGTAATGGCGCAGTCAAGTAGTAAACGATTATAGTCAACTTAAAATTGATATTGTAGAAGGCTATCTAAGGACCAGACCATATTTCCAACTGAGTGTTTAGCAACAAATGTAGCAGGAAAACGCCTGAATTGCTTATCTTTTAATAAGAAATTTGGCTTAATTAGACAGTAGCAATATGTTGCACTTAAAATTTTGGATTCTCAGGACTTTTAAAAGTTCTTTCCATGTCTACCTCAGCAACAAAAGAATAAACTAAAAAAATGTAAAAAATGCATCAATTTAAATTGACTTATTTTTTAGCTCAAAGAAGCAGGGAAGTAAGTGGAAATTTTAAGAAAACACTTGGGCTTTCATAAAACTATAGCCAGACGCGAACAGACCTTTGTTGAGGTCGAATCTGAAAGAATTTCTAAAATTCAAGATTTGTATGGAGCACTACTCAAGTATTGTCTGAACTTTGGCGCCTTCACATTTCAAGGGTCTTCAATTTTACGCTGATTCCGAACGCCTTCAGTTTGAAAGTTCTAAAAGTGTTATTATTCTCGGAAATCACGCCAGTTCCTCTTGAAGATTAATGTCAGTGGAAAACAGTTAAATGTTTCTTTTCTAAGATTCGATTGAGCCTACATATTCTTAGATTCGAACGCTACGGGCAACACAATATTCAAATGAATGGACAAAATTTTAAACCTGTGTTCACATTACTGATCGGCGAATAGTTTGGTAATGGATTTCAACGTGCAGCTTGTATTTGAAAATATGCTTAAGTTTAAATTACACATAAAAAATGAACAGAAAACTAAAGGGAAAAACCAACCGTTCGATGAAATATTTTGCTTTAGCATTAGGCACACAGAAATACTAGAAGCTGTTAAAATTTTAACAGTGAAAAAAGAAAATGCTCCGCTTCAATCGCCTTACCAATTATGGCAGCGTTGACAGTGGCAAAAAATTTCAAAAAACTTCCGAAGTAGATTTACAAAATAAAAAAAGTATTCACTAGATTCCATATTTCTGATGTATTTTTTTTAAAGACATTCATTTATAAGTACACAAATCAATACAACGCTATTGTTAATTGATAAATAAAAATAAATAAATAGGAAGGCGCAGAATGGAGGGGACCAACAGTATGATAGGGCTCGCTTCTGAGTGGGCGTCAACGTAGAGTACTGTCCAACTATTTCTTAAGTTCTAATTCGAATTTAAATACCAACACACATTCTGAAACTTCTGTGCGCCTGGTGCCCGATATAAATTTCACTTCAATTTCTTACTTATTTTTGAATAAAAATTGTAAGTGTCGCTGCCATTGTGCATTACCAGTGGGAAAACATTTTTGTCTCTGTTGGAGTTTCGATGTAGTTCAGGCATAGTAATATTAATTAATTGAATTAAATAATCTTTTATTTTATCGAATTTACTGGCCAGCTCTGCCATTTTTTACTGCAATACAACACTTTTCGTAAACCAATTATTTTGGTGGTGACTGATGACTTTACTATTTCTATTGAGGAGACTCGCCATAGAACCATTTGGAGACCTGAATAAATTTTAGAATGTTGTTCAGTGTTTGAGATGCCACCCAGTTCCTCGAAGAATTATTCGCCGGAGAATTTTTAGCTGAGTGGGTCCAGTAAAATTAAGTGGAATGACTCTTCCTCTGAAACTTTGTCATGGTATCCTCTACCATTTAGTTTCTTAAAGAGTTGTGACTAGGGATGCAAACGATACATCGATGTTTTGAAAACCGATACATCGAAGGCTAAATTGAAAAACATCGATAAAAACATCGGCATCGCACAATCATTTCCTTGAACATTCCCTAGATTTGTAAAGAGTAATCGTTAAACAAAAATGTTTTTTGAGCACGCACTGAATTGCAACAGCAACAGCAAAATCAAGACCCTGTAGATCTTTTGATCTGAAAACTAATTCTAAGAAAAGGGCAACCCGTTCAATGAAAAATATTTTTGTAAGAATCGGTTCAAGGAGTTCTTCACTCACACTTAAGACGTAACTCGTAACAATTGTAGTTTAATTTTTAAATGAGTGCATTATTCCGTTTCTGCTTTGTCGCGGAAGGCGGGACAGGGTGGAACACATAGATAAGTAATTAATTAAGTTTGTCTATTGTCTTTCCTTTATCCGTCATAAACTCATAAATTCTAAAATTCAATTGACGGCAGAAATAGAAGAATTCCAAATACTTCGATCATGTTTCGTTTGAGTTGCGACTTGCGAATTTTTTAAAGTTAAGTGCATTCAAAGAAGATTATATGAAATCTTTTTTCCAAAGCCTGCAAAAATTGTGATGCTATAAATCTTCCCATTGTTGCAACGTCTGTCCCAAGCGAGCGTTTGTTCGCGGAAGCTGAGGCAACCGTTACTCAGGAAACAAATAGACTTCTGGGGACAAGACTATCAAAGCTTTTTTTCCTAACTTCGATCTCAAAATTCTTGGATTTGAACAAATAATTTCAATTTTTGTAATATTAATTACGTTCAAATAAATGATTTTTTTTCGCAAATTGCAAATGAATCCCGTCGATTTGTGTTTCTTTAGGTGGAAATTAGTTAAGGTCTTTTGAATTTGAAAGTGGTAAGACTTGTAAATTTCCTTAAAAGCCAATTTTTTTCACTATCGACAAGATAATTAAAACATCGGAAAAACATCGATGTATCGTTGTTGTGACCGATGTTTTTTTGACATAGATGTTTGTAGGAAACCATCGATGTTTTCCGACATCGATGTTTTCCGACATCGATGTTTTTTATAACGATGTTGCAACCCTAGTTGTGACCCGCGAAGCATGTCGATCAACAGAGTGAGATTTGGTTCCAAAGAAGAAGCCCAACAGTTTTCTCATAAGAATTCAACAAATTTCCCTGCTTCTTTGAGTTAAAAACTAACGTGAATTGAGACTGATGAGCTTTTTTTGAACAATTATGATACATTCACTTTGGCCCCATCTTTTGACGTGAATTGAAAACAACAGTTTTATATTCGAATTTAAACTCACTCGCAGCACCGGTCCACCGAAACAAACTAAGGATCCCTTCTTACAGCATCTCCCCATAGTTGCAGTTCAAACCAAACAAAATATATATTCTTTTGCATATTTTATTTTGAAATATGATTTTTAACAATTATTTAAACATTAACAACATTGTTTTGTTTTCATTTTTATAATTTTTTTTTTTGTAATATTTTATTCGTTTTTAATAAAAATTTTAGTACATATCCTTGCTTTTTTTCTCAGTTTTTTTTCCTTGTTTAAAGTTTAAATATTTTTAGTTGTATTACTACATTTAATTATTATTATATTTATAAATAGCAAGTAAAAACTGAAATTGTATAATACAAATATATCAATACGGTTTATTTTAAATTTGATTTAATTATAATTTACATTATATTAGACTTATTTCATTTTAAGTGCCGTAAATAAAGAATACAATTTTAATTTATTATTTTATGTATATATAGTTATTACATTTTATTTTTTTTCTGTTGCTTAATAATTTGTTATTTTTAAATTCATATTTGATTTTTTGTTTTTTTTTTCTTTCTTGATGTTTTCTGCAAACGATACTATCTATATAAAAAAAAATATGTCTACCTATGATTAATTGTTGTTTTGCTTTTTTTTTTGTTTTTTATTAATTTAAAATTACATTTACAAAAGAATATAAGGTTATCGTTTTTTATTATAATTATTTAGTAATATTATGTCTGATATACTGTATTTGAATTCTTACTGACTTTTTTTTTTGAAGAATGTGATGTTTTTGTTAACGGCTTATTGATAAAATGTCTTACAAAGTGCTTCCGTGTTCAATATTTGCAGAATCATAAAAAATATACGTTAATTGTTGTTTTCAATGAACTTTTAGGCATAGTTTGTTTTGTTTTTTTTTTTCTCAATTAGATATTTGTATTTAGTTTTTTTTCTGTTAAATTGTTTCACAACATCGAGAGTTTATTTAACTTTATTTTGTTTTTCTGTTTTAATTTTCATGTTTATTTTTAACTCGGTACGACTTTTTTTTGTTTTTTTTTTTTTTGTATAATATGCTTTATTAGTAAATTAGTTTTAGTTTTGTTTAAAATTTTATGTTAATAATATATGTTGTATACATATACACATATATTTACTTTTGGTTTGAAAATGATTGGCTGCATTTTTGAATTATTCTTTCTAGTTTGGAATAAAAAAATTTAAGCTTCATTCTCGACGCTCGATTTTTCTTTTTCATTTCTCATTTATAAAGTATCCTACTATAATTAAACATATGTTTTATACATCTACATAACGTTGAAGGCGCGTAATATTCACATTTTTCTTTTCCTTATTATGTATTTTCATTTTCAGTTTTTGTTTTTTGTGTTTAAGCAAACTTTTTGTTTTCTTTTTCATTTCTCATCCAAGCAGTTTACCGTTAATTTGTTGAGATTTGTGGTTCAATATTAAGATGTGAAAGCTCGAATTGTATTTTCTTGCAATTAATATTACATTTATGAAAAGAAAAATGATCATGCTATTTTAATTATTTTTTTTATATATAATTATGATTATCTAAGTTTTAATAAAGTTTTTACTCGCTCATTTAAAAATCATCTAAATTGTGTTTGGTGTTATTCAAGCTCCAATGTCATATTCTATTCTATTATAATAAAAAATAAAAGTGATTTTTATAATCAGGCTTATGTCCGGAGTTATGTGAGGCTTATACTGATTCTACAACGGTTATTTTTTTTTTTAACAAAGAAAGAAATATATCAAACTTAAAATAAGGATTAGGATCAAAGTACTCTATCTTACATAAGATTGACCTAATTTAAATTCGTACTCATTGAATAAATTCAATAGCCACAACAGATGATTTTTTGTTTAAAATGAGGATAATCAGTTCTAACGAATATAAGAAGTAATACATTTGTGAAAATGTTTCTTTTTTTTTAAGTTGTGCGGAATGTGCATAAAAAAAAAACCAAACCTAACGAAGTGTAAAACGCCCGACGATCTACGATTAGATAGATGTTCGATTTAAACTACCAAATGTTTTTCGGTTGGTGTTTAACTGAAGAAAGTACGTAGTCGAACATGACAACGCATTCGGCGTCATAAGAGTGAAAAGAAAAATAAATGTTAAAAAATATATTTAGTGGAACTGTAAATGGTTTGTGAAATTTTGAAGAAAGCTGAACATATTTTCATGCACGGACAATTATGACACATATATTATATGCTATTAATGTTTATTTAATTGTTATTATGTCGGATGGTTCGCTTCGTTAATTAATTCAATATGCAATTGCTAAAGGTATGTGTTTAGCCAACGAGCAATTGAATTGATGTATTGAAATTTGAATGATATAATCTGATTTTTACGTATGAATCGGGCAGTATACTCTTGAATGTTTTAGTACCATATAGCTATGCAGTTAAAATATGGTTTATTTGCTTGAACAAATTATTTTGTACAAAATTAGTTGGTATTTTTAGTATCATTGAATTAAGTTTATGGTTATTCATTTCGAAAAAACGTTGATATTGTGATCACAAGTTGTGGTGTGTGCAGAAGAAGATTGAATAATAAGGTGTTGAAGAGAAGTTGGAAAATTTACTCCCCAAATCTCGCTATCCATTTCTCCATAAACTGAAAATCAAAAAACAAAATACAAAAATCAAAATAAAAATCAAATAATAAGAAATTAATCATAACCAGTAATATAAAAATAAATAAATAAATAAATTATTAAATAAATGATAAAAACTTGAAACTTGGCTATAGTTGGAGTTTGAACTTGAATGTGTGGCAGTGTGTATTTGAAATGTTTAGTTATTAAGTTTTCTGTCCAAAAATAAAAACATTAACAAAACTTTTAATTTATAAGTGAAATTTTCTAAGTTAAATTATAAAGAATTTATAAAGAAAAAATTAACTAATTGTTTCAAATGCTGGTATCACTCACTGCGTATTCAATTGAAAATAAATATGAGGAGATAGGAAAATTTTGATTTTCGATAATCGAATCAGTAAACATGGGTATAGACTCTTTTCATTTTTTATCAAAGGGGTTCGATACATTAGTATCGTTCGGGGAACCCGCAGGTTAGATCGGAAAACTCATTTCATTTCAATGAAGAGAAATTAATTTTTCGAAATGTGATTTGAATCGAGATACCTAATCTTTTTATTTTCTGTTATTACAGGTGGCACTCGTTGCGTAGTTGTTAGCATATGTGTCTGTTACGAGGGAGTCCAAGGTTGGAATCTTAAAATTGCTTTTCTACTCGTATCGCCTTTCGCTTGGTTTTGGTAAGTTTTCCGGTAGTAAATTACACAGACATGAAAAGCTCTTTCACACACTGTTTCAGAATCGGCATAAAATTCCTTGAAATGCATTAAGCCCCGACATTTGTGAGACTCATCTCATATACGACTTCCCCCACCTGTGGTTAGGGGTCGTGTTTTCAAATATATCACATAAAATGATGACTAAGAAAACTTCAAGAACATCTTTTGAATGCTTTCATTACTAAAATAGTGCCCTTATAAAAGTAGATTGTTTTTTTTTTAATGTTGTGACAGCCGTAGCCGATATTCGGAGCGAACATTGCGGGAAGGTACGTCCAAGAAGCATTTCCCTTCAATCTTCCAACGCTGCGGAACTGAAAAATCTATTGAGTAGGTACTCCGCAGAAATATTTTTTCTTTTGTTTCTTGTGCCCAAAAATCATGACTTCACCTGAAACTCATTCATAATAGGCGAAAAATAAAAAATCAGTTCTTTCTGATGCAATGTCTTCTTTTTCTTTCCATACCGCGAGCATGTTGTCTTGAAGGAATCACAAATCTAATCTTATTTTTGTTGTAATTTTTTTCAAGAGAAACAAACTTTAAAGTTGAATCGTTTACTATTACCTACACGAGGCACACGTTCAAGTGACATTCGTAGTGAATATTGAAATTCTGAGCGAAAAAAGGGAGGGAAAATTAAATTGGGATGAAACGTTGCTTTGTCCAGAAAAGGATCCATTTTCACATGAAAAAAAGCTCGGTATCACTTAAAATCACCAAAAACATGTAAAAATGTTGGAACTTTAAAATTGAACAAAAAATATGAGTGAGTTCTTATTGTACAAAAATAGAGTTCCCCAACAGAGCAATCGGGCTAGAACCATTGCTCTCAACCACACCTTGTGAGGAATGGAAGAGGCTTAAAGTTCTTACCGACTCTGAAAGGCCAAGTGAGAAAGCGCTTCTCATGTCAGTATTATTACTATCGAAGAACACGACAGCTCCTCGCGAAAGACAATACAGTTAAATGTTTCTTGGACTCAAATCTCAAATTTGCATGTAAAAAGGACATACATATACATATCATTACGTCAAGGGCACCACGTTACTGTTCAGATCAATGAAAGAACAGATTTTAATCAAAAGCCCTTTTCATCTTTTTGAAATACTTTCGGAAATCACATTTCTAAGAAAAATGTTGGTAAAAAATGTTTAGTTTCGAAAATCTAGTAAAGAAAGGAAAATCTTTCTACGACCAACAGAATTCAAGAAAATCAACTTCGCGCTTGTTGAAATAACGGTCAACCTATTCCTTCCCTATCCAGAATCAGCCTCTTCAGATATTCCTCTTTAAAAAACAAACCCTGAATATTGTATTATTTGTGGGTTTTGAAGCTAACTCGATCGGCCCCATAGCCATTCTCAACAATAATGCTGCTTTCACATGACACAGACTTCGGACTTCCCTATAGGGCCAATAGATCTTACACAGACTTTGCTTAAGTCTGCACCGACCTACTCCTATAGACATTCATTCATATGGAAAGTGTAAGGCCTGCCCAAAAGTCTGTCGTTTGAAAGCTGCATAAGACTCACTTATCACTCTACATATTTACTCGATTGGCATTTGACTAAAATCTTTTCGCATTGATGAAAGTTGTTGGACCTTTCACTAAACCTATGACCACGAAAATAATCTGTCAAATTTGTTCACTGACTAAATTTTCAAAATTTAAACAAAATACTTATTAGTATCGTTGAACTTTTAAAAGGTAGACACAAAAAATGGTTCTTGAGACTTCCTCCCGTCCCCTGCATTCAAATTCGAGTCAAATTTTCGAAATTCCACAAAACCAGAAACAAAAAAAAATTTAGGTAATCAACAAGTAAACTAAGTTAAAAAACCCTTAACGCATTAAAAAATCTGATATCTTATAAGAGTAAAGAAAACAATTTAAATCTTAAAAGTATCTAAGTCTTAACGGTATATATATAAAAATTACTTACATAGTGTAACCTTGAATAAATCAACTTATTATGGAACAGGAATAGAACATATTTAAATTTTTTGTTTTTAACACAGTTTTCTCTTCTGTATAGTCTTACTTTATATTAATTAGTTAAAATCTTTGTTATTTTATTATCGAAATAAAAAACTTGTAAAAAACAGAAAAGAAAAAACGTGTTGAAAAATGTAATAATCGTTTTCATTTTGTTTAGATGCAATATTTTTATTTCTACGTTAATGCTTCATTTTGTGTATCCTTTATCTAAAGTTTCTTTTCTTTTGTTTTTCCTGTAGGATCTTAAATAAACAACGCTTTATTGAGAGTAAAGACACTATGTAAAAAACGAAGAAGTGATTGTTTGCCTTTTAAAAAGACGTAATAATATATTTTTTGGTTTCTTTTACTTATTTTGTTTTTCTTTTTGGCGATGATCAGTAACATATGTATGTTTGTTTGTGGGCATATATTAAATATTTCTATGATCGCGTTATCAAAGGATTGCAATATACAATGGAGTTTTTTTTCTTATAGTATTTTAGAAGATGTTTTTTTCACTTCACTTTCTGTGTGTGTGTGTGGTTTAATCCGATTTTGTTTTGTTTAGAAGAAAGCATTCAATTTCTTTGAGTAAATTTAAAAAGTTAGATGCAGGGCCTACTTTTTGCCACTCATTATTATTTTTTTTTGTTTTATGTATTCGATATGAGCTATTCCTAAAAAATGCCGTTACTTAAGTAGAGATTTGAATTGTTTTTTGTTTGTTTGCTTATTTTGTTTTTGATTTAGTATCAAAGCAGCTTTGTTTAAATGTTTTTTTGTTTTTGTTTTTGTTTTTTTCAGAGAATAATTCGTATTTTGTTTCCGTTTTGTGTTTTATTCTTTGTGTGAATGGTTGTTTGTGTGTTTAGCTTGGATAGTTTCCTATAAATCTTTGATTTGTTAATATTTGCATATATATATAGTTTTTGTTTCATTTATTTGTTGTTGTCTTAAATATTGTGTTTAATGTGTAGCTTACCTTACTAATGGTTCCCAATTGCTTACGTCACACCATTAAGATGAGAAAAAAAAACTATTAATGATCAAAAATTAAAATTAAATAATAAAAATGAGAGAAAAAACCTACATAGTTAAAAACCAAAAATCAAACATAGACATGAGCAACATACCGAAGTGGAAGTATAAACAAAAAATAATCCACATCAAGCCTTCAAATAAGAATTCTTTAAGAGTCCAAAGTATTTTGCTACTTGTATAGATACTAAAAAAAAGTGAAATAAAAAACTAATTTAAAAAGAATCCATGGGTAAGAACAAATAAGTTTATTTACTTTAATTAAACAACAACAAATGAACTAACAAAAGGAACCTTAACTAATAACGTACTAAAGTCAAATTCAAACAATGACAACTCAAAACGACATATAACGATGGTAAAAAATATAAGTGCATGTTGCTTAATAGAACAAAAATAAAAACATAAAAAAAAACCCAACGAAACCCAAAAAACATAGAATACAATAAAAATGTTTATAAAAAGGCATACGGAATGGTGTGGGAAGCAATCTTAAACAAATGAAAGATGGTTTCTTTTTATATTTGCGATGACATTTGCCGATGGAAATATTTTAAGTTATCCTTTGATTGCAACAGGATACAAGATGAGTAAGTCAAATGTTAATGCAAATATAAAAGTACAAAATAACGCATTCAATTTGATTGAATCTTTTTGTTGGCTTTCGAATTGATAATATTTAATTTACATAAATATAAAGTTTAAGAAGTTTTATCAAAATTTTGTATTCAAATTTAAAAAAATGTTTTGATTTTATTTTCATATTTTAGTTTCTTAATCGATTGAAAATGATAAATATTTTTTGTAAGAATTTTCGAATTGTTTGCTGCCATAAATGCGTTATTTTGTACAAAAGAGTATTCTCCATCGTTCATATGTACGAATAAGGACCATCAGTTAAGGCGCTACACAGTAACAATCAAGAGTTGTCATCTTTATTTGAACCACCCCCACCGACCCCAGAGCCTTGCGTGTTTGCACTGCGTCCACCAACTGGTGCTCTTACGGCTGGCGGCTTGTACTCTAATCCGGGATCGAATTGCATTAGAACGAATACCTGTAAATATTACAAAATATACATATGATAGCTGTGGGTTTTTTCTTTTTATATGTAAAAATACCTGATCTGTTGGCAGTAAGGAAAAGTCATCGGGTGGGTTTGTTATTACGTAACGTTTACTACTCGCATCACAACTCGAACTAGTGTCTCGAAATCTGTAAAGACCAATGCACAGCATGCCATAGGATTTAAGCGCAGCGACGAAAAGGTCTCCGTATTTGCCACATTCTCCGAATTGAGCTAGTGGACCATCATAAAGTGAAATCTGACCCACTCGGCACCTGACAAGTAAATAAAATTGTTTAATATTCAAACTGTCAATGTCATATAAATAAAAGTACATATATGTTGGTCATAGCGTCGTAAGAGGAAAAAGACTGCAAATCAGTTGTTTGAAGTCACTCAGTTTGATTGTTCGTCGTGATGTTAAGAAATTAAACTCGAAATATTCAAAGGAATCTATTAAAGTTACATTATAACTTCAAGAAGGAGCGTATCAACATAATTTGCGCTGCTTGATTCAAGCAACTCTGAAATTTTTTTTGCAACAACTCAGATTCCTGGGATTTTCCCCCTTAGGTTTCTTTAATTTGACAAAAGGTAGAAAGCGTCATTCGTCATTCATTCAGATAGGAGTTTAAGCTTAAATCCCAAAAATATATAAAATTTCTTTTTCACGGGTATTGCCTTTCGTAAGGGAATGGCAGGAAATTAAAAGTAAAGACACTGCCATGAAAAGCGCTTTCTCACTCCGGATTCAGTAAACAATTTGTAGGTCCCCTTCATTGCTTACAAGATAGATATGGTTGAGAGAAATAAGCCAGCCATTGAGGCGTGCTCTGTTGTGTTTTATTTATATAAAAAGAAGTCAGTAACAAAGCAACAAACACGCTAGTTTGTTCAATGGCAAAAGCTGCATTTGAGGCAACGACCATTCAGAGGGGCTGAACTAATTTACAAAGCGTGAGTGGTATCCTCATGTTCGTCTTCGTCATTGCATCCTCTACACAAGTTATCGGTGCAAAGACCCATTTTCTTTTTGTGGTAGCCTAGTAGGTTGTGTCCTGTTATAATACTGATAAGCGATCGTAATGAAGGCCTATTCAGGGATAGTAGCCCTTCAGATCCGTTCTTATCGTATTTTGGCCATAGTTTCCTGGAAGTGACACAGGAATCTAGGCTTTCCCATCTTTCATTTGATTTTCGTATTATTTTGTTACCAATGATCTGTTTAATTTCACAGGGTGGAACCCTGATTGATTGATAAATGAGAGAAGGTTCAAGTGCTGAGCCTTTTCTCGCTAATTCATCCGCTTTTTCGTTTCCTGGTATGCCATTGTGACCGGGAACCCAGCAGGCCAGCAGAGTCTGACGTTATGCTGTGTGTCAAGAAACCTTAGCTCTTCGCGACAGCAAGAAACAAGCTTTGATTTGACAAGAGTGGCAGAGTGGCTTTTATTGCTGTTTGGTTATCAATGAAAAAAGAGATATCAACATGTGACAGCGCCATCATGGCGCTGTTTTGCAGCGTTTGTAGCTACCATTATCTCAGCTTGGAAGACACTGCTGCCAGACCTTACATGGCACTAATTGCTTCTGCGAGCCTTCAGGAAGAAGAGATATTACCTGAAAAACATGCAGTCTTAAAAGTTAGGGAAAAGACATGCACTTGGAAAATTGGTTGAAAAAAGAGTGGGCGAATCAAACGATACGCAGAACATGACTGTATATTTTCCCAATTTTCAGAATTGACGATAACAAAACCAAATTTGTGTTAAAAACCATTACAGTTGTAGCTACATTGGGATTGGAAAGACAAAAATGTGTTTTTATTCGTAATTCAATTTTTCAACGGGTAAAAACTTGAGTACCTACTCAGCGTTCAGTTTCTTTTACAAAACTTTCAAATTAATTAATCTTGAGTCTGACTATAGTGCTGGGATTTTCTTTTTCCCCAAATTCGAACACTCTTCCAATTTAAAAAATTAATCTTGAAACTTACCTATCACGATTACTTAAACTTTCGGCCGTACTGTATCCACCTCTGAGACCAGCACCCTCAGCCAGAATCAATTCAAGTTCTGGCGTAGCACCACCCGTTATAAGGGATCGTATCAATGTTAAGGCGTTTTGATTGAAATATGTCTGCAAAATAATCGAACAATTTAACCAATTTCTTCTAAAATCTTATAAAGTCCTCGTAAAATCTTACCGTTGACATCAATGAATCTAATACACTAACAGCGAACGCAGTACCGCAAGCGAACGGTTGTGTTAAATAAAGTTCTGTATCGGGATCATCATCATCGTCTTGATCGAGAAACTGTACGTTACTATCGTTTACCAATTCTGTAATACGAAACATCAAATTAGTATATAAGGATCAATTTTGACAAGCAATTTATCTCTATACCTGTTATCATTGGTACATTTGCACCATAAACAGAACCTCTCCGCTGCAACACTATCGGACTACCGGCTGTAGCCGAAAGGTTGTCAAATTCAGGACCACGCTGACTCAATACACCGATTGTGTCATCGAATGTCATCGCTTTTATGTTTAATGACGCTAAAATTGCTTCCTTATCGGCTAACGTTGGATCATCATTGCTAGGAACTTTCGCCGATAGAATACAACACATATCACATAGGTTCACATTGACAGCTCGTAAATCGGCTCGACTTAACGGCGATCCGTTTAGCACTGAGATTTTTGGTAGATTTTGCAGCATCTTCCATTCACGTCTGATGTAATCGACTGAGCCCACTATCACAACGTGCTTTAGC
Source organism: Melanostoma scalare (assembly GCA_949752695.1). Taxonomy (NCBI): domain Eukaryota; kingdom Metazoa; phylum Arthropoda; class Insecta; order Diptera; family Syrphidae; genus Melanostoma; species Melanostoma scalare. The sequence continues at coordinate 228,262,372 of OX456985.1, read as the reverse complement.
TCGTGATAGTGAAAATTTGACGCACGCAGTGGCATTACCAAGTTGCGTAGTCCTATCAGTGGTGAATCTGGATCAGCGAATAGACAAACCACAACATGACCATTGAGAACCGTCATTGCCGCTTGATTTCGATCCTTTAAAAAAAAGGGTAGTTCAAAAACAATGTAATTGTAAATTTCAAGGGTACTCACCAATATACAGTCTTCTAGGTTTCTCGCAGGACTCCAATGGAACATTCCAGTTGAGTCGTACTTCATTTCGGTCTTCTCGAAGTCAAAGTCCTTCGATTGATCATCAGCAATACCAGCCGGCAGTGTAACACTTCCCGGCTGGTTCTGTGCAGTGCCAGAGCTACGACTTGTCGGCCTAAATTTTGAAAACAAACGTATGCACGTTAGAAAGTTTACACCCCAAATAGCCAATGACTTGCGATAGATTTCGAAATAATGTTGAAATAAAAATTAATTTGGCTAATGCATTCTAAAACAGTATTTTTTTTTTTTTAATTAACGATTCAGAAAATATAAATATACATAATTTTTTGTGTCGAATTATGAGAAAGTAGTTTGAACGGTTTCTTGCAAATAAATAATGTTTCCAATCCAATAACTAAACAAAAGATAAACTTATTGCCTCCTAAATGTTCCAACAAAAATTACAAATTGAGTGTGCCCAAAATGTGCTGTGATGCGAAAAGGTGTGTTTCAAAATTATATGTTGTATTTTCAAAAACAAAGTATAGATAAAATATGCTGGAATACTGCAAATGAAAGTAAATGCCAAAACGTTTGTAAGAAACAAGTGTGTTAAGATATAGCCATCAAAATATTTTAGCTGTACGGGTGAACGTGTGTGTCGAGAGAATTAAGTAAGTGGAAAAAACAGGGTGGTTTTTGTAAAGTCGCTTTCTTTGTAGTGAAAAAGTGTTATTTTGATGAGAATGTGTGGTATTTCTGTGTGAAAGTGGTATCCCGACATGAGAAAAAAATAAATTTTGAAAGCAGTTGAAATGAATATCATTTTTTTTTTAGTTTGTTGTAACGAGACGTGCATTCTTTTTTTTTGTTATTTTTCTAAATGTACATACGTATAAATAAGAGTGGTTTTAAGAGTAAATCATATACTTGCCTTGAAACTAAAGCAAATACTTAAAGAAAAGAAAGGTTTTTATAAAAGACAAAAAAAAAACAAAGTAGGTACAACAAAGGAGCTAATTAAGGAAATACTGCGAGAGTTAAAGAAAATCATTAAAAAGCCAATTGGTTAAGAATAAAAAAAAGTGCCGAAGTCCAATGGTGAAGTTTTTTCTTTTCTTTTTTAAAAAAACAACCACAAGCTTCATTCCGTGACAAAATTCGTTCCTCTTCGAGCAAAGCAAAAGCAGATTATTTTTAGTACAAGTAGAGCGTGCATTAAGTTCAAGCTCGCTATTTAAAAGTAAGACGGATCTATAAGATGCTATTTTCCGATGAAGGATATGCTCCCAGAAAACACTACGTCTTAGTGAGTTGGGTTCGAATTCCTTAGTTTGTCAAAAAACTTCTTCGATTCAAGTTATAATTTCAAGATTTTCTTCCAAAATATTGACATGGGTTTATCTAGCGTAAATATTAGCTGAAGTTTACAAAAAGTTTTACTCAAACTACAACCTATTCTATGGGTTTTGAAGAGTTCGTGTTCTTGAGTAGGTACCTATAGAATTTTTGAGGGTTCAGATGAGGTCGAAAGTGCTTACCGAAACAATGAATTTAATTAATGATGATGTCTTATTTTATGAGAATAGTTAAACGATGATGTTGTTGAAGTTATGAACTAACATAAATGCTGATGCCCTTAGGATGATAAAGTCAAAAAAGTTGTAGCCGAATGGATATCAATCAGTTGCGTAAGATTGACAAGTTCAAAATTTGTCCGAATTAAAGTCGGCTCTTCCAAGGCAATAAATGTAAAAATGAGGCCATTTTTGGAGAAGCTTAAAAAGACAATCAGTTTATGTTTTCCATTTTATCAAAAGAAAAGTACGTTTTACTTTACTGCGGCGTCTTAGGTTTCTTGCAAGGTCATACAGTGTGTTAAAAAAGCAATTTTAAAGCGAAGACCAAATATACCAATGCACTTTGGATTATTAGTTTCTTTCAGCTTCGTATAAATAATGATAAAACGGATTGTGTCATAAGTAATAAAAAAGAAGGTCAAAACTATTATAAAACTCGATTTTCATAACCTTTTAGCCATTTTGGAAAAGTTGTTCCCACCATCTACCAACTATGAATACAGTCAAATCACGACCATTGAGAAAAACCTGCTCATGCTCTTTTTTGATATTCGGTTTCGATAAAAAAGTTAGTTGAATTCGAAAAAATTGTATTATGAGATTCGATCATTTCGAATTATAACTCGTGAACTTTCGAAACGATCGAATCTCAAAATGAAATTTTTTCGAATTCAACAAATTTTTTATCAAAATCGAATATCCAAATACATTTTTTTCGAATTCGACTTACTTTCTATTGAAATTGAATCTCAAAATAAGCATAACATACTAAATTAAGAGCTTCACTTTTTTGAGACAGCTCTGTCAGCTGTCATGAGATGTATCAGGAGGTACTTGTTGATCACCCATTCTTAATTTTTGAACACACCCAGCCAACAGCGGTGAAGAGATAAAATTAATAATTTGTGAAAGTGGAAGATGAAAAATTAAAGGACATCAGAAGACAACTCTCCTTTCTGCCCACGAAGGATCGCCATATTTTATTTGTTTAGAATCATGAATTGCATGCCCTAGCATTTATAATCGAGCTGAGAGGAAAATTAAAAGACTTTGGAGTTAAAAACATTGGAAGAGAATTAAATTGTCAATGGCCCTGTTTATACGAGCACAACAAGTATGTCGTTTTACATTGGGCGAATAGAACCGTCCAGGACCGTCCAGAAGAATCCGTTCCATAGGTACAAAAAGATTGCTTCTCATGATTCTGATAAGTGACAGCAACTTCTCAAATTGAAGTGATAAAACAAGAAGCACTAACACATGTTACTCAAATATCAAAAAGAAAATTTTCTTCAAGGAATATTTTTTAAGAGCCATAGGTGTTTCACTCACAGACAACAGAGAAACATACGTTAAACTGAATAGAAACGATTTTGGGTGTTCCCTTCGTTTATTAAATGAATACTTCCCGAGTGAAACCAATGGAAAGCGACAGTAGTGTGACATGCCATGAACTTCAGCCGAGAATTTGCAAATTGTTCTTTTTGTTTTTTTTTTTTGTAGTTCAAAATGGCAGACACTTAAAATCTCATTTCATAACCGCGCTCTCACACATATCGATATTTTGTCACAGCATAATGTCTTCCTCTCCACTACTTAAAAAGAAATTGACAAGTATGAGTCGATAAGGGAGAATCATAGAACAGAACTTCAAAGTTCATCCAGCGGCATTCTTGAAATCTTCGGGAGATCTGCACCCTTTACGTTTTCTGCCAACACCTCTCTCACCAATTCACCATCCAAAATGGAAGTAAAAATCTCGTGTGCTGTGTGCACACGAATTTCACCTTGTATAAGTACACGCACTATCAATGAAGTTTTAAGTTTTTTTTTAATTTTACTAATTAAAAGTTTTCATTGTTTAAACGACTGACAACTTCATTTGGGTAATTTAAACGTTGGGATGCGTTCGTAAAATAAGTCTTTTCATGCTACTCTAACAACTTTTAAAAAAGTGAAGCTAAGAATTTAAGGTGGAATTGATTTGGTCGTTTTTGTTCCATTTTTCTCTTGCCCTTCTGCTCTATACTTAAGAAAACCGTTGAGTTATAAATAAGATGAAGCCCATTTTAACAAAAGATGGCGTGTTCTAACTTTTCTTAAGCTATGTTCAGAAAATCATCGTTTGAGAAGAGGTTCACTTTCTCAAATTGTTATAGAGGAATTCCCAAGGATAAAAAGCGCAGCAGGAAAAAAAATTATTGGAAAAATACTAAAAATCCGTTCTGTAATATTCATTGAATAAGTGTTGACGTTTTATTTGCGTTTATGTTAATTACAAAACACACTAATTGAAAGCAATTGATTTTATTTCTTTTCTTTTTTATGCTCGCAACTAACATCTGGTTTCAAAAAATTTGTATATAATACCAGCCTAGTGTGATATCTCACTACCTCTGTATTAAGGTTTTTCGCGTAGTATTTATAAACATGTCATGAGAGAAAACAACGTGGTTTTTCCAAAATTCACAATTAATGGATATCATATAATCAATTAATTGGTCCTTATAGGTAATACATGTGAGATTCATGAACGATCTCAGTTCAGGTTACGTTCGCGGTGTTTGGTCCCAGTCCCATCCTCTGTTGGAAAAATTTAGGGTTATCGGGAACTTTTTTTCCCATGGATTTTTTCCCAAATTCGAAAAATTCGTATCGGGAACTTCTTTTCGAAATTGGGAATAAAAATTCCTAGGGAAAAATACCTATTGGGAACTCATTTATTATGGGAAATATTGTGTTTTTCCTTACCAAAAACTTGTTCCCGTGGGAAAAAAAATCCGTGGGGAATTCCCGATAGTAGGAACTCGTTCCCAGAAAGGGAAACATTTCTTGGGAAAAATATTTCCCAAGGAATTCCGAATAAGGCTGAATATGTTTTCTGAAACCGAACTGAACGCTAGCAAAACTTCGGCTTCACGAAATTGATTTTTATAACAAGACTAAAAAAAAGAAAGAAATTAAAAATGGAAACACACAGTAATGCAATTTTTTTTTCTGTTGGAGGTTTTTAAAATACCAGCTGGAGCACTCCGACCTGAATACCGGTTCATTGTACTACCAGTTAGCAACCTTCTATTTGTTATAGCTTTCCAGATGTTGGGAGGAAAACCAAAAGACGCTGCCATGATAAGGAGCCTAAGTTACCAGCTCTCACCATGTCTGCGCCGAGTATCTTTAACCTCATGCGAGAAAAAGCAGGACATTCACAGAGAAAGTGGTCTGTGGTGTCCCAATCTGCTCCACAAGGTTCACAGAGCGTGGTATCACTTAAGCCTAACACGTTTAAATGCTTGGCAAAAGAGAAGTGCCCGCTGGCAACGCCAATAAGCTTTCTACAGTCTTTTCTACTACTACGGGATAGCAAAAATGTTGCAGTCTTCTTATTAACGTTGGGGAGCATACGTTTGGTCTGTCTGCATCCAATGGAGGCATGCCATCTACGGTTGTGCTCTTGCCAGATCCAATCGTTGATTGAAGCCCTCACTGAGGACGCTGGCAGACCTAGCGACGGTTCAGGTCCTGAGAAAGCTGTCTGAGATCCTTGCCAGGAGAAGTTCATCGGCGATCTCATTTCCAGTTATGCCGTGATGGCCTGATGGAACCCAAAAGAGACTCAAAGAATTATATCTTCCGACCGCATTCAGAGAGCTCTTGCATTCCTGGATCACTTTCGAAGTAGTTAGAGGGTTGAGAAGGGCCTTAAGCACAGCTTGGCTGTCGCTGCAAACGCAGATATTTTTCTCCGTGCAGCCATTGTTCGTAACGTGGCTCAAAGCCATTAGAATAGCATACGCCTCCGCTTGGAAAACGGATTCGTATGCTCCTGAAGAGGTGTGCAGTCGTATGTCGTCGTTCTCCACAAAAGCACCAGTGCAGCGCCAGACCCCTCGTCGGTTTTGGAACCATTTGTGAAGATTCGATAACAGTTCTTACGAGGCTCAGATTCTGGAGCGAACCAGTCCTGAACCGAAGGAAAGTTGACTGAGTATTTTTGACGCAGTTTGAGCCTTGGGATCATCGTGTCAGACAGGAATGTAATGCTTAAAAAGGTTCTTCCCATTGTATGTATGTGAATATGGTTTTCAAAACTGATGAGTCAATCACAATACTCAACGAAAGCGGAACTTACATTCAAGATACAAAACCCTTACCAAAATGAAATGAAATTCTTGGATGTCCAACGTTTCACAATCTAAAAAATTTTCTCCGAAGCATTAATAAAAATATGTTAATTCAGTGTAATAAACTTTTTTTTACTTCTGTCCATCGAATCTACTCATCAGCATTACAAACAAACACCACCAAAAACCAACGGCCAGACAATTGTCCACACATCTCCGATATCAAAAATCTGGGCCCTTTAGTTCCTTTAAAAACCATCTTCCATTAAATGAATCCTTATAAAATAACTCATAGAAAAATAAATTTAAATTGAAAGTGTTGTCGAATAAGTTTGTCAGAGACAAAGATAAAAGTATCAATTAAAAAAATGTGCTTTATTGATTGTAGGATGTAAAATGAATTTATGTAGATCGAAAATTATTTGATTCAATGCAGAATAAACTAAAATCTAAGTCTATCACTTCTAGATGAAAACTAAATATACATATTTTTAAAATAGTAGATAAAGTTCGAAAACATCTCATTTATTTTTCATAAATGACTCGTTTCTTAAAAATATATTCAAAAATAGTAAGTAACATGCTGTCTAATGAAGAATATTATAAAGAATTATTAGTTGTTATTGAAAAGAAGCTAAAAAAAAATCTTAAAACCACTCGTAGTTCTATAAAAAGATCGCATCATATTCCCCTCCATAGCACAACAACCAAATAAGATGAGGATAAGTTTGAAAAAAAACTTGTACCATGATATCCATTTCACTGAGAAAACGAGAAGTAATTGAATAAAAACATTACAAGAGTTTTATTTTTGTCGAAATACGAAATACGGACTAGCAAGACAATGCAATGTAACACAAATTAGACAAAGACAATGTAAACAACAAGTAACAAGAATAATGAGACATAGCACAAAGAACACGACATAAACATCATTATTATTTTAATAATATTAAAGTGGTGGAAGTTGTAGCAGAGTAGTAGTTAAGTTCTGTTTTTTTTTAATTAATTTTTTTTTCATTACACATAAAACAAGACAACACAAAACAAAAGGAAATTAGACGCATACATGAGCTTTTTAACTTCGTAAGCAAGTTGATAGCCCGCATAAGGATTAGCATCGGTTTCTGAAGGCCTGAAATTAAATTTGGTTTTAAGCAATATTTTGAGTTTTTTTTTTTTTTAATTTGGATATAACGAAATTTTTTGTAAGTAATTTTTTTTTTTTTTTAATACATTTTTCAAAACATAATTCTTTTTTTTTTTTGTTACAGGTCAGTTAGAGTAAGCAGTTAGTACGTAAAAAGGTTTTAGAGATTCAAAAGTTCGGTAGCAAATGATGTTTAATGAGTTCACCACGTTTTTACTTAAAAAGAAAAATTCTTATAAATATTTGGGGCTTTCTTGCAAAGAAAAAAAACCTAAGCAAACAATATCCGAGGCGAACATCTGTAGATTCTTCTTTTGTCTCTTTTTTTTTTTGCTGTTTTATTTGAACATCAAGTGATTGCAATTTTCATTTTGAAAACAAAAATCTCTCTATTACCAATCCTACCCGACGAGGCTATCTACAGTGGAACAAGATACTTACCAAAAGGTGCTTTAACAGAAAACTATAACAAACTGAATTTTTTTGCTTTTTCTTTTGAAAAATTTATAAGTGGTAATAGAAAATAAACAGTTATAGGTACTAAATCTGGCAGAAAGTAAAAGTAAGTAACCTTCCTTCTTTTTCTTTGGTTTGGGTCAAAATATTTGCTTGTATTAAACAAAAAAAAAAAGAAGAGAAACGAAATGAAAATTCTTACCTATTGTATGTTGATGGTGACATTAATGTGCCTTCGATTTGACCTCGATTTACTGTTGGCTTCACTTTGTTCACCTGCTTTGTGGTTGCGTTTATTTGTAACGTTGATCCACCATTGCCAGTACCGTTGGGCCGACGTCCATTTCGATTGATAACTGTAAAAGATGTAACTATTGCATCGAATTGTTCTTCTTTTTTTTTTACTTTATTGAGAATAATGTCCCTAACAAGTATGTGCCTGAAGATTATGCGTGGTGTATTATAAACTAGGACGAATCTTAATTCTTTTATCTGCGGCCATAGCTTGAAAACTTGACGTTTTAAGTTTGAGTTGAATAAGCCGATTTTTATCGGCATTGACTATGACGATGGTGTCAATTCGGTGGAGCTTTTTATTTTTCTATTCAAGCTTATTTAAAGCTCTACAACGCGTAAACGGATATGGAACTATATACAATTCACTACGGGGATACTTTACTGTTGTACACTTTCAAATTTAACAATGGTGAAAGCAGAAACTTACTTTAGTGGATTCTTCGCTGTTGGCATACTTCAATGTGGCTGCAATTCAATGCTGGCACTGAACAGTGATTTACAGTTCAATTAGCCAACTATAAGATCTCTTCATGGTGGACATGACAAAAAAAAGATCACTTTAAATTTCCAAAGCGAGGGTGAATTACTCACCACAGTGCCTTGTTCAAAATGGTGAATTGTCCACCGAACTAAATTTTCTACAAAAATTGATTACTTAGAACGAGGAGTTCCACAAAGTGAAAATGATCTGAAAACCAAACTTTTAGAGCGGGGGAGTTGGTACCTGTGGCGTGATGGTTAGCATGTCTGCCTGTTAACCCAGAGGTTCGTGGTTTGAGTCCCAACAGAGGCAAAAATCATTTTCCTCGGGTATCGCCTTTCGCGAGGCATTGGCATGTCCTCCGATAGTAGATTCATTGCCATGAAAAGCGCTTTCTCTATCAGCCGTTCGGATTCGAACGAAAATTATTGGTCCCCTTTATTCCCTCACAAAGCATGGTTGAGGGAGATGTGCTAGGCCCTGGGGCTCCACGCTGTTGTAGTTGCATTCATTGAGAGCATTAACCATTGAAGACCATTGGAAACATTACCAAAAAGCCATCAGAACCGTATCCTCTGAGGTTCTGGGTCTCACTCGACCTACAAAACGAAGCCCATGGCTCGATGAAGAATGCAGTATGCAGGTAATCAAATGCAGCCAAAAAAAGAAGTACCACAAATGTTGTTGCAGAGATTTACAAGGGTGGAAGGAGAGAACCCAGTTCTCGAAAAAAAAAGAAGTAGAGCTTCTCATGCTTGTTTGAGGAAATTGGGAGATTCAAAAATCTTCCCGAATGGTAAAAACTCATGCCAGATTGACAAACTCCTTAAGCTGTAAGCCTGTAAATACCAACTTAAGCCTGTAAATACCAACAGTTAAACATAGTGATAAAAGCGCAGTCACTACTGAAAATGTGAAGAGACAAATTCTACAGATTAAATAACGACGATGAAGGATCGAGTTCTGGTGTCAGGTAGCACCTCATTCAATTTGGAAGATCGTTTTCTCGACTAGAAGAATTAATGCTTGCCATAAGCTTGAGTTTCTTAAAACTGCAGGTGCAGATGGCCTTTGACGCCGACCTTTTCTAGGCAGCTGAAGATTAGTTGGAAAGGAGGATGCATTAGCTGATCTGCATGATATGATCAGAAGAAAACATGCCCGATGAATGGAACTTCAGTTCAGTGTCCTGTGCTTTATCCAAAAAGTGGGAGACCCTAATAATTTCACCAATCAAAGACGAATATGCCGCCATTGCGGTGCTTTTAAGGTCTTTTTTGCTGTACTATGTGAACGTCTATGACCCTACGCACAAAAGTTTGATAGATTAATGCCTTTTTGACCAGAAATGTCCACAATCGACTAAATTTTCACATTATACTTCAAAAGATTGTGCAAAACTCAAACTCCAAACAGAAGGGGGAATAATGAGTTTAATGGCTAATGAGGACAAAATAAAGTATAACGCTGTCATCAAACAGAGACAGAGAACAAAATTGTTCAAGACAGAGAACATCGACGTCTTCGCCTACCTAGGATCCACAATAGATAAGGGAAACAGGACTAGAGTGGAGATCAAACAGAGAATCACTCAGTCAATGGCTGTTACTTTGGACTAAAAAGACTATCGTAGTAACATCGTAGTATAACCTTTTATAAGGCCTTGGTCATCTCAATCATGTTATGCTGCACAGAAACATGGACATTATCTAAAGTGGATCAGTACAAATTTTTTTTCTTTGTGTAGTTCAGAAATCATTGTCATAAAAAGCGTTTTCTCGAATAAAAATTCGGAATCGGCACAAAATTTTAGGTCTCTCTATTCCTTCACAAGGTATGGTAGTGAGAAATGCGATTTGCCTCGGGGCTCCACGCTCTGTTCCGCCACTCTATGTACACTTTTATGGTCATACAATTAAGTCATTTTTATAAAATGCCCTAATTTCTTTTGGTGTATCTTGGGTTCAGCACTTCAGCTCAGCATTTCTGGGACGTACGGTTTGCCATCATTTCCATAAATGTTGACCTTCACAGCATTTGTTGATGAGCAATGCTGAGCTGAACTCAAGATACACCAAAAATAAATTAAGGCATTCTATAAAAATGACTTAATTGTATGACCATAAGTGTATATATGTTAGGGTATCTCAGATTTTTTAACTGTTGCTTTGATTCTATTTCATTCGAAAACGGTAGTTATTACTAAAAAATTGAGTTTGAAGCTATTCAAAGAAAGCCATAAACTGTCAGAAACCGCATTTGTTTTCGTTCGAAATGTGCTAAGTTGCCATCTACGGAAAATGTACAAAAATATTTTTCGGAACGAAGTCGGCACGGGTTCCCGTCACCGTACTAAAGTGAAATTTGGTATACAAGTAGCGCATAGTGTTTTTTATGAAATCAAACTGAAATGCGTTCCAATATCATATTTTGTATGTTCAGTATCAGACTTCTTGAGGGTACTAGTATGAAAAAAGTATCACAGAGGTGCCTGACACTGAACATTGTATATAGTTCAGGAGTCAAAAAAAGTCCTCTGACACATAAATGGCCGTTTTAGTAGTATCAATAAATTAAAAAACCTGTAAATATTGTATATGTATACACCTATCTTATAAAAAATTTATTTCATGCATTGAAAATGTATTTTTAATACTTACGAGTCATATCCTCCCGGTCTCTTGTTATATCACCTGCAAATAACAAATAATTTTTCACATCTTCTTCGCATTTATAGAACAAATAGAAAAACGTTAATTTTTTTTTTCAATATTAATATTCAATGTAGACAGTACACAATTCGATAGCAACAAACGATGAGCAATATACCAACAGTGAAAAAATTTTATGAAACAATGTGATGAAAATAATTCAAACAAAATGTCCTTAAATCAAAATAAGCAAAAAAATAAAAAAAAACAAAAAAAATATACTCAATGAAAAACACAACCAAATCAAATTCTTATGTAAATACACAGCACATGAAATAAATAATTATAAAATATGCAAATCAATTTACAACAATTTCAACACTTATGTATTCTGAAGATCATATTCAGTTTGCAAAAACAAACAAAAAAATAAATAATTATGTAATAAAACATGCTTGAGATTATTTAATTTATTGGCTCGTCTGATCTATTTCTGACATTTGACTTGATCGAAGAAAATCATAAGATTGGAATAATACGAAAATAAACATAAAAAAATATATTTGATATAAAGCCAATACAGGACAAACACAATAGAAGCTCTGACAAATGAAAAAAATTTAAAAAAAATGCGATTTTAATTGCAAAACAAGGTATAAGAGTTGTTAAAAAAATAAACATGTAAAGCAAATAAAATTTTAAAAGAAAAGATCTAATGTGGCATTTCGTTGTTGGGATTTTGCATTGAAATAGGTACGAGTTGCTGCCATTTCATATTTTTCAAGGGAAGACATCATTTTTTGCTTAGTTTTGTGTGTATACATTTTTTTTTTTAATTTGTATTAGTATTTGTTTACCCGATGATGATCCACGCACATGCACCCTTTTGGGTAGTTCTGGAGGAGTAAATGTAGGTGCGGGATGATGGTCATCTGTAAAACATTTCACTTGATCAGAACCTCGAACCCACATTTCGATTTAAAATTAAACCAAAAAAAAAAAAACATCAAAACAAAAGTAATTAGTAAATTAGACTTGATTTCTTTTTCGTCTTGAGGATGTTAAGGGGATTGTTAATATAAAATTATAGATCAAGATAAATGTTAAAAAAAAACTAAAAGAAAAAACGAGGAAAGTTGGCACAGACGTTGGATCTCAGTGTACCAATTTTATATTAAAAAAAAATATCCTTTTTCGAAACGAGGAACATTTTCGGACTTCAACGTTGTCATTCGGTTGGAGTGTTGATTACACTGCTGGAGATTCGTTAAGAACATTCAAATACGGATTTGAAAAATCCCAACAATTTAGCCCAATAAATTTTCGGTCATAAAAATCATTACTCAAGCGGTCTTATAATTTAAAATTTTATGAAAGTAAAAGAAATAAATGACCAAAGCAGCAGCAGTAGCAGTAATTACTTCTAATTGAATTTTTATTATTACGTTACAAATTTCTGACTATAATATTTGGTACTATTACATTTAGCCTACATGAATAATGAAGCCACAAATAAGCAAAATACATCCTAAAAGTTATTCAGTTTGCGATTAGGTCTTAAAAAATATCAAAACAGTTTCCGAAGATTACTAAAACTAAAAGAAAATCAGATTGAAACCATATTCAACGGTTTTCGATCCAAGCATAAGGAGTTGAAGGCACTTTGCGTCGTCTAAAAAGTTCATTGAAACAGAAGAGAAAACTAAAGTGTTTTTTTTAGACGTATGGGTTTCAATCTGGCAATACTTTTTTTCGGAAATGGTCTTTCTGACAGCTGTCACTTGATTCATGCTCAGTTTAATTTGCAATTGAAACCGTACGACCAGTGGGCATTGCGTACGTTCGGTAAATTGTCTCAAAACGATATCGCTCAGGACGCCGATTATTACATAACTTCGAGTTTTAATCATATGAGTTACCTCCTATAACCGGGGTTTTAATAACGCTGGATTATTTTTTGTGGGGTTATGTGAAATCGCTTGTCTACCAAGATAAACCCAAGACATTTGACGCCTACGAAGAGAATATTCGACCCGTTATTGCTGACATACGGCTCCAGTCCAAATAATGCTTAAAATGGTCGAAAATTGGGCCCCTCCGCTCGAGTTTATTTGAACCATCCGCGGCAGCCAATTGCCCGAAATAATATTTAAAATAATAATGGCAGCCCTTGTCTTTATGATTAAGTTAAAGCCTTGGCCATAATATCAAATCATATGCGTTTTATTTCTTCTTGAAAATTACATGTCTAAAAAACATCCTTTATAATTTCATTTTTCTGCTTGTGGTGTACGGTTAAGCATTTCTGCTTATTACGTGAGAGTTCGAGGTTCGAATATCAGAAACGATCAATGCTTTTGTCACATGTATTGCCTTTGGCGAGGAAACGCCAAGCCCCATTGGAGTAATTACACTGATATGAACCGCTTTCTCAATAGGCCTTTCGAAATCGGCAAAAAGTTGTAGATCCCTGAAATATGTTAGGCCCCGAGAATCCACAAGCTTTTTCGTTGCCACCTTAACAGACTCAATTGCGGCAGTCTTACCATGTCACGACTAAAATTACTAAAGCCTTAAAATTTCGGTTGAATTCAATCAAATTTTTTTTTTGAGTTTGTATCCATGTGGACATGGTTAGCGTGTCTGCCTGTTACGTGGGAGGTTCGAGGAAATATCAAGGGAAAAAATCGATAAGGACGATACCCATGCATTTCGCGAGGAATTGTAGATTTTTCCGATAGCAATTACATGCCAAGAAAGCGCTTTCTCGGTTCGAATCGGAAAAAAATTTAAGGTACCTTCCATTCCCTCACAAGGTTTGTTGGAGAAAAATGCGCTAAGCGCCGGGGATCCCCCCTCAGTTGCACCACCCAATTTATTTATTTATTTACCCATGTGGACACAGCTTAATACTTTTCGCTGTGTTAATTGGATTAAATGGGATCATTTTGGAATGCTGGCTGTCTTCAACTCTCTTTCGAATAAAAAAAAAAAAAAGAAATAGTAATTGAATTAGTTTCCCCATTGTATTTAGTTCTGGCCAACTAACCTCACTGGCGGATTAAAATAATTTTGTAATATCAAAACAAATTGATAAAAATCAATATAATGATAAATAGTAAAGGGGGAGAAGGATGATTTCTTTAAAAGGAATACTCGTTTAGTATATTTAATGTACTTAAAAAATATTAGGGGGAGCGGATATCAAAGCATATTCTTTTTTTTTTTTTGTTAATTACAAGGTTTTCAACTTGCACATAGCCTTGCCAAAGTACTCAAAAGTCTAAGAATTTCTTTTTTTTTTTGGTTAAACTGTTTGTCTTTCAATATTTACAACATGCATTTCTACTTAAAAAAACATGTCCTTAAAATACTCATACCGTGCACTTTCTTCAATACACACTACTAAATGCTCTAAAAATACTATACTCAAATGAAAATGAAAGAAAAAGATTGTTAATTGGCAAAAAGAGTTATTTTGAAGTCTAAGTATTTAGTGCAAAGTTTAGTTAGAAGCGTGTTTTTGTGTATTGCTGCAGTTTATCATAATCATAAAAATAGAAGAAAAGGATTGTTTGTGATTTAGCATGAATAACATTATTTGATTGTTTCTTAACATTAAAAATTGCATTTAATTTTTAACGCTGCTAGTTGACTTTTGTTGTATATTTTATAATATCAAAACTTAGCGCATCCTTTATGAACTACTACATCTAATAAATTTCATATAATCAAAAACTACTCCAGGTTAACTCTAGTGTTCAATAATCATAGTTATTTTTTCTTCAAATGATGCTTGTTGTTGTTAAATTTAAGAGGTGATTTTAGTTCTTTTTTTTTTCTCTAAATTGTCAAATAAAATTTCAGGTTTTCTTTTAAGAGTTGGTATATTTTTGCAACGTGTTAGCGCTTTCTCGTGAGATTCTGTGAAAGTGCGATGGTCTATTTAATAATCCACTTTTGAATATTGATTGCTTTTTGATTTAAACAAGTTAGTCGCAGTGAAATGTGTTAGATATAAATATTTTGTATAAAATACATCGAGGCTTTGAAATATTATTGGGTATTCGATAGAAGCGGAAAGTCATATAAGTTTGCAGTTTAGCAATTTATTTGACCCACTTCGAAGGACTACCCAAGGCATTTCAAATTCATTGTTCCATAATGCTAACAACAAAACTATGGAAAACAGACAAAATGAAAACAAATGAGAATCAAACTAACAAAACGTATATTTTTGTGTTTTATTTTTTTAAAAACGTATAAAATATGAAAAATCAAAAGAAACACACTTTAAACTTCATTTCTGATAACTTACTTGTCAGAGAGTAATCATCATCTATGTGATCCATTTTTTTGGGATTTTAAATTGTTGTTTACAGTTTTTGTTTTTTTATTTTATTATTTTTTTGAATATATTTTTATATTTATGTTTTGAAAATGTAATTGCGGGGTTTATGTCATTTTTACATTTAAACAAACCGGTTGATTGGATAGTTTTTGTGTTGGGGTACAATAATGGTAAGTATATTGTGATTGGGTTAAAAAAAAGAAACATTTTGTTTAATAAATATAATTGAAAGAGAAAATTATGTATGTATATTTTGTTAATTTTTATAGTAAAGGTAAATAAATGCAGTTATTTCCAATGGTTAAAAGGAAAATATGTTTTTTATTTGAATTGTGTGTGAAAATGAAAATGAAATGAAAAATTAAAATAAATAAATATTAATGACACTTTCAAATATACAAAACACTCATTCCAAGAATTCTAATTTTACAAAATACGACAATTTTAAATACTTTTTGGAAAGAGAAAACATAAAAGGCAACGTACTACAATATGATATGTCCGAATACATTTTACGAGACATAAGAAAAATTAAAAAAACAGTAATGAATTCTTATCACTCACAACCTTAATAAAACAAGGAGAATGAAAAAGATAAAATAAACTCTTTGATCCTTAGACAACATTTGACTAACATTGCCTCGTAAGAAAAAATTAGAGAAAAATCAACTGTACACTTAATTTGAATAAAAGGAAAGTAAATGAATGATTTGAAAAATAGTTTAAGACCCCAGTTTCTCGTTCACATGAGAATACGGGAATAAAATACAACCTTTATCACTCAAGGACAATGTAGCATTCTAATGGTAAAAGAATTTTTGAAATCCGGGGAAGTTTCATCATCACTGGTCTCAGTCATGTGATGTCAGTCACCCCACAGTAAGATCACTAGTGTAAAGCAGATAAGTGGAAGAGATATTTTCGAGATCACGATACCTTTGGGGAGGAAGTTAATATTAAGCTACAAATTAATTTGGTAGCAAGTGGTCTACCTTTAAACTTTAAAACTATGACCGATTTCAAAGATGAGAACCACCACAACTGTGGGAGTGAAAGTAATAGCCAGCAATTAACCGCTGGACATCTTTGTTAATGAGCAGTAAATAGTGGTGCTTAGCTTAGTTAATCAGCTAACTAGAAGCATCGTCTTAAAGGTCCAGCGCCACACAGACTACATAGAGTCACATCTATATTTTCACAGATTATTGGAAATGAAAATGACAAGAAAACCTCAACAAGAATTGATTCGGTCATACTAATCAACAAAGGCTGTTCTAAAGTGGAAAACGAAGTTGATGCAAGATCATTTCGGAGTTTCGGAATGCGGACTAGCCAATTTAAACCGATTTCTTGACTATAGGAGCGTCTTCCAGCCTGAAATCCTGTTCGAGATAACAGCTACTAAACAAATAACAAATTTGGTAATTACATATACACGAAGTAGCTTGATCATAGCCAGGTACAAACCCCAGACGATAAAAGTAGTTAGAGAAACAAATGAGAAATGAAACACGTTAGACTCTTTTGTAGGAACAGAAAACTTTTGCCATGACTCAATAAGCTGAAATAAAACAAAATTAGCTCAAATCGTCAGCATCCTTTTTAAACACATGATGCAGGCTACCATGGAAACAAAGTGTAGAAGAGGTTTCTGCGATTAAGAAATACACAAGGACACTCAACACTGATGTAAACAGACTAGAAGGACTTCTCCTATTTTTTTATAGCTTGAACATAAACTAATCATACAAGCCAGGGCAATCCATGGATCTACAATTAACTAGGGCCAACGGTAACGTCTACCAACCCAAGCTGCACATAGATTGGTTGGTCGTGTTTTGGAATTAGGTATTGGATTAGCAGGTCTTTCGATTAAGGTATGGAAACACTACTGTAATTTGAGAAGTGAAACTCAAATTCGCAAATTTGAAGTATCACGAGAAACCGATGACGACAGTGGTGTAATTGTAGGGTCCGAGTTCCATGACAGATATCTGACTTCTAGTTTCATTTGGTGGTATTTGTAGCGTCATGGTTAGCATGTCTGCCAGTTAACCCAGAGGTCGTGGCTCGAATCCCAACAGAGGCAAAATTGTTTTTTCACAGGTATCGTTTTTCACGAGAAATTGGCAAGTCCTCCGTTAGTAAATTCATTGGCATGAAAACTGCTTTTCGGTTAGCTTTTTGGGGACCTGCAGAAAATTATAGGTCCCTTACATTCCCTCACAAGGCATGATTGTCGCTCTGTGCACCACCCTATTCATTTTTTTATTTGTGATTCGTGTGAAGCACCTCGGAAAAAATTTCAATATTAAAATAAAAAGATTGAAGCAGAATACTGTCAAGAAAATGTTTGATAAAGCCTACAATAAAGATTACGAAGGAATTGATACGATAGGAAGCTAACCACATTTTCTAAATTCTCCGATGGCCTTGATGGCCTTTAAATTCAGAAGAATAAGACAGATGTTTTATATAAAGCTACTTGCGAGTTTTTATTTGGGAACAACCGAACACTGAAAGAAGTTTCAACAATAATCGGCTTTGGTTTGTTTCTATCAGTGAACAATTCTAACTTTTTAATGGCTTCTGGTTTTGTATTTTACAAAGTGACAATAGACTCTTTTACATAAAACAAAAATAGAAAAAAGTTAACAAAGTTTCTACCTAACCCGTCCTCTGATAAAAATCACCCAAAAATTTTAGAAAAAGTTCACAGTTTTACTTAAAATAAAAATAAAAGATTTTACGTTAGTTTGTAGAAACAAGACAAAATCATTACGTCACTCAAAGAGATAAAAGAAAAAAGTATACTTTGAGTTCATTTCCATTTGACTATCGAACATTCCAAAACACATTTATCAACCACACTCACAAAAATCGTACACACAAAATGAGTTAAAAAGAAAAAAATTGATTTTATGATAGTAAATCAAAGATGACATGAAACATTAATTTTATCATATATATTTATATATATTAAAAAAAAAATAACCAATTAAAAAAATTTAGAAAAGTTTAAGAAACTGACACCATTTATTTGTAATTATACTACAAAACTTATAAAAAAAAATCGAGGTTAAGAAAATTGTTTTTTTTTTTTGTAAATTTTTTTTAACTGTATTTCTTTTTTTTTTTAATTTTAAATTCAAATTGTTTGTATACGTACTTGCACGTCCTACCATTTGTACGGCACGGACGCCTTTCCTGAAGGTAGCCACTGTGGTCATAGAAACAAATTTAAAGGATTGTGAAAAAGGTAAATGAGGAATATGAAAAATTATAATAACTAAAAATATTTAAAATGAAAATAGTGAAATAAGGGATATTATACTAAACTAAGATTAATAAGTATAAACAATGAACTAATTAATAATAATTTCTTTTTTCATTATTTTGTGGATTAAATACATTTCATTATTGTAGTTAAGATTCTTCTAGTATAGTGACGGAGCTTTTTTGTTTTTTCTTAAATGTAAATATAATTATTATTACTAGTATATATACATTGCACGACCTTCCTATTTGATTTAAAAACAAAAATGTAATCTATGTGTATATGCATTTCAACTGCATACCCTGGGTCAAAAATCATCGCAGATTAAATTTATGCATTTACTAGTCTAACACTCGATTTGCAAAGCCACACACACTCCAAAATTGTAGTTGATTAAGAAATATTGTTTATACATCAAGACAACACCAGTAAACGCTGAAAGGGACAAAATTTTCTTTGTATGATGAATACGGGTGATTGTTTCTCTTACACAGTACTTTTTTTGTAAATTCAACAAAACACACAACATGGGAGGCAAAATCTTGTAATCTAAAAAAGGCAACATTTGGTTTTATTTGTTGCCGCTACCTAGGACTGCAAGTATTTTTCTCAGTTTTCATCCTTTTTATGTATATTTTTTTTAATACGTAAGTGCATTTCACTGATACTATAAACAGCATATTTTTTTAAGCATAGCGCAAGTTACTTTTATAAGCAGTTTTGAGTAAAGCTTTACCTATGAGAAAATTTACTTAGCAAGTAGGCTGGTTTTAAAATCAAAAAAAGAGATGAATTTTTGTGTCCTTGCGTTAAAACAAAAAAACCAAAACACGAGGAATTTTAAAAACGAAAATCAAAACATCTCATGAAAATCATTAATTTCTTTCTCTTTGCTTCTTTTGGCTGTGAAACTCAATATAAAAACAAATTTTCATTGATTACAAAACTAATAAACGTTATAATGAATAAAATCAATACAAAGCTTGCATTAGAAGTATTTGAAAAATGTTTGAAAGTATGCAAAAAGGCATTAGCAAAAAAGAAAAAGAAAATTTTATTAATTTTATTTAAATTTAAAGTAATTAATAAAATTAATTTAGTTCTCAAACGATTGATGTTTATACGAAGCGAAATTTTGTATTTCATTATAAAGTTTATTTGAAATAAAGAAATCAATTTTTAATGAGACTTGCGAAATCATGAGAATACAGCATAAGAATGCCACAAAAATAATACAAAAGGAAAGGTAAATCGGTGTAAATGGCTATAGTATATAGCACATTGTTCATGGCAAGAGGGAAATTAACAAAAATTGTATGGATTTTGCAAAAATATTCGTACCATCAATTTGATTAATGGCTGAGTTAAGACCTTGATTAACCATTCCAGTCTGCATCATAATCATGCCCACATCTGAAAATCGCACAATTAAATACATAGAAAAAAAAGAAATCAAAAAACAAAAGAAATTTTTCAACAATAAAAAAAAAAAAAAAAAACAAGTAACACAAACATACACTTAGATTGTATGCAAATTTGCATACATATACACAAAATTCGTTTTTGTAGAGCACTAATACTTCTCTCTTCTTGTTTTCCTTACCAAAACAATTCATTCTGCAAAAATATATACAAAAGCTTGTAAAACCAACTCCAAACATAAGCCGAGTATTTATGTATGGATTTTACATATTGAATTTCGAATGAATTAGCTGATTCATGATCTAAAAGCTCTTTGTTTGCAGCGTATATATGTTTTTGAAGCATATATGTAAATGTATGTCTGATTATTTTATTGAATGACACCTTTCAAATCAAAACCCATTTTTAAGCGTTCCTGGGTTGATAGAGCTCAACTCTGTGGATAAAATATTTTAAGAAAACGAAAAAATCTTCTTCTTTCCGTTTAAAAAATTTGTAAAACAAAAGAAATTATTTTAACATACGAAGCACGACCTAAGCATACCCTTTAACAATATATGAATATAACATTTGCCGTTGAAAGGACTAAGAAAAATATCAGGTATGTTTCAAAACTTATTACATTAGAAAAGCATCATAATCACCGACTATGTTGCCTTATGGTCACAGCGATCCAAAATTATGTTTTGCTTTGCAAAAATCAGTTTTGAAACAGTTGAGATCTATAAATAGTTGATGCGACTCAAAAAAAAAAAATATCCTGCCAGAAAACTCAGTCAACTCAAAAAAAAAAAAGTAGAAACGCCTAGACGGTATTTTCATGAAATTTTTCAACATTCGCTAAAATCAGTTGTAGTTAAATGACTTGGACGCACTGTGAATTCGTTAGAGTGTCGGACTTTTGTGAGCGTGAGCAAGAGGGGTTGGATTTTCTTATATGCGGTTGACAAGCTCTTAGAAATTTAATTCTGCGATAGAAATCGGTACAAGGTCGTTAGTCCTTTTCATTACTCATTTGAATAGTTAAAAGAAAGGCTCCTCCCAAATACCTATTTTCTTCTTTTCTCTATGCAAATGATTATTATCTAGAGCTACCTGACATGCCCGGCCGGCGCGGCGTAGCTCAGGCCCTACGTCTATCAAATTGAAAGTTAAGTAAAGTAGCTACAAAGTTTCCATTTTTTTGTTGATTTACGTGTATTTCATATGGACAAAAGTGACATTAAGAAAAAATGTCATAACTCGGGAACGGATCGACCGATTTCAGATTTTTTTTAACAACATCCCTTAAGCTACCACAAAAATTTGATTCCATTCGGTCGAACCGTTCTCAAGTGATGCGATCACAACCAACCGTACACTTCTTTTTATACAGGGTGTTCCGTACTTTGTGTATTATCTTTTGGGGTGTGATTCTTGGTCATATTCTAAGAAAAAAATTGTTCTACAGTAAAGCTCGTTTCTCAACTTTTACATTACTTTTTGACAATTTAAAAAAAGGCTAACTTTGGTGTACCCTGACCTGTGTTAAATTCGATATCTTTGTCAATACTGATGATAAAGACCTAACCTTAAATATAATTTTTTGTAGAAATAACAACCTCTAAGATTGTATTTAAGTTGAGCTTCCATAGGTTAAGGGTTGCCAGTGTTCAAATTTTCTTCCCGAAACAAAGTTTTTACTCTGAGGTCATTTTTTTTGCAGAAAATGCCTGATAAACATAGAGTTTCTTTATTTTTTACAGATGAACAAAACAATAATAAAAAAAAAAACTCATAAATAAGTGCGCTCAAAAACCCATACATTTTATGATACTTGAAAAAATACAAAACGGGTAAAATTTAAAAAAAAATAGAAAAAATTTTTAGCTTTGAGGTTTGTTTGAATAAAACAATAAACAAAGTTAGCCTTTTTTTAGATTGTCAAAAAGTGATGTCAACGTTGAGAAACGAGCTTTACTGTAAAACAATTTTTTTCTTAGAATATGACCAAGAATCACACCCCAAAGGATAATACACGAAGTACGGAGCACCCTGTATAATAAAAGATCTGATAAAGCTTAAAACGAAAAACTATATTTTAAATTGAATACACTGCGATTCAGTGGATTGAAGACACTATTCTTACAATCGTTTTTAACTTTCAACTTTCAATAGCTATGGCTAAGGAATTTGCACTTCATTTTTGGTATTTAGGAATTGATGACTTTAGTTTGATAAAGTAGATTTTTTGCAAAAAATGTAATCGTGCAACCAAGAAAATTCATCTAAATATTCCAAAATTAACAAACGAACTATAAAAAAGGTTTAAATAATAGAATCACCTCACTGATTTTAAATATTGTAAAAAAAAAACGTTCGAATTCACTTACTTCGGAAGGAATGCGAAAAATTATTTTAATTTATTTTGAACATCATTAGGGCCTTTCACGAGTGTTAGGTCTTAAGAACACCTTTGCAAATAATCATGTTTACACCAAAAATAGTATGAACAATAAATAACGAGTAGTTAAAATGAAAAGCTTAGTTTAAACTGCGAGTAGAGAGTAGTGATCTGTAACAAGTGATAGTCCCATATTATCAACTATCGGAAATCATCTTGCGTAATCCCATGCCTAGCTTTGACCATCAAATTGACTTGAAAAATCTAAGCTCTAACAAAAACATGTGCTTTTACTAACTTACTGACGACAAGGGCTAATCCATTGGGTCATCGTTGATGAATGTGAGAATTTAAGTGCGTTTTAGCGTGCACCTAGCTCAATGGCATTTTAAGTCGTTTTGTCTAGAGAATTTCAGAAGGAGTAAAAACTGAAATATAAGATTTAAAAGTTTATAGAACTTTAACTTTTCAATAAATTCAACATACATTAGTCTCCTCGCAAACCTACACGAGCGGTGGTAGATTTTCAATTAATTCAAAAGTATTGGTTGAAGATTCATCACCCCGTTTAAAGATTGACATTAATAATCTCTCTGTTTTTAACACATGAGTGTCTCAAATATTATTTTCGCCTATGTGTTAGCTCGTTATTAGAACGCGAGGTGTTACATTGCCACATTGATTCGACATATTCAGCAAGTAAGTCTACTCATTACCTAGTAAAAGTAAAAAGTCCGAATGACATTTGTTTCTAGTGAAACTTATTCAATGATTTCAAAAAAGTTCCGCAGAGTTCCCTTCTAAACAAGAGCTTAACTTAAACAATAGCCACAAGTACGCCTTTTACAAGAAAGTCAGTTTTAGCTGCACACATTTGCACATTTCAGAATTAATAATTATTAATTTTTGTTTAACTACAATTTTTAAAAGTCGAAGTATATTTAATTGTATGTCTTGCAAAGGTGTTGCTTGAATATTTAGTTATATTTTGAAGTAGTAATATTTTGATAAAAACGCAGGCTACCCTGAAAACTTTGAAATTTTTTTTGTTTCTAAAATAGAAAAAGTTTGCTAGACAAGGTCTGGTCGATGTTGGATGATCGGAACAGAGATAAGAAATTAATTAGATGGCAATCTTCACACACACATTGAAACTGCCTACAAGCTGATTTACCGAAAATCACCTCTACTACTTTGAGTACAGCTTCCTGTCCACACACAAAATCTAACTACTAGCCACTTTGAGAACAGCAAATCTCACTACTACCACTTTGAGTACAGCTTTCACGTATTCACAGACAGAGGATGAGATTACAAAAACAACAATGTAAACAAATGGTTGTTGCGGGGCAAGAGAAGTAAAGGATTGCCATCTAATTAATTTCTTATCTCTGGATCGGAAGTAGTTTGCGTTCGGTGAAACCACATAGTCAAACGAAACTAACAAAATTATTTGAATACAATCAACCAAGTTGGACAAGCTTCCGTTTTAGGTTTCGCATTATCCAACATTAGTCGTTTAGACAAAATCCTGCCCAACTAATTGGTATCTGTCACATTCAAATTATTTTTAAAAGAAATGAAGATTGAGGAAATATGCACTTTTTTCAAACCAGTTTACCAGAATTCACAAAGTTTGCAAATAAACAACACGAAATAAATGACATTGGCGTGCTTAAATCGGCAAAGACGCGTATCTCTGCGCTTATGTCATGTGTCATGTAACTCAACCGTAACTCACAGTCGAAAAATGATTATAAATACCGATTTCTTTTTTGTAGCAATGAGTAGGTTATAAAATTCTGTGGGCTTTATTACTCGATGAAAACTAAAGACTAATGGATAAAGAAGCGGTGGTACCCATGTCGTAATGGTTAGCATGTCTGCCTGTTAACTCAGTGGTTCGTGGTTCGAATCCCAACAGAGGCAAAAATGTTTTTCCTCGGGTATCGCCTTTCGCGAGGAATTGGCCAGTCCTCCGTTAGTAAAGAAATTGCCATGAAAAGCGCTTTCTCGAATAGCCGTTCGGAACCAGTAGAAAATTGCAGATCCCCTCCATTCCAATTTCCAAGGCAATCATTGTGAGAAATGCTTTAGGGCTCCCGCTCTAAAGTTTTGAAATTTTTTTTTTACAAATTTGGTAAAAGACATTTTTTAAGTTTTTTATGCTTTTGATTGTTCTTTTGGATGTTTTGGTAGAAGATGGGAGAAATTAATTTTGTGGGAGAAGCAAGTTGGTCCACCAGACACGGAGATTTATGAACAAGGGAGGAACTTAACGCTTGCATTTCAATTTTGTAGAGTCTTTCAGGTAAATAATGATTTTATTATAAATTTTGTAGTTCCAACTTCTTCATGCATATTTAATTCTAATGTCAAACTTCATATGCCCGCTGCCGTCAGCCGTCACCGCTTCAACGTTTAAATTATGTTCTTACAAACGACTCTTTATCCCCAGATAAAGCCTCGTTTTTGAATCAGTTATGAATCTTAAAATTACATATGTTCCTCATATCTTGAATGCATGTCGCATAAGCTCTTATAAATAACTAAAAAAAAAATAAAAGAATCAGCTTGCAATTATTTGTAATGTACAATACATTTGATGACAAAAACCAAAGAAAATTCAAATCACCCAGGGTATATCAGTAGTGCACCTATCAATGCAAAAGAAAACAATAGTTTACCTCAAACTTTATCATTAATCTAAGACTACTCTAAATTCTTTTCTTTTCATACATAACAGTTTTTTATTTTTAATACATAAACTCACTTGTATGTTGCAACAATAATATTCCTAGAAAAATGTGATGGGTTATATTAATTTATTATTTAACATTATTATGTTTTGGTGCAGTTCATGCACTTATAGTAAGTTAGAAGTGCAACAAAATATATATATGTATATGTTCAACATGTCGATTATAATATGTTTACTCCCAGGCAAACTGTATTTGTTTCTTTCTCTCGTGGTATTGAATCTAATTTTTTTTTCTAAAGGAAGATCTACAGTGGACCATTATGATTATTATTTATTTTCAACTTCTTCTTTCATTTGAAAATGATGATTTTATTTTTCCAAAACAAATAATAATGAATTTACAACAAAATCAATGAAATGAAATTAAAAACAAAATCAATTTCTTTTAATATGTTGAGATGGTATCTTTTGGTCAAAGTAACTTCGCTTGGAAAAATTAAAGACAGTTATTTGAGAGGTTTATAAAATCTGCAGGCTTGAATTGAAAAAAAAAAAAAACATAAAACACGGGCTGTCATAGTATTGTATAGGGAAAAGTTAAAGCATAATTGTGATTCGCAAAACTGGACCGTCTTAGAAGAAAAAAAAATATAAAATACTCTTTCAAAATGTGAAATAAAATGTATAGGTCATTCGAAAAAAGTATAACAAAATGTTTGTGTTCGTTAATTTAATTAATATAAAAAAATGGGTTCGAGACTTTATTTTATATATATATTTATAAATTGTATGGGATGCATATTTTCGCACAAACATATATACAAATGTTTAAAATAAGCCTTTAGAAAAATTCATTTAAAAAAGAAAACCAACGAGTCTATGTTCTGGGGATGAAATTGGTGTTTTGTTTCTGTGTTGATGTCAAGGTAGTAAAAAAAAAAACAATAAAAATCGAAAAAGGACTAAATATTTTGTTTTTTTTTAGAAGGAAAACACAATTCATCGGAAGTTGTGGGGATATAAAAAGTCGGAACTGGGTTGAAAAAACAAAAAATATTATTATTCGTTTAAGTGGTTTAATATATTTTCAAAAAAGGAAAAAGGAAATCTTTCTACTGTCATATTTAATTTTTTGTTTTTTCTTCGAACAAATGATCAACACAACGAGTTATTTTAAATCAAGGAAATGTTTATATACAAAAGATGTTTAGTATTCTTGTAACATATATGCATTTATATTAAAAACTACAAAAAATTTAATATGTAAACAAAGTAATTAGTATTTTTTTAAAAATATATTATTCACTTGGGAAACGAAACGAAAAGAAAGAACGTAAGTAATAATCCAATTAGAAAATTGGAGTAGTTCTAATGCAACAAAATGTTAAAATTCAGTTTTATAAACTTTTTGGTATTTATTTTTTTTGGGGGGACGAGGGAAAAATTCAAACGGAAAACAAAACTTTAAAATGTTTAGATTATTTTATAGTTTCTTTTTTTAATATGCTTTTTTATTTTTGTATATTTTCTTTACCTAAGTCACCAAATTTGTTCCTTGGTTGTACTGTCACTGTATGAAAAATATATTTCATAGTTTTGAATTCATTTCATATCATTAATTTGTTTTTTAGAATTTTTTTTTTTGTTTGAAATGTTTTGGAATGATGCACCAACGCGTCATTTTGAATTAAGAAGAAAACAATAACATTATAGATTATAATTTGTTATATAAAATAGATTATTAAGAATATTTATATATACATATGTAGTTTTTTTTTATAGAACCTGACAGCTATTTTTTTCTCACTTAACAATAACTTAACAATCGTTGTTAAGGACTACCAAGATTATATTTTTTTGAATATTTCACTTTTTTGTATTATAAAATAAAATTTTTACTAATAAATAAATAAATTAAATGAAAATACATAAAAAAAAAATCAAAACCAGAGTTATAGCGATACTTACAGTTTTTACATTTACACTTTTTAATTAATGTTTCATCTTTGATGTCTTCGTGACAGGCCTTGCAGTAGAACCAAGCTCTGATTTAAGTAAAAAAGAAACATTAAATAGGAACACATACTTTTTTCCACTTTGCTCTATTACCTCTTCACTTCATCGGCACTCTGTGCAATGAAAAATCCTTGTGTATTCGCCTGGATTTTAGCACCACGGGGATTGATAGATATTTTACTATCCGCTCCTTCTTCGGCTCCTTTGATTTCGATGGCTAGCAGCAGGAGTTTCAGCTTTGTAAAGCACAACCTATAACGTATACATGTGTTCTTTGAGAGCTTTTTCTATTTTCAGATTAGATTTTAAAATTAATTGCGTAAAGTACATAAGTAGAAAACTGATTAATAGATTGCGGTGTTACAGAAGAAACCTTTCGCTGTATCGAGTTCAGTATATTTAATCTGCATTATTTAGTGTCAATTACAATAAATTTTTTAAACTTCGTTCATGACATGAGAAAATTATTCGAAATTTGAAAAGTAAACCAGGACTTTGATTCGAAAATAACACCGCAATCCCGAAATGATATAAATACGAATACTATATATTTGTATAATATAGCGTATAGCATCTATTGAATAATATTATAGTATGTGAAAGTGTACAAATTGAAGCGAAAACATTCATATATTACATGCTACAACACATTTATGTATAAGTATAAGAAAACATTCAACATTCAGTAAATATTATGTACATATAAAAACTCTTTTTCTACTCATTCACAGAAAATATAGATAAGTAGTGCTATAGAATCAAAGAAGATGTGATATATAAATTAAGAAAGGCCTTTGATAGATGCGCATAGCGAAAAAGTTATATAAAAGTTATGTAAGGGATACCATTGTATTCATATAAAAATTAATTTATGCGTGGAAAAGTATTAAGTTTTTTCATAAGTGAGACGATAGAGTAGATATTTTTTTTTTTAATGAAAAATGTACGACTTGAAGAATTCATCGTTTCTTTATTTTTTGTGTGTTAAGATTATTGTATGTTCACATGAGGAATTGCAGGAATTGCATGCGTTAGTAATCCAAAGGCATTCACAATTCGTGGTATTTACAGACTTTTTATTGTAATGTTAGTATAAATGATGCTGAAACCCTTTATAAAAAACAGTAAAACCGGGTATCGACAAATCACTAGTAGATAGAATAACTGACTCATGAAAAAAATTAATATTTTATTGTAGAGGTGAAGTTTGAGAACTCCAGTGAACACAAAATTAGTTTCAGATAATTGAAAAAAAGAAAATAATTATAATTTTTTCAACACATTAAAAAATAAGTAATAAAATAAAGAACCCACAGTAAGTGAAAACCTTTCCCAGGTTCCATGTTCCATTTTCTACCAAGTTTCAGAATTTAAATGTTGATTAATTTTTTATACTTTAACAAAAAAAAAAAATTATCTTACACAAGTATTTATATAACTCAAAACAACTTTGATTTGAATTTCTAGTCAATACCTATGTACATGTACATAACACTTTATTAACAGATTTTTTTAAGTGTCACTCTATCTGCATCATAAGCGGAGTTCAAACTGCACAATTAGTAGTAGTAAGGTAGAAATACACCATTTCTCTGTAAATTGTGCAATCTAGTTATATGAAAATATGTATTTAAATTTAGCTACAATAAAAACAAATAAATAGTTGGACACTTTGTTCTGGACCACCAATGTTGGATAATGCGAACCCTCAGACGGCGCGGCGGCGCGGCGGCGCATCGGCTTGTCCAACTCGTTGGATGGTTTTCAAATATTTGAAGGGAGTGGAGCGTGGAGGAATATATTACTACGTTTCCACTTAGAATTGAATCACACTTCAATTCGAATTAGTGCTAGTGTATACCTAGATCGAACTGAAATAGGATTACTCGGTCCGATACTGCTTTGGTAGTTGGATTGATTCGAAAGTAGATCGAGTAATCGGTTAATCGAGTGTGTTTTCTTTTAATTTGAGTGAACCAGTGGAAATTGCACACAAACACACTTACACGCAAATCCGATTCCATTTGAATTCGATTGCTCGATTCGGTGAGGTAAGTAGATACCTGTGCCCGTTATGTAACTATAGCATCGATAACATCGATCGAGAAACAGTGAGAACCGGAACGAAATCCTACTAAATTCATAGAATTTCGTTCCATTTTCTATTCTCTATCGCCGGCTTTTAACGAGGCGATAGTTACAAAACAGGGGCACTGCATCGAAATCTGAATCATAATCCGATTCGATTACCCGATCCTAAGTTGAAACGTGGTATATGTCATAATGTTGGACGACAAGTCTGAACGCAATCTACATCCGACCATCCAACATCCACCAAACGAAGTCTGTCCAACTAATTGAACAGTGTGAACTTCTTGTACAGACAAATGCAACGAAATCTGCATTTCCTTGGCCTCAGACGTGGAAATATCAAGAACCGAAAGGTTTGCCGACGTATTTCAGGGTCAACGTGACTAACCTTTGGAGCGGGTCACTAGTGTGAAGCAGTTAAGTGGGAAAGCTGTGATCCCGTTGAGAATACGGTGCTCGTAACGCTGAAGAAGAAGAAAACAAAAGGACTGGGGCCTATTTCACAGATCATATAGATATCACATTCACGGTATGATTTTAGAACTTATTGAAGTGAAACTTCTAATGCGATTTCCCACAAGGTTGCGTTAAACGTTTAACGCGGATTATCAATTGCATACTTTTCGGCACTGCTCGGAATTTGTTGATATAATAGTTGTATCAAAAGTTTGTCTTAAAGGAACAATATGAGTACACTAAAAATTTATTTCTACCCCTTCCTATTTTCATTTCCATATTAGGAAGTTTCACTTCTTCCACGCGGAGGGACTCCACGCACTACTTTTTTTTCGCATAGTTTAACGAAAATGTCACACAATTACTGTCGATAAAGAAACTAAATAAAAAGGTTATCTTTTCAAAAAAAATTTCATCCTCATAAACTCCAGGCCTGAGAAGACCTTGAGATAAATGATTACTTAAAAAAAAAAAGAAGTTTTTCAAAATTACTTCTCCCGTCTAAACGGAGCGACATAAAGAATCGTCACTTCCACTCAATTTGTTTTTTGGAAGAAGTCAAAGACAGTCACTTATATCATGTCGATTTCGAGTATACGAGTACTTGGGAGTTTTAGTAAGGTAGAAAGGAGTATAACATCCCCGGTTGGCAAAGGTCCTACAACATCAACAGTTGATGAGGGTTCCAATTTCTTTAGGACCCTTACTGAATAACGACAGGAACGTTCGTTCCAAAAACAACTCCATTCATCGTACGTTCGACCGTGAAAGGTGATAAATAGTTAACGACATATGTACAATAATTTGAATTAATTTATTTTGTATAGAAGTAGAAGATTGATGAGTTCTAATAAACAGATTTGATCCAATCTAAACTTTTTACTGGAAATTATTCAGTTGATAACTTCATTCATGTGGTACCCATGGTGTGATGGTTAGCATGTCCACCTGCTAACCCAGAGGTTCGAGGTTCGAATCCCAGCAGAGGCAAAAATGTTTTCCCACGGGTATCGCCTTTCGCGAAGAATTGGCAAGTCCTCCGTTAGTAAATTCATTGCCATGAAAAGCGCTTTCTCAATAAGCCGTTCGGATCCGGCATAAAATTGTAGGTCCCATCCATTCCCTCACAAGGCATGGTTGTGAGAAATGCGCTAGGCCCAAGGGCTCCTCGCTCTGTTGCGCCACCCTACATATTTATTTTTAGCCTCATTCACAAATTTTAATTCCATTTGGCCTATTAGTTCCCGCACGGGCATTTCACTTATTTGTATAATTTTTTCAGACATTCTATTTGAATTCTCTCTCGCACCTTGTTCTTGACTATCCATTAATCCTTATCAAATCAAACTATTCCGTTATGAAGTCTAAGAACTGTGCTTATTGAAACCAAGGTCAAACTCAGGGAGTTATGTATGTATATAAATTAGTTAATAAAATTATAATTTTAAAGTTAATAGAAAAAAAATTAAAAAAAAATATTACTAATAATCTTTAAACCTTTTTTAATATTATATAAATTAAATGATCGTTTCTAAAGGTATGTTATCATCAATTTAAGCATCTCTTTTGAAAAGATCATTTTTAAGTTGTATACAAAAATTTTTAACTAACTTTAACCTCTT
Organism: Melanostoma scalare; assembly: GCA_949752695.1. Taxonomy (NCBI): domain Eukaryota; kingdom Metazoa; phylum Arthropoda; class Insecta; order Diptera; family Syrphidae; genus Melanostoma; species Melanostoma scalare. The sequence continues at coordinate 228,231,120 of OX456985.1, read as the reverse complement.
ACTGTTGTATATAATGAGTTTTGTGACCTTTTTAAATCTTAATAGATATTGGTGTGTTTTTGTGGGCTATAGGTCAATAAAAGATGGTATTAAGTTATTTCGATGATTGACGACGTTTCGAGCATGGTTGTGCTCTTCATCAGGTCTTTATTTAACAAAGGAAAGAAAAAATACAAAATTAATTCACAATTCGTATATGAGACGTCAGAAAAAACTTACAACAATATTTAAGGACAATAGATTTTTGTTATACATGTTAAAAAAAGCTATATACACAATGTGTATGAAAAAGAACTAAAAGTTTGAACAAATTAGGTTAGTAACTGATGAATAATTAAAATTAAAATTGAAATTACTTAAACCAATCAAGAGTTTGGATCAAAAACATCCATTGCACATCACTTTCTTTTTATAATTGTTTTCTTTATCAGCTGCGTATAAAAGTTACTAAGATTTTCGCAGTCTGATCTCCTATTGACCGCTTTGTTATTGTTTTTTTGTATATGAAGCATCTCCAGCAACATTCTTTTCGAATAATGTTGCTCTGTCTCTAGTACTTCAACGTTATCAAAATCTGGTTGATGCTTCTCCTGCAAACAATGTTGTGTAAGAGCAGTTTTTTGTCCTTCTCCATTTCTTAAGTCTGACTTGTGACCAGACAGACGATTTTTTAATTTTTGTTTGGATGTACCTATATAAATGGATGAACATGTCGTCTCTTTTTTCCCCAAGCAATTGATTTTGTATACCACATTTGACTTGTCCATGATATCAACCTTTCCTTTTATGTTGGTAAACAACCTGCTTCTCAGAGAGTTCGAAGACTTGAAAGCTATATTGGTCTTTGTCTTATCTCTGATCGGCGCAGTCATGATACGGTTAGAAAGATGAGGAATGAACACGGCACTTTTGTAAACCGTCACTTGTTCAGCATCAGCTGGTTTGTTTGTTTGTGTGGTTTGCCGGTGGTTTCTGATGAGCTTGTGGATGATGGCTGTTGGGAATGAGTTAGAGCACAGGGTGTTGTGGATAATCTTTTTGTTTTTTGAGTGAAACGATTTATCACTTATATCCAGAACGCGGTTGATGAAGTTTTGTGCAGTGTTCATTATGACTTGTTTGGGTTGTTTTGAATGGAAATTTATGAGGCGTCCCGAGGCAGTAGGTTTCTTATACCAATCAAAAATAAGTTTGTCAACATGTCTTGTCACTTTTACGTCTAAATATGGAAGCTCTCCGTTTTGTTCTTTTTCTAACGTAAATTGGATTTTATGATGGAAAGAATTTAGAGCATGTAAGGTGTTTTGGACTTCATGTGATTTTACCACAACAAACAAATCATCAACATATTTGGTAACAATTTTCGGTTTGTATTTGAGCTTATTCATCGCGTCTTCGAGTAGAGTCTCCATCACTAGGTCAGCAAGGATTGGGGATGCTGGACTGCCCATGGGAACACCTTGTTTCTGTTGGTAGGTTCTATCCTCGAACACTAAGTAATTGTTGTCAATTACACAGAATCGCAGCATTTCCATAAATTGTGATTTCCTTATCCTTGTGAAATCTTTGATCTTGTTCCAATTCTTTTCTATTATTCCCAAGACCAACGTTATTGGTATGCTCGTGAATAAAGAAACAACATCGAATGAAACTAAAATTTCATCGGTTTCCAACTTTAAGGGGGCTACTTTTTGGATAAATTCTTTCGCATTCTTAACATTATACTTAGAGTCATTCGTAAGGTTTTGTAGAATTCGTACAATGTACTTTGATAGAGCATAACAGGGAACGTTTGTTGATGCACAAATTGGTCTGAGCGGCATATTTTCTTTATGGATCTTCGGCAGGCCGTAAATCCTTGGGCTCATCGCAGTATACGTTGTCATCCGCTTCCTCTCAAACTCTGATACAATATTTTGTTGAAATAAACTTTTGACCAATTCATTGTTTTTCGCTTGTAGTGTCGTTGTTGGATTGTTCCTTAAAACCCTATAGACCGTCCTATCGTCCACTAGTTCTCGCATTTTGCTAATGTAATCGTTTTTGTACATTGCAACTGTGACGTTGCCTTTATCAGCAGCGACAATGTAAATATCCTTATGATGTTTTAAGAACATTTTGGCAACATCATAAATTTTATTTAAATATTTGTCGAAAAGTGGAGTGTGTGTTGATCTTAAATGGTTTTGTAGAATTTCGGTAAAGTTTGATCGAGCAGAATCTTGGTCACCCTGTTCTAAAGTTTTTATCAGTTCCTCTCCATCTGTTATAACTTTAAACAGAGGGAAATCTCCTCTCTTTATTGGAAGTGCAAATTTATGACCCAAAGACAGAAGCCATTTGACATCTGATGGAAATACTATAGACGTTTTATTTACAAACCATTTTTCTTGAAATTCTATGCCCATTCTTTGTTTTAGATTATCTTTTAATTGTTCTAATTTTCTTTTATGTCTGTTTTTTATTCTTTCATTCAGTGAGTTGTATTTATCTTCTTGACTATTAAAGAAGTTTGTGCAATCTCTGTGGCATAGTTTATCCGTGATAAAATTTTCAAGTTTTTTTATATTCTTTGTTCTTTCTTTCTTCTTCAATTGTTTGAGCGAGATGGCAATGTTCAATAATTTGGTGTGAAAATGTTCTATGTGCAAGAAAAGTTTTTTCTCCAATGCTCTTTCTTTTTCATTGTTGGCAAATTGAAATATTTGTTGGAGATTGTTTGTTGAATTTCCAATGAAATTTGGAAATAGACCGAACTCCCTACTTTTTAAAAGGAAAATCAGACTGTTATTGTTTTTCGTATAAGAAAGTGTTTCTTTGCTGTAGTCCTTTAATCTGTTGCACGTATCAATGTCATAATTGTTTTTAATATAATTGTAGAAATCCATTTCTTTGTTAACACGGCGTGCCCTCCGTTCTATTATTGTATATAATGAGTTTTGTGACCTTTTTAAATCTTAATAGATATTGGTGTGTTTTTGTGGGCTATAGGTCAATAAAAGATGGTATTAAGTTATTTCGATGATTGACGACGTTTCGAGCATGGTTGTGCTCTTCATCAGGTCTTTATTTAACAAAGGAAAGAAAAAATACAAAATTAATTCACAATTCGTATATGAGACGTCAGAAAAAACTTACAACAATATTTAAGGACAATAGATTTTTGTTATACATGTTAAAAAAAGCTATATACACAATGTGTATGAAAAAGAACTAAAAGTTTGAACAAATTAGGTTAGTAACTGATGAATAATTAAAATTAAAATTGAAATTACTTAAACCAATCAAGAGTTTGGATCAAAAACATCCATTGCACATCACTTTCTTTTTATAATTGTTTTCTTTATCAGCTGCGTATAAAAGTTACTAAGATTTTCGCAGTCTGATCTCCTATTGACCGCTTTGTTATTGTTTTTTTGTATATGAAGCATCTCCAGCAACATTCTTTTCGAATAATGTTGCTCTGTCTCTAGTACTTCAACGTTATCAAAATCTGGTTGATGCTTCTCCTGCAAACAATGTTGTGTAAGAGCAGTTTTTTGTCCTTCTCCATTTCTTAAGTCTGACTTGTGACCAGACAGACGATTTTTTAATTTTTGTTTGGATGTACCTATATAAATGGATGAACATGTCGTCTCTTTTTTCCCCAAGCAATTGATTTTGTATACCACATTTGACTTGTCCATGATATCAACCTTTCCTTTTATGTTGGTAAACAACCTGCTTCTCAGAGAGTTCGAAGACTTGAAAGCTATATTGGTCTTTGTCTTATCTCTGATCGGCGCAGTCATGATACGGTTAGAAAGATGAGGAATGAACACGGCACTTTTGTAAACCGTCACTTGTTCAGCATCAGCTGGTTTGTTTGTTTGTGTGGTTTGCCGGTGGTTTCTGATGAGCTTGTGGATGATGGCTGTTGGGAATGAGTTAGAGCACAGGGTGTTGTGGATAATCTTTTTGTTTTTTGAGTGAAACGATTTATCACTTGATACGTGCAACAGATTAAAGGACTACAGCAAAGAAACACTTTCTTATACGAAAAACAATAACAGTCTGATTTTCCTTTTAAAAAGTAGGGAGTTCGGTCTATTTCCAAATTTCATTGGAAATTCAACAAACAATCTCCAACAAATATTTCAATTTGCCAACAATGAAAAAGAAAGAGCATTGGAGAAAAAACTTTTCTTGCACATAGAACATTTTCACACCAAATTATTGAACATTGCCATCTCGCTCAAACAATTGAAGAAGAAAGAAAGAACAAAGAATATAAAAAAACTTGAAAATTTTATCACGGATAAACTATGCCACAGAGATTGCACAAACTTCTTTAATAGTCAAGAAGATAAATACAACTCACTGAATGAAAGAATAAAAAACAGACATAAAAGAAAATTAGAACAATTAAAAGATAATCTAAAACAAAGAATGGGCATAGAATTTCAAGAAAAATGGTTTGTAAATAAAACGTCTATAGTATTTCCATCAGATGTCAAATGGCTTCTGTCTTTGGGTCATAAATTTGCACTTCCAATAAAGAGAGGAGATTTCCCTCTGTTTAAAGTTATAACAGATGGAGAGGAACTGATAAAAACTTTAGAACAGGGTGACCAAGATTCTGCTCGATCAAACTTTACCGAAATTCTACAAAACCATTTAAGATCAACACACACTCCACTTTTCGACAAATATTTAAATAAAATTTATGATGTTGCCAAAATGTTCTTAAAACATCATAAGGATATTTACATTGTCGCTGCTGATAAAGGCAACGTCACAGTTGCAATGTACAAAAACGATTACATTAGCAAAATGCGAGAACTAGTGGACGATAGGACGGTCTATAGGGTTTTAAGGAACAATCCAACAACGACACTACAAGCGAAAAACAATGAATTGGTCAAAAGTTTATTTCAACAAAATATTGTATCAGAGTTTGAGAGGAAGCGGATGACAACGTATACTGCGATGAGCCCAAGGATTTACGGCCTGCCGAAGATCCATAAAGAAAATATGCCGCTCAGACCAATTTGTGCATCAACAAACGTTCCCTGTTATGCTCTATCAAAGTACATTGTACGAATTCTACAAAACCTTACGAATGACTCTAAGTATAATGTTAAGAATGCGAAAGAATTTATCCAAAAAGTAGCCCCCTTAAAGTTGGAAACCGATGAAATTTTAGTTTCATTCGATGTTGTTTCTTTATTCACGAGCATACCAATAACGTTGGTCTTGGGAATAATAGAAAAGAATTGGAACAAGATCAAAGATTTCACAAGGATAAGGAAATCACAATTTATGGAAATGCTGCGATTCTGTGTAATTGACAACAATTACTTAGTGTTCGAGGATAGAACCTACCAACAGAAACAAGGTGTTCCCATGGGCAGTCCAGCATCCCCAATCCTTGCTGACCTAGTGATGGAGACTCTACTCGAAGACGCGATGAATAAGCTCAAATACAAACCGAAAATTGTTACCAAATATGTTGATGATTTGTTTGTTGTGGTAAAATCACATGAAGTCCAAAACACCTTACATGCTCTAAATTCTTTCCATCATAAAATCCAATTTACGTTAGAAAAAGAACAAAACGGAGAGCTTCCATATTTAGACGTAAAAGTGACAAGACATGTTGACAAACTTATTTTTGATTGGTATAAGAAACCTACTGCCTCGGGACGCCTCATAAATTTCCATTCAAAACAACCCAAACAAGTCATAATGAACACTGCACAAAACTTCATCAACCGCGTTCTGGATATAAGTGATAAATCGTTTCACTCAAAAAACAAAAAGATTATCCACAACACCCTGTGCTCTAACTCATTCCCAACAGCCATCATCCACAAGCTCATCAGAAACCACCGGCAAACCACACAAACAAACAAACCAGCTGATGCTGAACAAGTGACGGTTTACAAAAGTGCCGTGTTCATTCCTCATCTTTCTAACCGTATCATGACTGCGCCGATCAGAGATAAGACAAAGACCAATATAGCTTTCAAGTCTTCGAACTCTCTGAGAAGCAGGTTGTTTACCAACATAAAAGGAAAGGTTGATATCATGGACAAGTCAAATGTGGTATACAAAATCAATTGCTTGGGGAAAAAAGAGACGACATGTTCATCCATTTATATAGGTACATCCAAACAAAAATTAAAAAATCGTCTGTCTGGTCACAAGTCAGACTTAAGAAATGGAGAAGGACAAAAAACTGCTCTTACACAACATTGTTTGCAGGAGAAGCATCAACCAGATTTTGATAACGTTGAAGTACTAGAGACAGAGCAACATTATTCGAAAAGAATGTTGCTGGAGATGCTTCATATACAAAAAAACAATAACAAAGCGGTCAATAGGAGATCAGACTGCGAAAATCTTAGTAACTTTTATACGCAGCTGATAAAGAAAACAATTATAAAAAGAAAGTGATGTGCAATGGATGTTTTTGATCCAAACTCTTGATTGGTTTAAGTAATTTCAATTTTAATTTTAATTATTCATCAGTTACTAACCTAATTTGTTCAAACTTTTAGTTCTTTTTCATACACATTGTGTATATAGCTTTTTTTAACATGTATAACAAAAATCTATTGTCCTTAAATATTGTTGTAAGTTTTTTCTGACGTCTCATATACGAATTGTGAATTAATTTTGTATTTTTTCTTTCCTTTGTTAAATAAAGACCTGATGAAGAGCACAACCATGCTCGAAACGTCGTCAATCATCGAAATAACTTAATACCATCTTTTATTGACCTATAGCCCACAAAAACACACCAATATCTATTAAGATTTAAAAAGGTCACAAAACTCATTATATACAATAATAGAACGGAGGGCACGCCGTGTTAACAAAGAAATGGATTTCTACAATTATATTAAAAACAATTATGACATTGATACGTGCAACAGATTAAAGGACTACAGCAAAGAAACACTTTCTTATACGAAAAACAATAACAGTCTGATTTTCCTTTTAAAAAGTAGGGAGTTCGGTCTATTTCCAAATTTCATTGGAAATTCAACAAACAATCTCCAACAAATATTTCAATTTGCCAACAATGAAAAAGAAAGAGCATTGGAGAAAAAACTTTTCTTGCACATAGAACATTTTCACACCAAATTATTGAACATTGCCATCTCGCTCAAACAATTGAAGAAGAAAGAAAGAACAAAGAATATAAAAAAACTTGAAAATTTTATCACGGATAAACTATGCCACAGAGATTGCACAAACTTCTTTAATAGTCAAGAAGATAAATACAACTCACTGAATGAAAGAATAAAAAACAGACATAAAAGAAAATTAGAACAATTAAAAGATAATCTAAAACAAAGAATGGGCATAGAATTTCAAGAAAAATGGTTTGTAAATAAAACGTCTATAGTATTTCCATCAGATGTCAAATGGCTTCTGTCTTTGGGTCATAAATTTGCACTTCCAATAAAGAGAGGAGATTTCCCTCTGTTTAAAGTTATAACAGATGGAGAGGAACTGATAAAAACTTTAGAACAGGGTGACCAAGATTCTGCTCGATCAAACTTTACCGAAATTCTACAAAACCATTTAAGATCAACACACACTCCACTTTTCGACAAATATTTAAATAAAATTTATGATGTTGCCAAAATGTTCTTAAAACATCATAAGGATATTTACATTGTCGCTGCTGATAAAGGCAACGTCACAGTTGCAATGTACAAAAACGATTACATTAGCAAAATGCGAGAACTAGTGGACGATAGGACGGTCTATAGGGTTTTAAGGAACAATCCAACAACGACACTACAAGCGAAAAACAATGAATTGGTCAAAAGTTTATTTCAACAAAATATTGTATCAGAGTTTGAGAGGAAGCGGATGACAACGTATACTGCGATGAGCCCAAGGATTTACGGCCTGCCGAAGATCCATAAAGAAAATATGCCGCTCAGACCAATTTGTGCATCAACAAACGTTCCCTGTTATGCTCTATCAAAGTACATTGTACGAATTCTACAAAACCTTACGAATGACTCTAAGTATAATGTTAAGAATGCGAAAGAATTTATCCAAAAAGTAGCCCCCTTAAAGTTGGAAACCGATGAAATTTTAGTTTCATTCGATGTTGTTTCTTTATTCACGAGCATACCAATAACGTTGGTCTTGGGAATAATAGAAAAGAATTGGAACAAGATCAAAGATTTCACAAGGATAAGGAAATCACAATTTATGGAAATGCTGCGATTCTGTGTAATTGACAACAATTACTTAGTGTTCGAGGATAGAACCTACCAACAGAAACAAGGTGTTCCCATGGGCAGTCCAGCATCCCCAATCCTTGCTGACCTAGTGATGGAGACTCTACTCGAAGACGCGATGAATAAGCTCAAATACAAACCGAAAATTGTTACCAAATATGTTGATGATTTGTTTGTTGTGGTAAAATCACATGAAGTCCAAAACACCTTACATGCTCTAAATTCTTTCCATCATAAAATCCAATTTACGTTAGAAAAAGAACAAAACGGAGAGCTTCCATATTTAGACGTAAAAGTGACAAGACATGTTGACAAACTTATTTTTGATTGGTATAAGAAACCTACTGCCTCGGGACGCCTCATAAATTTCCATTCAAAACAACCCAAACAAGTCATAATGAACACTGCACAAAACTTCATCAACCGCGTTCTGGATATAAGTGATAAATCGTTTCACTCAAAAAACAAAAAGATTATCCACAACACCCTGTGCTCTAACTCATTCCCAACAGCCATCATCCACAAGCTCATCAGAAACCACCGGCAAACCACACAAACAAACAAACCAGCTGATGCTGAACAAGTGACGGTTTACAAAAGTGCCGTGTTCATTCCTCATCTTTCTAACCGTATCATGACTGCGCCGATCAGAGATAAGACAAAGACCAATATAGCTTTCAAGTCTTCGAACTCTCTGAGAAGCAGGTTGTTTACCAACATAAAAGGAAAGGTTGATATCATGGACAAGTCAAATGTGGTATACAAAATCAATTGCTTGGGGAAAAAAGAGACGACATGTTCATCCATTTATATAGGTACATCCAAACAAAAATTAAAAAATCGTCTGTCTGGTCACAAGTCAGACTTAAGAAATGGAGAAGGACAAAAAACTGCTCTTACACAACATTGTTTGCAGGAGAAGCATCAACCAGATTTTGATAACGTTGAAGTACTAGAGACAGAGCAACATTATTCGAAAAGAATGTTGCTGGAGATGCTTCATATACAAAAAAACAATAACAAAGCGGTCAATAGGAGATCAGACTGCGAAAATCTTAGTAACTTTTATACGCAGCTGATAAAGAAAACAATTATAAAAAGAAAGTGATGTGCAATGGATGTTTTTGATCCAAACTCTTGATTGGTTTAAGTAATTTCAATTTTAATTTTAATTATTCATCAGTTACTAACCTAATTTGTTCAAACTTTTAGTTCTTTTTCATACACATTGTGTATATAGCTTTTTTTAACATGTATAACAAAAATCTATTGTCCTTAAATATTGTTGTAAGTTTTTTCTGACGTCTCATATACGAATTGTGAATTAATTTTGTATTTTTTCTTTCCTTTGTTAAATAAAGACCTGATGAAGAGCACAACCATGCTCGAAACGTCGTCAATCATCGAAATAACTTAATACCATCTTTTATTGACCTATAGCCCACAAAAACACACCAATATCTTTTAACCTCTTACTTTATTTTAGTTACAATAATTTCATATGTAACACAAACTTTTTCTGTTTTTTTTATGTGTTTCATGAATATTTTTAATAAAATAACTATAGTCTCAAAACTTGTGATGTACATTGAAATCCTGTGAAGTATAGTCATTGAAATCAGTGCTGCAACTAATTCTTACGAAAAACCGCATAAAAGATCGATAAAAGAAATTGAGGCACTAGCTAATCTAAAACAGTAATTAAGTAAGACTTCTTGAAAAATCGGAACTTATGATCTCTCAATTTGATCATAGTAGAAACCATTAGCTCCCATCATAGAAACTATTTGTTTGGGAAGAAAGTCGGTAAACATAACAAAAAAATTCTAAGCCAAATAGGTTTCCTCTCTGACACTACATTGTGAGCTGATTGAATTATACATAATATGTTACAACTGATAAAATAAACTTTAATCAAAAACTTTTTTTAAATAAAACTTCTTTATAAAAAAAAGGGAACACACTTACAGACTATACATTTTTGTCACATGTAAAGAAATAATCGTTTGCATTTAAATTAATAACGAAGTACTTATGGACAGACTACTCTCGAATTCTACTTTCCTAAAAATATAGGGACATAGATGGTTTAATAAGATCGTTCTTTGCTTCAACTGATGTCTCAGTCTCAGTCATAAATAGAAAATAAAGTATGTTTGTTAGCTTTATGTTGTTAATGTGGTAAGAATTAGAAAAGATTGGTACTGTTAGCTGACTTGTGATTTGTAAAATATTTGAATTTTTTTTAATTATTTTAATTAAGGATACAACTCGAATGCAGTCTCAAACACAATAAAAACTGAAACATTCCCCACAATACTAAAAAAAAAAAACAAATTAATTTTAAAAAACTCAAAATTTCAATTACTAGATTCAGATGATAGTGCACAATAAACTATTTGCAGATTGGAACAGGGTCGTTCATTTAAATTCTAATAAAAGTTTGTCAGTCGAACTTTGAAAGTAGTGAGCAGAAAAACATTTCTGAGTACAAAAAAGACTTTTTTATTTTGCCTGGGACTACTTACTACCTATTGGCTGGGACTGTCAAATGTCAGTAATTTATTCACAAAAGACTGAATATGATATTTAAGACACATCAATACTGAACAAAAATTAGATTAAATTAACCAGGCCACTGTATTCTCCCTCCAATCCTGAATTTACCCCTTATTTTTTCTACGTTAAGAATTTGCCGATACCATGTGCTTAATCAAAACAATTGTTCGTCAAAGTATTTTGTTAAAATAAGTTTCGTTTTAAATTTGCTGGAAAATAAACAACACTCTATATTGATAAGTCATGCAGCTATTTGTGATTGTACGACAGTCCTTTTAATTGAACAAAAATAAGAGGAAAAAAAACTCCCCAAAAGGTTAGATATGCAAAAGTCTAGTATATCAAAAACATATTTTTTAAACAAGTACGAATATAAGAAAATCTATGGGTCAAATTATTATACAAAACAACAAACAAAACGTTTCTCATGGCATTCCATTGATTCAAGACAAGGAAATATTTTCTTATAAGTCGTTTAACATATTGTTATTATCAAAAAAAGTATTAATTGTTCAAACCAAATTTAATTAATAAAAAAACAAAAACAAAAAAAAAACATTACAAGAGTTGCTGTTATAGTATATGTATGTATTTTATTAGTTTTAATTTTGTTTCTTTTTTTTTCACTACAAGTCGAATTAGGATCTTACTCGCTGGCTTGTGGGAATGTCATGCCGGTAAATGAAGGTGAAAGGGTTTCTGTATACATCTCACACCCTGTACCTTGAAGATAATCATTTTGCCAGGCCTGAGTATCTGGTGACTGTAAGATTAAAATTGTTTTGTTTTTTTGAAGGGTTGCATATTTTCAAACAAAAATCGATACAAGGTGCAAAGGAGTATCTTATTTGGTTGATCTTAAAGTTTAATATTTTTTGTTACTCGAAATCGCCTTAAAATCAATTAAAAATCACTCCGTGTGCTTATTCTTCAACAAGAAGACCAAACAGGATAAATTGAAGCAAGATACAAAAAAAAAACATCTTTTTCCGACGACGTGTTTAGAGAATATTGAACCTGTTTCTTGCTTATTAGATCACACTTCCATCCCTTACTTCCTATTTTGAAAAAAAACAAAATAGCACTAAGCATTCGTAAGTTTTAGCAACGAAAAAAAAAACTAAAAGAAATCAAACTGAAACAACGAACGCAAAAAAAGCCACTATAACAAAAGAAAGAAAAGTAAAAAACTTAAATGAAATACTGTAAATTAACTAAAACCGTTTAATGAAAATAATCTTTTTCACAACACTAAGGATAATTGCAGATCGCAACGATACGCAATAAACTCGGAACGTTCACAACATGAAAAGCCTCTTTTTTTTCTTTTATTTAATTTCGTTTAATTATATTGAATGTGAAGTGTACATAAGTTTGATTTTGTGTCAGTTCAATAAAATTCTGTATCCATTGACTACTTATGTTGTAAATGAAATAAAATGACATAATTTTCTGCAATATGAGAAGCAAATGACGAAAAAGTGAAAATGAAGGATTAAAATGTTTTAATAAAATTTGATTAAATCAAAAACTCACAAACGGATCTTTGCAGCGTAAAAACAAAAAATCGCCATCAACGAGATAGCTGCGGATCAAAAATATGTCAGGAAACGGTTTTAGAGTTTTACACAGATTGATTTTCACTCTTACAATAAGCCGTTTTTCAGAACATTTCAGGTAGGTTCCGATACAACCACACACTGTTTGTTGAATACTATCTTCGTTTCAATATTTCTATCATGAACATTTATTGTAGTTTATAAAGCAGGAATTTAATTTTAAGAACGAATTTGAAACTCAAAAATGTTGATATTACTTTCACGAAAAGCTGAACAAAGTTATTGAATATTTAGTTTTCCCCATTTCCTTCAGACATCCTTCTTGCTTCAATAATATTAAATAAGCGTTTAAAGTAGGATCTTCACAAATATTTTTGGTAAAAGAAAAATTTTTTATTCAGAATCGTTCCAACCTTCTGCGACTATTATGTCGTTTTCCAAAATCATTTTCACTCTTTCACTCCTTTTTCGCTTATTTTGGAATTCGTTTTAAGCGAAGTGACAGATTTGGAGTGATTGCATTGGTAGTGGTAAACTTGCTAGATTTTTTCTTTCATGTTAAAGCAGAAAACAAGACTAAAAATCGTTCACTTGAATTTTAAAAATTATTTAATGGACAATTTATTAACTATTGCGGGCTTTTAGAGCTGACAAAAATTAAATAGACTGTGGCTTGCTTTGACAAGCAGTCAGATGACAGTTTGCTTATGCATTGGTGTTCAGACATCAAACCCTTGCACCTAAACAGAAACAAGAGTGAAAAAATCACTCCCAAAATTCACTCCAGACCGCATTTTGGAAAACGTTTCGGGGTGAATTGGAGACTTTATCTGTCAAACCATTACTCCAACTCTCCAATTCACTCCGGATTTTCGTTTTGGAAAACGACATTTGTGCCCCTTAACGGCAAGACCGCTTATTACGAAGTTTCAATATGTGTTGTAGTTCAAGTGAATCTTTCTTTTGCATCCATTTAAGTGTTTGCTCATTTGCAAGGTCGTACTAAGGTGTTCTTTATTATTTTGATCTCTGATTGTCTGAATGTTTTCGGACAATGAAATGTTTGCTATTTTCAAGTTTCCATAGTTCAATGTGTCGGTGGAGTCATCCACCATTTCCTTTTTCGATTGATGGCGAATGAAGCTTTTTGCATTCAAGGTTCTTACATTGTTCGAAATCTAGCGATTTTTGAATTTCGAAAAGTATGTACTACATAGATACTAACGATTTTGAATAATGTTGTTAAACAGACAGCTTAGTTTTAAGTATAACCTCTTATAATACGGTCAGGTTTATTGACAAACAAACGAAATCAAAAAGTCTTTCATATGAAAAAAAATTTATGCCAGCGCTTTCTTAGAAGTTTGACAAACTTTCGATAAAGTGGTGTTTTTAATAAAGACTATTGTACTCCCAGAATGGCAACCTTCTCCTTTTTTCTGTTACAGTAAATTTAAAAAAGGTTTTTGTAATTTCACATACAACCTCAAAACAAGATGAAAATGGAAGGCTGAAAGAAAAGTAGACGACCGAAGCGGGATTGGAACGCGTACGTTCTTCTATCTTACATTGATAACATTAGAACATTCCGTAAAATGCTCGGAGCGAAAAGTTCTAATAACTTTAAGAGATAAGAACTGGTGTTCCGCTAGGGATACTACTTGGACCAATCCTGTTCGTTCTTTACACCCGAGATGTACCTTAAGGAAAAAATTAGTTTACAGCGAAATTTGTTGATGACACAGCTATGGCTGTAACATCTGCAGCTGAAAGATTTTAATGAGCCGCAAACAAAATCTCAAAATGGCTCGTCCACGTTTTTTTAACGTTTTTTAAGACGGTACAAAATTATAGTCCACACTAATTAGTGGACTCACCTTTATGTATCATTTACAAGATTAACAAGTTGCTAGTGTGATGTCAATTTTTAAGAATTAAGAATAAAGCATCGTGTAAATGCTGCAGAATAATTTTATTGGAAGAGAATCGGCTTCAAAATGCAGCCATTAGATTCGTACGTGGGGTTGCCATCTGTTCCTCACAAAGAATTTTTAGAATAACTTCAACTTGCTTGAATCTCAAACTGAGTGTTTTTTATTCCTGGGTTTGCCTTTAACTGTGTCAACTGTCAACTGTGGCAGGATATTGCCATTTTGTATACAAGCTAGACAGGGAACCCTCGTCGCCACCTTTTGTCAGTTGGTTTGAAAGTAATTGAAAACATGTTTTCGCTGTTTTTAGATTTGCAACAGCTGGGAATGTTGAAAGCTTCTTTCAAAACTGGTATCAAAGGGACAACTACATTAAAAAAAAGAGAAATAATGGAACTCAATTGCAGTCGAATATAGCCGTTAATTCAAACAAAACGCTATCTTCAATTTCACCACAAAAATAATTAAATGTTTCAGGCAAAAAGGGTACGACTTTACTCTCTGTATTATCTGCTCTGTGAGTAGCTAGGACCAGTCCTACCTGTAACATACAGGGATGTTAGATAGCATGTATTTTTTTTATAAAATGACTAGTTTGTCATTTGTGGTTGGACGCTTTTTAAGAACAGAAAACCTCGGTATTTTAAAGCTCAAGGGGGTGTCAAAATAATATAGGTCAATCCTGGTAAAGCATCGTGTAAATATGCCGCTGATCAGTGCTGACACATTTTCACAAATATTGACATATTGCCATAGGGAGTGATTTTTTTTTTTGCAGGTTGACAATGTTCAGATAGTAGGTCCTTATAATGTGGACAAATAAGCCAATACAATAGTCACATTCGATTTGAGCTGCTTTTGGATGCATTAAAGACATGTTAGAAAATAAAAGAACCTCAGACGGGGATCTAAGTAATGCATTTTTTTCAAGCCAGTAGCAAGTACAGTATTCCAGTTGGTAGCACAAAGTTTTCCTGCTATGCAGCTTCGTTTTTTTCTCACATAATCACTCCCATAGAACACAGATTGCAGGAAAGCGCATGAAAAGACATCAGATTTTCCAATAAGTATTTGTATACTTTTTTTAAAACGCAAACCATTTCAGATATTTCGAAAACTGCATTATCGACTCGAAGTACAATCCAAATATTTATGAATTAAACTCGACTTCGTTCATATAGCCACAGGGGTTAACTTGTTGGACCAAATTGGATCGTTTTCTACGGACGCCTGAACGGCAGTGATACTTTCGACTCTTCATCCAACCCGTTGTATCACTGAAATGCTACACCACACAACAAACATGTAGGCTCAGATTTTTGTACTAAACTTCTTATTGCATGTCTGATGGGGCAAGAATTTCGACCGAAAATTAGAGTAAATAATCTACTATTAAATTGACAATGACAGTTCGATAATTAGCGAATGGGTTCGTTCACAAATTAATTTCAAAGTTATCAAATCCCTCATCACAAATCAAAATTTTTGTATAAATTTTCTACAAAATTGTTCGCAACTTATTTCCTACTGTTTCATATGATTCACGTTCTGGAATCTTCCACATATATAAATTACTTTAGCGAAGTAACATCATGTAAAATATGAAAATTTAAAATAAGTTTCTAGGAAAAAAGTTGCTGGGAAAGTTAAGCAGAAAAATATCAAAAAATAATTTCAAAAATGTCTCTTGGTTAAATTGCTTTCATTAAAAAAATTTCAAAGGTTTAATTTCCAAATACATAATTTCAATAAAAAGTTAATGATCTATTTCTAAAAACTCCCTGTTTCGATTTTCTTAATATTTCCATCTGGAGTAAGCCTAAAAGTGTTGCCTTATTTTAAAAACCACATCAAGTTGAACCTTAATATATAGCGGAAAGGACTACATAACTTATTATTTTGAAAAAGAAAAGATTTTTAGTAATAACAAACAACCAGCACAAAAAATCATGAAGAGTAGAAACAAAAGAACTATGTGGGCTGACTTCACTGATGAAAACATCACCCAAGATATAAGTTTAGTTTTTTATATGTTCTTGGTCCTAGAACCCTGTAAAATTTCAATCAAAAAAAGATATATTCCCCTAAATCTTTGAAATGGAACACTTAAACCAAATATACAACATTGAATTCACTTCCTCTAAAATAAAACACAACACGACTTCACAAGGATGCGTTTCGACAACATCACTACAGTTTACATCTTCTAAATTTTCATTTCTTGTTTCAAAATCATAACAACAAAAACAAAAAAAAAAAAAAAAGGAATATCTCTCTCTTCAAAATTTTCAAATCAATAAAGGACATCACATTTAGAAACCACTGCAGTCATATACATATCCGCGCAAATATACAAACATATATTTACAAAATATTTCGTTTAAAGCTGTTTATGAACGGCTCTCAATCAACACGAAACCAACAACGAAAGTAGACGAAAACAAAATATTTTTTTTTTATAAGCAAACATTAATGGAACTATGAATACACAAAGGTTTGGTTGATGAATAAACTGAAAGAACATAACAACTAATAAATGGCGGATCAACAAACGAGATTTCTCGCAACATAACATTAATGATCGTTGTGTGTAAATTAAAATCGAAAAAAATGGAAGTGTTGTTTTGGTTAAATTAAATAATAAACAAAACCAAAGTGAAGAAAATAAGGATACAGATATTTCATGTTTATATTATGAAGGAGTACATAGTAAAAAGTAGTACATTGACTTGACATTGAATAGGTACTAAAGATGACCAAATTACACGCAAATATAGTATAGTATGGATATTTTGTAGTGTAGTGTGTTTCTTGTGTTATTTAATGTTTATTTTCTTTTTATTCTTTTTTAAAGCTTTTCTTCTATTTATAAACCAGAAGACTTACTCAGTAGCCTGAGCAAATGGTATTCCGATAAAAGTAGGACTCAATGTTTCTGTGTACATTTCCATTCCAGTTCCGCGAAGATAATCGTTTGTCCACGATTGCATATCTGCTGACTGAATGTTGATTTTATTTATAAAAACAAATATATATATTCGTAATTAAAGAAAAACAAAATAACTTCACAAAACAAAAAAAAACAAATACAGACAAAACCAAATTTTTGTGGCAATTGTTTTATCAAATTTAAGACAAAAATAAAATACATTCACCAAAATATATTTGTATATTCATCAAAACAAAAAATACAAATAAAAGTAAATTTTAAATTTGCTCATTTCCCTATTTTCTCAATGAAAAAAAAATGATCAAAAAACAAAATTTCCCCTGAGAGTATGTTTCTACACCTGCTGGCAGTGTTGCTCCAACTTTTTTTTTTTTTTTGTATTTAAAAATACTTTAAGAGTTTTAAGGAATTCCACCGAATTGAATTTCAATAAGATTGTTATAGACTAATGGTTTAAAAACTTACTGTTTTGAACGATCGCATAGCGAAAAGATTCGCCATCATCGTTGAAAAACCTGGTGCTAGACAACTCTGAGCTATGAAGCCAAGCTTCAACTCGGCCAGACAGATGACATCGTCTCCTTGCTTCCAGTCCCATGAAGGAATATTTAGCAAATATGCCTATCACCAAAGAATGCTTAGACTTATCAAATGAAAAAAGAAAAGCAGAAATAAATTACCTTATTGTGATATTGCATCAATTGAATAATAACCCTAATATCATCACTGTAATTTTTTATTGAGATTACTCTCATAATATTGGCAGCATCTTCGGCGTCTGGATCTTGGCAATATTTGTTTGCTAGAACCAAGCAGGCATCAGCTTCGTGAACCTGTTATAAGAAATTTTACAAAAGTAGGAAAATGAGTGTTGCGAAATTTTATTTTTATTTATTTAATTGCATTCATATATTTTTTTATAGTCTATACTTAATGGAATGAAGGATCAATATGACTGAATAATTGTGACGATGGATCAAATTGCGTGAAATATTGTGCTAGGAGTAATTTCTTAAGATTTGTTTTCTAATCAAGTAGGTATCAAAACACTTGAATTAAAGGATCCAACTATGAAGTTTTCACTGAACACTTAAATAATTCCCCCATTTATTGACTCTTAATCAACCCATTTTTATAAGTCAGTAGGTGTCTAAACCTCAAGGTAGGGTCAACGCCAAACGTGATTGAGAAGAGTGTCTAGTTAAATGATAGGTTGGGTAGGTTAAGGTTAAAGTGGCTGTGTGGAAAATAACCAAAACACTTGGATGGCATGCCACCTGAGAGTGCGTGGAGATACCCCACTATTCAACCACTTGGAGCTTTCTATAAAGCAATTGGATCATGTAATAACAGTTCTCCCAACCGTAGCTCTTTCAGGGCGGGCATGAACAGAGAAGGTTCGTGACGTTTTCTTTTTAATATTCGTTCACACAGCTTCTGCATAAGCCACTGCGTTGCATATTGAGCCTTGTGGTATGTGCATCTATGAGGCATTGTCCGATTATAACAATATTTACAGGGAAAATTGAGAGAACCTACAATTTTTTGCGATTAGGAGGACCCACATTTTTTTGGTCGATTGCGAAAGGCCAATCGAGAAAACGCTTTTAGTGCAGTGAAATTACTATCGGAAGATTGCCAATTCCTCGCGGATACCCGTTGGAAAACATTTGGATGTTTCTGGGATTCAAAAATCGAGCTCATTTGTAACAAACAGACTTGCTATCCACGCCACGGAGTTCACCTGAGAAAGTTCCTTTTATTGATAATGGATTTATTTAAATAGTTCTGTATTTCTTTGTGAAAAGGACGATTTCAGTTTTGTGCGTATTTATACCGGGTTTTGGATAGCGGACTGCGGAAAATAATAAGGCTGTCTGATGACCAATGCGGGTTTGTCGCGGGTAAGTCAACTACAGACGCAATCCAAAGTATAAGGATCATTATTTAAAAACACCGAGATGCCTTAGAGGATTTGCATATTGTGTTGGTTGACTTCGAAAAAGCATTCGATCGACAACCACGAGATCTGATATGGGTGGCCCTCAGACACCGAGGAGTTCCTGAAGCCTATGTGCGAATAATTATGGACATGTACGAGGGAGCAGTTACAAAAGTGAGATGCCCAGCTGGAGTCACCGAAGAGTTCCAAATAACAGTAGGTGTACTGCTCTTTATTGCTGTTCTGGATTATTTGCTCGAAGGAAAAGTAACGGACAATAAAGTACAACAATTATTCTTTGCTGACTATGGAGCCATCATAAGCGAGGATCCTACATCCCTGCAACGAGCACTTGACGTTTGGATTGATGTTCTGGAAGGAAATGGGTACCGTATTAGCGCTAAAAAGACTGAATACCTGTGCTGCCCTTTTTCTGATCCAGACAAGCCTATTCCAGACATTTATTTGAATGGAAATGTGCTTCCCAAGTGTGAAAAGTTTAAATATCTGGGATCTATGATCAATAGTGAAGCAACTTGTGATGACGACATCAATCATCGAGTAAGCGTAGGGTGGATGAAGTGGCGAGAAAACTCCGCTAACTTCTGTGATCGAAAAATGCCCCCTAAGCTGAAGGGAAGGCTCTACACAGCAGTTGTCCGTCCAGCTCTGACATACGGTTCACAATGTTGGACAATGTACAAAAAGTATGAGAGCAAATTGACGGCAGCCGAAATGAAGATGCTACTGATGACAGCAGGAGTAACAAAGCTTGATCGAATTAGAAGTACTAAGATCCGTGGAAGCCTTCATGTCAAAAGTACCATCTTGGACAAAATTCAGCACGACCGGCTCAGTTGGTTTTGTCATGTTCAAAGGAGAGATCCGCAGAACCCCGTCCAAAAGGCAATATCGTACAACGTTTCAACAAATTCGCGACGGAAAAGAAAAGGCAGGCCAAAACAGTTCTGGTACAAGCAAATGCAAAAACAGCAGCATTTGGTTGGCCTCAGACATGGAACAATCCAAAACCGGGAGGCTTGCCGACGCTTTCTGAGGTCAACCCCACAGGTGGATCACTAGTGTGAAGCAGAAAAGTGGGAGAGTTGTGATGGTTTCAAGATTCGAACTCGTAACACCGGAAATGAAAAGAAGAAGAAGAAGTATACCCATTCCACATTTTTTTGTCCACAGTGTGCATAAATTCAGAGAAGATTTGAGAACATTTTTCCAAAAGCAACAGCGTTTTTGCTTAATTTGAATCTCCCAGCTTCCAACTTCGACGACGCGACGTTTAGATTGTAGAAAAATTTGTATAGGGCTTCACTTTGCGGTTTGCCTCTGTTTAAGGCTTATAAGGTTACGGTTAGTATCCTGGCTTTTTACAATGAGATTAATCAGCGCCCTAATTTAGCTGCCTATCCCAATCAGAGTTGTCATTGCAAAGTTACTAATGTTGTCCCTTGTTATCGAGGAATGCGACTAGAGTATATTTGTACTCTTTGTGATAAAGGGAATATTCGGTAACATACCAACGAATGCAAGGCACTTCCGACTTTGTGATGTCGTGTTCTGCTATTGAAAGAAAATTTTGATCTAGAGAGTTTAATTATTTTCGAATATCATGAGAACTTTACGTATCGCGTTGCCGTTGTAGTGAATACAAAACAACTCACATTAACAAACGTCGTTCAGCACCATTTTTGTTTTCGCAATTGCACCTATTTAAGTCGTTACGATAGTGAAAACTCAAGTTAAATCCAATTACTAGCCCATTTGTAAGAAAAATCACTTTTCAATTTGATCATATCACCACAAGTACCTAATCAAAATTTGGAAACGATTTTATATTATTTTTATTTGCTTCAAATAAAATTCTTTTTATTTTTTTTATTATTAAATAATAAATAAATTAAATTAAGTTAATAAATGTACAAAAATTGGTTAACATACAAGCAGAATTAGCTGTAGAAAACACAGAAGCATTCGCAAAATACAAGCAATCAGCGAGAGAAAAAGAGTTTCGAAACATTAGCGTACATAAAAACAACATTTAATTACGAGCAAAATACATTACAATATTATTCTTAAAAATTACTAGACTACTAACACTTACCAAAGTTTTTTTTTTTATTTTATGATTTGAATTTATATTTAGTACTCACACAAATACATCGTACAGTTTTAACACAAAAGCCACCTTATAATGATTTTTCATGCATTGAAAGAATAAATACGATTGAATTATGTTTCATCTAGAGACAACAATCTAAATTAATTTACCGCCTAATGTGTGTTATGTAAGTTAATGTCTTTGTTTTTTTAATACTAAATAGAACTAGTAAGACCATGAAACAAAGTGATTGCTTATCTATAAAAAGTGTTTAATGTGGTTTCCTCGCATAGACTAAGGTAACGACCTGAAATCCATTTCTTAAAATATATTTAGGCTAACGCTAAACTAAACCGAGGCGTAAGGATTTCAATCATTTTGAATGGAAACTAAATGCGAGTGTATCAAAAAAATGTATTTGGAACAAAATATTACTAACGCAGTTAACATATTTTTGTAAATTGTGCTTTTCGAAGACACAAGAAGGCCGTTTTAGTGCGCTGTTTTGTTCACATCATTACATTTTTGTGTACATAAAAATAGTGCAACATTCAATCAAATTTAGAAAACAAAAGACTGCAGAATTATTATCGGTTTTTTATTTCTATTTCCCACCATCTATCACTTTCTCTCATTTATAAGATTTTTTTTTTTGTAAATTAAAACAATACAGCGGGTTTTACAAAATAATCAAATGCTAAGTACCCGCTGTATGACATGTAAAACTTTAAAGAGATATGAGTTTACATGTCTATGTGCAATGTGCTTAACAATATTAAAAACTAGTAAGTCCTTTGCTAAAGAGCGATCTACTAACGAATCTACTACATTTCTTGTCCAGTTTCAGGAAAAATTAATTGATTGCGTTTGCTAAACAAAATTATATGGTATCCAAGCTTTCTTTGTTTTCGTACAGATTTGAGAAAGGCAAAAACCAAACGGCTGGCTAATCGATTTTCAGGTGCGGAATCACGAAAGATGCTGGTGATTGTTTTTTTTTTTTTTGCTATCTGTTATCATTCACAATTTTCCGTCTGTGGAAGATGATGATTTTCTGATCACATAATTCCCCCAAATCTGAAATCACTTTATAAAAAAAAGCCCCAGGTACCCCACCACGGGTATGGACGGTTGAAAGGTGGGTGAGTTGTGATCCCTTCGAGATCACGATACTCGTAATCCCAACGACACGCCGCGCCGCGCCGGCAGCCATATTGAAAGAAAATAAAAAAATTGCATGTAAGCCTTGTAAACACAATCGATAGTCTCGAAAGACAGCAATAGTTGTTATTGAGCCGGCTTCTGAACAGGAAGGCTGCCAGTCTTTCTCTGTTTTCTAGAATACCTTACCTACTATAAAGTTATAAAAAATGGGGCTTTTGATAAGAGGTTTGCTTTAGAACGTTCCACGAATTAAACAACAGCCACTGTTCAAGCTTTGAATACTTTAAAAATGGCAGGCAAAAACTTAGCTATCAATAGTAGTGGAACGATATACGCACCAAGAACGCTTTGAAATTATTAAAATTCAAATAAATTCGCAAACTAAAAGCTATTTTGGTTCGTCTTCAAGGACTTTCCAGGCCCACAATTGAGAAACTGGTGGAAAATCTGAAATCATTTTAAAAACAAACCCCACCACGGGTACGGGCGCCATCGTCGTAAAGGAAGAACTAGGCCGACAGTTGAGAAACTGGTGGCACATTTTAAGCTGTAGTGGCAGGTTGTACAGAAACAATCTCGTGGACATGGCTCAAGAACAGTTGAGAATATTACCGTCTCGAAAAATTAGTTAAAAAATAATTTGTTTCATTTTTGGAGCTAGCAAAAACTGTTTAGAGTTATGTCATTAGATGTAGTGTCCACAAGATACAACTATTGCTCCTGTACAATGACATGGCTAGTGGACATTTCAGATCACAAAATAGTTTCAAAAATTCACTCCTATATCATCTTTTAATCAAAACATAATACTAAACTAACACACTACTAAATCCTTACGAATTATTGTGACAAAATTAATATTGCAAAACACAGTCAGTGATAATGTGTCCAATAAAAAAATCAACAAAAAATCTAACTTATTCTTTCAACTAAAGTTCAAAGCAAAATCCAAATAAATTCTTTTGATGAATGTGAAGTATTCGAACTTTATTTATTTCTTCACCACAAATTTTATCCTTATGTCTCAGTTATAAGTTTTTGGCGAAGATTCATCATTAAAAAATAGATACATATTTATTATTTATTAAGTGAGTTTCTAACAAGGAATGGGAAGCCGTTCCAACGTCTTCCCACATACGAAAAATAATCATTTATACAATTACGAATTTAGGATACTCAGAGTTGAAGGACGAAACAACAAGGACAAAGAACATAAAAACTTGAGAAGAAAAAAACAAATCTTTTTATCGGTTTACAGTCACACTAAGCTTAATTACGTTTCATATTCGTAGTTATCATAGTCAGTGGCAAAATAAAATTAAAATATTAAAAATTAAACATTTTGTTGATGGTTTAATGTTAAAATGGCGTTGGGAAAATTTTAAGCACATGAAGAACAACGCTTAACCGAAATGTGTTTGCTATGCATTGTTAGTGTATTATACATCGAACATAGTTTGCGATACATCATTGAGTCACATCAATTTGATGAATATATGAATGAAATTAAAACCTAAACTAAAAAAAAAAATACAAATCAAAGATACACTGATATATGCGACATGAGGATATTTGTTGTTTTTTTAAAGAATAGACATTAAGGAACACGGTTTCTCGATGAAACTTTGAAATGTTAGATTGCGCTGTATTTTACTTCTTTATTTGTTTAATCAAACAGAAAATAAAAAACAAAACAGAACATAAAAAAAAGACAAAACTTAGAATGAAACAAAACCATAAACGTTGAAAAGCAACTCGTTAGAAATGAAATGTTGTTTACCTTCACCCTCTGTAGATCAATCGGATTCATAATTGTTCCCTGGAAGAATTCCACTGTGGTGAAATGTCGTTTAAACAAACCCTCCAATTCCAGATCAGGTGGTTTACTTTATTTTGCAAGTTTTTTTTTCAATGTTTTTGTGTATAAAACATGCAATCATTTTTGTGTTTTTTTAATTTTTTCGTTAAGAGGGTTTGTTTCAATTGCATAGTGCAATTCATAAACGAAAATAATTTTGTTTTTTTTTTATTTCCGAAGGAGCAGGTTTTGATGGAAATGAGTAACGATATTTTTTTTGTTTCAAATTAATAACATAACGGGAAAGAAAAAAGAAAAACTATTATTAATAAAAATTACATACTTGAATTTTCATGTTTTTTTTTACCTTAAAATTAAAATTCTGAATAAATAAATTTTTTTTTTTCAAAAGAAAATTAACCTGAATGAGTTGAACGGCTCTTTTGTGTAGGTAGATTGATATACACTTTATTTAATACTAAACATCAAATACAAATAGTTTATAGTTTTTGAATATAAGATTTACTTTTTTTAGGGTTTAGATAAAAGTTAAGAGTTATTCAAAATCATTTACACAATATTGATTAACGATAGACTTAAAGATAACGAATCATCTACGTAAAGTTAAATATAAAAAATAAGATTTTACAATAAATCGAATTGAAAAATGTGTATGTGTATGTGTGTGTATGTGGTAGTGGCAGGTACATTGTGTGTCATGTCTCATTCCTTGTGCATTCCTGAAAAGTTTTTTTTTGTTTTTGTTTTGTGTCAAAGCCTTAATAAAACAGTCAGTTTTGATTGTTGAAGAATGTAACATTTTAATTGCACGAGCTTAAGCTACTCCTTGAATTGTTTTACTTTTTCAACGTTATTTTGGTGGTGATGCCAAGTCTGAACGACGACGCGGAGAAAAGACATCTACCTACAACGTGTCTCAGACTTTTACATTCCAAGATGGTTAGTGTAGTTTATGTGGCAACAGGAGTCAACAAGAACTTTTGCCGCCATCATTTAAAATAAGTTTCTTGAGAAACAAGGAAACTACTACGTAAGCTATTCTATCTTCAAGACACTTCCCGGTTTTTTGA
Source organism: Melanostoma scalare (assembly GCA_949752695.1). NCBI lineage: Eukaryota > Metazoa > Arthropoda > Insecta > Diptera > Syrphidae > Melanostoma > Melanostoma scalare. Next base: position 228,205,764 of record OX456985.1, on the reverse strand, counting down.
TAAGGAGAAGGAAGCGAAAAGAAGGAAAAGTAACGGACAATAAAGTACAACAATTATTCTTTGCTAACGATGGAGCCATCATAAGCGAGGATCCTACATCCCTGCAACGAGCACTTGACGTTTGGATTGATGTTCTGGAAGGAAATGGGTACCGTATTAGCGCTTAAAAGACTGAATACCTGTGCTGCCCTTTTTCTGATCCAGACAAGCCTATTCCAGACATTTATTTGAATGGAAATGTGCTTCCCAAGTGTGAAAAGTTTAAATATCTAGGATCTATGATCAATAGTGAAGCAACTTGTGATGACGACATCAATCATCGAGTAAGCGTAGGGTGGATGAAGTGGCGAGAAAACTCCGCTAACTTCTGTGATCGAAAAATGCCCCCTAAGCTGAAGGGAAGGCTCTACACAGCAGTTGTCCGTCCAGCTCTGACATACGGTTCACAATGTTGGACAATGTACAAAAAGTATGAGAGCAAATTGACGGCAGCCGAAATGAAGATGCTACTGATGACAGCAGGAGTAACAAAGCTTGATCGAATTAGAAGTACTAAGATCCGTGGAAGCCTTCATGTCAAAAGTACCATCTTGGACAAAATTCAGCACGACCGGCTCAGTTGGTTTTGTCATGTTCAAAGGAGAGATCCGCAGAACCCCGTCCAAAAGGCAATATCGTACAACGTTTCAACAAATTCGCGACGGAAAAGAAAAGGCAGGCCAAAACACTCCTGGTACAAGCAAATGCAAAAACAGCAGCATTTGTTTGGCCTCAGACATGGAACAATCCAAAACCGGGAGGCTTGCCGACGCTTTCTGAGGTCAACGCGGCGTACCCCACAGGCGGATCACTAGTGTGAAGCAGAAAAGTGGGAGAGTTGTGATCGCTTCAAGATCACTACTCGTAACGCCGGAAATGGAAAAAAGAAGAAGAAGAAGAAGGAAGCTCCTTCATTTTAACATCGAATAGCACTAATGACTCTTTTCTTCAAAGTCATGGAAACATCAACTTTTCAAAGCAAGTTTATTGAAGAACAAAAGATTGACAACACGGTTTTCTTAGTAAAAGATCCACTGGTGATCTGATGGCGTATTTCTTTTTTTTCGGGCAGAGTTTTTTTTTTAAATATTACAAGTGGAGCACTCAGGCCTAAATGGTCTATTGTCTTACCAGATAGCAGCATTCTTTAGTTATAGCTCTCCAGAAGTTCGTAGAAAGGCCAGAAAAGGCTGCCGTGATAAGAAGCCTAGGTTACCGCCTCTCTCCACGTCTACACCGAGTATTTGTAACCTGTGCCCCTGGTCTGTAACTACCGCCTCGATAATAGCCGGCGATAAACGGTGGAAAATGGAAGGAAGTTCTATGAATTCGGTAGGATTTCGTTCCGGTTCTCACTCTTTCTCGATCGATGTTATCGATGTGATAGTTACAGAACAGGAGCACTGATTGAATAAAGTGCAAGACATTCACAGACGAAGTGCTCCTCGGTGTAAGCAATTTGTTCACAGTACTCACATATATGTAGTGTTGTATAACTTAGGCGTATTCCTTCTAAATGTTTGTCGAAAAAAAAAATGCCCGTGGCACCACAACCAAGTTCTCTACAGTCTTTTCTGTTAAGGGATAGAAAGAATGTTGCAACTTTCTTAACAACGTTGCAAAGCATAGGTTTAATCTGTCTGCACCCAACGGGGGCATGCTATTTGCAATTGTGCTTTTGACAAATAAAATCGTTGAATGAACCCCTCACTGAAGACTCGAGCTGACAAAGCGCAGATTGAGATTCTGAGAAAAGTGTCTGAAATCCGCAATCTGGAAACAAAGAAACTTTTGGGCGCATTCAGAAATATCTTGCATTGCTGGATTGCTTTCGAAGAAGTTTGAGGGTTGAATAGAGCCTCAAACATAACTTCGATGTCTCTGCAGACACAAACACTTCTCCCCATTCAGCCATTCTTCAGAGCATATTTTATAGCCATGTGGATAGCATAAGTCTTCGCTTGAAAAACGGCCGCCTGAAGAAGCATACAGTGGCATGTTATCACTCTCCACAAAACCACCAGCTCCAGATTCATAATCTTTTCTGGAACCATCAACGAAGACTCGATAACAATCTTTTAGAGAAATTAAAATCAACAATAATATAGTTATAAAGAAATATAGGATCTAGGATCTTATCATAGATGAGAATTTCAAGTATCGATAAGTCTGCTCACCAGTAAGATAAAAATTTCATTTTCTCGGTTATCAAATCTCTGAGAGCAATACTTTTACTTAACACTCATCTAACTTAAGGGTTCGTAATCTGCAGAAAATGATAGGTCCCTCCAAATCCTTACAGGAGCAGTTCAGAGAAAACTTATAGGCGGCACAGGCTCATCCCGAACGTATTGCGCTAAAACATCCACATATTTTACTTACTTATTCACAATATTAATGCTAATGTGCCGCAGGGCTCCGGTTTCTCCCCGATTCTCTTTCTTCAAAACATTCAATTCAGTTGATTGCCAACGAATCGGCCCATGGCTAGCCAAGCTTTGTAATGCCAACCTTTAAATTTTTATTTAAAGGAAGATTCAAACGTGCAATTAAGTTTCTTTTTTCAAATTTCCATTCTTAAACTCCAAACCCTTTAAGTTCTAACCTCAATTTTGTGAAACACTCGACAATAGTCCATATTCATATTTAAATGAACTAACTGTTATATTAAGGTTGACTTCAATAAACTTACTTTTCTTCATTATGTAGTTCCAAGAATTCTCACCACAGAGAATCAACTTAAGATTATTTTACCCATTGTCATAATAATTAAAAAAAAAATTACATTCTAGCTCTACAATTTTAACAAAGCAATTTTTAGAATATTGTGTGACATTTCTTATAAATAGTAACAATTTAATTAAACAATTCAATTTAAGGAACCATTCTAAACTATTTACTTAACAAATGAAAAAAAAAGTTTTCAAGACAGGAAAAAAAAGAACAATTCATTTCATTCATTTAAGCAAATTCATAACTTAAGCCGTAAATCAAAAAAAAGGATAAAAAATAAAAAAATTAAAAATAATTTGGACTGGAAACCAGGATTTCTGAAAGCAAGCATTTTTCAATTTGTCATAAACTGGAGAATCGAATCAAAAACAAAACTTGATTTCAATCGTTTGTTGTATCCTTCATAATTCAATTATTGGAAAGTCATTGTTTTGTAATAAATAAATCATAATAAACAAAGTTGTACTCGGAGTGAAAGCTTGAATGCGGTTGGTATTTGCTTTTTCTGAAATTTATTGTACCTTGACTCGCTCCAAGTCGACAGCGTTCATCATAGTTCCCTGAAAAAACGCCACAGTCGTATAGTGGCGTTTTAATAGTCCTTCTAGTTCCAGATCAGGCTCCTTGCTATGAGTGTTTCGATTTACATATATACATACATTGTGTGTTTATATATAAATAATAATATATTTTTTATATGTTTAAATTTAAGTTCTTACAAATTTATAATTTTTTGCTTTTGATCAATCTACCTTAGAAATAAAATGTTTAAATTGTCTGTTTACAATAAGTTTCTCATTGCAAATAGATTTTTAAATCAAATTGAATAAAAAATAGGAATAGAGATGAGATTGGTAAAATCAATTGAACTTACCGATGTAAAAATACTACTTCAACGTCCACATCCTCTCTATCTTCGTGTAGAAAATCCTTTAGAAAATGTGACACCGATTCGTACGTTATATGGCCACATACCACAATGTGTCTGATTTTTTTCCAAATTTCATCCGTCGTTCGAGAAGCAATTTCAAATAATTCGACAAAATACGAACGAAGAAAGAGAAAAACTCAGTATTAGTAAATTTCCAAAGGAATTTCGTTTTTTGTTTAATTTTTTTTTTGCTCTTCTATGTATAAATACATGAATTTTACATATTTTAAAATATCTTATAAATACAAACGATAAAATTATTGTTGTTTATATTGAGTTTGATGAAAATGTTTTTGATATTATTTGTTAAGTGTCAGAATGGTATGTGTTATTTTGGATTAAAGTTTGAGAAAATATTTCACATCTTTCGCTGCGATGGAAGTATTTTCTATATAAACTTAAGGAAGTAATAAAAAAAAAATTAAAAAAAAGACTAGAAGAGAGATTAAATGTGAAAAATGGGTGAGAGAACCAAAACAAAATTTTCAAAAGAATATGTCGAAAATAAAATAGAGAAAGTTTACCACGATCGTGTGTTTTTGTAAGAAAAATAATAATTTATTTAAATTAAAAAAAATTCAAAACGTATTTATTTACTTTGATAATTTCAAAAACCAATGGAAAAACAAATTTTATATTTACGAAAATGAAAATAAACTTCTTTTTTGTTTTTAATCTTTAGTCTGCTACCCCATAATTTATTTACACTAAATTTTCTAATTGTTATTTATTGAATCAAATGGAGAGGTCATATTCTGCTGGTGTTTTGTTATGGTCATTTGATTCAACAAAAACATATTATTTTATTAATAATAAATATAAGACACAAAATAAAATCAAAAATCAAATCAGAAACTACCATGCAATAGTAAAGATTTCTCATCTGTAGAAATATTTCCTTTATTTTTAAGAAAAAGAAAAATCATTCTAGTAATTAAGTACATAGCAGCAAACTTTTGGAGCCAATATCTTAAGGTGTAGTGCAGAGACTACTTTTTTTTTTTTTTGTTAAAATGAAAAACAAACAAACCAAATGCTGATACTTCTAAAGTATTGTTAACAAAAAGTACAAACAAGAGCATACATTTAGTATCATTCACTATCAACATTACAAAACACATTCCATTTTACAAAACTATGTCCTGAGTACAAATAAATAAATTTCATTGACAAACTCTAAACTAAGATGATCAAACATGCGTGCAAAAGTATACATTATTGCTGTCGCCTATGCAGGTTGCTTTATGAATCTGTTTTTTTTTTTTTTTTTCGTTCTGTGAGAAGGGTTGATAAGGTTTTATTTATTTAAGGTGCCTGTTTTTGTAATATTTTATTTGAGAAAATATTATGACTATGACTTTCCATTTAAAGGGAAGTGTTGTGATGTTTGAAACACATGACGAGTTAGGGAATTCAAAAAGTGTACAAATGAGCAATTTTGGTAGACACACCTTACCTTGGAAGCGTTGGAAACTCTACCTTTACAATAATTTCAGTAATTTATTTAAAAAAGTATTTGAAAAGTACCATACAAGCCTGTTGACTTTTGTAACAGAAGGGTGCGGAGAACAGAACAACTTTCGAGTTTGGTTTGATTAATTCCGTCTTACAGCAATCGAGGTATTGAAGTGGTTGGAATTTGCTTCAAAGTGGTAAGATTTTGGAAAACAACTGAAAACATTGAATAAACTAAGCTTTGATTTGAAAATCCGACTATTTTCCTTCCGTTTGGCCTAATTTTCATTGAGATTATGAGACACTAAGCTTACGGGCAACGTTTCCGGGGTATATTGAACCAAGATGGCTTTAGCAGCGTTATAGTTAGCATGTCTGCCATTTGCTTGGGAGTTCGTTGAGTTTGCATTGTAAGCTCAACATAAGTTCACTAATTTTGCTTTTTGTTTTGCCCGTTTAAGAGTAACATAACCTTCCTGAACTCAGATGATTTCAATGATTGAAGCAGTAGTTGAGTGGTTTGAATAATCGAATGGTCATTCGAGATATCGAGGTGAGATAAAACGGCTGGTGTACCTTACAGCCAAATCACTAGTGTGAAGGAGGCAAACGGAGAAATGTTATATATTTCCGAGATCACGATACTCGTGGTTTCAATAATCGAGTGATCATTCGAATTATTAAGGTGAGATAAAACGGTGTACTAATCAAGAAAACTATAGAGACAAACGAAGAAGATCACGACGCTTACAGCACCTAGCACTATTGTGAAGGAGACAAACGAAATGAATGTTATTTTTTCGAGACCACGATGCTCGTGGCATTGTAAAGGTTTCAATAATCGAAATAACATTCGAAATAATATCGAAGATTTGAATTATCGAGTTATCATTCGAATTATCAAGGTGAGATTAAACGGCGGCTCACCCCACAACCAAATTACTTGTGTGAAGCAGATGAATGGAAGAAATGTGATATTTCGAAATCATGATGCTAGTGATTTTACGAACTCAACATTAGGAACACTATTCAAAATAGCTGGGAATAATTTGAGAACCGATAATCGAATACATCATTTGAATATGTAACGAAACAATTTTTTCTACGCTAAATACGACTTCTTATATTTCAGCCAGCGAATAAAGGCCTTGTAATGCAGGGTCTTCCAATCAGTGGTCTCATATTGCTGTTTGAAAAAATAGTTTTTTTTATGGAAACCATCAGATGCTTGCTTTATTCTAAAGAAGAGGGTGTGCAATGAATAGCAAATTCAGCTAAATGGCCCCCACGACTATGCTTGCATGATCATACTCTTTTCATGAAATTTCCCAACAAATTTTCACATTATTTGTGGTTTGTCCTCGGCAAATCTGCAAGTGGTTGGTCTCAGACATTTAACAATCCAAAACCGGTAACTTCACATTTTTGAACGGATTGTCGGCCATTCATATGGTTTACATATCTCCAAAGAAAAAAATTCTAAAACTATCTCGCTCGCCTATTGTGATCTAATCTTCGAGAATTGCACTTCAAGACTCAATTCACAAATATGCGACGTTGTTGATGGTCGGTAGGTTTGAGTTCCAGTATCAACTGAACGTTAAAAGACTTAAGACCTAACTGATTACGCAAAGTTCGATGTAATGTCATTTTCTGTGAAAGCCCAACTTCAAATATGGACGAGAAATGAACACAAACCATAGTTTCCCTCAAAACTTTGCTACAACAGCAATACTCTGAGTTGTGTTGAGCAACGTGCAAGAGTATGATGATTTACACCTTTTCTCATCACCATACATTTTTTCACCAGTACTACAATTGCTGTTCAAGAAGAGTTTTTAAGTTAACCCAAAAATGCTTTGGTTCTGCAACTGTGACAGCGACATTTTCACAATTTTTGAAGTGAACTTCAACGTGTCGTTGAAAAAAAAATTTATTTGCTCGATAGCAGGCAGTAGACATGAATTGACTTATTGATGAACGCATACCATCTGACACCATCTGACGATATTGGATGAGTAAAGGGACAAACAATAAGTGTTGTTTTCATCATTCACATCTCGGCTAGCTGATGCCGATGTATTGAGGTACCCAGTGTTTGACACAAACTTTTTCTAAAGACCCTTTCCTGCTTTCAAATATAAGTAGAAATGATTCAAAAAGTCTGAATACAAAAATAAAACATGTGATATGTGGGTTCTCTCCGGTCTTCGTCAAGGATTGGTTGAGAGAAAAACGTTAGGCCCATGGGCTTTAAAAAATTCAATAATGGCATTCTAAAAGAAGTGAAATCGCAGTTGCTGTATGTACAGTAAACATTTGTCAGGCAAAGAATCAGCGATTTTCATTATTTTAGCAGCGAAATCGTGACTGCTGTTTTTGTAAAAACGACAACTTGCAACGTTTTCAAAAAAAGTAGCTTCGGATATTAAGATTACGGGTCATAGATTTAAAAGCTCGCTCATTTGAACAGTCTATGAGATTTTGTTATCATCACACCATGCAACGCACAGGGGTACGACATTAGAGTTTCCGGATAGTTGAAGTGGGTCAAATTACCCGGTCCATTCATTTCTAGTATTTTTAAAGTCTCATTAGTTATCAGAGATTGGAAAATAACAACTTCAAAAGATAAAAACCAAACCACGGTTGGCACATGTTTTTAAGACAACCAACTTAGTTGATGATAACCGCTGTACAACTTTGGAATCCTTGATATAAACTTTATTCTTTTATTCTGAATCTAGGAGGTGCGTGAGTCTGAGTAACATTTATAAAAGTTGTCACACTTGGTTTCACATTGTAGGTATTAAAAATCACCTGGTAACGACAAATACAAATCTGAAATTGGTTAACCCGGAGCCTCTCTGAAAGATTCTTAGACCAACGCGGCGTACCCGAAGGGAGGATCACTACTGTGAAGCAGATAAGTAGAAGAGCTGTGATTCCTTTGAGAAAAGAGATCAAGTATATCGTAACGTCGAAAAAGTAAAAGAAGGAAAATAAAAAGAAAAGGAAGAAAAAGAAGAGCAAGAAGAAGAGGAATGACCATACTAACAGCCATTCTCTTTACACTAAATTTACTCCCAACTTGGATTTTTTATCAACTTTTCGATTCGCCTTTCTGCACTAGAATCTCAGACTCAAATTTCGACTTTGAAAAGCAAAAATCTTGCTGATTTCCCCGTAAACAACAAATGTTGATAGTGAAGAAAATTGCTTTATATCTCAAAAACCACTGCTCGATTCGGGGAGAAAACTCTTCAAGAGCAACCCCCAAAAATATTATTCAAAAATATATAATTCTTCAAAATACAAAAGTCTATGCTTAATCTAAACATTTTCTCTTCTCTCTCCTTTTTTTTAACTATTTCACTCGCACTAAGTTCAAAAATTTTTTAACAGTAGAATTTCCATTTTTTGTGTCTTTTCTTGTCCGCAGAACTAAACTACTTTTCTAGGAGCCTTATGTGGTTCAAACTCGTTCCAAGACACTTTTGTTTTTCTATAAATATTGACAAGAGGCTCAAAACATTACTTCGCCTTGCTTTTGTGATGAGAAAGAATTCAATCCTTGCTACGATACATTACCATGAAACCGTATTCTTGTTGAACACTCCATGCCTCCAAGTTGCTGACCAAGGATTAAGTTATATTTATGTATTTTGTATGTATCGAAAGCCAAAAGCGAAAAAATAAACTCAACAACGAAAAACATTATCTCAAAAATTAAAACAAAACTGGTGTAAGAGTTGGATTTTCATAGATGTGCTGAGATGGGATATCTGCTTAAAGTTTCAAAATAACTTTAATAAAAATGTAGTTTTGAAGGCAAAACAAACAAATCAATCTCAAAAAGACTCGTTTAACTTCTAAATAAAATAAATCATCATCGCTTCCACATAAAGCTCCACAAAATAAAAATGATATCAACAGTGAGAAATGCAAATGCTTGCAGCAATGTAATTTATAAATCAATTCAAAATACAAACTCTGTAAGCTCTAAAAAAATTTTTCTAAAATTAAATCAACAAAATAATAAGATTCTTGTGTTAAAATGTAAATAGAAAAAAGTTTAATAATAAAAAGAAAAACATAAAATTAAAATATATGCCTGGCCACGCATTTGAATTTATTTTGGATATTTTTGTTTAAGTTTTTCTTGTAATATAATTTGGTTGGTTATTTGTGCATTCTTGTTCAAATATCTAATGTTCATCAACAGAGGAAAATGAATTTGTTTGTTGCAACAATCATTGGATGGGTGGATTTTTGTTTATATAAAAAAATCATTTTACATTTATCTGCATGTAATTTCAAAAAGGCTGAGGGAGGATATATTTGCTATTTTAATAATTTTCCATTGTAAAATTTTGGATCAAAAAAAAAAAAAAACTTTATTTCGGTAGAGGGATGTTCTGTGTAATTATTTACAAATGGCTAATCGTGCAGTTCTAAAAACGAAACCTGTACGTACGTAAGCTTTTTTTTTTTTTTTTGTTCGTTGAGGAAAGGACTAGGCAAGGAATTTTGGTTGTTGTATTTTTTTTCTCTTTTTTCTTCTTTGAAATAAACATAAAAGGATGTAACTGAATAAAAAGCTATTTTTGCTAACTAAACGAAAAATAAAACAAGAGATACGGAAAAGATTTTTTGGTTTTTTTTTTTTTTTTTGGTTTTAAACTGAATATATACAAAGGAACATTCACACACAAAATAGTTTACCACACACTCGATTCGAAATTGAAATACTTAAGAGTACTTTGTAAGTACATTTATAACAAAAAATATAGATTCATTTATAAAGACAGGTGAACTCATCAAACATCTTAAGGACTTGGCGTTCGTTTGTTCCAATTTTCATTTTCAAGTTCTCAAGTTTTTGAATTTTTTGCAAAACTAAAACGCCATGGATCCTTAAGATGCAGTTAAGATTTGACTAAATATTTACCTACGATGTTTTTTTCTTTATAAAATTGTAGTGGGTTCCTAATACAGGAGTTAGAAAAAGTAGTATTTTTTTTTTTTCTCAAGAACAACGTTTAGACACATACAGTAGAAATATATAGCATGTAAGACAAAACACGACAGATAAACACAAACAGACGCTGTTTTACGACCTAAAAAAGACAAATCTATTTGCACACTTTAATTTAGTTATTAGTTTTTTTGTTTTTTTTTTTTTTTTAATACCAAAATATATGTATATATAATGAAAAAAACATTTATTTTTTACTGAAACGAAGACAAATTATACAGAAGAAGAAGTAAAACAAATGAGATTTATCAAAAGGGAAATAAGCTATAGTTTGTCAGATTTGTTAAATTTGTTTTTTTTTTTTTTTTACAAAATAACCATCAAGAATCAAAGAGAAAAACTAAACTCAAAGTTCAAAAAGAAATTTGAAACTGAAGAAATATTTATCAATAAGTATAGTAGGTTACCATATCAAGGTATAGATAGACTAAGTTTACTATGTTATGGACACATTTTGTAAGTAAGTGAAATAGGAAAAGGAAAACATAAGATGAAACATATATGTATGTTAAAGAAAAACTACAACACAATAGATACACAGTTACAATTTCGTTTATTTGGAAATTTAATCTTCTGCTTCACAACTTCTATCGACACAGAAATATTCAAACTAAATATTAATTTTTAATTCAAAGAAAAAACATTAAATGCATACATATTTTAAAATAAAATGTTTTAAGTTTAATACTGTCTTAGTTTAGGAAAAAATCTCAATATTTTCTTTTAATTCTTACTTTAAATGAGCAACGAGGACGAGTGGATTAGTATATATATCATTCTTAACCTAAATAGGTTTCTACACATTTTCAAAAATTGGCACACATAGTTAGAAATATTTTTATAAAATTAGAGTGACAAGATTTTGTTTGCTTTTATTCAAAAACTTATACTGTGTTAATACGAAAGGAAGAATCTCTTTCAAGGGGAGACGAATAATCGTTAAGGAATGGCCTTATTTTAGCGGGTTCATTCCCCAATAATATCCAAAATGCTTGTAAACAAATTTCACTTTTCGAGAAGGATTGGCTAATTCCAAAAAGAACATAAGCTCTTTGATATTAATTTCATTGCCATGATAAGATCTTTCTTTATTAGCCTTTCGGGATTGGCGAAAAATTGTAAGTCCATTTCATACAATGTCTGTTTGAAAGAGATGTGCTAGGCCACGGTGAATCTCTGCTCCGTTGCCACAACCTATTTATTTAATTATGTTGGCAAAGTTAAACGAAAAAAATACTACCGCGAGGTTTGAACTCGCAACATTGACGTTGCTACATGGTACACATCTTCTGCAACTAGACCACCTCCGGTCACAAATACAATGAGGCTGACAAAAACGCGTATATTCAAATCGGCCGCTTTAATTCACTAAGAATATCTGATTGCTATTGTCTTAAACAATTTGCTGTCAGTTCAAGGACTTAAATTTATTTATTTAACATCAGCAAGTTTGCTCTGTGTCGGAGTATTCTGAAGCCAAACAGACAAGTGGAAGAGCTCTAGTTCCTTTATAACTTCTCATCAAAGAAAAAAGAAAGAAGAAGGTTTTTTTGATATTTTTGACAACTTCTTTTTTGAAATTATTTTTGAGAACTCTTCTCAGACTAAAAATGATAGCTAACCGGGTTTGAAACCAAATTGGGGAGAATTCTTTGCTATAGCTTTCAAGTAAAACTTTCTCAAAAGCTGAATTATTTACCCAGGTCAAAATCGGTTGATTGAAATTAGGAATATTTTCGATATCGCTGTAACTGGGTTACCACCTTTTTTGAAAATGACCATAAAAGAAACATCGGGCTTTCAAAAATGTTAAAAATAATAACTTCTGTCGTTAAGTTTTAAGTTTTAAGTCCCAGAAGAAGAATTATTGTGCCGGGTATTTTAATGTCTACAAGTTTCGGCTGAGCAGTTTAACTTTCCGCCAAAAACAACCATTTCCGATACTTGTTACTGCGACACTACTTATGAGGCCACTTGTAAGAAAATAAAAACACTATTTTACAGAAAAATGGTAAGATCTTAAACTATATAAACTTCTTTTTTATAACTTTAACATTCTAAAAGATTTGATTGGAAAATTAATATTTTCGACACCAAGAATTACGTTTTTCTGATTCTCCTTGCATGACTAGAACATTTTTCAATGTTTCTTTTTGACACCGAGATGGAATATTTAATGACTATTTCAACTGAGCCAATGAAGCTCAAGCTCCAAGTTCGATGAAATCGCATTTAAATGAAGGCTTCAGGACCTAATTAAAATTGTTGGATTTATGTTTGATTTTAAAACGAGTAGTGTCAAGCACGCGAAACCTTCTAACGTTCCTAAAACGTAAAGTACTTAGATAAAAATCAGGGCTAATTCCTAAACTCAAGCCTCGCTAGGCAAGTCACATGCTAAGCAAAAAAACATCCGAAACAGCATCTACAAAGCATTGTTCTATAGTGTTTTTTGCACAAATTCACTTACAATTGTGGGAAAAAAAGCAATCTACTACGTTTTGGGATATTCTGCTTTGAAGGGATTTTTTGTCGCATTTAAGTATTCATAATTAGCGCAAGGGTTGCGTTTAAGAATTCGCCCTCATACTGCTGGAAAGACATTGTGGTGAGGAGATGCACAATATAAATTTCAATACTGTTCCAAATCAATAGACAGCTTATTGACTTTAAGTTGGTGTATGCGAACACATATATCGGGTTTTCCATTAAGGACTTGAAAACTTTCTTTTAGAAACATAAATCATTTCATTTTCATCGTTTTGAAGCGCAATCAAAACATTTTTGAAAGGAACGCGACTTCGTTCGTATGGCACCGTGGGGACGTTTACAGCCAGCGGTCGATTCTTGGATTTGACTGATTCAAATTTGCCACGAACGCCTATTTTCGACGCTTCTACCAATCCGTTGTTTCACAGACACGATAGCGCATCACACAACGAATATGAAGACTTAAATTTTTTCACAAAATTTCCTGTAACTAGTCTACTAGGTTGAGAATTGCGACCGTAAATTGGAGTTTACGCTCTTAAAATTGCGATCACCAACACCGAATTTCGGTATTTTTAAGTTGAAGACATTGCTTGTCCGATGATTAGTGAAAGAGTGCGTTCACTAATTAAATTTAAAGTTGTTGCTCAACCATAAACATGAAGCAACCAGCAATTGTCTTCAGGTAGCTGAATGTGCGGGGTAATTACGGACAAGATATACGTCAAATCTTAATATACACCGACGCGAAGGCGATGACGGCGGAAATGGTAATGATAATGGACGTCGCAAGAACACAATGACGGCGGCTTCAGACATATGTTTATAAACTAGTTAAAATGTATGTATGCATCATCGACACCTGTGAAAATAGTATTTAAGGAAGATCAATTCGTAAATAAAGTCAATATTTACAACTACTTACACCAGTGTGCTTATTCAGAATAGTTAGTAATTATATCGCCTAACACCATTTGTTTATTAAACGATTGGTCCTTCGAGCCGGATTTGTAGTTGTCAAATTCCCTATTGCAAAATTCTTTATAAGAGTGGAACCAAGAGCACCGCATTTTTGTCTTAGTCCTTCACTATTTTTCTTTCTACTTTACATGGAAACGACAACCAAGGTTCGATTGGATTGTTTAAGATTTTCGATAACTACTCGTCAATCAGCGCACTATGCCTTTTAAACAAGATTTGACAAAGTATTAAAAAAATGTTTGTTCGAACATGTACCATTGAAAGGGTACAAAAGAGTTAAATTGACAACTGAGTCATACTTTGGAAAAGTAGCATTTTAATTTTTATTTTGTAAATGCATTTTTGAGAACGAATTGTAATGGTTGGAGAAATGAATTAGGCGCTGGGCATGCCCTAATATCGTACTGTAAAACTTGCACACTCTTCTGACTAAGAACTAAACCTAGCAAAAAACCTTAAATTTAAGTGCTCCATTTTTTGGTTTTTCAGAATGATGCATAATTTTAAAAGTCTAATTTCCAAAATTAAGATAGCCACTGTAAAGCAACTTTTCCCTCCAATATTCATAAACAGTTTATTGCCCGCCCTCATCAAAATACAACTAAGCCATCCGTACTCATTGAAATGAAACCCTTAAACATTTAACGTTTTTTCTTAAATTAAAAAAATAAAGCAAACCCAATATTAGTTAAAATGTATGCGTTAAATAAAACACAAAACCACAAACAAACAAAATAAATTAGTAACATTTATTAATATAATTATAATCACTTCGACTGGACACAGTATTTAACAATAGTATAGAACAATTACTTGAATAAACACCAATCTTTGAATTAATCAATAAATTCCCATATTAGTTTTTTTATAACTTTTTTTTTTAATTATTTAAGTAGTAACAACACTTTGTTTAAGATTGTTGGTATGTTTAAAAAAAAGTTAACACAAACACAAAGCGTGCAACATGAGAATGATAAATTTCATTTTATTTTTCGATACGAAATATCACGAAAAGTAAAGTTTAAAACTTAAAATTTTAAAAATTAATAAAGTGAGACAATTTCTAAAATAATGTTAAGCATTAGTAAAAGTCTTGATTTGAAGTCTGTTTCTGAATTTACAAAAAAAAGATCAAAATTAAAATAAGTAAAATTAAGTTTGTAGATGTGATTAAAAATTTGTTGGATTGGTTTTGTTTCTGTTAAAAATCAAATATAAAGTCATAAAATTTAAATTTTGATGCGTGCTGTGTGTGGAAGTCGAATTTATTTCTTATGGATAGTCATATTTTGTGATGCAAAGAGTGATCTAAATAATTTGTATTGAATGAGTGTTGACGTATTTCACTGTTCATTTTAGTTGTTAATATATTTTCATTTTCTTTATTCAATTTTCAAATATGTGTTTGCTGAGTTTTGTAATGTGGTTGGTATATGATGGTTTGTTATTGAAAAAAATTTTGCGGGGTTTTTCGTTTTTAGTAAGGTGAATGGGCGCAAAAGAAAAACAACGCATTCAATAAAAATCATCAAAAACATGATTTTCTTGATTGTTTTAGGAAATGTATAATTTTTTATTTTTATTTTTTGATTTGGTGTTTATTTTTTTTAAGAACTATTTATATTTCTCTTTGTTTTACTTCAAAAATGAATTTCTTTTGTTTTTGGATTTTAGTTATTTTTTTTATAATTTCTAATTGGAATGTGCTCTCACCTTCGGCCCCTTTCATTTTTTAATGTGCCCCCGTATTTGGCTCTTGTTCCAATCAAGTCTATTATCTCAGGTATACAACTTGCAAATATCGCCTGTTTTTCAATACGAGAAATAATAGTTAAGCATAATTTCGATAGAATTTTTGTGTTTAAAATTTAATGTATTTTTTAAGAATTTTTTTAATTCTTTGTTTTCTGCTACAAAATTTTGAAGAAAAAACAATCAATTTGAACAGTTTATAACATTCTTTTTTTTTCATTTGTTTTCTGTTACCGTCGACTTTCTTTTTCTCCCTACCCAAAGAAAATATCTGACACCCTATAAGACAGGTACAAATATTATGTTTTTTTTGGCGAAAGATAGAAATGGAATGATGCTCCAAACGTCACAAAATAAACAGACAAACTTTATATTGATGCGTAGATTTTGTTGCTTGAGAATCCTTTCGAGTCCAGTTTTCGGTGAGTTTTTTTTTTTTTTAATTGATTAATTTAAATTGTTGTTAAAAAAAAACGATTTTTAAGACAAAATTAAGTTTTAAGAACAGAAACATTTTCTAAAAACTTTATGTACATAAATAAAAAATAATTACAAAAGTAAACCTAATGTTGGAAATACCTACAAGTTTTTTTTTGAATAAAAACACACTCACAGTATAGAGCAACATTCTATATAAAATTATAAAATTAAATTTAATGAAAAATAAAAAATTAGTTTATTGAACAAAACTGTAAACCAAATTAACGTTCTACAGTAGTTTTTTCTCTTTCACACAATGGATGGATAAATAAAATTATTTTTCTGTGTTGTAAAAAAACTCAAAATTCTATAAGGGGTGCCGTGACTAAATAAGATTGTATTGTACCCCAAACAGTTTATTCTTTGAATTTTTTTACACAGCTAGGCTTCGATTTCTTGGGACATTCACGTATTTACTTGGTAATTTAATTTACTTAAAAAAAAAAGTAAACAAACACTAGTCTTCGGTAGACTAAGCTCATTTAAGTTATTCGTTTTTATTCGTCTGGGGACATTTTTGGGAATATATGTGACATGTTCTTGACAAAAATCGAGGAATTTTTTCGTCCATATAAAAATATAAAAAAAAATATTGTGGGACATTTATTTTCTTTTTTTTTCATCTAGGAATTGCATTTTGAAAAATATTTTAAATGTTGATTGAATCTAGGAATAACAGTAAAAAAAAAAATAATAAAGGAGGGAGACATTTTTTTTTTTTTTGTTTAATTATAAACATTTTATCTTAATTGATTTTTTTCTAATTATGCGTGGCTGCGGCATACAGGCTGTGCAAGCAAAAAACTTATTCAACATTATTATTAGTTAATATTGTTAAATGTATTAAAAGTAAATATCTACGAAATAGTTAATTTTTTCATATTTTTTATAGTTTTGTTTGATTAACCAAAGTATAAAGCTAAGTAAGTTCTAAGAAAAAAAATATTTATAAATAAAGGTTACATTTATATGTTTATTTATGTAACAAAAGAATAACACAAAAGACAAAACAATTTTTTATTGAAAACAACATAAAAAAAACGATAGAAAAGAAAAAAGTATATTGTCTAATACAAAGAATTGCACATAAATCAAACGTTCGATTAAAAATTATTTGTGAGTGTTTGATTGAAAACGTTATTGTAATAAATTAATTACTTTTTCTATGTAAAAAGAAAAAACCTCAATTCAAACCGTTTTGCACGCCCCGAGCAAAATCAAAAACCAGAAAACAAATTCAATTAAAAAAAAAGAAAACAAAATAAAAAGTAAAATGTAACAAATTCTTTTTTTGTTTTTACAAAAAGTAGGTAATAGTCATACAAATTTTATACAAACAGGACAAAAATCAGTGTGCGTAGTGATTGTAACCGATTGGACAGAACTATTTGTTGTTATTTATAAGAAATTTGAAACGAAAGTTAAACACAAGAAAAAAAGAAACATATAACAAATAAAACAAACTAAAAAATATTAAATATGTTTTTTATGAAAACTATTTATATTGATTCCGTTTTGTATATTTGATGCCAATGAACTGATTTTTGAAGTTTTGTTTCTGTTCTCTTTTTCATTGTTAGATTATGGTATGGTTTTTTTTCTTTTGTTGTTGTTTTGCTTTCTCTCTTTCTATACTTTATTAACTCAAATGTGTTTGTCTAAACCAAAACATATCAAAAAACAAAAAAACTTTAACTAAAACAATTTAAATTTTGTATAGATTTTGAATTTGAAGGTTTTATTGTTTTGTAAGCATTATGTTTTCAAAAATTCATCGATTTCTGTAAAGCCGCTGTTTAGTGATCAAATAACTTTTGCTTAAGACTTTATTTTATGTTTATGAAATTTTTTTCTTTAAATATTTTCTTGTTTATTGAAAATTAAATTTAGAACCTCTTCTGTAAATTATACCAATAATAAAAAATAATAAATTAAGGAATAAAATAACTGAAAAATACTGGACATTATCAAAAGAAATAAAAAAAGGTAAATCTAGTACAGTTAATTATAAAGAAAATATCAAATAAGTAAACTATTAAGTTATTAAATTAAACATGCAATGAACAGAATTGAGAATATTTCTTTTAATTGAAAGTATAATTTTCTTTTTTTTCAAATACTTTAGCATATAAAACGAAAATTACAAACAACTTTTTTTTGATTAGCAACTTACTGATCTACAATTTATATATTTTTTGTATATATACGTATTTTTTTAATTTTTCTTTTTTCATAAATTATTATTGTTCTGCATTCACGGTATGTAACTATTATGATGGCATATAATATGAACATGGAATAATTTACAGAAGGTAAAGAAATTCAATTTTATTTCTCTTTTTTTTAAGAATCTCCACTTTATTCAAATATCTTAATTCAAAAATCAAATTATTAAGTTCATAAGTTATAGGCCACGAATTAAGTTGAGCTATGAACCATGCCGCCAAGAAACCAATGCCTTTTGAAAATTAATATGTTCTGTAAATTGATGATAAATAAAAAATAAAAACAAGTGTATTGGGTTGAAGGGGTGTTGTATATTTTGGGATATGTATTTTTAACAACAAATTTGTATCAGATTAATCAATGAGTTCAAAATACTGTTTATATTAAAATTTAAAAAAAAAATAATCACAAAAGCAAAGTGTGCCAGCATTGCAAAAACATGTGGCTGTTCGTTGCATTCCCTTAATTGTTTTCTTTTAACTACTGAACCACTTCTTACTCTAATTCATTCAATGCTATGAAATAGGAATTTTATACTCGTAGTTACTTGTCAGATTATTTAAAAAAAAATAGAGAAAGAAAACTATATGCAACCCTTTAACTTGATTCAAAAGTATTGCACTTACAGTAATGTTATGCGGTTCAAAAGGCATTGAAGAGAGGAAGTGCACAATATAATTTTTACATTCGTGAATAACGAACAAAAGAAGTTATGACTTAGAAAAACAACTTAAGTTAGAAATCCAACAGTGGCAACCATGGGACTCTTTTTTTTTCATCGCTATGAGATGGTGCGAATATGCACAAACGAGGTGTGATGCATTGGTGAGTTTTGCTGTTTTCTTTTTAATTTATTGAATACAATAAACAAGTGAAACAAAATAATGTGAAACTCTTTGACTTGTTTTGATCGTAAAATATTTACAGTGGTGCCATATTTTTTAACAGCCATTGTGGATAAAAAGTGCAAAAAATTATTTTTCCTGTCCATGTATAACGTTCCAGGCGAGTTATTAATTATTTACGTTGCGTAAGTTAATAGCAACAATTTGATTTTCTCATGTACTTCAAGTCTTTAACACATTGTATCTTCTACGTATGGGACGAAGGTGGACGAATACAGCATCAATTTTAACATTTCACTTGTTTTTTAAGAACCAATTGGGCAAAGAATTTCACATTCGGGTTGTGGGGCTAGAGCCCGTATCTTTATAAGGACTATACGCCCGAGGTTAGGTTAAATGTGAAACCAACAGACATCCTCGGCTGAACGGGGGTTGCGGTTTATTTGTTTGAGGGAAATGATTTTATTGTTCATTTTTATGGGCGTATGTGGAACAAATACTAATAGAAGAGAAAGGGACAGAGATAACATTACGATGATGTTAAGAAAATCCTGCACTTATCAGTTTTAGCGCTCTATTTTGTACCCTGTTAAGTAGGGACGTGAAGATGTTTTCAGGACATTAGATACTCTAGTTTTAGAAGAATAAAAAAAAAATAGGGCTGCGCTACAGAGCGAAGAGCCCCTGGGCCTAGCGCATTTCTCACAACCATGACTTGTGAGGGAATGGAGGGGACCTACAATTTTCTGTCGGTTACGAACGGCTAATTGAGAAAGCGCTTTTCATGGCAATGAATTTACTATCGGAGGACTTGCCAATTCCTCGCGAAAGGCGATACCCGTGAAAAAACATTTTTGCCTCTGCTGGGATTCGAGCCTCGAACCTCTGGGTTAGCAGGTGGACATGCTAACCATCACGCCACGGGTTTTAGAAGAACGTCTGCTTTATAAATTTAAACCAGATTAAGTACAGGTAGGTGGGGTAAAAGGTTTTTTGTATTATTTTAATAAACCTTTAGCAGCACTTTAGGCAACGTCGAATACTAAGTACTGGCAGCTCTTCGGTTTCATTGGGATAAGGACCATTTATGGACCATGGCGATGGGGAAAACTTGAGCTTCAACGATAGCAGACAGAATTGAGTTCGCGAAGTATTAAATTCAACTCAACGAGTTGCACGAGCAAGAAACAAGGATGTGAATTTAGAAACTAGTGTCAGAAGTTGGGGGTGGAGTCGTCAGCAAAACAATAATTAGACAGTTAAGTGGTGTCCGTGGGCATGTCTGACTGTTCCGTAGGGCATATGTGGTTCGAATACCAGAAACATCAAAGAACAAAGAACGGGTAACACTTCCACGAAAAATGTTTTCTAACTAAGTAGTTAGAAATCAGCATAAAATTGTACGTCTTTGTAACGCGTTGAGGGCGGCCGTGATGCAATGATATAAAGTGTTCAGTAGATATGCCGAACGCATGCGCTCGAATCCCGTTTTGGGCATCTACTTTTCTTTCGGCCTCCCAGTTTTATTTGGACGCCGCCCTTGTGTTTATATGCGTAAAAATACAACCTCCTTATTTCCATCTTCTGCACCACAAAAAAAAAAAGGGGAAGGCTGCTACCGTGTTAGAACAATGGACCAGGTCTGAGTGCTCCAGATTAGCATAAGCCTATAAAACGCGTTAGGCCCAGAACTTTCCTTTGCTTTGTTTCGCCTCTCGATTTATTTGTTTATTTATGTAGAAGTTTTAGAGACAAGAGATCCGTTACGAAGATATGGAATAAAGTCGAAGACAGACGTGTGTCTGTCTCTTAGTTGGGACTTCCAGGGAGCTTTACACAGATGTTGTCTTTCAGAAGGAACTGGCAAGTCGTTAGAGGAGAATAATCACACTCCCATGAAAAGCGCTTTCTCGCTTAACCGCATAGAATCGAATTAAAAATTCGCCCTTTTATTCCTCAGAAAGTAATGCGGAGAGAAACGTACAATGCAGCAGGGCTCGTAGAGCTTTTTGTGCTCCTCCCAACCTTCTTATTTATCAGATTATATTAAGTATGCTTTTTCGAATGACTCGAACGGACTATGAAAAACGAAGCATTTTTCTGTTAGCTTCAAGTGTTTATAAAATTGGTTCAGTAGTGCGAACGTTTGAAATGGCAGACACAGTTACCTCCACAGTTCTAGCACCGAATTGGATTTACCAACGGTTTTCATTGAACAGCTTTTGATTTGTGTGCTTTAGGAGCTTGTTTAAAAATGATTTTTTTAAATCCCAAAATATACATTAATACATCTAAATGTTCCAAAATGATTGGTGTGAAAAATGTCTAGAGGCGGTTTGCCTGCACTTATATACTTCAAATGTAATTCTTAGTGTTTAAATATGGCTGTTGTGTGTAATCCAATGAATAAAAATAAAATTTTGAAAAATGCAAATTCATCCTTGAAAAATTTGTCTGATATGACCTTTGCAACTAAGACAAAATAATAATAAAATCAAAAGAAAAAAACAAAAAAAAAGTATAAAAGTCAAGCGAGTGTTTTCATATGCATTCGGTATCTTTACTTAAAAATAAAATAAAAAATAACAAAAAAAGTAAATAATGCCGTAATAAAGATTAGTTCAAAACAACAAAAAAAAAAACTAAACAAAAAATAAAATAAACTGAAATACAAATTGCTGATTAAATACGTTTTCTTGATTATAAAAAAAAAAAAATTAAATGTTTTCGCTTCTGGTACATCATGATGTGTACCTTTTTCTAGGATCCTTGCTATACGTTCCACCATATTTGCTTCTTTGGGCAGCCAGTTCAGTGATTTCTGGAATCCAACTAGCGAACACAGCCTAAATTTAACATACATACAAATATTTATACGGCATTATGACTTTTGGTTGTTGATGTTGTTTTTGTTTTGTTTTTTTTTTTTTTCTGTTAACTCTTAATGTATTGGTTTTATTTTCATCTAAATTCTTTTGTTTTTTACTTTACCAGTTAAAAATTTGTTACTTGTTGCATGTCTTTAGAAAAACAAAATACGAAATTCCTTCCCTGCGATATATTGTCAACTTAGACCCTTATTATCATCAAAAAACATACTAACAAACTCATTCACACACCTCTTCTCACTTTAAATAAATTATTTAAAATAATTTTTTTTTTAATAATGTACAGTTCCCATTTATTAAAAATAATTAAATAACTAGCCTTTTACCAGATTATATATGGAGAGAAAAAAAGCGAGAAAATTATTTTCATCTAAACGATAGAGAAAAATCCGAGTTATCGAATTGGGACAAATAAAAACAGAAATAAAAATAAAACAAAAGACATGTAAAAAAAAAAAAAACAAAATAGATGTAGTAAAGGATAAATATTTTAAAATTAGTTCAAAGCATTTGAAACAACGTAAGGTAATAATATGTTTTCCATTTTTTTTTTCTTATTAATTCGTTTTGGGATTGCAGATAAAAGGATTGAGGATCTTTGTTTTCTATGTTTATCTTTTCATCCTGTTATCTTTTAACTTTTCACTTGGCGCCTTTTCATTGAATCCTAAACAGTGTGTAGTTAATTAAGCAAAGAATAAAACATTTAACACCGATGAGTTTTTTTTTGTATTGAAAATTTGTATACACCAATGCGTGACCGAAAGTTGAAAATTTTGTGTTTCCTCTCTTAATTAATTAATTTTTAACATAATAGGTAACTAACTTCAATAAACAAAACACAAATAGAAAACAAATAGAAAAACACATAATAATATGTAAGTATATATGTAGTACGAGTATATTAATATCTTACGTTGCTTGAAATAATTTTTATTATTTACGTATGTATAGTTTTTTTTTCTTAAATTTGTTTTTTTTTTTAATCTTACAACAAACAAAATTATTTGAATTGATTTGATTCTAACACTTAAAGTTTTGCTATCAAAATCAAAACTATGCTAACACAAAAAAGAAAACTTTTTAGATACTGGCAGCATTGCAAATTAACACATTTATGATATTTTGTTAAAAAGAAAAAATAAGTACAAAAATTAAAAAGGAAAAAAACAATAAATATTCAACTACTCATAAAAAGAGTTAAAAATGATTCCAACTCCTTTCTCTTCCGTCTTGAATTTCAAGAAGATCAAAACTTTGTGCAAAAGAACATGGTAGTCATTATAAATATATAAACAATGTTTTTTTGTAAAAATGGAAAAATTAACAAAACCAAAACGATGAAGATATACAAAATAAATGATTTTGTTTTTAAACAATTCCAACAAAACAAAAAATATGGAGTAGGGGAAATATTGTGTTTTCGATTCACTTCTTTAATTGATGAAATAAATAATTACATTCTGCTAAATGTTGGAGAAATAAATAAATTTGTATAAACATTTTTTTTTTTGTTTTTCTTCAACTACATGAAAGGAAAACCATTGGAGAAAAATCATTATCAAATAAAAAGGGTAACAGACTATTTTATGTATAAAACGGGTGCGAAAACGATCGAAAACAAATGATTATCTTTAACAACTAATAAATTGGTTGTAAATCCAGCAGATTTTTTTTTTCTTATTTTTTTAGTTTGTTTTGTGTAACCATTCTTTTGAACAAATTTACACGGAAATTTTGTTTAGGTATTCGTTAAGAAGAAAACATTATTTGCAATTTTTACATAAAATAAGAGGAAAGGAAAACCACGTCTAAGTCTTCAAGACAGACAAACTTTTGTAGTCTCGAGAAACGTTGCGTGATAAATCAAAAGATAAAAAAAGAAAACAATAATAGTAAACAAAATGATAAAAATATACAGAAAACAAATTAGTTAATTAAATATTATAAAATAAGTCGTTTTTAAAGTTACTATTGTATATTTTGTTATCTTATTAGTCTACCTCTTTCCGTGTTCTCTTTTCAGTTCACCACCATATTTATTGCCACTACCGACGAGTTCAATAATTTCCGGTATACTGCTGGCAAACATTGCCTAAAATTTTATTATATTGGATTTTAATTTATTAAAAATAATAATCTTTCCAGTTTTTTTTTTTTTAAAACTATAACTTTTTTTTTTAAATATTTTTAAGGATATAGTCAATTTTAAACGATTAAATAAGTGTCCAAATTTTTATGAACAAACAGCATAAACTAAGACTTTTGCAATCAGTCGCATTTTTTGAGACTCGATAAAATTATAAACTTTCTTGTTTTTGAAGTTTTTGAAAAACCTCAAGCTTTTGATATGTCAGCTAGTTCAAAATCTTTGTTCCTATAACTTTGCTAATGCCCCAAAAGGAGTTGAAGGAATTATTCGAATACCAGGTCAGAGGATTTTTCTTGAGTTCTTCCTCATTCACTATAAATCAAAGGCATTTAACTTTTCAATTCGCTTATAGTTTTGGGCTGTCAATATGAAAAACCAGGATTTGAATACAAGATCACATTTGAGACAGTCAATCAATATAGAACGAAATTTTTATTACTAATTTCTAAACATATGCGCTGTCTAGTGGTTGAGTGGTTGACTACCGTGTGGAAGAACTCGAGTTCAAATCCATTCATATCCAAGTAAGTAAATTATCGAATTTTTCAAATAAATGAAAGTTTCTTATATTTCAGTTCGAAGGAGAAAAGCAACAAGGATCAAACTGACTGTGAATAATATCTAGTTAAAACAAAAAACAAATAAATACTTGGCTCGTGTCTGTGATTTACACTTCCAAAAATCTAACGTTGCTTTTTTTCTTTTACTTCACTAGGAAATTCAAAGACGAAACGTATTTGAATGAAGTAAGTTATTGGTTAACGTTTCAAAGTTGCTTCTTTTTTTTGATTTAAAAAAAACTGCTTCGGACCCAATTTGTTGCATTTTTTCTTTGATTCAAAGCCTTTTCTTTTTATTTGGCGATGTTTTTTGGCTCAGTGTACGTTCTTAATGATCAATAAAAACTTTGTTGACATTTTCATAGAACGCCAGGCGGCCATAAAAGCAATCTCATCCATAGTCACAAAATCAAAATTGTTATAAAGCTGTCGCAGCAATTCAATACTGCTCAGCACAACCAACAACGGTACCTTTAATTAGGTTCCAGAACACCTTGACATAAATTTGAATGAAATGTCAGATGAATTGGTCAAAGTTGGGTAATCACTCGGAGTCCAGTGAGACCAATACTTTTTTACATATGCCACAAGAGCAAGAACAAAACGGAATTCACAGACTCTTTCTAAACAGTGCCAGCAACAGGTGGTCATCTTTAGGAACTAGCCAAGTTTGAATGAATATATTGCCAAACAACCATCCAGTCAACGAAATTTCAAATCCGTCATTAAACATCATCCTCAAATTCATTTAAAATTCCAGATAGTTTAGCGAGGCTTTTAAACCCTAAAGATGTAATCACCATCAATCATTTACCCTCCTTGTCACTTTATCTACCTTATTTATGATCCACTATCGAGGGGAACATAATCGATCCTCAGTGATCCAAGAGAGCTGCAATTCGCATCCGACTTTACATAATTTCCCGGACCTGTTTATAATAAATCACATATTTTAGTTCAAATGAACAATGACTGTTCATTTTCATACTGCAGTGAGGTTTAAACACGCAACCATTTGCAACCAAAACAGCAAAATACGTCACGCGAAGCGATTTTGACAGCTAATAGTAGGTACCCTTGTATTCTACACCCTTAAAGTATTGCGTGAGTGTCACGAATCTAGCGCAAATTGTTGATGTTCCATGGCATGCAAATCTAGGAAACAATAAAGAATTATGCGTGAATGAATGCCTTTCATCGTGTGCATTAATCGCAAAAATTAAATACGAGAATACGATGACTCACCGCTGACACAGTCTAATGTAAAGATGTGTTTTACTGTGTGGATGAGAGCGAGGCAGAGTGAGAGAATAACAAAACAAATTGTTTACAATTGTTTTCTTAAACAATCTTTCACAATCTTATACCACCTCGATGCTCTTGAACGCTGCAGTGTGAAAACGGCTAGCATCGTTCACACTTTTACGTCAATTGATATGCCATTTCCATTTTTTGATTTTGACATATACATACATATTTGCTAGTTCAGCTTATTGGCAATTGACGTTGTAGGCTCTTTTTAAAGTCAATGCACATTACAAAACTTCCTTTAAGATTTATTTATATGAAAGAAATACATTCACTTCCAAGAATCCCATGATACTCATTTAACGAGCATATGCAGCTACTGTGTGTGGCTATTTTTCAAGTAAATGGTAACACCCACCCAAGAGTAGGTATACTTTGAACAAGAAATTCAAAGATTGAACTTATAATCTTTTTTAAAGTAATACCATATTTAGCCTTTATTATTTTTTTCTCTTTTTTTAAAACAAAAAAGAAATTATAAACTGCCCGGTATATCGACACAGTCAATTGACACGTTCTGTGCCATTTCTCTTAAATAGTGCATACGGCTTCCCATTACAAACAAGAAGTACTAACAAGATGAAAGAACCTGCTTGCTCAGTCATACGAACACTTAACTTTATTTAAAACAAAGAAGTAAAGCAGGCTGGTTTCTTGAATAAAAATTAGTACACTTGAATGCAAGAAAACAGACAATAGATTAGCTTATGAAGTAAATCGAGCACTATGAAGAGTATCTGTACAATGTACAAATGTACATACATATCCTTTTGGACAACATTTCAAAACACTTTTTTCAGTTATGGGACAAGAAAC
Source organism: Melanostoma scalare (assembly GCA_949752695.1). Classification (NCBI taxonomy): domain Eukaryota; kingdom Metazoa; phylum Arthropoda; class Insecta; order Diptera; family Syrphidae; genus Melanostoma; species Melanostoma scalare. Next base: position 228,179,070 of record OX456985.1, on the reverse strand, counting down.
CATCAAAACCAAATAAAGAAATAAACTGATAAGAAGACTGACGTTAACGTCAAAGTTTTCGGTATACAAAAATACAAATACAAAATTCTCATCAATTATGCCTGTTTATGTATTTTTATTCTGAAGCTCATTTTTTGATCCAATCATCTGATTTTATGAAAACCGTTCATTGTTTTCCTATATACCTCTTCGTCTTGCACTGTACACTGTACTGTACACGGCCTTATCACGTAAGCAGTCGATTGTCTTGCTTCGCGTAAAACAAAAAATTATAAATATCATCGATTAATAATAATTATTGACAGACAAATTGTGACGATTGGGCGCTGGCGATTTTTTTTATAGATATTTTGGTTCCGTCTCATACATTTTGTGAACCTCAGTCGGTTTTCTATTCCATAGATACATACATAGCATATTTGCCTTTGAAATGGAAGTTTCGGGGCAAATGAAACATAAAAGGGTTGTCTTTTGGTGGGTGCTATAAGTGTCTAATGTTTATGTCGTGTAGAAGCATCTACAATGAGAACGCTGGAAACATTATATTAAATTATTAAATGGAAGCAATTCATTATTGGTTTTTAGCGCACAAGTTTGGCATTACCAATGTTGTAATCGATTACATTCATTCCCTCACAAGGCATGGTTGAGAGAAATGCGTCTGGGCATGTACCTGGGGCTCCGCGCTCTGTTGCGCCACCCTAGCAATGTTTTCATTGACACCCGTGTTTCATGTAATTTATCTTTCGGTTGCCATTTTAGCATGAATCGATTAAGGCTTGAATAACGAATGCAAATCGTGCAGATTTATTTGGGAAAAATATTTCTTCTTCGCGGAATGCATCCCTCATCATTAGCCACTGCATGGTTGACACATGGTCCACGAAAGCACTTAATTCGATTTTGTTCCTGGATCAAGTCTATACATCGAGAAGCCAGAAAATATGAACGACTTGGAAAACAACTATCTCCGCATTGTTGTCCATATATACAACTCAAAGTGTTGCAAAGAGTGATCGAAAATTGGACCTCAAGATTGAAGTCCACCCGAACTGCGGAAAAGATCGACATACTAATCTCCCTGTTTAACAAAAATTAAAGTTTTTAGGTAAAAAAATTTAAATTTAAAGTAAGTGTGACCAAAAAAAGTTTTTTAAAACCCTTTCTCTGAACAATACACTGGAACCAACTAATCTTTTCAAAAGCTCGAGGTAATTTTATTCGTTAATCATATTTGGTAATAGTTAAGAAGATTTATTATTGCTGTTTACCATTTTAAAGAATAAAGCATTTCGATGACACCAGTCACTTTATGTTGGAAATATTCTTCTTTTCTTTATAATTTAAAAAAAAAAAAAACACAAATGCAAAACTTTTGCTTTTGCAAATTATACAAATTCAATTGTATAATTCAGTTAAAAGGTTAAATAGCTTCCTTTAAAAGCGGTTACACAATATGCAGCAGCCAGCATTTCATGCAAGAAACACAACCATTTATTTGTCACGTTGGCAAAATAAATTTCAAGTATTTTTCTCATCTTTTTCGAAATTTGTATTGCCACAATTCAAACTTTATAATATAAAACAAAAATATAATAAAATATACGACAACCGCCTAACAAATATTATATATATTTTTTTTTTTAAATTCAACAATTCTAACCCTACAAATATATGAATATACAAAACCTAGAACTATAAATTGTATGTTGTACCTAATTTTACTTAAACGTTCACCTTGTATCATGCACGCAAGCTGAGTAACTTTACAAACCAAAAATTATAAGATCATGTATTTTTTTTATTTATAAATTTTTTACATATTTTGAAATTAAAATGTTCTTAACTGTTGCAAGGCACTAATTTATTTTAACTCTAGGCTAGTCGAAAATTTGTAAATGCTCGGAAAAAATATGCGGAATAAACTAAGAGTTAAACGAAAATCAGCTAGAAGTACTTTTTCGCTAAAATAAGTTCGTTTGAATCGAGGGAACAAAAGAAGGAAACGAAAATTATATTGTTTTTAGTGCAGCTAGTTCGAAAAAATAATTTGGGGAACTATTAGCTTTATATACAACAAAACAAAAACTCTGATACAAGTTAAAAAGGAATAACTCAGGTTTATATTAGTTCAATGCTTACTTTGAAAGAAAATAACATTTTTTTTTTTTTAGATTTAAAAAGGATGTAATAAATATTATTTTTCAAAGAAATTTCTTCAACTCATTCACTCCACATTGTTTATATCCTACGAAAGCCCTAACAATTTGTAACACTGTCAAACCCTTTTTTTTAAGTTTATAGTAAAACGCCTAACAACCTATGATTAAGCCAAAATAAAATCTAATTATTTATGGTTATTGGAACTCATTTGCTTATATAGTTTTAGTTCTACCTTTACGACTATAATAAAATCTTCTGATACATTGTTTTTTTCTTTCTCTTTTTTGTATAATGTAGCATCTTAATATTAAATAACAACATGATTATATTGTTTTTTTCTTTTCAACTTAAGACTATGAAATAAAGGAAAAACCACTAGAGAAATAATATTAATAAAACTTAATAGATAATTGAGAATATAGAATTTATAAAAAAAAAAAGAAATTCAAAGAAAACAAGTAAAGGAAAATAGAAACGAAAATTAAATTTGAACTTACCAAGCCGACGAGTAGAAAGAACACCAAAAACGTTCTTCCTAAAACAGTCTCACAGTAAACGTCACCATATCCTACCGTCGACATGGTCACAATTAGGAAATAGACACAGGTCCAATAGGATAATTGATGAGGATTTTTAAAATCTAGCGGATCGCCAGAGTTTTCCAGCTAGTTTTAAAAATGCGAGACAATTAGTGCAAATTAAAGAAAATTTTAATAATAATAATAATTGTTGGTTGCAAAAATAAAGACTAGACCAAAAAAAAGACGAAATTTTTAAGAAGCAAAATTCAAACCAAAAAGAAATTATAATCTTAGCCATGTACTTATAGATAGATAATTGATATAAATATTCTTACCAAGTGTATTATGCCCGCTGCTGTTAACCATACTGATATAAAAATTGATACTAACTGAGCCAATCGTATAGAGCTCGATGTTTTTAGTATATTTAAATATTGTAAAATATCTGGGACAGTCATAAGACGAAGCGCACGAAGAAATCGGAGACCTGTTGTAGTGTAAGACAATTGTATCTTTTTAAAATTGATCATTTGATTTGCTTTTGTTAACACTTAACACACATATATACATGAAATCACATCTACACCTTTAAATGTGTCCACAAGAATAACACAAAATGTTTAACATTTACTTTTAATGCTGTGCTGTGTCTTAAGAAATGATCTGTCGACGGAGAGTAACTACTTTTATCATTGAATAAAATCACACCAATATTACTTTTTGTTTGAATTATTATTGGATCTATTTGTGAAACTACGATAAATGTTCAATAACCGATGAAACCCTTTTACTTGCGTAGTACGTAATGTATTTATATGAATTTTATATTGTTGGAAAGGTGCTGTGTAGAGGAAGTGCACAATATCCTTTTTATGTTTGTTCATAAAAGATTTTGACATTTTATTCATTTCTAATCAACGACTGCGTCCGTCATTGTTTGGAAAGCAATGCAAGATTGATTTAGTACCAAAAAATGCGTATTTTTTTATAAACAAATTCAGATACGAATGTCTTACCCTCATCGAAATGAGTGAATTATGTAAACAGAAGAAATATATTTTGCCTTTAGCAAAGTAACTAAATTTATGAATTCTTTTAAATAGATGAACAAACATTCCATTTTGTATAATAGTCGACCACTGGCGAATACTATCATTAAGTTTTTCCACAACCATCAGTTAAATGGAGAACAGAAAAACTACACTGATATATATATCAGTAAACATTGCTCTTACTCTCGTCAAAATAAATTACTACACTTTTACAATTTTCTTCACTTATTTGAGGCCAACTTTCTTCATATTATTTAAGCAATCGCAGCTCAACTTTGCAAGTAAAGAATCAAAATGGCAGCTTGAAAAATAGCTTGAAACTGAACGAAAAGACCAAGATTAAAAGCTCTGCCAGCAGAAAAGAGAGGTAAAGCATCGTTTGGTCATTGAAAAAATAAAGGCGAATTAAAGCTTGGTTTGATGAGGAAGTATACATAAAAGAGCGTACCACACAGACGTGCTACTAGTGAGAAGCAGGTAAGTAGTGTTTGTGGCGCCGAAAATAAAAAAATATGACATCAGAAGCCGGCTTTACGGCAATGATCAAATAAATCTCGCTGACAGACAATACACTCTGAGCTGGCAGAACTGCTTCATCAACAGCCATTTTGTCGTCTGATATGCGTTTTATCTTTAGCTTAGTTTGCCATTTCATCCTTCGTTCTAAGTATACGATGATAGAGATATTCATCTTCTAAACCCGGAAGAAGTATGCAAGGGCGTTAAATTATTAAACCTGAGGCTGGCAGCACTGTTTTCATTTACAGCCATTTTGTCTTTTGACATATGATTTAACCATTGCTTAGTTGGTCCCTTAATTTTGCGTTTTGGGTTTCTGAGTTGGCCACAACAAAAAAAAACTCACTCAAAATTAAGTAGCAAAAAAGTGGCCTCAATCAAGTGATACACAGTGTATACGGGTGTAACAGCCAGTCGTATAGAGCACGGTGAACGCTTTCTGGAGAAGTTTATATTGCCAGTTAGACTCTCTCAAGTTTCAATCGTTGAGAGTGAGACATAGAAAAAATTCGTTCTGTTCCTTTTCTCGAACACAGAAACTACAGAGGATTCGAAGTAGGAAAGCCTATCATATTTGCTTAATATTTCTGTTCTCTTATGAGTTGGAGACAAAATTTTCATTTTGAAATCAAAAATGAAAAAAACTATCACAAGTTTTGGCACACACAATCTTCTAAAAATTCATATATCAATTACCCTTTGCATCTCAAAGATACCCAGTTTAAAAAAATTTTATCAAATATTGACGTGAGTCGCAAGTTTTCGTCTAATCAAAAAGCAGAATATGGTTTAAGTATAAAAACTTATTTACATTGAAATACTTCGCTCTACACTATTCGAAAAGCAACAAAATGTTAGAGCGCCTATTATCAGTTTTTTAAATCAATTCGAAGAGGGGTCTACCTACCCCGAGTCGAGTAAGAGTATGAGTCAATTTTCTGAAAATTGACTCAAATTACAATAAAATATACTAATAAACAACGTGCAACACTCACAATTTCATGCTATACCTTCATTTAAAAACAAAACATAAATTCTTTAAAGTCCTTTCTCTTGATCAAGTTAGTTTAATGAATATTTAAGGTTTTTAAAATTAAATATGTTCTTAAATTAAAAAATGTATACAAAAAACAATTGTTTTACGTACATAAATTCGTATCAAAATTTTTATGTATCAGAACATATTTAAAAATTAAAAAAAATACTTTTAGTTAATAAATTACAGGCTTAAGTGAAAAAACATAAGAACTAAAGGTGCTGAATATGTAAAAACAATTATTTCACGTTTTATATATATATTTTTCAAAAACCATTCATTAAATCAATTTGATTTCTAAAGAACAATAAAGAACAAGAAGATATAGCATGATATTGTTTAATAATGAGCTGGTTTTCAACTGGCACTCATTTATCGAGAAGTTCCAATAGGAACTTACTATGCACATCTGAAGATGAGCCTTTTCCACCACGGTCGGGTGTATTTTGCTAGGACACTTACCTTAAGTCAAACCTTCACTTACTCTATAAAAGGACCAACTAAATTTATAACCTGTGTGTGTTTTTTAAACTTTTTTAAATTTGTTTGATGTGATTTTATTATTAACCCAAAGAATGATAACGATGAAAATGATTCCCCACATTTATTTTATATTCTACGCTACATTCTTTTGAAAATGCTGATATTAAACTTCCACAGAACAATGATCTAACTCATTTGTTAAAAAGGACTTACCGATCCATGTCCGATCTAAATATATTGATACAAAGGACGGGGGTATTGTAAAATAATCTACAAAACTGTACATTTCTAACATAAACCAAAGTTTATCGGACGCCGCTATGAACTGAAATAAAAAACCAGAGAAAAAGTTATTCAAGTTGAAAAGAAGTGTTTTCAGTTAAGAAAGTAATTTTATATTATAGCCAGGCTTTTTCAAAACAAAACATAAAATTTTTTTTTATATTCAATCGATGCACAAGCGAATAATATAAAATGAATCCAATCACAATTGAATCCATTCTCATCATTACACTTGTCATATAAATGTTCATGTTTTATTGTGAAGAGTCTTCAAAAACACCCACAGCCACATCTGAGGTACACAAAAATTGATTTACTTACTCGTATAAAAAAGTAAACCATAAAAAATATATTGAATGCGAGATCGATTTGTTGCGTAATGTTATTACTCCACTTTTGACATCTCTCAACTTCTTCGCTAGATGCGTCAATAAAATATATAATAAGTGATGCAATGCTGAGAATAAAAACGAGTACCACCTGAAAAGAAAAGCAAAAACCGCAAATATAAAATAAACGGATTGTCATAATGTATCTAGAACTTTTCTTTTTTTGTAGGATTTTTATTTTTCTTTTCTTTTTATTTGTTGGAAAGTCATCTCTTTATTAGATGGTACTTAACTGTTCCATACAATATTTATAAAAGCAATGCGATATGTGGCTATGCAGCCAACACACTTGTCTCAAGGAGTTTCATCTCTCTATTCTAGCCCCAGTTGTGCATAAAGAGCTTAGTTTTAACAATGCCAAGAATGTTGGGGCTAATGTTTTAAGAGAAAGTAAAAAAAAAATCAAATGAAAATCGATGCAGACAAATCCTCGGCCATCTGTCGCCTCCTCCTCCTCCTTTCAACCCCCAAGAACAATTCTTTGTGGTTTTCCTTTCATAATAAATTTCCATAACATAAAAATCAGGTTCAAGCACATTAAATGCTTCCTAGAGAAACTTCCGTAATAAATAAATCATTCTCAAGTTTGCAATTAAAATCGAATTATTCCACTCACTGATAAATCCGAAAAAGATTGCATCTTATACACTCATGGAGGACAATTCAAAAGTCAAAAATTTATTGGTTTAATCGAACTTCGTAAGGTAGAATGATGTAGCTATATAAAATGTATAAGTGTGTGTGGAAGCAGCCATGCAAGCCAATCTCAATTTATTGGCAGGAGTTCAAAGAATTTGTAGGTTTGGTTAAGTTTGTGTGTTATAGTTGTAGGTGGGTATGGCTCTTTTTTTTTTTAATTTTTTTCTTAAACCAATCCAAACTTGACCACCTGTGAAATTGTGCAACGTTTTGAAACCGTCATAGCCAAAAATTGTGGACATTGTAAGGATGAAATTGGGATATCCCTTCGAAGTAGATTATGTCATAGTGTGAAGGACGAGGCAGTATATAGGTACATACTACATAATGTTGGTAGCCTTATTTTGTAGTTTTGGCGGCATCTGAATTCTATCAATGATTGAAGAACAGGGAGAGATGGTTCTCTTTTTTTCCCTTATTCTCTGAGTTAGCAACTAGGTCAAAAGTTTTAAAAGATGCAATTTAAATAATTAAAGCTAAATTGTATTACGGTGAACTTCTTGGTTTTCCTCAATTTAGTTGCTGACCAGGTGAATTGGCAAATAACTTAAGCAAATTTTAAAGCAAGGGGTTAAGGAAGTTAACACCATTGAACATATTCGATTCAAAGATGAGTTTAGAGAACTGAAAGTCCTTAAGTTAAATTAAGTTAGAAAATGTGTAGGTCTTACTTATCTTCAGTGGGACTTACATCTACATTTTTCGTAAATTTTCATTGTTTTACAAAGATGTAGATGTGAGTCTCACTGTATTCGAGCATTCGAGAAGCTTTGGAGCAAAAAAAAGCGTGTTGTGAATATTGGAAGGAAGGTTGGCTGGGAAGAGATTTAAAGAGCTTTTCGATAGACATTATTATGACATGTCCTTTTGTAAGTAAATAAAAATTTCCAATACTTACAATAATAAATGAAAAGTTGTCGTTCCCAAAAGAACCTTTTATTTTTTCGTCTGATGACAAAGGTAGCTTAACGTAGATTCTTACTTCTGTGTCGTGTTGAAAATACAAACAGACACCATTATTCTGTTGACATGTTGACATACAAAGATATGGACTACTTGAAAAAAAAAAAAAAAATTCAATCTAAACCGCTGCAAAGCTATTGTCGACAGAAACACTCTGTTGCGGTGACATGTTAGCTTTGTTTGCGCACTCCTAATGATAACTAAATGAACCGAAGTTGACAAAAAGTCTTCCTTCTTCAGCACAGTAATTTGTCGTAGTTGTGCACAGTAGAAAGAGCTCACGATAAAGAATGAAATTTCCCAACCCTGACAAACTTTACTACAAACATTTCTGCAGACAGAAGTCGTGGATTGTCTAAAAAAACAAACAACTTTCCAAATTTCCGTCAAAAGTCTTTTCCTTAATTTCTGGACAATCTGTCACTTTCTGAAAGATTTTAACTCCCACTGCTAAAAAGATGACAGATTTTTCAATTCTCACAAAGTAAGGAAACGAACCTTATAATTTAATGAAGTTTTAAATGTCTAAAGCTAACGAATAACGGATGCTGAAAAAGTTTGTTATTGTTTGCTCACGTTTCGGCAAAGATCAGTTTCCACACACTTTACAAAGAAGACTGCTTGTCATTATTCCTACCGACATTAAGTTGGCAACCACCTGTCCGCCTTTCAGATATTAAGGACGAACATTTTTAACGATTTTGATTTAGACTAAGTTTTTATTTACATACATACATAAAAAGCTTTTGTATGATTTTTGCGTCTCAATAATCGCAAAGATATCACTTTCTAGTCTCATGCTCCATGTAATCAAGGGCGTGTTTTTTAGACGTGCAATCTGAAAATACTTTTTTCCAGAGTTGGTCTCTTTGAGACAGCTGTCACTAGTGTTACCCCGGTAAATTGAGTCAAAACGGGCTCATGTTTTTAGCTTGACTCAGGGACTTTCTAGATTCGAATCATTTTTTGCAGAATACAAATAAGTGCTTGGTAAAACAGAGTTCATCAATCAAAAAAAAAAAAGTAAAAGTACTTTCATTTCATTTTGTAGAGCTGAAAGTGCTCAGTATTGATATGTTTTTGGTTCAGTCTCAAAATCCATTGCTGAGCTGATGATAGTATTGCTAAGTTGCAACATAAAAGAACCTTACGCTATTCTTTTCTTATCTATGAACTTTCATTTGGAACGCGCTTGAACTTTAAGCAGCTACATATGTTTCTCACTGTAAGTTGTGTAATTGGAGAATAAATTCTTCTTATGCGGCATATACACTGCTCAAATGCTTGGCCAGCATGTAAGAGTGTATTAGTGAAAATAACTCACGTATGCATTGTGTGTATGCTGGAAGCAAAATCAAATCGTTTTGATTTTCTTTGAATCAGGCTTCAATCATTGAAAAGTGTATATGCGAGATTGAATGCTTGATCCAGCATTCACTTCGTAAAGACACTGCAAAGCGAACATTCGTCGTCACCGAGCGAATTTTAATGGGGAAAACAACAACAACAACAACAATGATTGAAGACTCAAGCTTGGACTTGAAGTGTGTATATCCAAAATCAAATAGTCACCCCTATTATGAAAGGCGTTACACTTGAGTGACAATACTCACTTTATTTGTCGAGTCACTTTTTAGGCGTTTAAGTTTCGGTATTACGTACCTTGAACTCCACTTACTTACAATCCAAACGCCTTCCACATGATCAGCTGATCATGACAGATTGGGATTTGAATAGAAATTCTCGTTTTGTCTTGAAATTTAAATTGTTTTTAAATAACAAATGAAAATGAATAGTTTTCCTATGTTAATTGCAGTGAGAAATAGTGGTGTAGCGAGGACAACGAGGATCAGAGGGCAGAGGATATTAGAAACAAAAAAAAAATAATCTGATAAGAGAATGAAGAATCCTTTACAACTATAACTACAGTGACTTCCATTTGCTTTTTATTGAACAGAATCTGTTTAATTCTGTTTAACTTAAAATTTTGCATCGAACCAAATCTTTAAAAATATACACACACGAAAAATACGGCATGAAAAGATTTCGTTTCTCAATTATTTTAACTTTTGCCATTCTTTTTCAGTTCTAACCGCTAAACTGCTATCCATTCTTTTTTTTTTTGTCCTCCGTTTGGGAGACACCCCGTTGAAAATTTGTTGCAAGTTGAGGATTTTGCTCCATCAGATAGATTAATGTTTTGATATGCTCCTGATTTGTTTTTTCACCCTAAATTCAGTCAAAATAAAAGTTATTTAAGAAAAAAGAAGAAACCAACTACAACTTACATTTTTATTCAAGTAAAACAATCTTGGCGTTTGCAAATTTAAAGTCGCCAAAAAATAGCGTTTTACTAGTCGTTTAACTGAAATAAAACGACAGCTGCAATACCGAAGAATGACAGGGTGTCGTTCAAAAAAATTACATTCCACTAAACGCTAAATGTCAAATGGCGTAACGCTGGGTTAAACAACTACATAGTGACTTTCACAATACCGATTTCCCTAAATGGAAGTTGTCGTTCAAGCAAAAAAATAAGGGTGAGTATTTACTAATATACTCTCACGTTACGTCAAGCATTTGAACAGTGTATATGCCGCATTAACTTTTCTTTCAATCAGAAAACCAATAGCAGCTTAAAATGTACATGAATTTCAAATAATTCTTAGTTTTGTAATTGAAATGCAAAGCAAAAATGATTTGTTTAAAAGAGAATTTTACTGGGACTCAGTTGTTTTCAAACTAATTCATTTTTCACTCTCTGGAACTCACTAAAAAATAAGCCTGCGGTAACACTGGTTGTCACTTGATATACGTTCAGTTTGGTTTGCGCTTCCAATCATGAAAGAGTGTAGAAGAATTTAAGCTTCACGTCCCACTGAGCACTGCGTATGTTCGGTAAATTGTCTGGAAACAAAGTTCCCGATTTTTACATAATTTCTCCAAGATCGGGCTATTTAAACCCCCTGAGTCATGCTTTTTTCTACTGCATATTTTGACCTGAAATTTTGAAATCTGTTAATTTTGGGGTCGCTGATCACGCGTCTGAGGTTTTATTTTTATAATTTTCAAATCCATGATGGCGGATCAAATTCATTTTTAAATTTAACGTTAGATTTGTGATCCCGAAAACCCATATTGTATTTACGATGAATTTTCCCCCGAATAAGAATATTTATACAGTAGAATAAAGTTTGATTGGTTTGTCGAAATGATTATTTCAATTTCACACATTTTTTCCGCCATCTTGGATCCGCCATTTTGAATTTTGCAAATATAACTATGGTTTTGTGTTTTACGAACGTAAGAACCCTCGTGTACAAAAATTCAGACCGAAATACGCAGTGAAATATTGTTTGTCTGGTCTGGTAAGTCTAAAATATAAGCTCAGTTTCACATATTATGCCCACAATCTTGGATCCGCCATTTTGAATTCCGTCAATATAACCTCAGATTCATGTTCATCAAAAACTTCCTAGTACAAAAATTCAAAAAAAAAATTTGCAGTAGAAAATTTTTGACAACGGTTTAAATAGGTGGTACTCTAGCAGTACCACTGTAACTCAAAGGGTTAACACCGCTAGACTATCTTTTGTGGGGTTATGTGAAGTCGCTTGCCTACACAAATAAGCCCGAGACGATTGGAAGAGAATATTGGGCAAATTTTTGCTGACATACGGCCCCAACTGCTACAGTTGTCGAAAATTGGCCTTCTCGGCTGGAATTTATTCTAGACAGCCACTTGCTCGAAATCATTTTAAAGGCATTGGCAAAACCTTATGGGTCTTAATAGTTGTACAGAATGCCCTTTTTGGTCTGTTTCTCCACGTAAATCAATAAATAGGGTGGCAGAACAAAGCACCGGGCACATGGCACATGGCGCAGAACAGAGCACCATCAAACATTCTTTGATGACGAATGGAGCGGCCCATAAGTTTTCAGTTGATTCTGAACGAGCAGGTGAAAAAGCTAGTTTCATGGCAGTGTGAGTCTAGGAGCACTAGTAAACTCAGCCCGATAGGCGAAACCCGGCAATAGGTGTATACCATATATTACCGTGTATACCGTGTATATTACACGCATATATTTGTCTACTTTCAACTAATATATTTATAAGTATGATATTAATTATTTGCTTTATGGCAAAATATTTAGAAAAATTTCAGATTGAATACAGCAAAGTATTCCAAAGTACCGACGAAACGTAGGGAAAGGAAGACGAAATTGTTGTTTTTATGCAATTTTTAACATATGACCAAAAGAGCCCCTCATCATCATAACAAAATTATTTATTTATTTAGCCTTATACAAAGTTTATATCAGTGGAAAGCTTTTTTTATATACACAAAGAAACAAAAAAAGGAACGCACAATTTATGTACTTTTCTTCCAATCCTTTTGTAGGTTTATTTAATTGAAAATGTTCTTTAGAAGCTAAATGTTTTAATAGTCAAAAAACTAATTCAAGCAGGAGCTTTCTTAAATGACAAGCAATTTTATATTTGGAAATCCTCAAAGCTCAACAACTCAAAAGTTGATCCAGAAAACATAAAAATAAAATTAGAGACCGTGGAACCAATAAATAGCCAAATGGAATACAATGCGACAGCATTCTCAAAACATCCACTCCCATCAAACTACGAATTGCATACTGCACAAGTAAAACACACCAACATAAAGTTCTTTTTTTTCTAAATCATCACAAAAGTCTTTGACCCCACGACACACTACACACAATTTCAAAAAGAGGAAACTATAAAAATAGACAAAATTTCAAAAAAAAACCCAATCCACCTTAATTTTGGAAAAAAAAACACCAACAAAAATCAAAAACATGATTTAAATTTGAAGTGATTTTAAAGCAAATGCGAATCACTGGCATATGGATCATTAATTAAAATTAAAAAGCACAAACAGAACAAAAATAATAAACTCTTTACAAAGATGGCACAGGGCCAATTTTCTCGCGATGCTAATGGATTGCAAACGATAGCACTGTTTATTCAATAACTAAATAAAATAAATAAATGCGGCTTGCCAAGGATAATTGGAATTATTTTATTGAAGCCTGTCCATGTTCATTTCCATCACTGATATCTTACCTACCCTAAAGGACTTTGATTATGAAATGAATACCACCTTTCCTTGAAAAAGAGAACATTATATTTAGTCATGAGTTTTCTGAAAACTAATTAGGGAGTTGTGATTGCATAAAAGTCGGTCACAAAACAACTTTAATGAATCTAATGGTAAATGGAAAAAATAAAGAACGCTGTTATGTTGACCCTAATTGCAGCCTTTAACGATTTATCGTCAAAAAAAAAAAAATAGAAAACTTTTTCTTCCGGTCTTAAGTTGAGGAAATCAACACGATTTTCAAAGAATGAGGCTGACTTTTAGTATTTAAGTTGAAACACTAAACAACTATATGAAAAGGTTTTGTGAGTGACAAGAATAAAATAATGCGTGGTGAGAGCCTTGAATATCAAAGCAGGCATCAGGGAGGTTGCTAAGAGTGACTTTAATTATAATTGATGTATTATTTTTATGACATTTATCAACTTTGAGCGAATTCAAGTTGTTTCTTTTTGCAAGTTTCTGCGAACAAAAGTGTGTGACACTAATGAATGAGGTCATTTTTAAACATCGGGTGCCTTTAACTTAATCCCGCTCACTAAAATTTGACTCCTAATTTCCAAAATATTCAACAATAAGGGTGCTTATGCCGCACCACGTCTTAAGACGGCACATCAGAAAATCCTACGCAAAAAAAAAAAACAAAAATCAAACAGTGCTAAAGATGTTTCATATTTGTGAGAAGGCAAATATTAATCGTGGCAGTGTGTGCAGAAAAAGTGGAGCAACTTTTAATGAGAAAATGACTTGAAATTAGTCAAATAGCACAATACATTTCTGTTTTCTAAACTCTCTGGTTGTTTTATAAATACTCGTATACACTCGTACCTCAAGAATGATGTAAAATGTATGCTAAAGGATCTCAATGTTTTGTGTGTAGGTGTATTATGGTAGTTTCTTTTGCCAAGGACTATTCCGCATTCCAAGAGTACATCATTAAGTCTCAGACAATTTTCAGGCAGGAAGGACTGACTTCAATTTAATGATGGAAATTTGTATGCCTTTGTTTGTTCAAGTCTCTCGTTTTCTTCACTCTTTTCTTTTTGCTACGTTTTTTTCTTTTTCTTTTTGTGACAGAGTATTTTTTGTTTTTGTCCCATTTTCATGCTGGCAATCCTTTATTTAAGTTATGTTGAAACATTTCCATGGAACAGCGAATTGCACTGTGTTAAAGAAAAACAAAACCAAGTATGTAGAGGTAGATAGAGAGAAAGAGAGAGAGAGCTTCATAGTATCACTTTGAATTTGTGTATAAATAGTGAAACTTCCTTTGAAAGCCGTTAAGCTTAGTAGTTTACGACGTCATTGTCGTCATATCGTCCAGCCTAATTAAAAGCGGCATGACAGTTACGTCATGCGGAAGCTAACATTGTTTTGCCTCCTTTTGACTTTTTACGATGTGGACTAGGATGGGCAAAGAGTAGAGAAATGTTACTTTAAAAAGAAAACAGGCACTTTTGTTTGCTACACAAGTTTGGGTGCGGTTAGAATGGATCGAGTTTCAAACAAAGTAAACAGAAAATAGATTTATTTTTTTGTAGTGGGAGATAGGTAAGGAAGTTGAATACGGTCGATATGTCGTTTTATATTTCGTCAATAAGTTAATTTGAGTAATCTCGTATTAGCCTTGATTGTAGAATCTCAGCATTAAGACACTCAAGCGGTGTATCGTGTATGTCAAACAGCAATGAAAGTTGTTGTTATTGCATATCTTACCAAAATGTTTTTAATTCGATTAATTCCGACTTTGTACTCAGAAAAGTTTTTTTTGTCTCGATTTAAGGCTTCACGGTTTCGAGTTCGCAAAATTTTTTATGCGAAAGCAGGGCCCGGGTCTTTTAGCTTTCAAAACAATTCACAAAGAGCCTGTTACATACATATAAGGTGGAAGTTTTCAGGAGACGTTCAAATTGTTTTGTTGAAAACATGCGAAGTTATTCTTTCTCCCCACCCGTGTTTAGGAATCTATACAAATGTGGAAAATATTTTCTTCTTTTTTGGTGGTTCTAGAGACTTCCTCACCTTGAGAGATAGTTTAATTTGTTTTATTTGTATAAAGGCTGCTTATTATTTAATAAAGAATTGATTTTTATGGAGGGGAAGACATTAAAATCTTAATTTTCATAGACTTTTATGGCCTAAATGATCGTGTAAGTTGACATTCACTTTTCCAGATCTTTTAGAAGGGTTCGCTTCGTCTTCTAAAGAATTTTCTTGCCACTCAAACATATTTTTATGTTTGTGTGGAAAGTATGTAAAGATTGACAACTCAAGAAATGCTGGATTGATTTTGATAATTTTATGATTTGTTGGAGTCGTCTCCTCGTCCTCAGATAAATAAATAAATAAAATAAATAGGGTGGCGCAACAGGGCGAGGAGCCGCTGGGCCACAGACAATCACATTATTTCCTACCATCCTATCAACATGCTTTCCATGGAATCCACGTAGCATTCAGGTGCCCTGTGGAAATATATGCTTGAATTCGCTGAATTTGATGGAGTCATGTGTAAATGATGATAGCAAATAATATGCCTGGTTATCTATCTTCCTATTTTCTTCATGATTCCGATCCCGAATTAAAATCAAATTAAATTAAATTAAAATTAGTCCAAGAAATATGATATTTTGTATACACCAGGTTCATGGACAGTTTAAGATGGCCACCGCTAGATCGTGCAGTGAACGACGAATTCAACCAAGGCTTAGAACTGAAATATGATCGATATTATTAAAACCAATTAGATCAAACAAATGTACCCCTGTTGAACCAGATCAAAGGAAAGTCTGTGATACATTGAGAAAGGCAATGGATGATGAAAATGGTGGATCATTTTCCCTGGTGGATTTGTGAAGATATTCTTGATATCATTGATTTAGGCAGCTGACCTCGCGAGATCCGACATCGCGGTACCACTTGCTTCTTCTGGAATAGGGGTGGTGTTCCTGTTTGAAGAATTGAGTGGAGTATTGTGTTGGATCATCAACAAAGTACTCCTGAACATTATTGCTAACCACAAACATAACGAATGGTTGAGTCAGCGAGCAATTTCAGCGGCTAAAAATAAAAATGAGGTCGACTTAAACTTCGAATTTAAAATCAAATTGTTGGTGTTCTGCACTCATTCAAACCTATTGTGTAACAAATGAAGGCGAGGCTACCAACTGTTGAACTGATTTAAAAACTGCCTGGATGTGCCCAACCAAAACTATTGAACGCTTACAGCGATAAAATATTAACGTGATTTAAGCGTCGAATGTCAAATAAAAATTTAAAGGCTTGGAAGTTATTTGTCTGGAGATTTGGATAATCTCAAGCGGCATGCCATTTGAATTCAAATAAATTCAAACACCAATTCGTCTTGCATTCCCCCTGACGATTAACAAATAAAGTCCTATTTTTGAATATTTGTGGTTTGAATTTAGAAAACACAAGTTTTTTGCATGGTCAATCAATCAAAAAATCAGACTAAATCAACCCAATCAGCAAAATGTGAACCTCCATCCAAGAAAACGTTGTCCCCAACCCTATTGAAAGAGAAACTTTTGTGCGCTCATTGAAATTTACTTTCTTCATTAATCGAAAAAGTAAAAAAGACATGGAGGATCAAGAGATCCAGTGACTTCAACTCCAAAAATTAGCGTTTCGCTCAGGTACGACTGTGGGCTCATCAGTCAGACGCTGTCCTACCCTTCTAGGACTATGCTATGTAAATTTTTGGTCGAATTGTACCTATGCTTGTAAAATTCAAGGCAAGTATATGCTGTAAAATTTATTGCTAGTCACAAACAGTTTTATGTACAAAACATCAATACGATAAGAAAAAGTTTATGTGGCATGGTCTTTTTCTTGCAATTTATAAAAAAAAAAAGAACAATAACAGAGAATTTATATACGAAATTCAACGGGTCAGTTAGTAAAAATGTAAATTATAGTTTTATGACAACTTTAACAAGTTACGTAAGGACTTGTGACCACAATTCAAACAGACTGACTACTCATAAACTAATCGTTATACCCCTTACCAGTGGTTAGTAAAATTTCAGAACGCTCTACGAATTCACATTTCATTTATTTAAAAAAAATTATTTTTAATGGGAAAGTTGTCTTTGTGCGCTAATTTATTCATTTTGTAATAATAATGTATTGATATATTCATTTATTTATTCTCTAAATGAACAAATAATGTATTGAACACAAATAACTCTTTTGATAGTTAGTAAAATAAAATGAAATAAAATGAAATGAATATATTATTGTTACAAAATGAATAAATTAGCGCACAAAGACTAGTTTTCCGATTAAAAATAATTTTTAAGTCATAAAAAAAGTCATCAGTATGAGTTTAATAAAATAAAAGTCATAATTTCATACATTTCCAACTTTGAGTTTGAATATCTTCAGAACGGCTCATTCTATGAAAAAAATTAGTTTGAGCTTTTTTGTAGAGCATTCAATTTCCTACTTAAATTCGTCAGGCTATAAAAATAAGATTTTTTTTTTCAGGCTATAAAAAAAAATTTTAAAACAGGCACCTCTAAATGTTAATATTAAGAGCTCAAATTTTAAGAGGCTTCGTTTTATACCTTCCTGAAAGTATTCACCCTGTTTTATCGTTGAAAAAAAAAGTTTCCCAAAAATGACACACCCTAATATACAATAAAATGTAAAGATTAACAGTATGAAACACGAATAAACTCCTTTACTAAAGGACACAACTGTAAACTGAGCACTTCCTTTTTTCATTCATATTAAAACCTTCCTCGGAGAATTCTTCCAAAAAAAAACAGTGGATTGGTGCTAAAACACAAGGAAATTGGTTTCTTCAAACCTTAAACAAAACCAACTTTCAATACAGCTTGTCACCAAAAAAGTATAACAGAAAACCTCAACACTGATGAAAAGAACTACATAATGAAAGGAATAATAATAATCCTTCGTCATGAATCAAATAAAAGTTTCTTGGCAATGATTTCATTTCGTTGGTTGCGTTCCATTTCTGACAGATTTTCTAATACACCCCAATTGGAACTTTCAAAACTTTGCACTTGGCAAGCATAATTTCATTTTTCCGGTTCTGCTTTCTAAACAATAACATAGTTTTGGTGAATGTCAAATTCCTTATAACGAAAAGAGTTGCAAAAAAAAAAAACAAAATTCTTCTTCTTCATCTTCATCTTCTGCACAATTATACATAAAATGTATATGGTTGCGGTGTCATTTGGGTACATTTTTGAAATGTTGCCAAAAAAAATATAAGACAAAAGTTTGTCTGCTTAATAAACAAAAAGCGATATTGTGCAAAGCATAGAAAAGTATTAGGCATTCGCAAGTCAAAACAAATGACTTAACTACATAGACATATATATGTATTTATGTTTTCTTTTACGGTACATATTATTAAACTAAAGAAGATGCAAAGTATTTCAGTGTCGATGAGACATTAGCAAAGATATCCTTGAATTTTGTCCCTGTAGTAGTGCATTCGAATGCAAATGTTGTTGCAAAAATACTAAGGACATAAAGACTATGAATTTTTTTATAACATTTTCTCGAGTGGTCTTTGTTAAATAACCAAAAAATTGTTATGATTTAAGAACAACTCAAGATTCAACTGGAATGATTTGTTCAACTGAACTGATTTGGAAAAAACATGAAAGTAATTCAAATAAAAGTTCAAGTGACCTCAACTCAATTTATGTTTCGAACAAGTGGGCTCATCATTTAGATTTCACAGCAAAAGAAAAAAATAAAGAACTGAACCATTTCCACGTGCTTGAATGGCTTTTCAAAGCACCTTTACATTACGCTTGTCTCGAAATACAATTACTTGTACAAAGCTCATGACACTTAATGTCCGTGTAAATGTGTAACTGTACTCTGTAGAACACTTCCGGTTGAAGAGGGAAAATACAAAAAAAAAAAGAGAAAGAATCAAACAAAAAGTACACTTGCACTCTCCAGTATCAAACTCAAAGTAATAAAATCTAAAAGAAATTCTTCTTTCAATCGCCCTTCACTCTAAATAAGGACATACAAAAACAACAACGGCGGCGGGGTGACATCGAGGACGATGACGATGACGACATGCTCCTCAAAAGTAGGTCAATCACAGTTCAAAGGAATTCAATAACGTATTACATTATGTGCATTACGTAAATTATTCTTCCTTATACTTTATGGGCCACTAAACTAAAAGCTTCCATTGGGATACGGTTTAGCTTATAACATCCACAAACCAGCCTTCAGTGCTTAAAAAAAAGGCAGCATCTTCTCTGAAAATGAGTTTCCTCTATTCCTTCTTCCATGGGTAAATATGCATTTTTTACTTCCGCTTTTTTTTAAAGTAGAAAGTTAAATAAACGTGAAATTGCGCACAAAAAAGTACGACCACGAGTGGATATACTACAGTTTTAACTTATTCGTGTCTTCACTTTCCTTATCCTTTTTTCACATACATATATTCAAAATCTGCTTCACAAAATGGATATGACCAGCGTTGTTATGAGATTGGTGAGCCACCTGTGCAATTAATGCTTTACTAAAGTAATAATGAAATGGAAGGCTGTAAATTTTACATTCAGTTTTATTCATTTGTAGATAAGTTCAATTAAAGAACTTGAAATGAAACAACGCTTTTACCTCCTCAAAATCTCTGGTAAAAGAAAGCAAATAACGAAAAGTTCTTATTTAACAACGCTGTTACCAAATGAGCCCGGTAGTGAGGGAAGCAAAAACTGCTACTTATCAGGTCCTTGTGCAGAAGTACTTAGCCGCTTGGTTATGGAACAGAAATAAAAGTATAAAACTTCGAAACTAGACTACAGCGGAAATGATGGCTTGAGGATACTCAAGTTGGATTGGTAGGTTTTCCATTTGTGTAAAGGAGTTATTTAACCGTCGATGTTGTTTGATTCCTTTTTTTCTCACATATATTATTTGCTTTGTATGTGCTGATTTGAATAAGGACGCTCTTTACGGGCTTAAAGGAGAAGAGTTGTAAGAAAAAAACACACAAAAATCTTCAACCTATCAACACTATGAGCTCATTAATCTTGGTCATTCACCTATTTACAATCATGCGAGTTGTTTAAATCGATTTTTATATTTAAACAAAGTTTTACTTAAATGAACACAAAAACCAATGAAAACTTCAACACTTCATCGAAGAAGTAAACATTTTGTTTATTCTCATTTTCGTTCCATTCAAATAAAAGATTTCGGGGTGTGTCTTTCAAAAACTTTGGTATTTATTTATGTGTTTTTGGTTTTCTTGAATAGAAAATATCATCCCGATATGATTGATTCTCTATATAAGTTGGAAGCTTGCCTATTTTTCGCGTGTTAAAGTGATGCGGCATTGAATCGAATGTAGATTAAATGAGTGGATTGTTTGATAATAATGGCAGGTTGAAGTAATTACCAATAATCTTAAGAACTTGACATTAGCCATCGAGAGTCATCTATTTATAATGAGTGATAACGACGTTTTGTTTACGCTTAGCTTGATTTTACTAGACAGCATACAAGTACACCTATACATGTTTTTCAAACACTCTCCCGCTCTGACCTCAATTCTACTTTAAAAAAAAGTATATTTGTTGATGAGAGATTGAGGACAGGGATGGAGAATTGCATTAACGTTCACCGGTATCAATGTTGTCGCAACCGACGTTATTTCAGAGTCTTTTAGAATAAAAAAAAGAGTTCTGTTAAAAATAAAAGAGGGACTCTTGGAAGAATTTAAGAAGCATTAAAACAAAACTATAATTTTTTTATTTGGAAAAACTTAACAATTCAACAAATCATAAAAATAACAAAAACTCAAAAGCTTTCTCGGTCAATAAGTTTCAGTTAAAATTTCTTCTGAAAACATGATGGCAGTTTCCATATCCAATCCAACAAATTTTCTAGTTTTTATTGATTGTCGCTCTGAAAATTTCGGCCATCAGCCGCAGAGCTTTGAGGCGTACCTAGTCTTCAATTTCATCATAAATTTTGAAACATTTTCAGCAATGATATTTGTCCATTGAAGAATTTTGAAGTGAATACATTCAGCAAATCAAATGTTTGCCTTGTTCCCACAGTAAACTGCTTCGATGGGATTGCTTCCACGGATTTTTTTAATACAAAATTAAATTCAGCAACACTGATCGATATACTCGAACGAGGTTAAGATAATTTGAGAATGGGTCTTCGTTTTTATTTAACAAAATATTTAATGAAAACAGCAGATGAGATGAAGATGCAGGAGTGAAAAAAACTTGATCGTATATTAAAGTAAAATGGGCGCAAAACATCGAGTGTAGCTTCGGCTGTGTGGCACGTAGCGCCGTCCTGTTGAAATCAAACGTTGCCAATATCCTCCTCTTCAATTTTTGTGAACAAAAATTCATTCAACATGGCCCGATAACGATCGCCATTGACTGTAACGGCCACTCCTTGCTCATTTTCGAAAAATGGCACAATTATGCCTCTGGACCAAAATCCGCACCATAGAGTGACTCGTTTTGGGTATCGGCTTTTCAATGTACACCATCTGAATATAATAAATTGCTGAGTTGTGACAAAATCTCACCTAAGGCCATCAAGAGATACTTTTTGTGATCAATTTGATTTTTCTAGATAACATTTACATCAAACCTACTCCTTACATAAATCTACGGAGAAATCTAGGTGGGGTTGGGCCGGGCGACAAGGACCATTTGGCTAATACACCACGAGACCAACTACACAACTACTACATAGAACAAATAACACATGAAAACAACAACAATAACAAGTGAAAACACAAGACGGTCACCCATCTTGTCACTAACGCTCATTCCGATTATTACGGTGTTCTATTGGGAACTAACCTAGGGAAGAAAAGGACCGATTTCTATATTGAGCGTTGGATTTAGATCTCTCTGGAAAAATCGCCTTTACTAAAAGGCGTTGAAGCATTTAGACCTTATAAGCAGAGTTCGAATTACTTTTGCCGCGACCTCAGACCTCACTACAAAAGTGAAAATTTCATAATTGATTGAGGTTTAGATGGCCTAACGAACATCAAAGCGAAATTTGAACACTGAGAACTAACCACCAAAAGTTGGAAAAAGAAGTTTTCAAAAAAACTGAGACGGTTTCTTTCTCAAATAGTGCGCTTTTTAAAAGAAGTATTGGCCGATATGAAGCAACCACCACTTTTCGTGAGACTAGCATGAGAGTGCAAAACAGTCATGGTCCCCATATTCGTATGGTGCGCATGAAAGAAAATGTTGATGCTGCTGCCAAGAGTAAAGAAAGATTGGAAATAGCGTATCGGTCAACGGTGGACATTGCAGAGCCATGTTAACGGACTTTTTTTGACTAAAATTGATACCTCGTACTTAGGCGGTTTTTGTTCATTGCAAGATGGCGTGCCACACAGCCCATGCCACAATCGATTTTCTGCGAGCTAAATTGGACCAAATCGCGTTATCAGCCGTCTTGGCAAATGTCAATCTAAAGTAGCCTAAACAAAGGTGGAGAAGTGGATTTGTACTTAACATTATTGAAATTTCGAAGTGCACTAAGTTCCTAAGAACTGTCTCGAATTGATTTGCCATATTTACATTTCTCTTGAGGAAAAATGACAAATGAAAATAAAACATAAAAACAAGATGTCAAATTATATAAGTACGTACCTACAAAAGTGTGTCACAATGAAAAAATAAATGACAGTCACTGTGTCTGCACTTGATGCGTGGAAAAAGATTGTCTATAATAAATTAAATACTTCTTATGTGGTGTAATAAATGACTGTGGTGTTTTCATTGAAATGCAATGTCTCACATTCATCATCTTAACTTCGGTTCCTTTTGACAACACTTGGCAACATATTTATGTACATATGTGTGTATGTAAAATGTACATTAGGGTATCAAATATTTTTGAGGTTTTTCTTCGCTACTGCTTTGATTCTATGTCATCTGAAAATGGTAATTATTACTAGGAAAACTGAGTTTGAGGTTATTTAAAGAAATCCTTAAACTGTCAGAAACATCACTGATTTTCGTTCGAAGTGCGCCATCTTCCGCCATGTTGCAATATACCGACAAATGTACAAAAATATGTTTTGCAATGAAGACAAAACGGGTATCCGGCATCGTAAGTGAAATTTGAGTAAAGAAAAGTTTCGCAGTATCACACCTCTGCCATACTAATATTCTCTAATTGTCTGATACTGAACATACAAACTAAGATACTGAAACGCATTAGCTCTCATTTCTCATTTGTCGCGCGATTCCTCCATCACATGGTCAGTTGAATCAACTTCCTGAGGGCTATTCGGGTTATTGTGACTAAACTTCGCACCAAATTTACATTGTTTGACATTCATTTACCAACACGCTTGCGTAGAGGACGAACTGATGAACTTTTCGCAGCTGTATCTCGCGTCTTTCGCAGCATTTGAACCTCTGTTACTCCACTTTTTTGTACAAAATGGAAGATCTTGAATTGCATGACATGTGGTTTCAACAAGACGGTGCCATATGCCACCACAGCACGCTTAACAATGGATCAATTTGGAGGGACTCCATTGGCCGCCGTGCGATTTCATGCATCTAGACTATTTTCTTCGGGTCTATATTAAAGCTTATATCTAAATTGACAAGGTCGCTTCGATTGACGCACTGGAAGCCAACATTGAAGCATTTATTCGTGAGATACCGGCCGAAGCCTTAGAAAGAATATGCCAATATTGAACTAATCCGATGAACCATTTGAGGAAACCGCGGCCAAAATTTGCACGACATTAAATTTTGAAAACGGTATTAATCGTTTGGAACCGGCATAAAATCGTAGAAGGCCTTAATTAAAAGGAATGGTTGAAAGAAAAACACGAAACCCTGGCCTTTCCCGACCATCAGTGCCAATTAATTACTTACTTTTATATTTATATAAAAAAGCATAAATGACCTTCATAAAATTTACAAAAAATGAAATGTTTTACAACTTCCAACGATTCTAAGCGGAGGCACACATATATCAACCACTAATTTTGATTTTTAATTTTATGATAAAATTTATTAATCTCTTTCTGATTACTTCCATTAACTTCTTCATTTCATTGAATCATTTTTCAATGCCGCCAAAATGGCTGTAATTTAGGGATCTCGCAGCAAAATGATGTTATGTCTACGTCACTAAGCAGCCATTAAACAAGCTCCCACCGAAATTACAAAACCTTACAACACACGAAAATTCTACCTCCAGTAATAAATTAAACGTGACGTCGGCATCGTTATAATTATTAATTACACCCTTATTGGATGACGAACATTTTTGGCTTTTCACACTATTACGTCCTAACTACTTCCCACCAAATCCATTTCTCGGAAGAATACGTGAGCACTGCAAAACGTTTAAATCCAACCATTCCCTGCTTATTGTTATATGGTTTTCTAGGAACATAAATCGAAATTTATTAAAAATGGCGCCTGCTTTCCTCTTTGTAGATTAACGTTCTTAGGAGCATTTAATTTTTGTTTTTTTTTTTTTTAACTTTCGATTCGCGTGGTAATGGTTCTAATTAATAATCTAAACACAATTCGGAGTTCCGTTTTCTATGTTTCCGTTTCCGTTTCCTTTGCAGAAGGTTATGGATATAAAAATATCACGAGCATTTAGCACTTTTCTACATGAAAAATACTCGTAATAATCTATGAAAATATAAATTCCGGAAAACGCTGCTTTGTATGTTTGCTGTCTGGTACAAAGAAACCAATTAACTGATAAGTTAACTCTCCGTTCGATTTCTAATTTGTCTAAGCGAACAACTTCTGGGCCAATTTCAATGAAACAGCTATTTCATTTGATACTTATGTATCAAACTTAATCCCCTGTAGTAAACATTGTCTCCAAGGACGACTTAAGTCAAACATTTTATTGCGCTTGGGGAAACCGAACCGAGAATCGTGTCCATTAGCTAATTGCAATTGCTTCACTTAAGCCAAATCAGTTTTCGTATGGTATTTAAAGTGGAGTGACTTGAGATTTTTCATTTACATTATAATAAAGGGTGTGTTTATACTTGCTGCTAATCAAGGGGATTTTTGAAATGATTTTTTTTACGATGATCCCTTGCGGTCGAATTCATACACAACAACGTAACCTGTTATTTACTCTCCCGAATCTATGGAAGTATAGAATACCAATGAAAACAGATTTTGTCTCGGATGCAACAATTCACTGCAAATATAAAACGATTTACAAAGAGCAAACTAAAAACCAAATGCGTTTCTTCGATGCACACGGGTGGTGGTGGAGAGCTGGTGGGTGGATGGATATTGAAACTGTTTATTGTCTGTGACATTGGCATTTACAATGAGAAACGCAACTTAATGACTCCACTGAACCTTTGTTATTGCTAAAGCTACACTGCTGTGTCATGGTTACGACAATGATGAGGCAGTAAATTTCACTAGATGACACTCTATAAATTTGCATTAAATAACGAAGGACGATATAGTATAGGGCGATCTGTAACTTGCTACACTGCTTTATTTGTTGCCTGTTCATGATGACGACGCAGGCGACACAATTCACTTTGAATAATGACGCTATTATGTGAAATGCAATCAAAATGAGAACCCTACGAGACTGTTGTGTGATTTTGAAATTTAATAAAATGGATTTTTTTGTTGTTGTTTTGCAGAAAAACCAATTTGGTAAAGTGAGAAGTTTTTATTTTCAATATTGCGAGATCCTCACAATATTTTGTTGTTTTTTGATATTTATGTTGATGATTAAGTGATTTATTAATAAAAAAAATTATTCGATAAATTGAGCACACTCATTTCTGATTTTGCAATAAGTAGGTAGGTAGAACTTAAATTGGTATTTCTACGTCTGTGTGTGTGGATTATAATGATTAATCATTCAGAAACAGACTTGTGCAGCTGTTAGATTCAATAAATATTTTGGCGTTCAACTTGAGGTGTGACTAACAAGACCAAATAATCTTGTACAAGTGAATTTTCTCCTGAGGAATTTAAAGTTCAGATGGAAATGTAAATAGTTCCGTACGCGTCACGAATAAGTTTTACAACAAGAAGTTTTTTCTTCATTCAAAACGAAAATAACGAGAAATTAGTTGCTTAAGTTGCTTAATTTTTTGTTGTATGAATGTGAAGGCTTCATTTACGAGGTTCACAACCCACTCCTTTGGTTACAAAATAAATAAAACAACTTATAGTGTCCTAGAGTTGGATGGCGATGAGTCATCAAATTTAAGGAATCAAAGCGACCTGCAACTCGTTTTTTTCTTATTCCGAGCTACTCATTCAGAGAACCCTATCGAAAAAGCAATTTCATACAAAGAAAGGCAGACCAAAACACTCCCGGCGCAGACAAATGCAATGACATCTACATTTGGCTGGCCTCAGACATGGAATAATACAAAACCGGGAGAAGACAAAGAAGAAGAAGAGCTACTTATTCATAGCAGTATCAAATACTCTTCAATAATACCTTTGATACCGTCGAAAAAGCGTGCTGTATGAAACAAGGACTCGTCAATGAAAGCACCTCGTGGACCACACGCATATTTCAAAGAAACAGACAACCTGCGGATCCTAGATTCAAGAAGGTGTTAAAGAACTCACGTAAAAATTCCGCCATGTAAGTTCAATTAAATAGTTAGTAGTTACATAGATAGTCAGACATTGGCATAAATAGATCAACCGATTGAAAGCAGTTGTTCGATGGCTCAAACTGAGGCTTTAAACTGAAACGCAGGAAATCAACTACAAAAGTATTGGCACCACCTCGAAAGCTTACCTCGAAAGCTTACCTTCACAGCCCAAAGTCTGGTAATCAACAGATTTGTCTGGGCTAAAAACATGTGGATATAGAATTGAATAAAATATCAACTATGTCAATTATCTGTAATGGGTGTGATTGTCACTGGTCGATGTTTGGTTGCTTAGCTGATAGTGTATTTAGTTTGGTTACAGGCAACTATAGTTGTTCACCTTGAAAACATTTAAAAAAAAACACACAACTGTTTAAACAGTAAAATGACTTTTACTAAGCGCCAGACCCTTTACCTATGGTGGGGGATACTTCGGATATGCGTTGAAAATAGTTTTCGACAACTAAACTTGTATTGAATGATAAACTCATAAATATTAAATGTACAGCGAATTTTGTCGAACTGCAGACATGAAATGATGAAGTTGTTGGCATAAACATATCTTTGGGTACACCGAAACAAGTGGCAATAGGCACTTGGGTACACCGAAACAAGTGGCAATAGGCAAAAACTGTTGATTCGCTATAGTTGGGGAAAATATTCTCCTTTCTGACAAAATTAGCAGACATTTCGTACTAAATGAACAAGTGGATGCGGTAGTGTACCAGAAACGTTACCGACTATATAGAATGATCGTTTGCCAATGAGAGTGAGAGACCCCTTATCTCTGGTGGGGGCTATTTTGGTTATGCGTTCAAAATAGTTTTCGACAACTAAGCTTGCATGGAATACTTGAAACTCTTAAATATTAAATGTACAGCGAATTTTGTCCGACTGCTGACATGAAACGATGAAGTCCTTGGCATCAACATATCTTTGGCTACACCGAAATAAGTTGCAGTAGGCAAAAACATTTGATTCGTAATAGTTCGGGAAAATACTCTTTTTTCTGACATAATCAGCAGACGTTTTGCAATATATAAATAAGTGGATGTGGTAGTGTAGTAGGAACGTTACTGTCTATAGAATGATCGTTTGCCGATAAGAGTGAAAGAATATATGGGAATTTGCAACATTGTAGCAGAATGTTTGTATCAAGTTTTGAAATGAACAAAGAAACTTGATATTCCAAAATATTTAAAATTAAATTAATTGTTGCGTTTCTTTAATTTGGATGAACCACATGGTAAGTTGGATTTATAAATGGAACGTAAATTTTGTTACTTAGGATAATGGTGGCGTAATGGTTAGCATATACATTATAGACTGGGCCAAAAATGACCTCGACTATCAGTTTACTACATTGAGTAAAAAAAAAAAAAAGAATCAACAACGGAGAAAACGAGAAGGTTTTTTTTTCAACTTTAATCGCGAATAACTTCTGAAGAAAGCACATTGTGAAAAAATGTAAAAAGACCTTTTTTTTAGAAAATTAAATTTTCTTTAAAAAACATGTTTACAATTTTTCACATATTGATTTGTACGTGAGTTGAGAAATTCCAAATAAAAGAGCAAAATCAAAAAAACATACCACTTTTCAAAGCTTGATTACTCTGAAACGGTTTGTCTGACAAAAATTTTTAATAAGATTTTTTTAAAGGAGCTTTAATTTTCTACAAAAATATTTGTCGTTAAATTTGTTGGCCTCAAAATAATTGAACAGTTTTGACGCTCAAGTAAGGTTAGGTCTAAGAAATATAAAACACGATTTATAGACCTCTAAATAATTTTTTTTTGAGCTCAAACTTTTTTGGAATTTTTTTTTAGCTATCCCAAACAATATTTTCAATATTGTTCTCTTTGTTGCCCCACCTTATTTATTTATTTATCGTTTAGTAAAATATACACAGGCCTTAATATCAATCGCCATTTAGCATACGTTTCAATACGAAAAATAAAAACAGTTTAACGAAAACAAAAAGTTCGTTCGACGCACCAAAGGTGGGCTAAGGTTTTCTAAACGACTCAATGAGTTAAAAAAAACCTGTCTTTTCCTTTTCTCAAGAAACTCAGAAAACACCCCATAAGCTTGTTACTAAACAAAAAATATATGCCATTGGACAGCCCTGTTTGTTACATACGTTTACTTGCCTAAGCAAAATCTTAGTGCTACTTTAGGGCGCCGCGCCGTGTTGAGGACAAACCCAGGGTTCAAAAACACTCACTTTGCGAATCAGGCCGAGTTGAGGTTTCTCAAAAAACACTTTGTGGCGACCAAAGGGACAACCCCAGGACTTAAACAAACGAACCTAAAGATTCAAATTGCAATCAACTCCAAAGCTGACAAAAACCCGCTTTTTACTTGGCATTTTCCACAAGTAACGTTTCCAATTATGAAACCCACACTAAAATTCTGTTTCCAATTGTAATAAATAGCCAACAAAAAATAAGATGATCGAACCTATGTATAATCGTATTTACAGCGTCGGCCAAATCTATTAGGCACTTGGAACTCTTGCTCGAATTTAAGTACAGCAGGTTTCGAGAATTTTAAAACAGAACGTCCAAAAGCACCTCGCAACATCTTAAGAGATGGTCGAAAATCTTTTTGAACAGAGAGTGAAGAGAAGTTTGTTCAGACTGTAAGATGGAACTGGTTCGACAAATGTCCAAAAACAGCAAAAATTATGAAAATTAGGGATGGCAACAGTGAAAAAAATTAATTTTTCTTATATAAAAATAAATTTCTCATATTTCTGCACACTTCGTTTCTTATTATCTTACTCCCTTTTATAGGGGCCTCATACTTTTGACCATGGCTTTAGGTAACTACCTACATACTTTAGCTTTGTGTAACTGCTCGTTCTCAAACATGCGTCGATTCGAGCTCAATTCGCTTAGCATTAAATCTATTGATCTAAATTTGTGTTCAAAAAACACAATATATGTGTATGTGCATAAAATTTCCCCAATGTGTATTGAGTCGATGTCTTTTCAGGTAAAAAAAAAAAAGAAAAAAGAAAAATAAATAAAGTTTACGGGCAAATCACATTCGGCTCTTTTCACAAAGTATGTGCGCAAACATTCCTGATCGACCTACATTTTGAAAACAAAACCATTGCTTAAATAAAGCATGTCATATAGCAAATGAATTACACACATTCAAACTTAGAACACATTTTATACAATGTTCATCGACATAGATCTATCTTCGCAAAACATTTTATCCCCAGGCACACCTGAAACCAACCGAGTGGTGCTAGATAAAAGAGAAACTCAAACAAGTTTTCAGCCCCGCAGGCATATTAATGAATTTTCGCATTTTAAGTACGCCTGACTTAAATACACATTATTTTTTCCTTTCGTTTTTCTTTCTTCGCCACCGACCGAGAACCGAGAAGACGAACTTCTAAGAAATGTTTTCCATCATAATAAAATAAATTTTCGTTTCTATAGTAAATTCCAACCCCTAGTTGAGTTACTTTCATTATTTGCAATAATTTGCACTTTCACCCTTTTACTTGAAAGTTGTTGTGCTTGATGTTTACCAGATACGCATAACATAATATACCCATTTTTACTATGTTCTGTACGTTCTTAGACAAAAAATGTAGTGCAGTGTAGCAATAAAGAATGAAAATAAAAAAAGAAAAAGCATATCGACAGCAAACTCATTAAAATTTGCTCTAGTTTATTCTTGTCGCATCACAACTGCCAAAGGGTAGTCATCATCTACTCTGCAAGGTTTGCTAAACCCCTAGTTTGACGACACATGACACCCTCTGGGTGCAACTTGTGTACCTATGTAATATCTCTTTTTCTTTTTCTTCCACAATTTTCTTTGGAATTTCTATTCAAAATTATATATAAAAGAACAGGAATGTATCCTCAAACTAACTGCTTGTTTGGGAAGTGGGTATAGTATCCCCCTAAAAAGTGAGGGTCGAGCGTGCTCCATCCCAATCCATCTTCACAACACACACTCTCACAGATATACCTACTTACATACTTAATATTACCAGAGAGAGAGAAAGAGAGTGAAACGTACAGAGCACATTCATGTCGTGCAGTTGAAGTATTAATGCGGGTAGGATTGCATTATACGGGGACTCAGAATTATGTGACTGTGCAAGGACAAAAGGGATCCACAAGTAACATAACTTGCACTTAGAAAATGGGGTCAATTTAATGTGTGGCAGAAGCCCAGGATAGCGGTGTCTAGGTTTGGGTGGCTGCCATAGCAAGAAAAAAAAAGAAAACAAGTCCATTATGAATGAACCAATGAGGGTTGGTTAGATATCATTATTTTCCCCAACATGAAGATTCAAAGAAATAAATTCTCACATGTAGGTACTGTGTCACAAGGACTCGGTTTCTTTGTCATGGAATATGAATATGTTGCTCTGACAGCGAATGAAAGAGAATCTGAGCTTTCAAGCTTATTTGGAGACACACGAAATTAACAAAGATTTTGTATCACATTCTGACTGTGTACCCTCTGATACATATACATTTGGTTATGAAGGATATTTTTGTTTTTTTGTTTTATTGATGTAACTGCTCTTCATGGTTACTTCACGACTTTAGTTGGGTTTAGTTTATTTGGAGCGATTTATTAATCAATAGTAAAATCATGGAATGCCAAACAAAAATAAATTAAGAGTAGTGCGGGTACCCACACTTCTTTACACCTTTTCTAAGTTCGTGTTTTGAAAGACTTTCTGATGTTTTATATGAAACATTGGGGTAAGACTTACAGTGTAGTCTTTATAACTGTGAGTTACTGTTGAAGATTATGTTGAAGAACACTCAAAAGGCGTACTAAAAGACAATACTCAGCGGAAGGCTGAAAACGCCTAGCAATATGAGGAAATTGTTGCTAAAAGAATTCAAAAAATTTTGGGGACTCACTTGCAAGAAAAATCTTATGCTGAAATATTGTCTAACGAATAAATTTAAAGATTTTCTTGCATTTAGTCTCCAATTTTATGAGACCAAAGGTAGTCAAGGTATCGAGCCTTTTTTCTCAAGTGGAGAATAGTGGGAAGTTTCGACCTCAAGCTACGTTCAGGAAAAATGAGCAACGTTCACTGGTATCTTGACTAAGTTTAGTCTCACATTATAAAAGGAGTGGCACAGCTGAGCTCAAGGCTTAGCATATGTCTGTCAAGATACTTAGTAGGGAAGGGAAGGTACCTTAGAAAATATTTGTCGATTCTGAAAGGGTAATGTTTTCTCCCTTTTTGTGGCAGTGCATATATTCTCAAAGGACTTGCCAATTTCTCGCGAGAGGTGATACTAATGGGGAAACCATTGGATGTTTCTGGGATCTAAGCATCCCACTTGCCAGACAGACATGCTAACAACTAACCCACTGGCACCAATCACATAAGTTTCACTAGCAATACGTTTTTATAGAGAACTGGGGTCAAATTGCCGCATCAGTGATCGGGTGAGTGAGTACTATTTTTCTTGCAAAGTCCGCTATATATTACACAATATCAGTCTGCTGTTATCGACTTCAATTTGTTGAAATACTGATGAAAGAATGTCAAATTGTGGTACTAAAGTACTCGATAACGCGAGAAGTAATGCCAAAAACACATAATTCAGTCACGTAGTACTCGATCACGTGTGCGGTAGACAGATTTTTTGCCCTGAAATCGGTTATAAAATAGATGTTACTAAAAATGACAAAACAATAAAAACACTGATTGCCTACTTTGAGCTTTAGACTTTTTGACTGCAAGGTCTAATGGGCAGACTTTAAGCTTTCACTGCAAATGTATGAAAATGCAGGGTCGTTCTTGTCGTTTCGGTGTAGCGCTTTTTAAATGCAATGTGATAGGTGACCAGAAATTTCCTATCACCTTTTTCAAAAAGCTTTTTCAAATAAACAGTAAGTATGCCTATAAATAAGAAGATCACGGCTTTCAAAACATGTGCCAACAGCAAGAACAACCAAATATGTCGCATTAGAGAGTCTTCAATAGAAACAGACAATCGCCTTATAATTTAAAGGGAGTATACTCGCAATCTCGAGCTATAGAGTCTATCACTAAATGTTCAAAACGATTTGCCAATCAAAATAAAAGAAATTCACAAGCTCGAGTATCGGTGTCTATACTACCAAGCGTTTTCAGCGACTTTAGTATCAAAATGCCAGAACATCACGAGCTTGTTTTTCGGAGTCTAACACCGAACGCTTTCAGCGACTTGAACATCAAAATGCCAGAACCTCACAAACCCGCGTTTTAGAGTCTAGCACCGAGCGCTAAACAGATTTCCTGAATTTTTTCAACATTAGAATGTTTCTTTTTCTTATCCAAATATTGAGAGTAGAGACTATGCTATACACTAGGTCGAAGTAGGACCCGAGCTACGCCGGGCGGGCCTGCTAGTATAAAATAAAGAGATTTTCTTTTTGTAAAATGGTCCCTAAATGAGAGCCATTTCAGTTCAAAAAAATGGCCCACATTCATACCAAAAGTGAGCCCCAACATACCGAAAGCTGTCATCCCCATCATTTCTTTCAGAAGAAGGTATATGGTTCAACACAGAGGCAACAGCGGGAGATCCAGCATCTGGTCTGTATGGCGCAACTCATAGAGCTCTGAGGCTTAAAAAATGCTTCAAGTCCAGATCTCGACGTAGGCCAAGACTACTCTTCACAACTGATGAAGAAAGACAGTGTCGTGGCGACTAGTTGAGAACTTGTTGCATTAGAAAATACATGAGCAGGTAAGAAAGACATATATACCGGACCGGAAGCCCTGACTCTTAGCTGTCAGTTATTCAAATTTCGATAGTTTTAAGACTTGACGCCCGATTTAAGTGCGCCAGCCTACAGTCTAATCAATTTAAAGTGTCAACCAAAGCGCAACATTTTTAATGCTGTCAACTAATTTAAGTTTGAAAAAAACCATCAATAAACTAATTTCACCATCTTACTAATGCTTTAAGACAATTGGTAATTTTGCAATCGCATCCATGAACCATCAATGGAAGAAGTCATCTACACCTGCCAGAAAAAAAAACACGGAAACAAACAAAGTGCACATAAGTGTCAAATAAGCACGTCTTTACAAAACCACACACTCAAAACTAATCCGTGTTGTAGTCGCATTGTCACAAATAGTTCTCTTCAAAAGCAAACATCTAGAAATCCAATTAAATAAAAAAAATAAATAAAACGCGGATACCTACCAGCAGTACCTACCTACGATAGAATCCCCCATTAAACTAGATCAAGAACACAATGAAAATTAAATCCAATCATATTGTAAATGCATCACACCTATGCCAAGCATTTGGATTCAATTCCACTTAATCCACGAAATTGTTATTCCCTAGTCGTAGCCCCAACTACGTATACCACCCACAATGCGGTCATTGAACGAAAAGCTTGCCCAGGAATCATAAAAGAAATCATAAAATGAAAACCTCTTAGCTGCGCTCTGCTCTGTTTTCCCGGTGTGCTGTTCGCTATTCGTTCGTTGCATGATTTTTTTTTTTCTTTATTGTAATCTCATTCAAACAGAAATTACATGCACACATGCATCCATCCATCGGGCTGCCCCTTACAACTCACTGCTTTTAGTAAAAGCAAAAATAAAAAAAAAATCTGAAGAAAAACAAAGAAAAACTTTCAGTAGTGAGCGGTTGCAATACACAAATACAAACGACGGAAAATCTGATGAGAACAAAATAAAAACAAATCCAATTCATTTTCTCTCTTAGTAAAAACAGCAAACTAAAAGATGCCTGAAAAGCGAAGTATCCACTCAGACCCACTTTATCGATTTTTTGTTTGCAATACATACAATTATTTACAGGTCGACGATCCAAAAGGATAATAGTTCCTCTGTTATTTTTGATGGCGTACAACTTTGTGGTATAGTTGGGGAAAAACAGAGTTTTCTTTCGAAAAAAACGAATGAAAATATAAAGCAAAAACTAAACTCAAAATTAAATAGATTGACCTTCCATTCGAACCACTATACAAAGTTGTGTAGTTGACCGTTTTAGAAATTATAAGCTCTTTTATGTTGGAAAGTTTTCAATCTGGAAAAAAAATATCAGCTACATACTTCTTAGTTCAGTTCACCAAAAATGTTGCCTAAGTACGTATTCCTCTACTCGAATCCTTTTGTTTGAAGAAGTCTTTCAATTAAACTTCGAAATTTCGAGACTAACTTTCGAGTTTCCATTAAGTGAGTTTCATAGGACTACGACCTTGAGTAAGTTTGGTGCACGTGTGGTCTGCATATCTGCCTATTACGGAGAGTTCTAGGTTCGAATCCTAGGAACATCGAATTTTTCTTACAAATATTACCTTTCATGAGAAATTGTCAAGTCCTCCGAGAGTCATGACACTGCTATGAAGAGCTTTTTCTCAATTAGCCATCTGCAAAAAATTGTAGGTTCCTTCAATTGTTCACAAGATTTGGATAAGAAAAATGAACTATAGGGTCTAGGGTCCTACCGAGTTCTGTGGTCCAATTTATTTTACTTCTTTAGTGGGTTTTGAATTCGTTGAGAAAGACTTTTGTTTTTGATTCAAATTAGCTTGTTGCTTTTAACTGTTCTTCGTCTTGGACCCTTGGACCCAGTCTTCAACCGTCTTTTTAATACAATTGGAACTTTACCCTCCAGATTTGGGTAGTCGGGGGTTTACTTTTCCCTATTCTTTTTGAGACTGTAGGATTGTTGGACCATTGGTTTGTTTTAACGATTCACCTGCACTTTGAATGCTAATACGTATACAAAGCCCAAATTTGATGGCAACTTTAAGGTTTCAGTAACTGAAAAAGCAACTCTTTTTTTCGAGTAAGCGATCGCAACAACATTACGAATCGCTTTTGTGTGAATTGTTATAACTTAGATAAGTAGTGGTTTCCCATGTACAACTTCAAGCTCAACTTCTCTATTGTCATCCCCCCTAGGGAAGACTGGGAGAACACAAAGCATCATCCATCAAGGCAATATATGGTCTGGTATACGGACGGCTCAAAAATGGAAACTGGTACAGGTTCCCTCATTTTCAACGACTGTCCCAGAACGAATTTCTCAGTAAGTCTGGGTAGTCACTCGTCCATTTTCCAAGCTGAAGTCTTTGTCATTAACGAATGTTCGAGAACAGTATGTTCATCGAACACGAAAAACAAAACAATATTCATTTTCTCAGTCAGCCAAGCTGCACTAAAGGCGTTAAGCTCACCTGTCATAACATCCAAACTAGTCCAAGAGACAGTCATGTCACTTTCTTATCTAGCAAGGAAAAACGCTGTAATCCTTCACTGGATCCCAGCACACAAAGGCTATAAGATGTTAACGAGAAGGCAGACATCTTAGCTAAAGGCGGCGCATCTAAACCATTCGTCGGACCTGAACCCTTCTGCGGTGTAAACAAAAGCACCTTCAAAAACACTGCCAAAAACATCTTACTGGAAGAATCAAATAAAGCTTGGCGTAACTCATCTCGACAACCTGTTCAAAACTCTTTTTGCCAGCATATACTGAAAAAACATCATAGTTTCTACTGAACCTCAATAGGAAAACTCTTAAAATTTGCACAGGACTACTAACCGGCCACTGTTCTTTAAAGAAACATCTTCACCAAATGAGGCTGGTAGCGGACCCTATCTGTGGACTATGCCTCAAAAATGAAGAAACATCTCTGCACATTATTACAGAATGTCCAGCACTTTTCCGCCTTAGAAAGCAAATACTTGACTATGAGATCATCCCCCTAGATAAACTCAAACTCATTCAATTCAGGACCAGGAGAACTGCCCTGAAACCTCACATGGGCTGGCACAATAGGTTTCATTCAGACACCGCAGCGCCCAGAGCTGAGCAAGCTGTACCCGTCCCCTAAATCTAATCTAATCTAATCTAACTTAAGTGGTCTCTACAAAATCTTATACGGTCCAAAACAATCGCACGTCTCTAAAAGAGATGTCAGAACAGTTCAACATTCACCTTTCATGGGTGCCGGGTCACAGGGATAACTGCATGTCTGATTGCAAAACTCGCCAAAATAGGAACGACTTCTCATCTTCCACCTGAAAGGCACAATATAGGTATACCTATCACTACATGTAAATTTTGGTAAAGCAGGACGCCTATGAGAAGATGAGCACTAGATGGACGCAGAGTAACACATGAGTTATGGCTAAACGAATTTGGCCATATGTGTACTCGAAACGCCAAAAGACTTGGTGTCTACTCAAATGACTTCTGCAGAAGCTAATTGGACGAGGAGGAAAAGGAGACAATCCAACATCTACTTTGCTCATGCTCTGCACTTGCTAACAGACATAATCATAAGCTGCTTATTACGTGCAAGTTTGAGGTTCAAATCCCAGAAGCATGTAATTACTTTCCTTGTATATCGCCTATCCCGAGAAGGGCGCAAGTCCTTCAAGAGTAATAACACTGTCATGAGGATAGTGTTTTCTCACTTAGCAGCTCAGAATAGGCAAAAAAAATGCGCTAAGCCCAGGGAATCAATTCTCTAAAAAATTTTTTATTCATTACATAACCCTGATCTAATTTAGTTCAATTCATTTCAAGAAAGCGAAACGTACAAAAAGCTTGTAAGTTTGTAAGCTTCAGCAATGTAGGTAAACATTTAGTTTTGTAAAACGCAGGTGCTCAAAAACTATTGGTGGGCAACTCAATACCAACTTTTCAACTATGAAGATGGATATGTATGTGCTGGTATGTCCTAACTCCTGTAATCCTCACTGCACTATTTTAAGACACATATTCCTTTAGTTGATTATCTTAAAAGCAAAAGCCACTCCATGGGAATTCCACAAAAAAAGGCAAAAAAAGTTCCATAAGTCTATGTAATAGAAAGATATAAATACCTTCAGTCAGGCAAAATCATTCCACTCCTTTGATCAATAGCACACGAGCACAAATAATTTTATACAAATCAAAAACTAGAGCGCAATAGTAATGCAAAAACCATCTGAAATGAATTCCTTCCTCTAAATGACTAACATTATCTTGAATAAATTGGAAAAGTCACGTACAAGTCGATAGATTCTTATTACAAAAGAACAAAGCACACGAAGCACAAAAAATTATTTTTATTCCTACCTACAATTGCTATGTGAGACGTTTTCATCCTTTTGGTTTTGTTTTGTTTCGCTATCATGTTGGCACGTTGTTTATAACCCGTTAAGCATGAATACAGTGTTATTTCTGGGTGGGCCTTGTATATATACGTATACGAGGGACTAAGCAAGAGTAATAGCTTCTAAAGTTCAATCGCCCTATGGTGCAAATGCCGCTGCCTTTGCTTTAGCTTTTGCTTTTGTTTTTTTGTTAAATCAATTCGGAATATTGATTTTTTGGCTTTGCCCAAACGTTTTCCTTAGATACACACTTCGGCGTCCTTTTGAAACTCTGAAGTCAGCTCGCAACGCATAAATTATTGAAGTCGTTTCGAAAGCTGCTATGTTTTTATGAATATTAATTGTCTCTAGACACATGCTGTGTTCACACAAGCTGGACAAGCTGTAAGGCTATTCCACACAATTTTAAAGGTGAACTTATTTTTCCTCCCACTTTTTTTTTAATTTTCCAAGTCAATATGAAGAAGTTTGAAGAATAAGATTATTTTAATGTGAGGCAATAGTCACCCCAATTGCTGTTCATCCCTATTATTATGCCTTCCTAGAACTTCTCCTTACTTAAATGGGAACGTGATCCTTTCCCACCGGTGAATTGAGAACCATAATTCCACGCAATTGATGAGTGCATAGGATAACACACAAACAACTCCCTAAAGAAATTTCAAAGAGGTGTTCAAAATATTGGGCGAGGAAAGGATATACTATAAATCACTTCTCTTGGCTTTATTTTAAGAAGAGTTTCACATTCAAATAAGCCTGGTTAAATGTGGAAATTGGCTCAGTCGGTGTCACCGTTCAGAACCTCAGATTGACTGAGCAAAGTTTTACAACGATTGATTTGTCATCATTGTACGGTGACTCTTTTGTTATATTTATTTTTCATTCCATACTCGTACAACATTCGGTTGCATTTTCAATTTTGCATTTTCCAATCATTGAACTGAAGTTTAAATTTCGTTTAAAATTAACTTTAAAATTAAGTTTAAACGTTAAAACGTGTGAAGCCGAATTGATTTGAGCAGGACTCTTATTTGAGTTTTGTTTTTATTTAATACTAGCTGAACCGCCCGGCTTTGCTCACCGGGTCTGTTGTTTTAAGGTTCCCGTTCTCGTTTTTCCTCTTCCGTGGGAATTTGGGGATGAAAAATAATCTTTCTTACTGTGGGACTATGTGGCATCCTAATGCTGAAAGAATCTTTGAAATCTGTCCAGTAGTTCCTAAGTTTCCGTTCCCAACCCATTCCTGTTGGGATCTTCCGTTCCAGTGGAAATATGTTACTGTGGGATTAAAGGGATGAAATATGGTTTAAGTTACTGATGAAGGGAGATAATGTAGCACCCCCAGTGCTGAAAGAATTTTTGAAATCTGTGGAGTAGTTTCTAAATTTTCCGTTCCCAACGCCGTTCCTGTGGGAATATGGGGATCAAACCTTGACAGGAAGAGGAAGTCTTCGGACTAAACTATGTCTACCCTGAAAATTTCATAAAAATCCGTTGGGTGGTTTAGGAGTCTACCCCGGACATACATACATCCTATTTTATATAGATTTCAAAGTCATTATATGTACATATATAGGGTAGCGCAACAGAACGAAGAGCACCAGAGCCATTTCTCACAACCATGCCTTGTGAGGGAGTGGAGGGGACCTACAATTTTCTTCCGGTTCCGAACGCCTAATCGTGAAAGCGC
Source organism: Melanostoma scalare (assembly GCA_949752695.1). Taxonomy (NCBI): domain Eukaryota; kingdom Metazoa; phylum Arthropoda; class Insecta; order Diptera; family Syrphidae; genus Melanostoma; species Melanostoma scalare. Next base: position 228,139,328 of record OX456985.1, on the reverse strand, counting down.
TTTTCATGGCAATGAATTTACTAATAAATAAATGAATACCACCAAAGTGAAACATAAAGAGCCTTTCCATCTTCTCAAAATGATTATTTGGTGCAGCGTTAGGAGAAGTGATGGGCCTTAGCTCGTTTGAGCTTTGAGGATACCACCGTAACCGTAACTAGAGACAAACATTTTTTAGGCGTAACTGATTCTAAGAGGACGAAGCGACACACAACTGGAACAACGCCTGAGTTTTTGAAACAACGGATCTACGTGCCACGATATTCCATTGTGACAATCAAAACTTAACAGACTTGACTACTTTCCTTGGCACATTTATCAATCCTGAGAAAAACCCACAACAAGTCTAGGAAGACAACTTAATAAGAAACTCAGGGAAGTCTTGAACTTTAGTTATCCGCCAAAGTTATATCTATGTATAAGAACCAAACATGCAAAAAAAAGAATAAAAAAACAATTAACAAAAACCAGCCCGATCTGCTGCCAACGATTTTGGCTTAAATAAAGCTTATTCACTCAAGACTATGACTAGCCATCATTCAATTAAATGTCAAAAATGAATGAATTCGATCAAGCATTTCACATCATTCACACAAATGATTGTTAACATTCCATGAACTAATCAATCGATCAATCGAGCGTGCACAGTAATCAATAAATTTTTCTGACGTAAAATGGAAGGTGTCGATGTGAAAGATGTTTATATTGAAATAAACACCCGTGACGACTACTGACGGACGCACCACATACCACACCAAAGACAATACCTGATCTGTTGCCAAAATATTTCTCGTAGGCGATATCAAGTGAATTTGTTTACACATTTTGGAATTTCTAAAGTTGTTCTTTTAAAGTTCTGATTGAGAGCTCTAGAGACACTTTTAGATGAAAAGTTATAAGTCTAGTTGTCAGTTTAGTTATGAATTGAAAGCTGATGTGAATTTCAACACGTTTAGTCTCAGAATCGATACAAGTTAAGCACATCAACTTTTTATATATAAAGGGTGTTTTTTGGCGTCGGGTTTTCAAGAAAAAAAACCAAGCATTTGATTTAATGTTATGGCCAAGAAATTGTAATAAACATAAGGGTTTGCTATTAGGTTTTGAAAACAATTTCAGGCAAATGGCACCGCGACCAGAGAGGCCCGTTTTTCAACCGCATTTTGCAGTACTTGGGAACGTATGCAAGCAATAAGTCTTCAAATATTCCCCGTTTTTTGTCTCGGGCTTATCTCCGCAGAAAAGCGACTCCACATAACATAACCCTAAAAATAGTGCAGCGGTGCTAAATCACAAGACTTTCGAGGTATCTCACCGATTTAAAATTCGAAATTATGTCAAAATAGGCGTCAACAGCGATTTCATTTCGAGATAATTTACTTAGAGTAGGCAGGCCTAGTGATCGTGCGGCTTCAATTATTCCACAATGGAATGGCAAGCCAAGCTGAGCATAAATCAAGTAACAGCTACCAAAAAGACGAATTTCGAAAAAAGTATTGTCAGATTGAAAAACACAAACATACCCGAAAGCTTAACTGATAGCTCCACTGAAGCAGAAACTGAAGTGATCGTCAAGAATGGCCTTGAGATTGAGACTCATCATATTTTATTCAAGTCGAACTTGCACCTTTGTTCTGTTTCAAGGCTTTTTTTCTGACAAACAAGAAATTACTTGACACGAAAAAACACTTATTTTCAGTTGGAATCAACTAAACACAGAACACCCTTTCTACATAAAGATTAAATACAAAAATGTTCTCATTAAACTTCAGGAATTCGTTCAAATTCCAACCATTTACAGCATAAAAATAACGAGTGTAGATACTACACTCACATGTAGGTACCTTCAGCACATCTATTTTACAATTTACATTTTACACATATCTACCAAATTCAGCTAAAATAAAATTTTATATTCAATACTCAGAGCTCAAAAAAACAAATAGAACTGTCCTCGTTCGCTTCGCACATTGCAGGAGGAGAGCGCTCCTCTTTCGCAATCTATGGTAATATTTTTATTTTAGCTTTTGTGCGATTGTGACTGTGTGTCTCCCCAGAGATACAGATATAACCCTAAACACATAGCAAGTGTAATTAAAAAAGAAAAATCTATTCGTTTTGTGATAGCGTGAAACAAAAAAAAAAAAACATGCAAAATAAATGTTTTGCATACTTTTTGATTCTCTCTCTTTTTTTTTTCTATTATAATTTTGCTTTCCTGGTTTTCTCTTTTGATTTTTCTTTTTTTTTTCTGAGTCCTCTGCTCTGTGGGGCAAATCGCAAACCTAGAATCTACTACATCTCCCTCCAAGTGGTTTTTTGGCTCTTCATTTTCCCGGCAAAACATACAAAATTGTGTATTCACATACGCCTGGCCAAAGGAATGCCCAGCAGTATTTAAAAACTATGTGTGGCTGAACTTTGTTATTTCGAGTATGAAACACAAACAGCAAGCATCAGGAAACAGAAGGACGCTGTATAAGCCGCAAAAGGCAAGAGTTTTAAATATTAATCTGCCACTCAGGTTTGCATTTGCCATAGGATTCGGTTGTCTAATGACATTGTATTGCTGCCTCGTTCATTCTCTCGTGTATGGCATATATGTATGTCATGCTTGCAACTGCACCTGGAATAGAAATCCAATGAATCGCATTAACAAGCTACCCTAGTTTTGGGGAAAACAATCGTCAGGGTAGGTAAACTAGAAAGTCCTATGATGTTAAATAACACGTCGCTGAAAACAAAGTGAATAAGTGGAACGGGACAACGAACCTGTGTGGCTATAATGGCGAATGAGGTGGAGGGTACATAAGGTACCGCCCATTCATAGTTTAAGTCTCGTGATGTCCAGTAAAAGCAGGAAAACTAGGCCTCATGATGCCCTTTTGAAGCGTGAAAATGTTATTTAAATCTGGAACTTCACGTTTACAAAGTTAATTTTGAAGAGCTTTTCACCGGACATGTTTTCACTGTTACACCGGACATTGCTTTAGACATCAGTTGTATAAGTATAAAACAAAATCAACAGAAAGTGTGTGAAATACCAGGCCGAAGGCTTTTTGGAACCATAGCTTAACAGAAGAAGATTTTGTGAGGAAAATAATAAAAGTCGAATGCTATTAGATACCACACTGTCAGCTTCATAACTTAGTCAGTACTTTGTATAAGTGTAAACGATGACCTTCGTTGGAATCACCACATATTGGAAGTCTTCAAAAATGATGCTAAATGCTTAGGTTTCTTAAGACGATGCAGGAAATCTATCAAGCCTTCTGGCTTCATACTATAAGGCCTACATCTTCCCAAAACAAGAGTATAATTCTCATATCTGGAATGGTGCTCCTCAAACATCTTTGCGCCTACTTGACAGGGTACAAAACAGAGTGGTGAGATGGATAGGGGATAGTTCAATCGTAGAATAAATTGATTCTCTTGAACATCGAAACGTTACCCGTTTCCCTCTTTTCTACTGCTTTTTTCACAACTAGTGCCTTGAGAAATAGCCAGTTGCATTCATCCCCTGAAACAATTTAGCTGCAAGACCCGACTCGCTAGGAATGCTCATCAGTTTTACCATGAACCCAACCTCGGACGTATAGTAAAGTATAGAGATTCATATGTTGGTCGCACCACCAGAATGTGGAATGCTTTGCCAGATTCTGATTTTTTCCTGCATTACGATTCACAAAAATTTTAAAGCAATCTGCATCGGTGTCTCCTATTAAATCATCTCCTGTTTTCCTAAATGTTCGCTCTGCGTTCTATAATATTATAAGGGTAATCATAACCACTGATTATAAAAAAACAGTTTAACAACATCCCAGTTTCTACTAGAAAACGAAGAAACCCGAAATTATTCGTATTCCTAAGAAAACTACTCATATGGCCAAAGAGTTCCTACCAATTTCTTTTTTGAAAGGGTAGTATCCAAGCCGATTAAAAACTTTCTTTGATCTAACAACCTATATCAAGCCCCCATCAGTCCGGTGTTCGAAAGTAATGGAATTGTAAATCCGCATTGCTTCTCGTTACTAACAAAATAAGAGTTGCAATTGGAAAAGAAAGACAATTTAGCACTACCCACTCTACTACATTTTTCCAAGGTTTTAGACAGTCGGAATACTTCGGTACTTAGTAATAGACTACATTATTGTTTTGGTCTTACAACAGAGGCTTCCAACCTTATTCTCTCTTATCCTGATTGCAGACAACATATTGCAACAAATCGAACGCATAACTTTGTAAGATTCTCGCATGGTGTCCCACAAGAGCCTATAGTTGGACTAATTCTCTTTTCACTAAATACAAAGAGTCAATAACAAAATGACTCTATTCATTTGCATGCAGGCGAAGTGCAACTTTTGATATGTCAACCTTTAGTTGCGAAAGACGAGTCTTCATGGATGAAGACTTGCTCTTTGTCCCACTTTCGTCTAAAATTAATGAGCTTCCTTATCTGTTGCAAAATCTTTAAATCATCATACCCCCTACAGATTGAGAATGACACCAACTATTTTCTTCACAATTATTGAACGCTCCAAATGTTTTTATTTAAAGAAATGCGATTTTCAAGATATGGCCAAAAATTGCTCATGAGTCATGACAATGGCGACGAAATCAAGCGCCAGCACCCCATAACATCAAATTTTCTACTACTCACTCTGACCCCTCCTACAAATTCAAACAAAAAAACTAAAACCTTGTCCTTCTCAAAATGCAAGGTAAATGCAACATTGGAATTGGCTTCACGTGCAAACGTGTATAGTTTATACTTCTTGAAGCATAATGCAGCTACCCTTGCAATTAGTACACATCAGTGCGTCCAAAGCTACTGTTGTGGACTGTTATTAAGTGGCAATCAAGACAACAGAAATAAAACAATAGAAATAAGTAAATCAGCTCCAGTTTAAATCAAGTGAAAGAAATTCTTCTAAGCGAATACAAGTACACAAGTACTGATGGTTACAAACCAGGTTCTTAACCAGTTGAGTATTAAAAATAGTTGCCACCTATATAACATCCCTGAATTTTATTCCTTAAGAATTATGGATACATAGAGAAATTCATGTTTACTTACCACTTACCACTCTGAGCGAGCATCATATACACTATCTCAATGCGCATGAATGTACTCTGATTAAATCGGAATATAAACATGCAACGACGAAGAGAAAAAAGGAGCATAAAAGTGCGCCCCAAAACTAGTTCATTTGAATTTGAATAATTTAGATTTCATTTATACCTACATACGTGACGTGTATAAAGGGTGGATGGGGGCATATTTTTTCTTCGAACTACACAAATGCAGAAACTTCGTCTATATGTTAGATATAAAAATATAATCTGCTTTAATACATCAGGTCTCATTGCAATTGAATAAATAGCAAATAACCTCACATGTATCTAAACTCATTTCAATATTTCACTTTTAATAAATTTTCTTCTTCTGCTTCTGTCATTGCCAACCGTTACGTTAAGCAGCTATCAAATAATATTTGTCGTATTGCAGACAGTGCGACATTGCGAAAAGGAAAAATTTGAATGAATACCCCCTAATACTGAATGTTGATTTAACACGACGAATATTTGATTTAGGAAATTAGCATTTTGATGACAGATGCCATTTAAAGACTAATGACAATTCAATGAAAGCCCAAAGAGACGATGATGGTCAGCTATAAATTTACGAGGGTAAAAATGTATATAATTTTATTCTTGAAAATGAAATGTCATGCCATTGTTTATTCTAAGTAGGACTCTGAGACATTCACAAGCACAAATGCAAATGACGAAACGAAGGTTTTAAGCATTAAATTTATGTTCTGTTTAAAGTTACAATTACAAGTGCCCTCCTCGCGAGTAGACTTCATCATTTCTTTCGTAAGCTTTAGAGAATGCAAATCAAATATCGAAGTAACTAATTAAATTTCGTAGTTTTTGATATGGAAAGACAAAGTAGCTAAGTTCTTTCTATTTTTTTAGAATATTGCCAAAAGATCTGGTGCTGAATTCCCGCATCAGTGCTCGAGTGACTGAGTATTTTTTGTTTGAAATTCGTTCTTTACTACACAACATCAGTCTGCTATTCATTACTAGACTTCAAATTCGTTCAGGTACTTATGAAAGAATGTCGAATTGTGATACTAAAGTGCTCGATAGCGTGAGAAGTAATGCCAAAAACAAATAATTCAGTCACGTATTACTCGATCACGTATGCGGTAATTCGACCCCTGTTACTGTGGTAACGGTTTTTAGTGAGTTTTTATTCACTCAAATGAACTTGTCAGCAAATTCTCGAAATTATACTTAAGCGATACTACTTGGTATACTTATAACGACTATCGCAGCAGGAAAGTTGTAAACTTCTTTCCAATAAAATCTGCAATAATTTTTTATTTTTTATTTTTGAACTCACCAAAATTCGACCAGTTGTAGTTTGACCTGATATAAGCTCGCCAGCCCAGTCTTTGGCTTCTGTCATAAAAGTTCCCTCGAACTCTTGTTTATTTCTGGATGCCTTTTGTTCTTTCTGTTTTGGATCATTTGGTCCAAGTTCGGGCTCCTTGCGGCAGCATATGAACGCACATGCCCGCCATAGCAATACAACCAATAGTCCAGCGAGAAATGTGAAGATGCTGGACAATAGGAAACACCAGTACTTTCGAACTTTGAGACAATCGTCATCTTCAAATGGTGAATCGGTTGTTTCTCCTGATACTGTTTCAACTCCGCTTTCGTCACACCGCGACATCCCCTGTAAAGGAAACAAAACAATTGTTAAACCGAAAATTATATATTTTTACTAAAATCTACGTTTTACCAACAAATAAAGTTAAAAAAGTAGGTAAAAAAAATTAGCAACAATCTTACGGAAGTTTGACTCTATATTTTTGAGCTGTATTTTTACTATGACTTTACAATGCTTATTTAATAATTCAATAGACCGTGCATGGCATCCAAGTCCAGGCATGAAATGAGGGTAGGCAGACGGTTAGAAGTATATTTGATTTATCTGCAAATTGAGTGGCTAATACAAGAGAAAAGAAAGAGAAAGAGAAATCATTCACCAGAAAAAAACTTGCAGTCGAAACTGACCCTTGTGACACACCAGCATAACTGTCCAAATTAAATGATCATAAATTTCTTGCCGACGTTGAATCAAAATGAGAACTCTTACAATCAATCAGCAAAAACTATCAGAAACAAATTTTAGTCCATTTTGGTAGCGATACACCCCCTATGAATTGACCTTGTCGTGGTGGGGGTGCTTAAGGACATTTTCTCCAGCAATCCAGCTGCAGAACCTGACCAACCAACATAACTCAAACAAAACCTCTGAAAACAATGGAAAAAGTCAATAAAAGAAATAAAAAACGAACGGGGATATACGTTCAAAAGTCGGCAGGTGTCGCGACTGCCGGCGATGGCTTGGCCTCGAAAGAGGATAAGTCGCCAGTGACAAATTTATTGACAATAAGGAAAGAAATAGCGATTTGCGGAAGGGCTGGGGAGCCAACTGCAGTTCGAGGAAGGCCTCACAAGCCAACCAAGAAATGTGGAGAGCCCTCTGGTTCGAACGCCCCTCCTAAGGAGGATGCCCATACTAGTGGAAGGGTTGCAGTGACTCTCTGTAACACTTCCACTTCTACTGCCCGTATTGAAGGGACCCCGGAGAAGACTATTGCGGCAAGTAGAGGGGCCGAGACTTTCGGTTCTAACGCGAACTGTGATACGTTGACGAAGGGGCTACCCTCATCTAAAACACTGCTCCAACCTCCCACCTCATGTGTAACCTAACCTAGGCCCAAATTAACTTTGTTGCTTCCGATAAATATGAGGGAAGTTAACAAAAACTTTGAAAATGAGTTTAGTCATACAACTGTGCTCGATTTATCGACGAAAGTCTTGTTTCGTTTAACTTTGAAAACGAGAAATAAATAGTCGTTTCAACTTTCAAGTAGCTGGGTAATGGTTTAAGCGCTATCGTCAAATTTGGAGAACAGCTAAATATCGTCTCGACTTACTTGCATTGCATTTGAAGAATTCATAATGCTTTTCCCATCGTAGCAAAATTGTTAGCGAATTTAAATAAAGTATTTAGGCTCATCTTGACAGTTCTTTGAGAATTTCTGATAGACGATAGACGCTATCAAACTGTATTCTAAAAAAACAAACGAAAGACGATACAAAGTGGTCGAGTTGAAAATAAATAAATAAATAGGGTGGCGCAACAGAGGGAATGGAAGGGACCTACAATTTTCTACCGGTTCCAAACGGATAATTGAGAAAGCGCTTTTCATGGCAATGAATTTACAAATGGAGGACCAATTCCTCGCGAAAGGCGATACTCTGGATTAGCAGGTGGTCGAGTTAGGTGAAGCGAATAATTGACGATAAAGGATCTGACTATCGTTTTCATCGATTTACAAGCTACGCAATAACCTCCAAGCTCCTGGTACGCAATAACCTCCAAGCTCCTGGTCAGCTACTCCTCTTAAAAAAAAGCTGCGGACAGTAGTGGTTGATTCAAAAGAGACTGAGGAATATAAACTTTTAACTACATGTCTACAAAAGCTAGCTTTTGGAAGAACTGATAACAAAATAAGTACGAGAACGAAAATACAATCATGTTCGACATATTGTTCGGTTTTCCAGAAAAACATTTCAAAGTGCAATCACTTTTGTCTATTAGATCAACTTTTCTTTCAAAAAAAAATAAGAAGGAGGTACAATGAACTCAAATCCTATCAAATTACCATGCTGAGGGAAAACAACCGATGAATAAACTTAAACTGACTAAGCCCAGCTCAGTATAAGCTTCCTCTTTCTCAAAAAAAAAAATGGGCACGACTGGGTCGCACGAACTTGCGATTGTGTTCTAAATACGATATCAAAATCTAAAGGCTGAGTTAAAGGTTTTGGTATTAGCTCTTCATAATATATTTTGTGGTACAGGGTTGCCAACTACACATTAATTATGGAAATTGAATTAAATCACGCAAAATAATGAAAAAATTAAATTAAATATTCCAAAGGTTTCAAGCAAAAATCTAAAAACGCCATTCTTTTGCAATCGCTAATACACATGAATGATGAAAATTTAATCAAAATCGTTGGAGCAGTTTTCCCAAAAAACGGTTTTTTATTTTTCACTTTTTTTAAAAAACTGTTTTTTAAAAGTCGAGTATGCAAAGTTCTAGATCTTAACGGGAGTTATTTTGAAAAAAAATTTGAAAAAAATAAAAGTTATGGTTTCGAAGTTACTTTCAAAAATCAAAATTTTTTAAAAAAATTTATAAAAATTTCCAAAACTAAGTTTTTTTAAATATTGATATGCAGTCTTTCTTTAACTGCTTACGACTTCTTAAATCCAAAATTTCGTCAAGATCGTGTCAGCCATTAACGAGAAAGTCGGTTTTAAAAAAAACGGTACTATGGGAGGTACCGTTTTTAGGCTTTTTCCAAAAATTTTTTTTACATCATAAGAAAAACAATCCTAAATTAATCCTTCACACAAAATTTTATCGAAATCGTTGGAGCCGTTTTCGAGAAAAATAAGTATTATCATATCGGTTGTATGGCAGGTACCGTTATTTCAAAACCTAGAGACCCAATTCCAAAAACCCCTCTGTAGGATGCTCCACAGACTCTAACTCCAAATTTTGAAGAAAATCGGTCCATTGGTTCAGGCTGTAGATCCATATACAGACAGACAGACACACAGACAGACAGACAGACAGACATACAGACAGACAGACAGACAGACAGAATTGCAGGACCCACTTTTTTCGTATTCTCTATCATCGTAATGTCATGTTTGATTGTTATCTCAAATTTTTTTTTCTGCACGATTGCAAGACTTGCCTTATAGTACCTATAATCGCAAGTAAAAAGGTGTAAACATCTATACCGATCTTAAGTTAGTTTTCTACCACGGATTGGCATCAAGCCTTTCCCAATTACAAAGAGATTAAATTACGAAAAATTCATCAAGTTTGAAATGCAGAATATTTCTTATATTCACGTTAAATCAGTAATTGTTCATACTAATTCCCACTATGAACAAGCATAGGTTTATAATGTTCAATAAGTATCTTTAAATCGCAAGATTGTTTTTGTAATTCAGTGAAGGTTAGGTTAGGCTAAGTGGAAGTGGCTGTCAGCCAATGAGTATTTACGTACGTGCATTGCCTGACACACTTAGACTACAAGGGTCCATTGTGATACCACAGAGTATGAAACAGTGAAAAATTTCTGAAATTCCGACAGATTTCCCAAGGTAACCATTCAATTTTAGTGTTTTGTATTTGAAAACTACATATGGAACTGCCCAATCGTAAAAAAGTGACCTCAAACAAGTGACTTAAAACAAATCAAACCCAACAACTTTTTATGTCCTGTATAGAAAAATTCTTTTGCACTAAAATAATTCATAACAAAGATTAAGTTGGATTTCTAAAAATCAAACGACATGATATAGCAAAGTTTTGAAGATACGACTAGCAAAGTGTCTGACATTTTTATCAAGTAAAAATATATAAATTGAACTCACAATACCGCCAATTTAGTCCAAAAACGAAAGGTATCTCAAAAAAAATCTATCAGAAATTCATACGCCATCCAATGGATTAATCAACTACCTGATAAAATGAGTCAAACAGTAAACAGATAATAAAAACATAAAAGAAGTGCGTATCTAATCTTTAAATAACTATTAAGAGACCTTTAAAGAAAATTTTGGTGTCCACTTTTCGCCATTGGAGAGAAGAATATGCTTTCAAAGCATTTTTTTTTTTTTTTTTTGAAGAAAAAGTGGCAGTTGAAGTATGATACTGGATTACGATTACCAAAACATTCCAGTTATTTAATAAGCAAATTTACGTATTCATGTATTGTTGAAGCCTGATTTTACTCAAGTATTGGACAGCAACTCAATTGTGAGGGATGAGTTTTTTTAATTTTTGTTATGATTTGATTTCATACGCTTTTAAAGAGCTACTAGTTAGTAAAATATGTTGCTATTGGACTATGATTAACATCGAATATTAGTTTACTTAATGCAACAAATCACAAAATCAACAACTGAGTCACATGTACTCTTAATTGGTCTATTTTTGCTACTGATGATTATATACAAAGTTTCGTGTTTGCAAACACTCATCGTAAGTCAAGGTTTTCCCAACATCATGTCAGGGAAACTGATGAGCTAATTACTTGCAACAAGTGCAATGGAAGTCTTATCATTACAAATCTGTTTGAGATCATTAGCTATTAGAGCAGCTTTAAAAGGGGGGCAAATATTATGAAAATAGTTCTGGAAAATCTACTTCGTCTAATCTAAACAATAGCATCACTTTAACTTAGTAGTTTGCTCAAATTCGTTAAAATAAGGTTGACAATACATTACTCAAAATCTTAGAATCATATCTTTTAACGTAATCAATAGAAAATATAATTAAAATCGATCCAGTCGTGTCGAAAAAAAAGAAAAGGCATTTTATGATGACGAATGATATGGGATGGGAGATGCTTGTTTGCTTGTCTATTTTCATGTTAAAAAAAATTTTAGAGAATTTAATGTTCTAAAAAAAACCCAAAAAGTAATTTCGTTTAAAACTTTCTGTCCTTAAGATCACAAGCAAAGCTTATCATAATCCCCTTCACAAACATATAGCAAACTTGCAGGATTTCAATCATGAACACCGAGTTCTATAATCAAACTAGGACTCTACACTTAACAAAAAACTTATGGTGCATAATCTGCAAAGCCTCTAGCTAAAACAAAAATATGATTCAACATCACAGCTTAGGAATATGCAGATTTTACCCATTTACATAATTACAAACTTATTCATACAAAATTTTTCAACGCATTCAATGTTTTTATTATTTTCTGCTCAACGTAAACAGCATAATCTTTCAGATTTCTCCTTATAATCAAAAATCTCATCAAAAAAGAAGAAAAAACATAAAATAATTGTACAAAACTAATTATGCGACAACAAATCTGCCCCAAATACTTAAGAGTATTGGCCTTTCAAAACAAAAAAAAAGACCGCCACAGAGCACTTACCAAACAATCAGCCAATTCTTTCAACATTTGTGTAAATATGCGTAGTCCGTAGTCGTTTTTAAAGCAAGTCTAATCCAAACGAGTTGTATGCCCCAAAAATAGATCCCAATTTGATTTATTTTCAAAAACAACCATACAACAGAGTAAAAAAAAAAACATTCTTAATCAAGAGGCTTGTAAGAACAATTCACTGCCAAAGGCATTATGATGCCTTCACGACAAAATGATATACACCAATGTGAAAAATGAACTGCAGCGATCGGTTTGCGACACAAGTGGTGGTTGGAACAAGAATAACGAAAGTTAGAATAGAATTTCAACGTTCAGTTGATCACTCGAGTCGCACAGTTTAGAACCGACACACCCGTCGACGCGAAGACCAAATTTTAATAGATTAGGTAATTTCATCGGAGCTGGGAGAGCGTTTCAAAAAATAAAAAAATAGAAAGGAGGAAAAAAAAGACAAGTGCACTTGTCTCGAGGATTGCTGCATGCAATATAGTGAGTGATTCAGGCACAGGCTATGAGGTCGGTTAAGCACCGTGGGGCTGTTGCATTATAAATTTTTGAGTTGTTTGGCTAGAATGACATCATGGTGACGCTCAGGGCGCATCCCTAGAGTTTTATGTTTCGTTCAGAATTAATGAAATTAAAAATTCTTTTCTTCTCATCAAGGAACAAGGGTGAAACACTGTGAAACTCATCCCTCTTCTTATTGTTAGTGTGACAGTGCATGCAGCAACGAGCAACAGTGCTGACTATGACCAGCCACAGTTGGGTGTGTTGATGTACTCTTAAGTGATAAAAATGAATTGCCTGTCTTCTAGCATTTGTTCCATTACATATATTATATCATTGAACTTGGTCGTTTATAAAATTAATTTGTGCAAAACTCTAGAACTCATAACGATGATGTAAGAGTTAAATTGGAACCAATTGTTCTATGATATGATATAGATGGGCGATACATTTAGGATATTAAATCAAAGGAAATAAGTGTGTATTGATCGATATAAAAGGAGTGACGGCATTTTTGCCATTTCATTTTAAGGAGATGACAGTGACACACATAATCGATTTGAAGGTCAGGAATAATGGGTTTTCATACGGAATTCCTTTGCAAATGAACGTAGGCGGAAATATCGATTGATTGGGAGAGTTCAGTGTGTCTACTTTGGGCGTATACGTACCTATATATGGAGAAAAGGAGAAACATTTTATATTTCCTATTCCAAACTAGGACACAAAGGCGAATGTATAAAGTTACCTAAGGTTTGTTGTTCTGCATTTTTTTTTTTTTTTTTTTTGTTGTTTGTTTTTTTAGGCTGAAAACGTAGAATGATTTATTTTACGATGATGGCGCCATTAGGACTATTCTTTTCTCAAAACAACGCACAGATAATGATTCACAAGAGCGAAAGTCCATCATGATAAACAGCCAGAGTCGACTAAGGGTGAGTTGTGCTTCTTTTAAGACGGAAGAAGTTCCCAGAAGTGGATACTTTTGTCCAAAAAGCACTTTTTAGTTTATTGACATAATACGAAAAACAAACTTACGAAAAAAAAGCATTGATCTTATGATACAAGCGTTTACTTAACTTGGTAAGCTATTTAATCTGCCCTCAAACCAAGATGCTTGAAAAAATAAACCTATTCAGAAGTCTTAAAGTCTATTTCCAACAAACTGTCAAAAAAGCAACATTTCTATTAGGAGTTTTGTCAATATGAGGCTCTTAAGTCGGCCAATAGAAGTGGAAAATTATTTCTTTCTCAATTCTTAACAGTGGATTATGTGCTTGTGAGAAAAAATTGAATGCGCTTAAAAATGAAATTTTTAGGGAGACTGACAAAAAAGTAAGAAAGACGTGCCAATCTGTGTGAAGTCAGTTTCCACGACTGTTAAAGCACCCGTAGGGTAAGGAAGAATGGGGTGATAGTGGATGAAAATAAATAAAATGTGTCCTAGTGGATCAGAGATAGTAACATGAATTTTGTTCTTACTTTCCATTACACCAAAGATAACGTGCAACAGCATTTCAATGTAAGCTTCAGGTTGTACGTTTCAAACAGAATTGTCAGCCTTTTTTCAAAATCTTTTTCGGAATAAAGCAGAAGTACATAAGTAGTTTCACAAAAAGTAGTGAAATAAATCAAAATAATATTCATTTTCAATTGACAAAACATAAACATTAATATATTTTAAGCATTTCACCTAGACAGTCGAATTTGCGCCTAAGTTTAGAGCGAAGCAAACAAGTGGAACAGTTCAACAATGGTAATTTTATTTCATTTATTTGTGTGTGTAAAATTCTGCGAATGCTCAGATGTTACAGCTAATGGAATATGCCAGTGTCAAGAAACAATCAGTGGCATCCGGTTTTGTCAGTAATTTAGAAAACATCATTTACACAAGCAATGTGTGATAGAAAGAAAGCAGCTCTTGAATGAGATAGTGCTCAATGCGCTGATACTAGAAAATAATGGATCTACAATTGATACACTTCCATGAAATTTCGTTGGTGGCTACTAGAAAGATTTCAATGTGAAAACAAAGAACCTTTGTTTGCTGTCCCGTTCAGAATTCGATGATCTGATAGTTGTTGAATAAATGTGCAAAATATATGCAAAAGATATGAATCATGCAGCACCTCTGCTTTCTACAGTCCATGAGGGTAAAGGAGGGCTGGAGGGTAAAGTACCGAACATTGCACATAAATTAAACTTTGCTTGAGCGAAGATCTTCCATCCCTGCACAGAGCACTTGACTAACGGGTAGAGGGTAGACATTTTAGAATCAAGTGGGTACTGTTTATAGAAATGATCACTGTACAGTGTACATATTTCCTACTTTATTTCAGTTTTAATCAATTTATTTTCATTCACCATTTGCTGACGCCCCTTGTAAACGAAGCCAAAAATAATACTCGCTGACATCCCTGATTAACTAGGAAAATTACAATTAAAGAACTTCTTCAGATTAGCTGGCCAATGACAGGCCAGCTTCTATTTTTTGCAACAGAAAACAGATCGAGAGGCAGTTGCAGAAACGAAGTAGAAGGTGACGAGCGCAGCAAGCAAATACAAATTTAAAACTAGAATCAAGTTAAATCTAATTAAATTCAAATTTTGATAAGTAACACAAAGTCAGCCTGTTTACCCAGAGGTTCGTAGTTCGAGTCCCAACAGAGGCAAAAATGTTTTTCCACGGGTATCGCCTTTCGCGAGAAATTGGCAAGTCCTCCGTTTTTAAATTCATTGCCATCAAAAGCGGTTTTCAATTCGAAACCGACAGAAAATTGTAGGTCACCTCCATTCTCTCCTAAGTCCTAATGCATGGTTGTGAGAAATGCGCTAAGCTCTGGGCCTCTATTGTGCCACCCCATTTGTTTTTAATAATGTGCTTTGTTTTGTTTTACCAACACCATTTCCAGTTCAGACTGTGTCCTTTGCATTTTTTTGATTTGACTAAAGTCTTTGTTTAAAATTCCTGTTGAAGACTGCCATGCCGGCTTCGGAAAAGTTAATGAAATAATTTTGTTTCATTGCGCACCTTAGTGGACCTAGTTCTCGAATATGAACCAGGGGCGGAATCACTGGAAACGTGATCGGGTAATATGTTATATGTACGTGACTGAATTATTTGAGTTTGGTATTACTCCTCACATTATCGAGCACTTTAGTACCACAATTTGACATTCTTTCATCAGAATTTGAACGAATCGAAATTTATAAATGGACAGCAGGCTAATAATGTGCAAAATTAAAGCCAATTTCGAAAAAAAAATTGCACTCACTCACTCCATCACTGTTGCGGTAATTCGGTCCCAGATATTTTAGTCAAATTTCGAATGTAAAACACAACCAGCTCAGCCGGTGTTGTCACGTTAATGAAACCTGAGTTTAAAATATTGAGGACCTGGATCCAAATTTATAGTTTCAATAAAATGAAAATAATTTAATTAATAAAAAAAAAATAATTTTTTTTTTTAATTAAAATTAAAATAATTTCCTCCTAACAAATTTACCAAAGAAATGGAAGTGGGATTTAAAACTGAACATACTGAAAGATAATGCAAAACAGTGCTTCCACTTTCCATAAATTTTCATAATCCAAAGCGTTTCCAAGATGCTCGAATTGGGACTCGAACCTATGCGTCCGGCTTATCAGAAAAACACTCTACCACTACACCACTGCGACCTAGAAAGTGTAGAGATTGCGAATATTGAGACGGTTGTTGATAAGAGGAAGGATAAAAGTTATGTACAGGGATCGAATTAAAGAAGGGTCGGAGAATTTCTTGGGCAATCATTTCACGCAGAAATGCAGAATAGGGATTAAGAAATATCATCGTCTTGTGTGAGAAGATTGAGCTCATATTTGCAAAATACACCTCTGAACGAGGGAAATGAGTACACGCTAAGAAGATGATATATCGTTTTCGTGAAAAGTTATACCTAATATCCACTCCCCCTCTTTCAATTTTAAGCTCCAACAGTTTTTCGACCAACAAATAATTGAGAAATGGAAGAAGTCACAGGTTAATAAAAAGATTTTGAAAGGTTTAAGGCTGTGGTGCCGTGTTGCTCGTGGTCCTTACTAGTGCCGGGGTCTTCACTTGTAGTTGACTTCCAGCAAGAACATTCCTTCACTCGAAGTTCTGAGTTAAATCTGTAAATTTTCTCAAACTTTATGACTCCTCAACTTTCGAAAACATGGAAGTTTTGGTAAAAAAAAAACTTCTCTTGACATCAATCTGCTTACGGTTTGACACAACCATGTGCGTCAATTTCGATGTCATTCACCCTTAAACCGGTATACTGGCTTTTTTACAATAATTTCTTTTATTTCAATCAGAACAAATGGATAGCAGAAGGAGCCGTTTATTTTTATCCAAACAACGGTTTATGCGTTTGGAGCATTCTTTATTTAGACTCAGCTAAAAGGAAAACCAAATTGAGAGACACGAAGATAGCTAAGAAAATGCTATTTGAGGTTAATCTGGGGACAGTTAATGAATCCATCATTGAGAGGATTTAATTTTTATCGAATACCTAAGATCAAAAAGGACAGTACGAGGGAAGGAGACATAAGCCAAGGGAGCAATTACATAAATAATAGAAGCGTCATGAATAAAAAAAATCGACGAATTGTGCAAAATATTGCTTGAAAAAAGGGCAAAAGAAAGGAAGGATGGATATAAGCTGATAGATTCTAATTTGTGACTAAATTCGAGTTATTTTTAGAAACATGTTTTTATCGAATTGTATAGGGCGAATTCCTAAACGCAAAACCCTGCTAAGCAAGTTTCATGCGAAGAAAACAAAAGTCTAAAACAACATCTGCACTTCAATTAAAAGTTCGAAAGTGTTTATTGAGAGTTGCACAAATTTACTTACAATTGAGGAAAAAAAGCAATGGCCAACGTTTTGGGAAATTCTGCTTTGAAGGGATTTTTTGGTCGGCAAGTAGGAACTGCTTGCTTTGCATAATTTGCGAATTCGCCAGTATATTTAGACAATCAATAAATTCTGACCAAATTAAAGGTTTTTCAAAAAAAGCAGACTATCAGAAAAAAGTTCCAGTTCCGTGACATAAATTTATTCATTTAGCACAACCCAACTAACATCACGCTTATATCATTAATTTTTATTCAAAGTTCATGGTGATGGAAAATGACTCACGGTGAAAATCTGTATGAGTAATATATCAATTCATTTGAAAAGTGTTTCCCTCTCAATGATATGGTAAATGTCTAATAATAAATATCTATCTTCGAGACAAGCAAGTAAGAGCAAAATCACACAAACAAAATACTGCCTACACTATTTTCGATATTCGTGCTCTGTCTCTTTACTTGGAGACACAAATTAAGAAAAGAATATTAAGGCAAATTCATTGTTTTTATTTGTCTTTATAAAACATAGAACATAAAACAAACGAGTGAAAGTATATATTTTTATAAATGTCGATCCGGTACTCTTATCTCGTTGTGTTAAACACGCATGCTACATTAAAAAGCTGTTTTTTTATTAAAAGAATTTCTTAGATTTATTTGATACATCTTCACTTTGGTTTTTTTATTTTTTTGGATATTAATAGTCATTCATAATTGGTCTGTTGAAGCATTTGATTAATTTATTGTTGTACAATTGCTGATGGAAATTCGAAAGTCATCCATATATTATTAGAATTAAAAGATTCTGTTTTATTAGAAATTAATATGGCTATAAATAAACTTCACATCAAAAGTGTGTAGGAGTATGTCTACTCGATTAAGAGTAAGATAAATGAACCAACAGTTCACTTTTTTCGAACTTTCAAATAAGTAAAATACATGAAAAGGGTGGCGCAACAAACCTTTGGAAATCTCGGGGCCTAACGCATTTCCAGAACCTTAAATTTTATTCTGATTCCGAACGTTTTTCATTGTAGTATACTTTTGGAGGACTTGCCAATTCTTCGCGAAACGCGATGTCGTGGAAAACATTTTTTTCTTTTCTTTGATGCTTGTTCCTCCACCCTATTTATTTATTCGAACCTCTAAGCTTCCACGTAACAGATAGACATGCTAAACACTACGGCACGGGCACCACAAAATAACAGAGGTTTTGTACGTTTGTTGTATTGAAGCGACGAACCATTGTGCAAAGGAAGACGAGATATTCCAGCGAAGCAAATTTTTGTGGATCGTAACTCAACACAGCTGCTGATATGTCTTGATAAAACCACGGGCAGAGTGCATTGATTATCGCTTAAGCAAAGAAGATCGAAAGATTTAAATATTTGACGTATGTACTACAGATGTCAGTTATCAACCTTCCCCGTAATAACAGCGAGATTTTGAAGAATTTGACGACTGATGGAGTATTCAAGATAGTTTGATAAACTAAAAGGCCGCTGAAGTCAAAATCAAATCCAAGGAAGCTGTTTTCTTCCCAGTAAGGACACTTATTCCGGTTTTAAGGACAATAGAATAGTCAAACTGTATACAACCCTCACTATTTTTAATTAAATAAAATAAAAACTAACAAACAACTAACAAGAAAGCGGAAATGAGCCTCATGGGTCAAATGCATTCCTTCAAGCAAATGAAAAGTGCAAATCAATATAGTTTCACCATGTGATTGCATAGTCTTACAACTATCATATGCCAGTCTCGTATTTTCTTATGACTTGTTATAAGCTTCAATGGTCTTCGCCTTGAATGCGTTTAAGACGCAAGGCGGAACTTAAGTTTTGAAAACACTTTACTTGTAATTACCGCCTCATGTCTGTTATTGATTTTAAGTCTTTTGTTTTTGCGTTCAAGTTTTATACAAAAAAAAAAATTGTCGTAGACTGTCTTGTGTCATATATTTCAACTTGACATTTTGCATGAGCGTCTTTCTTTTGGTTTGAATTTATATTCAATCATCTCGTAACTAGCTTTTAGTTTGAATTTAATTCTAGACTATATAGTTTCTAGTGTTCGCTGTTTTATTAAATTCAAGCAGTGTAAACGCACTTTAAAATACAGGGTTTTTCAACAGGGACGCTACAAAAGTAGAGCGACAGGGACAGCAAATATTTCTCTTTGCTCTTTTGACATTTCTTCAATAAGGTTTCATTGGGCGTCATTGGGCCGTATACTTCTTCCGTGATGATCAAGCCCGCACGTTACTGTGAATGGGTATCGCTACCGTTCAATGATAACCGAATATTTTTGGCCCCAATTGGATGATAACGACTTGGAAAACATTTGGTTAAAAAAGGACGGCGCCACAAGCCACACAGCGAATGTCACAATCAATTTATTGGAAACCTAGTTTGGAGAACTTGTTATCTCACGAAATGGTCCAGTCGCTTGGCTGCCTCGGTCGTGCGATTTGACACCGTTAGACTATTTCCTGTGGGGCTACGTCAAGTCTATGGTCTATGCCAACAAGCCAGCGACGATTGATGATCTTCGTACGAATATCGAACGTGAAATCGCAGCAGTATAGGCCGATTTATGCTTGAAAACCGTCGAAAATTGGGTTCAGCGTCTGGACTTCTGCAAGCGTGCCCGTGATGGCTATGCAAAAGAAATCGAGTTCCATACATAATGGCATCGAACGTACTTCCACAGGAATAAAGAATTTCATTGATATCCAAAACCGTTTTTGTTTCATTTAAAAATCTTTGGAGTGGTCTTATTGAAAAACCCGATACTTCGTTGTTTGATCAGCTTTTTATTGCACTCCTTTCAAATTGGTGTACGCCTCCTGGTTTTGAGATAAAATTATAAATTGCAAAGGCTTACAAAGTACTTACAATGCAAAAAAGTTCTTCGGTCGGTAGCTACGTGTGTGAGTTGAAATAGCAAGACGGTTATTCATAACTTTTTCCGAAGTCTCGGACTTTTGAACTTTTCTCTATACTTTCTATATCTCTCTTAAGGCTCTTTTATAGCCCTTTTAGATGGTCAGTTTTCAGTTCAATTTTCAGTTCAGCTAAAAAAAGTCTGTGCAAATAAAAGTCAGTTCGATGTTCAGTTGAGCTTTTAATTTATTTGTAAAAAATCAAAATCAGAAAGAAAACTGATAACTGAACTGAAAACTTATGGGAATTCCATCAGTTTCAGGTTCAGTTTTTGGCATTTAGACATAAACTTAACTGAAAGCTTGCCTAAAAGTTGAGTTTTTCGATGTCTTTATAGAAGTTAAGATGGCGGTGTAAGTAGCTGTCAGATGATGATGACAGATGTTTGACAGATGTGTACTTGTAGAAAGTCTTTTTCTTTGTAACTTCAATGAAATGTAAAAACAAAATAAGTTAGTATTAGGTTCTTACTTGAAACACTCCGAAGCCCAAAAAACGACCAAATAGTTGGCATTTAATCCAAAAATAAAAATGCTTGTATGGGGTCAATGTTATTTTTCATTTTACTTAAATGTCATCTCATTGCAGTTAATGTTAAAGTTTTAAACAATAGCTTTAATCGTGTTTATTACAATAAGAAACTGTGTGAGCCAACTTTTTGACTTACAACTAATTTTTGATGTGAACAATTTTGTGAGGTGTAAATTGTAAAATAAGTCAACAAAATAAGGAGCCTTCAACTTCCGGGATATATGAAGCTTTCAATTTTATTCTTCGAAAGTTCTCCTGGCCATTAAAAAAGTATGAAAAGTTTTGTGCTTATTTTTGATGGTTGGGTTTTTCAATATCTTGGGATCTGTTTTAGAAATCATTGTACGAAATTTCAGCTTCCTAGATCAGCAAAGGCTGATTTGATTCTACACTTCAAAAAACTTTGTGCCTCAAAAGTAAAAATTATTAAACTACGCACATGTGTCTTGAAAGCAGATAAGCACGAGTTTCTGCCTGTGTAGTTTCTGCTCTTGTATTTAAAGCATAAAACACATTCATATTAAATTTAGTTTTCTGTAAAGAGGAGGAGAGTTAAAATTACGGTATTATAGCTTAGTTTTTTTGGAAATACAAATTATAACTTTCGGTTTTGTTTCTCAAAAGTACCAGCTTCAAGTGTTTTGGAGCTTAGCGAACTTCAAATAAGAAACAAACAAAAATAAGCTTAATATTTCCGGAAGCCAGGAACATGGCCGTTTTTCAAACTCTGATTTTGAACTACGAACTTTTTGTACTGTTTTTGAAATGTAAGATTCGCTGTGACAAAAGAAAGATTTGCTCTCAGAGCCTATTTAACTGTCAAAAATGTTTGACAGTAAAGTAAATACAATCAAATAAAATACAAAGAGTTAACATTGCACTTTGGTTCATTGGGAAAGTTTAAAGTAAATTTTGTCAAGGATTTAGCTGTCCCAGCTATCTCCGAATGTTTGATATGTAAGCTGGGTTTATAATGTCAATTTCAAGACAATTAAATAACATTTCTTCTGAGCTAAAAAAGCCTCGTAGTTAGTGCTGTTAGTTATGAGACTTGTTTTGAACATTTATTGTTCAGATTAATTAATAATACGAGGGCGGGTCAATAAGTTCGTGACTTTTCGAATTTCGCGCCTCTTAATTGAAGTGGCAACACTGCTCCCGTCAACAGTCAACTGTCAGTTGATTCTTGTCAAAAATTGAATACGCTGCGACATTTAGTTTGTTTTTGACAGCCGTTAATATCAGACTACCGCGTTGACTGAGAAGAAAATGGAAAAAAGTGATTCACCCCGAGAAACCCATTGTATTGACTGCTATTTGGTCTCCGGTGTGTTGTGGTGGATCCACGTTTCATCCACGGTTACAAAACGGCACAAAAACTCTTTCAAATTGCGAAACTGTCACACGGTTGCGTTTGTGGTCAATTGTGAACAAACGCGGCACCCATCTTGTCTGATATATTAGCGGCTGTCAAATAAAAACTAAATGTTGACAAGAGTCAACTGACAGACGACTGTTGACGAGAGCAGTGTTGCCATTTCAATTCAGAGGCGGGAAATTCAAATGTCACAGACTTATTGACCCGCCCTCGTAATAATAATAAATATCAACAAAACAAAAAGAGGATTAAATCTGGATTTAAGACTTAAAACTTTTTTTCTTTGAAACCTTTTTCTTTGATGTATCTAGGTTAAGTGTGCTCGCCTCTCCTACACATAAAGAGATCTTGGAAATAATTTCACATGATGCCAAAAAACAAGAAGTAGAGTATTCAAACAATATTTAAACAAGTTCGCCGACAAAAGTGCATCGTACAGTTTTATATCAGCATTGCATAAGACCAAAGACTTATAATTAACTACAATTTTTTCCGTTGTTAGTTTTAAATAAGTGGGCTATTCAACAGGTTCCTTTCAAAGTTTATTTCTACTACACCTACCAACTATTAAAAAGTTTATAACTATGCTTAACGTAATTACACTCGTGTTTCAATCATTCTTTCAATTCGTAATTATGAAAATTGGATTGCATGCAACCATTATCAATTATTCTGCATTTTTTTGTAAATTTTTAGATGAAAAAGAGTTACGTAGTTTGTGTAGTAGTAGTTACAATAGATTGTATGTTATTTATAATGTACTAAAGTTTTTTTTCCTTGACGGGAGGCTTTCCGACGTTCAAGTCGAAGGGAGCGGCGTCCGGATTACTAGTGTGAAGAAGATAAGTGAAATAGTTGTGATCTTTTAGAGACTACAATGTTGATTTGCATTTTTTTAAATTCAAGTCTTTCTAAGCAGTTTTATTACAACAAAGGAAAATGTATGTCCAGAATAAACACCGAAAAGTAGTTGAAGTATACATATACAATTATTTCTATTGAATAAAAAATTACTTTTTTCGAAAACTCAAATATATTTATATTATATATTATTGAGTAGGTCAATTAAAATGCATTTTACCATTATAGGAGATGCTTTCGAAAATAAGTTGGTTTATTACGAAAATGTTTGAGATATCTCAGCACAGCGCCCAGAAGTATCACAAACACTTTTTCAGGGTGGCTCAACAGAGCTCGGGGTCCCCTGGCCTTTGGCATTTACATCAACCATAAGTAGTGAAGAATAGAGCGACCCTTCCAATTGTTTGGCAATTTCGAACAGAAGCGCTTTTCATGGCAGTTTGATAAATCTCAAAAGGCGAAACACTTTTCGAGTTCCCACATTACAGGCAAATATGCTGGGGGACGGTGGCATGTCTTTCTGCTACGTGTGAGTTCGTGATTCGAATCCCAGAAACATGGAATTGTTTTTTACGTGTATAATACTTCGCGAGGAATTGGCATGTCATGAAAACCGGTCTCTCACTTAGCCGCTCGGAAACGGCATACAAATGTCGGATCTTTTAATGCGCTAAGCACGAGGTTCCCGTAGCGCAGCCCTCTTTATTTATTTTTAAACAGACATGATAAATATTATGCAACGGGAACCATCATAGTTGAATTTAGTAATTATATTTTTTATCTGCAAATTTTCCGTCAAAAAACCTGCAAAAACTTGGCTCAAAGTATCGTCAGCCAAGCTCAAAATCTTCAACCGCTTCAAACTTACATCGCGAAATGGAGATTTGGGCCATTCTGTTTAATCTTCTCATTTGACATTGGAAGTCATAGTATCAAAAGGGCTAAATATTGTATTAGATGGTCCAGAACCATGATTTCTGTCTACCTACCAGAAAGTATAAGGCAACTAAAACCATAGGAGGCTACTGCAATGGGTTTTCGTTGCAACTCTTAGAAGTGAACTCTAATCACAGATCAGTTTTCAAAACTTGCAATGTAAAGGGTGATTTTTTTGAGGTTAGGATTTTCATGCATTAGTATTTGACAGATCACGCGGGATTTCAGACATGGTGTCAAAGAGAAAGATGCTCAGTATGCTTTGACATTTCATCCAAACATGCCAAACGATCTGCCACAACGTCGAATTTTCAGTGAATGGGCCCTAGAAAAGTTGGCAGAAAATCCGCTTTTTTATCGACAAATTTTGTTCAGCGATGAGGCTCATTTCTGGTTGAATGGCTACGTAAATAAGCAAAATTGCCGCATTTGGAGTGAAGAGCAACCAGAAGCCGTTCAAGAACTGCCCATGCATCCCGAAAAATGCACTGTTTGGTGTGGTTTCTACGCTGGTGGAATCATTGGACCGTATTTTTTCAAAGATGCTGTTGGACGCAACGTTACGGTTAATGGCGATCGCTATCGTTCGATGCTAACAAACTTTTTGTTGCCAAAAATGGAAGAACTGAACTTGGTTGACATGTGGTTTCAACAAGATGGCGCTACATGCCACACAGCTCGCGGTTCTATGGCCATTTTGAGGGAAAACTTCGGAGAACAATTCATCTCAAGAAATGGACCGGTAAGTTGGCCACCAAGATCATGCGATTTGACGCCTTTAGACTATTTTTTGTGGGGCTACGTCAAGTCTAAAGTCTACAGAGATAAGCCAGCAACTATTCCAGCTTTGGAAGACAACATTTCCGAAGAAATTCGGGCTATTCCGGCCGAAATGCTCGAAAAAGTTGCCCAAAATTGGACTTTACGAATGGACCACCTAAGACGCAGCTGCGGTCAACATTTAAATGAAATTATCTTCAAAAAGTAAATGTCATGGACCAATCTAACGTTTCAAATAAAGAACCGATCAGATTTTGCAAATTTTATGCGTTTTTTTTTTTAAAAAAGTTCTCAAGCTCTTAAAAAATCACCCTTTACTTGTACATTGTATTGTTCTTTAAAAAGATTAAAATGATCACTTGGTTACTCTAATTACAACACTCAACAAACAATAAAAACTCACCTAGTACACGCTAAACCACCGAGGCACTCCAGGGTTGCCAACATTCACACTATGAGGTGAAACATTTGCAAAACACCATCCACAGATAAGTCGAAAATGTTGGCCTTAATTTCGTTTAGCATTCAATTATCCACGACACGGCGAATGTTTCTCTAATAAGATCTATTTTTTTTTTAAAGATCACCGCGTTTATGAATTTACAAAAATAACACTCAAGCACTCACACAATTTACTAAAAATTTTAACTCTATACGCTTTCTATATATTGCTGTACATAATAATTATCTTGTGCGTTTTACTTAAAAGAATTCACTAAGACTCTGTTGATTGGCGAGATTTAATTTTAAAAAATTTCGATGCTATAGCTTTGTTTATTTATCTCAATATATTTTTTTATGTTAATTACTCGTATTATTATTTAATGAAGTAGAAATTACTTTTTTTTATTTATTTATGCTTGACGATATGTTAAATAAATACTTTTTTGTGGTTGCTGTTGTTGTTTGAATTTACTCAAATAACTCACATACTTTTTCAAACACTAAATGAAAACAGAATACAGGCACATTGATTGTGTTTTATATAAATACATTAAACTTTACACATTTACAGATATTTATTTTTTATGATTACGGCTTTTAAATATTACTATGCACTATTTTCGGTTGTTGGTATGCTTTTATGAATTTTGAAGCACTACTTAGAACTACTACTTGTGTACGTGTGTTATTATATTAATTTTTATTTAGAATTGATTTTGAAATACACTTTGGCTATATATATATATATATTTTTATTTTTATTAATAAACAGGGTTCTTGTTTTCTTTTGCACTGGTTGTTGGTTAGTTTTGTTTTCTGGGTATCTGCCTCTTAGTACTGTACAATCAGATGGATTTTCATTCTGCTTTGGATGAAAAGAAATTTTATTAATACATGTGATCAAATATTCGAAATGTCTCATCACGCGCGAAAATATTAACAAAATAAACTTATCGCCATCATCGATATAGACAACATAGATCACAGAAGCTTTCAAACACAATCATACTTAAGTAGAAGTATTTTATAGCAACAGCAGCAGCATCACTGGCTCTATGATGACAATGTTTACGTACATACTTCTTACCTAACGAGTTACTCATTAGAAATAGCGACAAAAAGGATGTTTGGAACGCATATACAATACATGTGTGACATGGCGATGTTGATGTTACTATAAAATAATAACAACGAAAGCATATACTTGTACCAGCTTAGGTCAATACAGTGTTGTATATGGCTGAGAAAAATATAGAACAAGAACTGACAATGGTAACGACAGCAGAATACAATATACAAATACGAGTTCGAGATACACGGAAAACCACGAGCGACACCAAAGATTGACAGTAGATAGAGAGACGAGAGAGGAATTTGAAAAAATAACTAACAAAAAATTTCTGAGCAGAGACAGAAATAAATCCTAGAGAATAGAGAAGAAAAGCTCTCTCTCGGTTTCGCTCTTTTTCTCTCTCGCTCTAATTTGTTCTCTATCTCTCTTTTTCTCTCAATTTCTCAAGTGATAATCAGCGCAATTTCCTTTTTACTCGTCTCAACTTATAATTTTGTGAGGATTTTCCTTTCTTTCTGCCGATTTCCTTTTATTTTTTTATGTTATAGAGCCTTTAGCTCAGGATTTCATATTTTTTGATGACACATGTCCTGGTACACTCCCGAAAATGTATTTTTTTCTTTTTCTTAATTTCAATTTAAGTAAAATCAGTCAAGAAAAATATGAATTTCAGGATGAAAATAAAAGCGTCCCGTTTTCGGTGTGTTCTTTAAAAAAAAATTGTCTGTGGATAAGTCGTCCTTATTTTTTTAAAACCATCGCCTTCCTTTGTCGTTGTCGATGTTCGTATGTAAAGCACAGTGCCCTAGTTTTTTCACCGCACACACACATTCACGCACACAGTCAAGCATATGAATACATTTCTATTATATACACATTTTCAAATGGATTTTCCACATTATCCTTGTTAAGAAAAATTTTTATTTTTAAACCGAATTAGTGAAAGAAAATGCATTTTTTCGCCCGAAATCACCGATCTTCAGCTGAAAATTTACACTTTTTGCAACAAAATACAAGTAGATATAGAAAGAAGAAAAAAATTAACTTCAGCAAACTGTAACGAATTCAAATTCGCATAGGCATTGTTACTTAACGGTGTATTAGGATTTCATTTTTCTGGCAGATATCCAGTAAATTTGAATTAGCAGGCCACGGATTTAGGGATTTGTCTTACATTTTATTAAAGAAAAATATAAAATGAAAATTTTTTCTTCACTATTTGATACATATATGTATAATGTATGTATGTGTACACTTTGCTTCGGACGACGGACACAGCACACAAACCTTCTTCGATTAAAGCCGATACTATTCTGAGAAATGAAAATTTTCACAATTGAGAAAAAGAGTTTTCCATTTGGCTTTGTAGGTGAGAAGGGATAGAGGTTGAACTTTTCATCTTGCGACGTTAGGGAAAAGCTTTGAATCAATATTTGTAACACGGTGAGATGCACTGGCGCATGTGTCGCCAATCGCGATGGGAAATGCTCAGGTTGTCGTGGGAAATTTTCGGTTTGTTTTGTTGTTAGTTGATTTGATGGTGCTTGCTGCTGCTGCTGGTAGTACTGGTGCTGGCACTGGCACTGGTGCTTCTACTGCTCTACTCTACTTGTCTCGTTTTGTGCTCAACCTTTAATTGTGTGGTAGTGGTGTGGCGGCAGCTAAGGGAATAAGGTACACGAAATGGTTGAAAACATCCCTTCGGCTAAGTTGAAAGTAATTTCGCTTTTTTTTTTTATTTATTATTTTACTTTCTTTGTTGTTGTTAGTGTCCTGCGGAAAGGATGTCACAAGTTTGCGACAACACGCGTATTTAGTCTAGGTTTTTCGGTTGGCACTGTAATTATGTACTTGTTGGAGATTTTTTGTTCGGAGACGCAGGACGAACAGCGGGAACAAGCTGGTGACATTCTATTGAAGTATTTACCTCGTTTTGGAAGGCTATTATATTTTATTGGATTTAGTTCAATTCTTTTCCTTTTGGGGCAAAGTGTTTTCATTGATTTTGAGGTAACTACTTGTGTATAGCACAAATGGTTATTATTAATCCAGCACTTTAGTAGCGCATTTCAAATTATTATTCTAATTCCAACAAATAAAAATATTTTTTTAGCAAAAAAAAAGGTTGCGTATACGCCACCCTCATTTGAGGTTTTGATTTTTTTTTGCGTGATATTAGAAAAAAAAATCCCTCATACTCTAAAAGTATCGGTTTCTTTCAAAACTGCTATTGATAAATAAGGATAGTCTATGAGGACGATCAGTTGACTGTACTTGCTGAAGTAAAGCAAACGATTAGCACAATTTTAATAATTCCGCGGCTGGCAAGAACAGTCGTTATATTGAAAAACAATGTTATTCTGTCGTCACAAAAAAAAACATTTTTCGTTTTTTTTAAGTTCCGATTTATGTTCGCAGAATACTTTGCAGCATGTCATTTTCGTCTCTTTAGATTATATTGGGTTTTATGCTTTAGTTGATGTTTTAAAAATAACAAGGGTGCGCAACAAAGCTGTGGAAACATAAGGACCTAACGCATTTCAAGAACCTACAATTTTATGCCGATTCCGAATGCCTAAAAAAGAGAACGATTTTCAAATTGGTTTACTCTGGGAGGAACCGCCAATTAACCGCAAAAGGCGATCCCCGTGGAAAAAACAATTGTATGCTTCTAATCGGATGCGAACCTCATATCTCGCACGTAACACTGCCAAAATTATGCCTAACGTAGCAAAACATTTGAATACATAATTTCTGAAGACTTTAACACTACGAAATAAATTCAAGACTACAGGCATTTAAAAATTGTTTTGTGCACAACTTTTTGTGGACAACATGGCCGCCACGAACTTTCTAAATTTCTTCATCAAACAAGCCTTTGTATGTGACAACATTTTACAAGTTAGAATCCAAAGGAAACATAAATATGTATCTATTCTTTGCAGTAAAATGAAACGTCCTTAAACAATAAGATATTTGGCTAAGAAGTCTTACTCGATTCTCCTGCAAAGTTTGCTTGTTTTTTTAGTTAAAATCAGTATACTAACGTTGGACCAAAAGCTTCAGAGCCTAACTTGCTTCAAGAACATACATTTTCATAACAATTTCGAATGGCTAATTGGTGTTTTACTCTCGGAGAAATTGCCAATTCCTCACCAAAGGAATGCCCTTTTATGCTTTTGAAGGGATGCGAAGCTTGAACCTCGCACGTAACAGGCAGACATGCTAACAGTTACGTATGGGCGCCATACAAAAAACGTTAAAAGTTTAAAAAAAAAAAACCTTATTTACTTTTTGTGAAGAAAAGCAATTTTCAAGATAGGAAAACAGCTTCATTAAATACTGTAGAATATTGTACGATCGAAAATACGCAATTTTGCTTTAATTACGAACTGCTTGTCAAATGAAAGAAAAATATTGCAAATAATTTTCATAATTTATCGATCTTATGTTCTTTTTTCCGCACCGAGTTCACGAGATTAACACAGTCATAGTCAGATGATGGATAACGCCCGTGCTCACAATTGAAAACAAACGGAATCTTTTGACTATTTCAAAGGAGTGTTTAACAATAATAATCTTCCTACAATACGAATGAGGTTGTCCACCGTTTCGTAGACGAAACATCACAAAACATCAGAAACAAAGAAAGCCAGTCCGGACAGTGAGACTTCTCCTGTTGAACTGAAGGCAAAAAGTTTAAAATGATCACTGATCATCAGCGTTGCCACAATGATACAAGTGTAACAAAAGTGTTACACTTTTCAATTATTTTATAGTTTTGTTACAATGTTACTTTTTTTTCCGTTTCGTTACACTTTTCCCGTAAAAATTTTTTTTCGTTAAAAAATATTGAAAAGTTTAACTGGCAGCACTTTTCTCTTTCGAACCATTTGTATGTGAATTCTATAGACTGCTTTTACATTGAGACGTTCTTAGCTCGACGCTTTTCGAAAATACGCGAGAGCAAAGAGTGAAAGCCTCTTTTTCAATCTATGTTTCTGTTTTACCCTACAGCATTTTCGAATTGCGTCGAGCTAAGAAGGTCTCCATGTAAAAGCAGACATAGTATTTTAGAGGGAACGTACTTAGTTACGCGCCGTTCGGACAGCAGATGGCGAAGTAGGTCTTTCTATTAATGAAAAAAAAAAATGTATAAAAACAAAAATGAAATTATTTTATACAGAAATATGTCAGATTAAAAAGAGGTTCGATTTTACTAATGAAAAATTACAAAATATTGCGCTTCTAGATCCTGGCAAAATTGTTTCTAAAGCAATTGTATCTTGCCACTATCAAATAATTTTCCGAATTTGTATGATCCCGAAAAAAAAAAGAAAAAAATATGCACTGAGTTTAGAAAGTTACAGTTACAACAAAACTTAAAATATATTGAAGACATTGAATTAATTTGGGGCCTTGTTAAATCCTTACAAAATCCACAAAAAGAGATATGTTTGAAAATGTTGTACAATTTTCCAAAAAAAATATTAAGCTTACTTCACAGTTCCGCTACTACGAAACGTGTTTTTTCGGAACTTCATTAAATAAAAAATAATAAGGCGAACAAATATGATTTAAAAACAATTGAGGCAATAATATTTGCAAAGCAAATCAAAGACTTGTACTTGTAAGACTAATGAGAAAAAATGAATTTATTACATTTTCTTAGTATGTATGTATGTACATATATAAAAACGAAATGTGATAAGGTGTTCCTAATAAAGTTTTTTTTTCTTTTTTTTTTAGTTAAGAAAACATGTTTTTATTATTATTGTGTTTTTTTTTCATTTTGTTACATTTTCTTTCCATTTGTTACACTTTTTGAAAAAAATTGTTACACTTTCAAAAAGACCTGCGGCAACATTGCTGATCATACATATATAGGGTGGCGCCAAAGAGCGAGGAGCCCCAGGGCCTAGCGCATTTCTCACAACCATGCCTTTTGAGCGACTGTAGGGGAGTTACAATTTTCTGCCGGTTCCGAACGGCTAATTTGGAAAGCGATTTTCATGGCAATGAATTTGTTATCGGAGGACTCGACAATTCTGCAAAAAGAACACGTGATCGTCACATCGATTATAAAGAATGCAGCTATATTACGATCACTGGCGCATATTACACACAAGTCGCATTTAGTAAAGAGAAAAAATTCTTTTCCGAATCGGAGTCTTAATGAGAGTATTTTATGAACTAATTTAAGAATTGTTTCAATATCTTTTTTGAGTTTGCCAATATATTTTGAGAGCATAAAAAACTGAAGAAGAGTTGAGTGCAGCGTATCAAGGCCATATTCTATTGTCAGGCGTTTTAATTGAGGCATTCAATGAACGTATTCAAATAGCTTACTGTTGTTGTTTTCGTGTTATTTAGCGGAGATACAAACCCATGTCTGTTAAAAATGCATCTGAAGGTATCCGAGAATTTTGGAGACTCATTTTGGTGTACATTTCAGTTATTTCAGTTGCAAGGCAAATCGTTTAACAACTATAATTTTTGTTTTTGAAAGATAAATTTTAAGATTTCACATGTGGTGTTGGCAGAAACCAGAATCGTTCAAAAACGTATCGAGATAGCCAATAGGATCATGAACGCTCCCATTAACGAACACACCAATGTCAAAGTTACAGAAACCATTTTGAAGCAATTGAAATTAAGGGCACTGTCGGACCTGAGGGTCGACACGATTTTTCATGAATTTTTTGTGGGAAAAGTATAAAATGGATTTAAACGAAATTTAGTACACATATTAATACAAAATGCAAAAAATTGAAAAAGATATTGTTACATAACATCTTTCTCTGGTACTTAATCGGTGGGACTTCAAAATTTTCGATTTTGAAATTTTTGGCGACTACTTAAAAAAAAAAGTTCGATTTTCACCAAAAAATCGGACTTTAATCGGCTATAAAATCGGTTGTATTAAGAAAAAATAAAAACCCCACGGTTAAGTACTTCGTTTTTAACAATAATAAGCAAAATTTGAGGATGATCGGTTAAACCGTTTTTGAGTTATCGCGGTCACCGACTTCAAAAAAGTGGTTTTGAGATAATCGCATTAAAAGTTTCAACTTAATGTAAAACATAAAATAACACGCTTTAAACACGACTACGTAAATGTAGTACCGTTAACCGTCGCCACTATATACAGCATGCTGCCTACAGCTGCTCGCTAAAAGTTGTCGGTAACCTCGAAAGTAAGCATTGTAGTACCGTGTTCACTCACCAAGTGGCACTGACTCGAACGAAAGGCGCCTACTTTGAACGGCCGTAACTCGGAAACTATTCATCAAATCGACTTGAAAACTTCAGGGAATATTCTCCAGATGAAGTACTTTAATATACAGGGTGTTCCGTAATTCGTTTTACATACTTCGGGATTTGATTCTTGGTCATATTCTAAGAAAAAAATTGTTCCACAATAAAAGTCCGTTTCTAAACTTTGACATCACATTTTGACATTTTAAAAAAAGCTAACTTTGGTGTACCCTGACCTTTGTTAAATTCGATTTCTCTGTCAATACTGATAATAGAGACCTAATTTTACACTTTATTTTTTGGAGAAATAGTTATCTTTAAAACTGTGTTTAAATCCTATAGACTTACTTAGTGTATATGACGCGTGTAAATGACGCATGTAAATGACGCGTGCGTTGACGCGTGTAAATGACGCTTAAGTGAAATTAAAAACTGCAAATGAAAGTTACTAGTGCAAGATCTTGATATTGAAATGAATATTTTGTACCAATCAGACACAAATAACAAATTTTTCTGAAATTGTAAGTAAGTTAACAACTTCTTTATAACACTTTAAGAACCATTTCGTTTGTTTTTGAATAATTTCTGAAACTATTTCGAGGCATGTAAACCTGGAGCGCGTATGAAGTTCGAGAATAAACAAATCAAATGAGATTTATGGCAGCAAATGGGTATTAAGACAAACTAGACCTTAGAATTATTACAAGTGTATCGATTTAAGGTTCTTCTAAACCACAGTGTTTTTGTAGTAGGGGGCACGCCTATTTTTACATAACGATGTATGAGAGTACCAACACTGACGTGACCAGAACGACAACACAAAAAAACCTGTAAATAGAGTTTCACAATGGCAACCTTTTGCTTCCTCATTGGTGATTATTCAATACAAAAGGTGTTTTTTAGATCTGTGGCTTTCCAATCTGGCAATACTTTTTTGGAGTTGGTCTTTTCGACACCGGTCACATTTATGCTCATTGCTCAGTTTGGTTTGCCATTTCAACTTCCACTGTGAAATGACAAACTAAACCTCTCGACTGTAATTTATTCGAGCCAACTGTGGCAGCCACTTCACTGAAATTATTCTTAAAACATCATTGCAAACCCTTATCTTTATAATAAAGCTGAATTATTTCTAACAACAATTTTTTCATAAAAACCACACGTCCAAAAAAACACGCTTTATGAAGTGTAGTCAACATTATTGCTACATTTTCAAGCATTAATTGTTTTTAGTGTATGTTGTGATTAGCCCCAAACACCAATTGCGAATTGCAGTTACCATCCACTATTTAGCTTCTCCAATAAACACTTCCACCAGCATTCTTGATGCTTCTCTACGGATACTAACGTCATCAAACTAGTTTCGAGTTCGAACTCATATTTCGCTTCGATTCAAAATGAATATTCTTGCGTGATAAGTTCATTTCACTGAATTTGAAAAGTCTGTTTTTGAAAATTTTCTTTTCAGTAGTAAACATTTAACCGTCAGATTTTCATTTGGGTTCAATGATGGCCGCTCTTAGCGCTTTTAGCGGAACCAAAACCCAAAAAACATTTCACCACACTTCCGATTTTCACCATCACAGCAGAACAGCTGATTCATGAAGCGAATTTCAAAATATGACAACTTGACTTGACATGACTTTTCTTTTTTTTTTATTTATTGCAGATAAGAAATCAACAATCCCACTTAATTTTTAACTTAAATTATTAATTAAATTATTTCAAAATGCCTGCAGTGTTGGGTGGTGGAATTGCAGGCCTTTCGGCTGCCTTTTATCTTGCTAAACGTTATGTAAACCCAGTGACTATTTATGAGGCATCTAACCGGCTCGGGGGATGGATTCGCTCCGAGCAACATATAGAACAAGATTTTATTTTTGAAGCTGGTCCTCGTACAATACGAACCAAAGGACCAGCAGCGATGAACACCCTTGAGCTAATTGAAGAACTAAACCTTAACAGCCAAGTATATCCAATAAGTGACTCGCATCCAGCTGTGAGAAATCGCATGATATATGCAAAAGGTGAGAACATTATTAGTTTATGCGGTTTTGGTTTATCTGTTTTTTTTATTTCTAGGTCAGTTGTGTATGCTTCCGAATTCCTTAACTGGAGCTTTTAAAACATTGCCACCATTCACAAAACCATTGATATCTGCACTGTTCCATGACCTCCGAGCTGGCAGCAAGAAACAAAAAAATAATGACGAAGCCATGTATGATTTTGTTGAGCGAAGATTTGGAAAAGAAATCGCTGATTACGCTATAAGCCCTATGATATGTGGTATTTGTGCGGGTAATGCAAAAGAAATAAGTGTTAGGTTCCTTATGAACGACCTTTTCGAATGGGAACAGAAGCATGGAGGTGTTATCAAAGGTTTTCTCTTTCGCGACAAAAAGAAAGGGCATACCAAACCAGTGTATGATGGAGAACTACCCAAGCTTGCGAAAGCCCAAAAGTGGAGCATATATTCCATACGAGGAGGACTTGAGATTCTTCCTCAGACATTAGCTGATTACCTAACAGACTATGCAGAAATCAAACTAGAGTCAAACTGTGAAAAAGTATCGTTCCTGAGCGACGGCATGGCTGAAGTCAACATTAACGGAAGTACTAATCCCACTGACCATGTGGTCAGCTCAATACCTGCTTTTATGCTTGCGAGAGCTGTCGAACAACAACACCCAGATTTGGCTTCTCAATTGAATGATATCCAATACGTGGATGTAGCAGTTGTCAATTTGCAATACAACTCACCAGACCTATTGAAGCAAAAAGCTTTTGGATTCCTAGTTCCACCAATTGAAAATCTCCCCATCTTAGGGGTTATATTCGATAGTTGTTGCTTTAACATGGAAGATAATACTGTACTCACATGTATGATGGGAGGCCATTGGTTTGAGAAATTATTCGGAAAGAATCCAACGGAAAAGGAAATTCTCGAGGTAGCGGTTAAAAACGTGAAAAATATTCTTGGAATTGAAGAGGAACCCAAAAATACAAGAGTGCACATTTTGCGAAAGTGTATTCCACAATACACCGTTGGACATAAAGCACGAATTGAAAATATCCGGAGCTATATTAACAAACACAAGTTGCCTTTAAGCCTTTGTGGAGCAGCGTACGATGGAGTTGGTGTAAATGATGTTATTTTATCCGCAAGGAATCAAGTTGATAGAATCGTTGGTTGTAAATAAAAAATGGTTTTGTTTATTTCATAACAATTGTTTCAGTTTATTTGCCAAAGCCACCCCTGCAATTTGGACTGGATTCAACTTTGTAAGTTGGATCCCATTGCTTGGGAGTTTTTGCTTCTATTGAAAGCGCATGAACGAAGCCTCCATCAAGTTTTGTTTTGACTAATTCGTTGACAATACGGTGTCGCTGCAAAATAAAAGTAAAAGTCATTTATGCAACTTCTACGTCGATTATTAGTTTCTTTGGTTACCTTTATCAGAGGAAGACTTTCGAATTTGTCAGAAACTACCAAGACCTTGAAATGTGACTCCGAACCTTTGGGGACATTGTGCATGTACGATTCGTTTATGATTTCCAGGTGAACTGGAGAGAGATTCTCTGTGAGTGTCTCTCGTATTGCAGCTTCAATAGGTCCTGTCATGTTTGCGAATAGTCTTTTTTCACTAGCAACTAAAAATATGTGAATATTTTCGTAATTTTTGGAGGAAATATTAAAAGCGAATCGTATTTCTCACCGATAAGAAGTCTGGACAAATTTCTTCTAAACATTTCTGTGCAGTTTGATAACAATCCCCACTTGGAACGTCCAAACAGATGATTTTGACACTGACAGATCTCAGAAACTGAGCAACTTCTTGTTCATGAATGGGCGCGTTCGTTGCAATTCAGATTTTAATGTCGTTTTCCATTGGTCGTTCGGAAGCCTTCTGAACGCTTCTCAAATCATTCCATTGGCATCAAATGACAGTTCCTCTCCTCGAAAGAAGAGAAATTTGATTCTTGATTTGAAGAAGGAAGCGAAACCAGAAGCACTCACACACTGAAACACTGTTGACGTCAAAATTGACAAATGTGATTTGCCACCTCTAAAAATTGAAAAAAAGTGACCTGAAAACAATTATTAATTAACTAATTTTGTGAGATGAGTTCTAAAAACATTTGAAGACATATTCCTGTCGTTTTAAGTGAACTATGAAAAAAATGAAAAAAGTGAATGAAAAAAAATAGCGCTCGACGTTTCACACCGATACACAATACAAGCAACGAAACTTCAAAGCAAATAAAAGTGTTACTTTGGCATCCCGGATCGGAGAGTTTTTCCGGATTACCAATGGAAAACGACATAAGATTAACTGAAAAACTTATTCAGTTTTGCGTCGAACGGTTATCTAACAAGACATGTCAGTTGCTACTATTTTGATGAGTTTATGTCAAAAAAATTCATTAACTTGCGGACTTTACTGGGAAAAACATTTCAGAAGCGTAAAAAACAATCAGTAATAGAGTTAGAATTAATTAATTGTATTTTTTCAATAAAAATCACGCACAACAAAATCACCATCACTTGGCGAGTATAATTTATTGATGTCACTTATCGCATCTGACAGCTTAAAAAACTGAATCTAGATTTTCAGCCTTTTTTTCCTGACTGAAAAACTGAATCGGTAAAAACTAACAGCTGATGAGTTGTCAACTGAAAAACTTAACGTCTGGCCAATCAGAGGCCGAGAATAGTTAGTTAATCTGAAAATCTAACTTGTGACGAACGCGCCCAATGAAAGAAGACAAGATTACGACAGTTCGTGTTTCATTTTTGATTTTACTGCGCACATACGTCACAGGAGACATTTATTTATTTATTTTGTTATTTTTGTAGAGTGGTCTTGTTGAGTGGACTTCTGTAAAAAATAAAATAGAGAATAATAACAATAAATCTGAATAGGTAAATACTTTACTTTGTTATTTGTGTGTTTATGTTGTTATTTTAACTAACTTCCTTTTTTGTGGTTTTGAGTTTTCGATTATTGCCCGGTTTAGTGTGCGTATACGAAAGAACATTCGTGCTCGGAAAAAAAGTGAAAAACTTCGCTAAGGATGGCAAGAAAATTCTTGGGGCTGTCCTAAACTACATGTAAGAACTGAAGTCGATTCTTAATATCTACTTGTATAGAAACAAAACCGATCTATTTAAAGGGACATTGTGCGTGCTCGTGGGGTGTCAGTACCAAAAGTACCTTTGCTATTTTTAAAGCCGGCTTCCTCTTACTTAGAAGAGGGACAAGATATTGTTGTAAGTAAAGAAGATAATCATGTAGTTTTTTTTAAAGTTTGCCTGCATCAACAGATACCAAAAGTCTTCACAAAGGTTGCTCACGAAGTTGAGCTGGGATTCATTATTAAGAAAACATGTAAGAACGTTTCGAAGGAAGATGCTATGAACTATGTAGGTGGGTACTGCTTGGCACTGGATTTGACTGCACAGTACGAATTGGTAAGAAGATTTCCATTTCATTGAACAAACAATTCAAATCAAACCAAATCTGAATAGGGAAATGCTCGTCAATCATCCACTCCAGTTTCACCTCTAATTCCTGTGTCTTCAGTCAAAGATCCTCATGACTTGAAATTGTGGCTTAAAGTGAACGGGGAAATGCGTCAAAATGGAAACACCAAAGACCTGATATTTAAAATTCCCGAATTAATCGATCATGCATCGAAATACATAACGCTAGAGGCAAACGATCTGGTCTTAACTGGAACACCAGATGGTTCGACAATGTTGGTCGATGGAGATTGTTGAATGTGGATTAGGTGAACTAGTCAAACTAAAGTTTAAGGTTGTCGATGAGTGACGATAGATAAATTAATAAACAAACATGGTTTACCTACTTTAAAAATTTTTTGATTTGTTTTTCTTTATGGTGGATTTACATGCATCTGCAAGTGCGGATGAAAATCGGAAAAAGACACAAGATGTAAAATTCATACTTGTCTGATAGAGAGGGAACGAACCTCCTAGTTATGGTTGCAGATGAAAAATTATGGGTGCAGATGAACATGTTCATCTGCAACCATAATTTTTCATCTGCAACCATAATCCTATTCGTCTCTCTTTTTAACCTTTGAGCTTTGTAATCTTCATCCATCTCGCTTTACTTTTCTGAACTTCCGCAGTTGCAGATGCATGTAAACCCAGCATTATTTAACTTTTAGCAAAGTAGACTTTTGTTCTTTTAACTTTTTTATATGCCCCATTATGTTGTTCATTTTTTGTTGGATGTTGGCAGCTTCAATAATGAGTTCCAGTGAGTTTTGGAATTTCTCTTTAGTCACTTGCAAGGGTCGTGGAACCAGTACTCCGAACCATCGAATTGGATCGATAAATCCAGCAGATAAATCTTTGTCAACGGGATATCGTTTTAGTTGGAATTCATTGTCAGAGCAGGCACTTTCCGATTTCACCTTTTCAACTCGAGCTAGAGCATGGAATTCTGGAGTTTCTTCTGTGGGTAGTTGTGAAATTCCAACAGTATTTGGTCCTTGTACGTAGCGAGCTTTAGCACAATTGATTCTGCCATCGTTAGTATCTTTTTCAATTGTTACTTTGCATTGCACTAGCTGTTCGACTAAGCTGAGGAGTTCCAAATACAAATCATCCAGTAGATCGTGGATTTCTTGTAGTTCAAGTTCTTTATAATTATCTTTTATTAGTTTTTGTGTCATTTTCGCATGTTTAAGGACTTGTTTAATTCAATTTTTGAATTTAAAGTTTTGAATAACAAGTATTTCCTATTGAATTCCCTCGTTTTTTGTCTCCTCATACGTCACAGCTAAATGTCAAAAAAGCAAGCCATGCGCGTGTCGTAATCTTATTATTCTTTCATTCATGCTTCTTGTTTGTTCTAAAATCAATTTTGGATTGTTTTCACATGACTGTTTACACAATCGTTTTATGTCGACCTAGATTTTATCTTTTTTACTTCAAAATGCTTCTCAACTAAAGCATATTTGGTGCAGCAAAAAGTCCTTAGTTTTCAAGGGCAAATTATGTTTTTGCATAACGACACAAGAGAATAACCACACTTGACACCAACAAATGAATCATTTTTTCATGCATTTTCATTATTCACCCCTATACCGATAGTCGTTTAAACAAAACGACAGTTGAATGACTCAGGCCTGGCAGTCACAAGGTCTGTTCGTTGAACTTTCCCCAGGGTTGACCCAGGTTTTTTTGACAACCCCATGAGTTGTCAAAAAAAACTGGGTTTTCCAGTCCTCAAAAAACGTTAAACCACAAATCGCCACACATCCCTGTCATTTAAATAAAAACACATGCCATTTGACAGCCCTCAAATCGCCACAGCAAAAAGCTAGGGCGAGTTTGGGGAAAACCTGTGGCAAACCTATGGCTCAAAAAACACTCAATTTGACATTCAGTGCGAATTTAGGTTTCTCAAAAAACGCTTTGTGGCGACCCCATGGCGACCCTAGGGCTTCAACGAACAAACCTACAATCAAATGAAATAATTTTCGTTTCAGTGGCAAAAAACGAAAGAAATTTTCATTCGAAAATCAATTGACACCTCTGAAGCTCTCTCATTTTATTTATCTTTATTTTAGTAAAACGCCTATCGTTTAGGGGTGAATGACAGCGTTTCATTTGCTGCAGTTTTGAATATTCTTTTTGGTTTGGAAAGCCTTCCCAAGTTAAATAGTAAAGGACTATTCACATGAGCACGACCAACGAACGACGAATAAATAAAGAAATGAGATTTTAAGTACCTTACTAGCATAAATTCCTCACGAATTTTTAAGCAAACGATGGAAACATAGTTCATACTTATTTTTAGGTGGATAAACTTTTATTTTTGTGCCTAAAATTAAAAAAATTGAGAAAAAAAGTTTATTCGTTATGAATAAACATCTAGTAGGTACGAACTGTCAGACTTTATTCTCGTTCCACATACCGTCCACACTCCAACGAATAAATTTTTCGCGCGTGCTTAACCTCAAAATCATTCCCCATTTTTGTTTTGCATGTAAATTGTGTTCGTTATTCGTGACGAATGTAAAACACTCATGTGAATGAAATGTCAAAATTAACGAATTTTCGTTCATTCGTCGTTCGTTGGTCGTTCTCATGTGAATAGTACTTAAGGGCAGTCCGATAAGTACTTAGCCTCTCCCCCCAATAGCGCCACTATCGCAAGAGAAAATTACCTACTATAGTGTAGCATGATACAACTAATAGAGATATGGCATTGCGCATGTGGGGTATTGGCTGTCAAAATATGGTGACGTCACATACACACAAAAATGAGATAGGTGGACGAGATACTGGACGATATGACGGAAATGATCGTCAATATGCGGGGTGTAGGAAAAAACTCCTTACTACCATTTCAAAAAGGTAAGAATTGATATATCCGGTTGAACGCAATTATTTGATTTCATGTATATATTCATTTTTAAGGTATTGTGCAATCCAACACGGCCCTCAAACTATTGCACAAAGATGTGCTTGAACAGTTTGGAGTTAAGTTCATTATGACACCGCCTAAACCAAGACGTCCTTGAAAACTTCTTCGGCGGGATAAGGGCTAAAGGTGGACTTCACGACCACCCTGATCGCCAAGAATTCAAGTACAGGGTCAGGTCGTATATTCTTGGGCACAATGAGGGTGCTCTTTCCGAGAATGGGTACG
This sequence comes from Melanostoma scalare, assembly GCA_949752695.1. NCBI lineage: Eukaryota > Metazoa > Arthropoda > Insecta > Diptera > Syrphidae > Melanostoma > Melanostoma scalare. The sequence goes on along the minus strand of OX456985.1, from coordinate 228,097,964 downwards.
TCGGCGTGGATGGTACTCCGGATTTAAATTTAGAAGAAACTTCTCTCTCAGGTAAGACTTTAATCGGGAAGTTTTCTTATGAAATCAGCCACTGTGGTGGTACACGGTAATATTTTGCATTCTTGGGAAGATTTGTTATAAAAACAGCGACTGTGATGATACCTAGAATAAAAATAAAAATATAAATCAAATAAATATGAAATGAAACATTTTTCAGCTTGTTTGTTTGTTAAATGTGTTGTACATTTTACATACTGAATGCAAAACGTCAAAATCCATGTGTGTTTATGACGTACATGCGCAGAACGAGACAAAAATAAACTCCGTGATGCGCTATCTTTAATAGTTGTATCATGATAGTGTAGTACATTTTTGTAGAAGGCTACTGTCGAAATTTCAGCCAAATCGGACTCGTAGTTTTGTTTTAACCGCGTGTGGAAGCAAAGCAAACGTGTCAGCGGAGAGCGGATTTTAGAAAAATAGAAAAAGAGCAATATCGGTCAGTGATTCGATTCTTGTTTTTGGAAGGGAAATCACGCAGCGAAATCAAAGAGCGGTTGGATGCTGTGTACGGTGACTCTTCTCCTTCGATGGCGACTGTCAAAAATTGGTTCAACGAGTTTCAACGTGGTCGCACGTCGGTTTTTGATGAGCCACGCCTAGGTGCCCCGAAAACGGCTACCACGGAGGACAATGTGACAAAAATCCACGATCTTGTATTGGCAGACCGCCGTTTGAAGGTGCGCGAGATAGCTGAGATAGCGAACGTTTTCCGAAGAAGGCGAAAACTGTCCCATGGACCGGAAAGGTGATGGCCACCGTTTTCTGGGATTCACAAGGTGTGATCTGCATCGACTACCTGGATTGAACGCCGAATTGCAGAAAAAACGGCACAATTTAGCGAAGATAAAAGTGCTCTTCCACCATGAAAAGGCACCGGTTCACCCCTCCGCCATCGCCGCGGCTAAATTGGACGAGCTGGGCTATGAACTATTGCCCCATCCACCGTATTCTCCAGATTTGGCCCGTGCAACTTCTTTTTATTTCCAAACTTGAAAAAATCACTTACCGGACAGAAATTTGTGTCGAATGAGGAGGTCATCACCGCCACCGAGGCCTACTTTGCGGAACTCGAGAAAACGTATTTTTCAGATAGGTTAAAGAAATTGGAGCATCGCATGTTTTTCAACCGCCTTTTGCGAGGTATTGGCAAATCCTCCGATGGTAAATTCATTGCCATGAAAAGCGCTTTCTCGATAAGCCGTTCGGAACCGGCAGAAAATTGTAGGTCCGCTCTATCCCCTCACAAGGCAATGGAGGGGAATCTGTTACGCCACCCTTTTTATTTTATTTTTAATAAAAAAAAAACAAGGTGATACACAACAAAGTTTAGGGAACCTCAGGGTCTAATGCATTTCAAGGACCTCCAATTTTATGTAGATTTCGATTGACTAAGTGAGAAAAGAGAAAAGTGCTTTTCATGAGTCAACTATTATCGGAGGACTTGCCAATTTTTCGCGATACCCTTGGAAAAGCTATTGAGTTTGTCTGTAAATCAAACCTTGAACTCCTACGTAACCATTACGCCACGGGCAACACTACACACTGAATACAAAAGAGCAGCAAAGTATAGAAAAAAATCTTCTGTGGAACAGGCCAAAGCTTAAAGAGAGTAATCGAATCGTGTTTGAGGGGATAAATTATTTCTGCAAATGAGTAATTTATATGAATTTCAAAAGCTTGGTTAACTTAAATTTTAACAGAGACAATTTTTAATTTTGAAACTGGTTTGGCACATGATGCTTGGTAAGAGTATTTAGGCTGGCGTCCGTAGATTGCTTGTTTTACTACGAGTATTTTTGTTTTTTTTACAGGTACCTAATTAGGACACGCATAAAATTATTCAAACATTTTGAAACATTCTACGTACATGTGTGGGTATAACAAATGTACATACATATGTAGAATATGATATCTTGCACTTTAAAGTCTTAAGATGTCTCGGCTGTTCAAACTACAAAGATTAACCGACTTCTTTGTTCAATACTGATCATCATCTTTCTATGCGGTGACGTTGACTCAGGAGTTTATTATCCGCAAGTTGCAGCAGAATTGTCAGTCCATGGAAGATGTTAGATGGGGTATTCGTTTCTCAATCACACCTTTCTTCTTAAGCTTCGATGGACCATGAGCGGGCAAACATTGCTTAGGTCCCTATTATGAGTAGCGAATCGAACGTTCGACTGGAAGCGAATGTTTTAGAGAAACTTATTTATTGGATAATTATCATTAAACCTCGTCCATTCTCTTATCTGACATACCTTAAACGTCGAAAAAAAAAGGTTTCTACAAAGTTTTTGTTTCTACAACCTATAATACCGCTATAAAAGCTCGCAAAAACATTCGCTTCCAATCGAACGTTCGATTCGCTACTCATAATAGGGACCTTATTCTTTTTTCCTGGGCACAGTTTAATTTGTTTTACATTGTAAAGATATTAGCGTAGCACAATAAATTACAGGGAATAGTTGCACCGTACTATAAAACGTCCCAGAACTAGGTTTGTTTACTGACCAAAAAACTAGAGTACAAATTTAAATGCAGAATGATTCAATAGAAAAATAAACAACGGTGTTCGACCTGCGGCCTTTACTTACCCAAACATAGGTTTCTGTGTTTTATTTTAGAGGTATCCAAATCCAACATTTGCTCTCGGCCATTGGTAAACCAACAAGTGGTATGATTGCAGTCAGAATAGAAAGTATTTCACATGGAACTAGGTACATAAGTGAGTTGTTTTGTATACCCAGATGGCGGCGATTACGTTAAACATCTACTATGAATTACCAAAACAATAGGGATAGTAAATGACCCTTCTAATATTAAAGCAACACACTTTAAAATAACAACAAATCAGCTAGCTCATTTGTGAAAATGGCTGCGTTCGGATTCTTACCTAAGACGAACTAGATACCTTTCGTGACATTTGTTGTTAGTGTAATCCCATGTTAAAAAGCAGCTGACTGCAAAACATCTTTTGAGGGGAAAGCGATCCAAAGGTACCTTAAAAATCATGGTATAGCAAGCTACCCAATTTGAAATTTGAGAACAGCTGACTTGGATTCATTTTTGTTTTGCTTTCTGTCATAGTGCTTTGTTGCAAAATTGTTTTTTGTAAACATAAAATTTAAAATATGGTGCTCCTAATTAATCTAAACGACGTTGTTTACGAAGTAAACGATTGTGAAGAAGTTTGCAATCGAATAATAAGTGGTACGTGTTGTTTGCAATTTTTAAAACACATTTGGTTTGGTTTGTTTTCACTTCGATTTATCAGCTGTTTCTGATTTGACAGATACCTAATCTTATGTCGATTTCCTTTCAACCACTTGCCGGCGATACTAATTTCGATTCGTTTTTGGGTGAAAGGAATATAAAAACGTAGCGATTTTTTTTTGTAAATGTGTGCGTGCGTACCATCTGTCAATTCAACAGTATTTCATTTTCAGTAGTCTGGTGTCGGGTCTTTCGTCTAATGAAACAAAATAAATGAAAATGGAAGCTCATATCAATTTATGTGATTACGATGTTGTCCTGAATTCAATGGGACAATGTTTATCCAATGGGGAATATATTGTGCTGCAAAACAAAACAAGTATGTGGTGATTTAATGTAACAAATATGTAATTTTCATTGATTTTTTTTTGTCTATTTTGTAGGCACACAAAAGTTTCAGGTGAATTTTCATGAAGTAGCTGCATTCTACGGCCTACAAACTGTCGAAGTTGATGCACCTTCACCTGTTGTGAGGGAGTCACTTTCATCGAAACTGACTCCATCACAATCATCGCAATCGCCACAGCATTCACCACCGTTATCATCACCATCGCCACGAACTCCACCATCGCCACCGACTCTACCATCGACACCGAATCCATCATCGCCACCGACTCTACCATCGCCACCGAATCCATCATCGCCTGGAATTCATGTTCTGCAACAAATTTTCATTAATAAAACGATTTTACGTTTCCATATTTTGATAAAGTCAACACAAACCATTTATACACTGTTTTATTATAATGTTAAATAATAAATTTTGAATTTATCAAATAATTGGGCGCGCTAGATTATTGTTTCGCAAAAGTTTCACAATAAATAATAACTTTATTTGACATATCCAAACTGTCAAGCTAGTTGTGTGTGTGATAATCTGTGTGAGAATCGGTGTAGATTCGTCTCAAAAAAAGAATCGCCGCCGAATCGATATTTCTCCAAAGGAACATTTTTAAGCAAAAAATATCGCCGCCGAATCGATGGCGAATCGATACTTTTGGTGAAAGGAATTCAACATTAGTCGTTCGAAAACTTACCCGGATACAAAGGTATCCTAGTTATGCTACCCATTTTTTTTCGAACGCACCCAATGTTTATCAACTCTAATTTTGTTTTTTTATTATTTTTTTATTATTAAGAGTGTTCAATGACCTGTTCTAGAACAGTTTCAGACAGAAAAGATCAGCCTTTTGGTGTTCAATGAGAAATTTTCTGTTCTTTTCTGATCTTTTCTGATCTTTTTTGTGTTCAATGAGCTGTTCTAGAACAGTTTAGCACAGCATTTTCTGCACCTCCTCTTGAGCAAGTGCAAGTTTGGTGAAAACTGTCAAAAGCAGCTGTTGACTTTTTGCTCGTAGTATTTTAAGCGCATTGTAATTTTAATTTGTTGTGAAAAGTTCAAAAAAATTTTAAAAAATCAGGAAAATAACACCTAACCTTGTGCTGAAAATAAAATTACTTATTCGTGACGAAAATACGCTAAATTAAATTGATATCAGAGAAAGAAAAATTGGTGGTTGTTTTTTTTTCGTTTTTGTTGTTGCTTTTTTTGACAAGTTTGCTTGTTCTAACTTGCCTGACGTTTTTCACTGCTTCTGTGCTGTGCTGTGCTGTTCTGATCTAAAAAAAAGCCATTGAACACATCTATTCTGTTGGTGGTTTCCACTTGCTCGGTGGTAACGTTTCAATAGAAAACGCGTGAACTGCTCCACTGTCGATTTTTGCTTTGACTAAATCTGTGACCATTCGATGGCACTAAAAACAAATCAGCAAATTAGAAAAAACAAAACATTTTCAAACGCTTATCATCGTACTCACTTTGACTAGAGATAGATTTTCAAATTTTTCCGATACAACCATAACTCTGAAGTGAGATTCTGATCCATTTGAATGGTCTATTACTTCAAGGTGCACCGGTGTTAGTCCCTTTGAAAGAAGTTCAGTAATTTCGGTGCCCATAGGACCCGGTTTCGCAGCGAAAGATCTCAACGTTAGCACTAAGTTTATGTATTCATTAGTTTATTATTTGAATGATTTCATTAAGAGTTGTTTCACTTACCATTCGCAATTTTTGTGATACTTTTTCTAAACATGATTTTGGTATTTGGTTGGATAATCAAATAAATTCAAATCAGCTGTCTTTTTTATTTTCCCATTTTTTGACACATATGTTCTTTCTTTGGTATAACTGAGCTAATTTTGTTGCTCATTTCCAATCACAATCGAAAAAGTGTTATATAGGGTAACCATTGTATGGCGATGTTCATACTGGTCGATTTGTTGAAGCAACAAATCGACCAAAGTGTTCACATTGTTCAACGAATCGACCACAAATCAATACCGACAAATTGGTGAAACAGAGAAGGAGAACAAGAAAACAATCGCATTTATTCGCACGAAGCTTCAACAAATCGACCAATGTGAACTTCGACTATATGTGCTTGTCCAGACGGGTTATTTCAATAACGTTATGCTATTAACGCTAGGTGTCTACACGTTGTTATACTTCCTCGCACAAGTTCTCCATTTTGTGTTGAAAAGTGTATTGAAAAAAGCATAACGTTATGAGCATAACCCGTCTGGACACCCCAAGTGTACTGCTTAGGCAGATAAATCTGATTTCGTTTTGCGCATCAAGCCTCTTTCTTCCTCACCCCTTTTGCCCAGAAACGACCGATATAACGTTATTGGAATAACACGTGTGGACAGGGACTATGAAAACGACGCTCATTTGACCAACACAAAAAATACATTAAAGCAACATAGCAAAAACGAATATGGGAAAAGAGAAACGTCAATATGAGACTGCTAAAAATCGGCACGATACCTACTCATCGGGAATTTTTTTGTGCATCTCATTTCCTCACATCTCCTTTCTTTTTCGCACTCATGTGAGACTGGGCTCGTGAGACATCATGTAATAGGGGACTTAAGGATTGACTACGTTTGTAGTGCATTCACAAAGCTAGTATAATTTTGAATACGTAGTAACTTAAACAGTAATGCCACATGTCACCAAAATTTCTGGGAACATCTGTCAAACAGACGTTTTTTCAAGCTTTGCTGTGAATGTTTTCTTCAAGAAATTTCCTTACTTTTCAGACAATTACGCTCTTTCAGAGAGTCTCTGAGGGAATTGTACCCAGTGCCCCTGTTCTGTAACTATCGCCTCGAAAAAAGCAGGCGATAAACGGTGGAAAATGAAACGAAATCCTACTAAAATCATACAGCCGTATTTATTAGATTTCCCTAAATAGCTCTGAACGGATGAATAGTTATGTAGTGAATAGCACTCTATTCTACGTTGCATAAATTCTTATTTATAAACCTATTGTAATGAACACCCAACATTTATACCAATTTCCTAATCGAAAACGTTTAACCGAAAACACAACTGGCAACACTATAATGGAATGGTATAAGATGACAGGCATTGCTTGTAAGCCAGTGTGTGTGAGTGTAGAGATTTTTGACAGCAAATGTGGAAACCATGGAGAAGAAACTGGAACGCTCTAGAGGAGTGTTGTTCTATATAAATACGACCGCTGACGCAACGAGCAGTCAGTTTTTGATTATAGAGTGATAAAGTTAAGAGTGAAATGTTGTTAACCAGTGATAGTCCAATAGTCGAGTTGAGTATAAGATCGAATAAAGATCGATACTGAATAAAGTGGTAGAAATAAATAAAAAGTGAAGTTTTATTTTGCGAACTAAGCGCACGTTACATTGGTGTCAGAAGTGGGATAAAACTTATTTGTGAAAAAAAAAAAAAAAAAAAAAAAAAAAAAAACGAAAAAAAAATAAAAAAAAAAAAAAAACTTATTTGATAAAAAAAACTAGTTAAGTGCAAAAAAAAAAAAAAAAGTTAAATACAGTGAAAATGGGTAAGTTATTGGAAGAGCTCAACTGCACTGAGCTTAAAAGTGAGTTAGGTAAGCGAAATCTTTCTAGAGCGGGATCGAAAAATGAGCTCGTCCTGCGCTTGCGCAACTATTTGGAACAGCAAGGGGAAGACGTAAACACTTTTGTTTTTGAAACAGAAGTGGAAAAAGAAGAAGAAGTAAGTGAAAGTGTAGATTTTTCTAGTATGATGAAACTTTTGTTAGAACAGCGAAACGATCAAAAGAAGGAACAGCAGAATGTTCTCGAACGACTCGAAGTACAACAAAAGAAGATGGAAGAGCAACGAAATGAGCAAAAGAAGGAACAGCAGAATGTTCTGGAACAGCTTGAAGCACAACGAAACGAGCAAAAGAAGGAACAGCAGAATGTTCTCGAACAACTGGAAGCACAACGAAACGAACAAAAGAAGGAACAACAGAATATTCTCGAAAGACTTGAGGTGCAACAGAATGTTTTGGAAGGTCAGAAAAACATTCTAGAAAGCAAATTGGGTAACATTGAGAAAAATGTTTGTGGCCTAGAAAAACGCATTCAATGTGTTGAGAAACGATTTTCCAAGCTTGAGAGTCAATGCGAAAGTCAGCTTGCCACTTTGGAGAAACGAATCGAAAACATGGCTAAGGAACTAGACCAGATGCGGAAAATGGAGCTACGGAAAACTTGTGGAGATTGTCTAAAGCAAAGAGAAGTACAACCTCCAACATTCGATGGACAGTCGTCTTGGTCAGTTTACAGGAGACAATTCGAGGCAGCTGCGACAGCAAATGGCTGGGTTGACGAAGACAAATACACAGCACTGACTCTTGCTCTTAGAGGACCAGCAGCTGAATTACTTCAAACTGTTCCAGCTGGTAAGAGCAACGATTTCAGTTCTCTCGTGGCAGCTATAGATAAACGCTTTGGTGATAGCCACTTGAAAGAAGTCTTCCGAGTCCAACTCAATAACAGAGTCCAGAAAAGGGGTGAAAGTCTACAGCAGCTCCAAGCAGACGTCGAAAGACTGGTTCACCTGGCATACCCGGATGCTGGAGAAGAAATCATCAACCATCTGGCTGTTGAGTCCTTCGTTCGTGCCATTTCTGACAAACATCTTCAGAGATCAGTGCGAACTGCTAGAACACGAACTCTTTCTGAAACTCTAGAGTTTGCATTAATGATGGAAGCATCTGAGCAAGCTTCTCAAATGGTACAATGTCAAAGAGAAGCCATATTCGAGGCTGGATCATGCCCAGGAGTTAAGCTACAAAGGAACCAGCGGAACGGACTTGCCAGATGTTGGAATTGTAATAAGACGGGGCACTTACAGCGACAATGCCGGTTTCCACCAATTAAAACTGAAACTTCTTGTCGACGTTGTGAAGTCCAAGAAAATCAATCCGTGAGCTGGAAAGTAGAGACCGAGACTCAGCGGATGAGAATGGAACCCATATTCGGATGGAACAAGGAAGAATTGAGGTCTGCTCAAACGAAGGATCCAGACATCGGACCGATTCTCAAATGGAAAGAGAACAACACGAAACCTGACTGGGACGACATTTCTGACCAAAGCCCTGTTGTCAAAGCCTATTGGGCACAGTGGGATTCGCTTCGCGTGCAAGAAGGAGTGCTCCAGCGCAAATGGGAATCTCCTGACGGTAAATCTTTTGTAATGCAGCTTATTGTTCCTCAATCGAAAATCAAGGAGGTTTTACAAAAGATGCATAGAAGCCCTACAGGAAGCCACCTGGGAGTCAACAAGACGCTGGAGAACGTGCGAAAACGCTTTTACTGGCTGCATGTTAGAGGTGACGTGGAGAAGTGGTTCCGAAATTGTTATGTCTGTGATTCAAACATAGAGGTGGGTAGGCTTACAGATAGACCTAATAGAACAGGGACATGGGTCACAGTGTATGGCGACCGGATGAAGACCCGGTATGACACAAAAGCGACAAAGGCAGGATTCCAAGCAGGAGATCGTGTGTGGCTTTATAATCCTCATCGTCAAAAGGGATTGTCACCGAAACTTCAGCGAAACTGGGAAGGTCCTTATACTGTTGTCACGAGGATTAACGACGTGGTTTACCGCATCCAAAGAGGATTAAGAGGCAAGTTAAAAGTAGTTCATTGTGACCGGCTGCATCGATATAGTGGCGAGGCTGCAGATGGAATTATTCGGGACGAACAATCTTAAGGAGGGGGCAGTGTAATGAACACCCAACATTTATACCAATTTCCTAATCGAAAACGTTTAACCGAAAACACAACTGGCAACACTATAATGGAATGGTATAAGATGACAGGCATTGCTTGTAAGCCAGTGTGTGTGAGTGTAGAGATTTTTGACAGCAAATGTGGAAACCATGGAGAAGAAACTGGAACGCTCTAGAGGAGTGTTGTTCTATATAAATACGACCGCTGACGCAACGAGCAGTCAGTTTTTGATTATAGAGTGATAAAGTTAAGAGTGAAATGTTGTTAACCAGTGATAGTCCAATAGTCGAGTTGAGTTCGAATAAAGATCGATACTGAATGGCGATGTTCATACCGGTCGATTTGTTGAAGCAACAAATCGACCAAAATGTTCACATTGTTCAACGAATCGACCGCAACTCCGTCTTGTTTCATTTCCTTCTTGTCAACTACTGTCAATAATGGTACAATTGGAATGTGAACCTATTTTGACAGTTCTTCTCCAAAAATATAAATTAAAAAAATTCAAAAACCTTCAGTTTACGCTTTTTTACAGATAATATTTAATGAGTGAAATTATTATTTTTACTGCTTCTGATGTTGATGAATTTTTTAATTTATATTTTCGGAGAAGCATTGATGTTTTACCAAAACAACACTCAGCCACCCATATCCCAGCTCCCATACAAATGTTGCGTGCTTCTCAATTTAAATAAGTCAAGTCCACTACGCTGGACTCAGAGGTGAAACTCTCCCCCCACACCAGTGAGCCGATCAAACGAAGCAGTTTCAAACGTAGTCCATCGTTTTACGCCGGGAGCTTCCTGAAAAGCTCGAGTTTTTTTTAAATGTGCCGGTTGAAACAGCCCGGTCTAACGGATTCCATACGTGCAGCTTTGCGACGATCACTGCCAAGTGGTTCGCCACCTTGGAAGCCTACGTGTAGTTGGTTGCGACAACCACACTCAAATTACGAAATTTTGATGAAAGGCTCTCTCTTTTGGAGAACTATTTAGCATTTAAGAACAACGATCAACTAGAAGAAGAGCAGCTATTATCAACAACAACTAAAGCCTCCAATAATAATAATTAATTTTTTACAAATAGCCAAAACCGTATTTTTTTACTTTGTCACATGGTCATTTCTTATTCCATTTTGTCAATCAACGAAACGAAAAAAGAAAAATTTATACATATACCAGTTGTATTACCGTATGGTGCGAAAATGTCATTAATAATTTCGTTCACTCCAGCCCAAAGATTGCTCTGAGGTTTTTGAAAAGCCTCTACCTCAATATCAGACTGAGTGTCTTAGAGTTCTAGGCTTTCATCAAGTTGCCCTGAAGTAGAACTAGGTATTGGCTTGGGAGAATGCAGGTTGCACACGGGGATTTTAAGTGGCACGTATTTTTTTCAAATGACCGAGTGGTGATTTCGTAGTTAGTTAAGCATTTTTTAAGAACCGAAAACCTAGCTTTTTTTGACAACTCATAGGTTTTTCAAAGAAACCTAGGTCAATCCTTTGCAAGTTTTGTGAATCTATACTAAACGCGAGCGATCCTACTGTTTTTAATTATACGATCTGCAGTGCAGTACTCTTGTACAATCACTAAATGCACACAAAAAACCTTAATACATTTTTCAATCTACCCTCATTGAACATTAAACCCATTTTTTGCCACTTCTATTTCAATGCTAAGCTTCTAAATGCACGTATGTCATCACTTTTACTTCTTCCAATTAATATCATCCGCGTAAGCAAATGACTGAGCTATGTACAATCTTTTCAAATACGACGTTAAAAAAGTGATAGGGTGTCGCCTTGTTGAAAGCCTTCTTCGACATCAAAAGTCTCGGCAAATTTTTTACCGAGTCTTTTGCAAAGGAGTTTAACTCTAGCGAACTAATCTCGAAATTGAAATTGTAGGCAAAAGATGATGGTTGAGGCCCAGGTTAACACCGGACGAACCACCTAATTAAGTAAGTAAGCAAGCGACGGCAACTGGCAAACGAGTTTTACTAAAGCGAAGTAAGCCAATTATTTTAAATGTACATGAAAACAGTAACAGATTGTTCTCAAGTTTAAAAATTCACTTTAATAGAAAAGTTTTAAATATTAACAAAAAGTCTTAGTCAATAAACTCGAGGATAGTCTTCGCCTCTTTTCACTTTTCTTCAGTCGATGTGTTTACCACATATTTACTTATGTCGATTTCCTTTCACCAATTTGCAGTCGACTGCAGTCGCTACTAAATTCGATTCTTTTTTGGGTATTTAGGAAATTAAAAAAGTAGCGATTTTCTTTTTTATGAATGTATGTGTGTCCAACTGACTAATGAAGAAAAACAAGTATCATGAAACAAAACAATTACATTCATATTGTTAAGCACACAATTTTTATATTTTTTTTTCACCAAATGTTTTCCAAATTCACAACAAAATACAAAACAATTCTGCTTCCTTTATTTTTTTTATATGCTGATGTTTTTGTTTGCCGTTTTCGATCTGTCAAAATTGTTGTGTGTGTGAAAATCTGTGTGCAAATCCGTCCCAAAAAAGAGATCGACGGCAAGTCGATTTTTTTCCTCCTAAATGAATTCCTTTCAAAAAAAAATTGACTGCAGTCGACTGCAGTCGATTTTTTTTTTTAAAGGAATTCGACATTAGTTTTTGAATTGAGTTATTGCTAATACTATCCAATATCCAATGTGGTTCGACATAAATTCTATTTGGAATCAAAGTTGGACTAGAATCTCCGACGATATACTTTGCCCGTTGTTCGGTTATCAACTATACGACCAGCGCATAATTTCACCAGTTCGGTGAGGCAATCTTTCGGAATACTACATTTGGATGAAATGAAAATCGGACCTACATCGGAGAATATATCCATTTTGTATCCATTTCCAAATGCCTGCCTTTCAGAACGACAAATCTAAAAATTCAAAAAGAAAAAAACATGTGTTTTGAGAGATTTTCTGTATTTATTTCTATCCTTACCTCGACAGCTCTGGAGAAGCTTCGCATTTCATACTCCTCTTCGTTTTTCTTGTTTTAGATACCTCGCTACCAAAAAGTATCCTTTATGTATGCATCAAATAACTTTAATGGTGTCCCGAAGTATGAAATCGAACGTGTAGACAAACTGTGGGAGCATTCTCCTTATTGTCGTACCTTTTAAAGAGCTCATGAATATATTCCTGCTTGTATATTCCTGGCGGCCGAGCCTAGGTTAATGCTGATAAAGCAGCCTGAACTGAGCAATCCAGTCGTTCCGCCATATAGGACACAATAAGAAAACCTATATCGCCATTGATTAATATTTTATCATTAGAAAACAAATGAATGTAATATTACCTGTCCTATTGAATCCAACTATTGAAATCCAACTAAATCGAAAGGTATTTCATTATAAAGTTACCAATAAACCCAATGAAGGATCGAGTCTGTCCCATTGATGGAGTTTCGCCCTGACCGCGACATTGAAGCTTTATGTTGGTACGTGGCTCCTTTGCCTTCGAATACTTCACGATCATAAAATCGTTTTGTGTTGGTCAAATCTAACAATCAAGTTAAATAAATTAAACTGATGGAGAATGAATTTATTTTACACTTACATACTTTCGATGTCTTAATGAAGCCGAATATCATCTCAGGGGGAAACATACAATCCAGAGGCATTTGGTCATTAAATTTATTGCTAAGCGGAGTCTTGAAAGCGATAAACTTGTCAGCAATAATATTCTTATTCTTGCGTTTATGAGTAACATTTTAGAACTCTTTGTGAGTAACTTTTACGGATGTCCATGTTTTCACAATTGCTTTCTAAGATGGTTGGATTGTTGTGCTTTTTCATATGTTTTAATAAAATAATAGCCGCAGCACATTTAACTATCTTCTTTTCAACTCAATAGCTATGGAAAAACAGAAATAATTTTATAATTTATATTTTTTTAACCACACACAAATGACAACTGTTGCACGAAAAAAGAAAAAAAAACTGTTTTGACTTTCATGAAACAAGATGGAAATGATATCGATTCCGACCAATTGGTGTAACAGAGAAAGAAAGCAGTCGCTTTATTCGCACGAAGTTTCAACAGTTCGTGTTGATTGAATTTTGGGAAACACCCCTTCAACTGCCCCCACTTACTTCTTCACCATCAAACTGTTCAACAAATCGACCAGTATGAACACGGACAATAAAGTGGTAGAAATAAATAAAAAGTGAAGTTTTATTTTGCGAACTAAGCGCACGTTACACTATTATAGCAATGATGTGTATTTTCTACCTATTGAACAGCTGGTGCGTAAGAAAACCACCAAAAAGGAAAATCCCAGGTATACTTCACAATCGAAAACAAAACGGTCCCTGAAAGCCATCTATGTATCCGCCGGCGTACTAACAGTCCCCTGTCATTTCAAAATAGCGAAGACACAAATTTATTCAATCTCTATACTACCTAAATCGGCGTTCAGCCTATGTTACGTTCAGAAAGTTTTATAAATAAGTTTTCTTGTTCAGAGATATTATAAGAGGAACATAGCGCTATTCACTCCCTATTATTGGTTTATAAATAAGGCTGATAGAATTTAGCCATTTCCATTTTCCACCGTTTATCGCCAAGGCGATAGTAACAGAACAGGAGCACAGACTACTTAAAATAAAAAATATTGTGAATTTCTGTTCATAAAGTAAGGAAACAAACCTAAAGCTGGTTAACTCCGAAACTCTTCGATTTTCGGAAATCAAAAGAAAACGTCAAACCAAATTGTCATACATCATTTGTTTTGAATCAATCAGCTGTCTGCGAGGTCAAATGGGAAAAAATCGTAAAAGTTGTAAAATTTGGAATTATTGAGCTCATCAAAATAATCCACAAAAACTCAATTGAAATTATCATAGAATCATGTCAAAAGTAGTCAACTACATGGGTATGAGTATAGTAGAGCCGCAAGCCCGAATAAAACATTTGGCCAACTATGGAAACATGGTCGAAGTTGATCCAAATATGCCTGTTCAGAGGTGAGTCATGGGAAATCTGTTCCCAAAATCTTATTCATCATTTAATATTTTATTTTCTTCAGATATTTTCGTTCAGGAACTGAAATCCTTCGTATGGCTAACGTTTATCTAACGGAAGGCAATCACGAAAATGCATATATTCTTTACATCAAATTTATGACGTTGTTCATTGAAAAGATCCGAACTCATCCGGATTATAACAGTGTCCCACCGGCAGTGAAGCAGCCAATACGGGTTAAATTAAAAGAAATCCTACCTATATCCGAGAAGCTTAAAGAAAAACTTCTTGTTCGCTACCAAAAAGAATATGAACAGTTTTTGGCCAACAAAGAGGCCGAGAAAGCCAGAGAACTTGAGCGTGAGAAGCAGCGTCAACAGCAAGAACAAAAGGATAGGTCAGGTAGGAGTATGCCTATTGGCCTACAGGTTCACATTGATCCCAATGTGCAACCCAGCGCTCCTGATTTAAGTTTGCTAGATCAGGTGGTGTATCCTAACGATTTTCCAACTGGAACAGGTGGTAGATCAAATCTACCCTCGTCTGGATTGCTTTTACCAGACTCTGATAAGAAGACAGGAAAGTAAGAAGCTTTGATGGCTGATTTAGTATTCAATGGTTTTCATGGGTTTTCGTGTATTTCAGGCCAGCATTTGATAGAAGCCAAAAGCCAGCTAATGATTCCTCAGAGTCTCTCTTGGCTTCGGGATCTCTTCGCACGGTTGTCATTCCACATAACACAATGTCGCTGTTTCTTAGCTTGGCAAGTAAAAACACTGCTAACAATGTAGAGACATGTGGTATCTTGGCTGGGCGATTAGCTCACAATCGAATGCTGATAACTCACGTGATTATACCCAGGCAGCAAGGAACCGCTGATAGTTGCGTCACAATGAACGAAGAAGAGATATTTGACGTTCAAGATCAGAAAAATCTGATTACTTTGGGTTGGATTCATGTGAGTTTCTGATACTCTATAACCGCCTTTTAATACCAACTTCTACTTTTGTTTTTTATTTTCAGACTCATCCCAGCCAAACGGCTTTTCTCTCGTCTGTGGACCTGCACACCCATTGCTCCTATCAGATGATGATGCCTGAAGCTATTGCTATTGTGTGTGCTCCGAAATACCAAACGTTTGTTGTTTAATATTTCACTTTTTGATTTTGTGTAACTTATCTCGTTTTTTCCACAGAACTGGTTTCTTTAGTCTAACCCCGAACTATGGCCTGGATTTTATTGCTCAGTGTCGGCAAGCTGGATTTCATCCTCATCCCAATGATCCGCCGCTGTTTATGGTATTTGTTTCTTAAACTATCTTAACGAATTTTATATTTACGAACTTTATTTTATTTTTAGGATGCTACACATATCTTTGTCGATGACCATTCAAGCGTGGATGTTGTCGATTTAAGAAGATAGTCTGGCAGACGTTGAAGATTTATTTGAATTGATACCAAAAAAAAGAACAAACTTTTCTTGAGGGTCCCATACCCTTTCATGTTCAATGTTGTTACTGAGCAGGAGCTAGAGAATAATTCTCAAAATTTACAAAATAACAAGAAATTAAGTGCTTTATTAAGGCGGCTTCTACCCCATTATACATAGATTACTGTATGGAAAGGATTGTAGAGCTTTAATTAGAATTTTCTTGAAATGCAGTTGCATTTATTTAAAATATTTTTGAAAAGCCTTTATTTGACATCACCGAGTTAGACTTTTGTGTTGCATTAATTTTTTCATGTATATTGCATAATTTTAAAAGACTTATTTGGCATTTTAAGAGAACATGATATTTATCTATACAGAAATAAATCAAAATAATATATACGTACATTAGTGTAGGCATGTGGTTTTCTTTTTTACTTGAGATTATAGGAACTGCACTCGAGGCAAGTAACGCATTATTTGTAAGGAACAAAAATTTGATGAAGTAATTAAAATGAAAGAAAAAAAGGGTTCCGCAAGTTCTCCCGCATGTTTGTTTTAATGATTTAGCCGATTTTTTTTCGAGCTTGGTACCAAATAGCTTCGAGTCAGCATATACAGTGGTTTTCGGAACTGGACAGCTAGAGCTTGTTATACTTTCTTAAATTCATATAACGGTTATCATAACCACAAAGAAGATAATATACTCTGTGATCATAACGTTATTTTTCTCTAAAACGACTCAACAATGATTTTAATTAGACTACGCTTGAAAGAATTCGACTTAAATTCTATTTTATGACGCAGTAATGACTTTTTCGTCAAAATTCCAAAGCGGATAATGCATCTAACGAAAAATTACGAAAGGGTAAAAGCAGCCTAGATAAATCAAACATTGGCCGCTTACACCACTTCATTTCTCCTTTTTATCATACGCCAGTCTTCTCTTCTTTTCATTTCCGGCGTTACGAGTAGTGATCTTGAAGCGATCACAACTCTCCCACTTTTCTGCTTCACACTAGTGATCCGCCTGTGGGGTACGCCGCGTTGACCTCAGAAAGCGTTCCATGTCTGAGGCCAACCAAATGCTGCTGTTTTTGCATTTGCTTGTACCAGGAGTGTTTTGGTCTGCCTTTTCTTTTTCGTCGTGAATTTATCATACGCCAGTATTCTTATAAAAACCATTTACTTACCTGTGCCAGTCACGTTTTTTATCTACAATAAATTCAATTTGTCCGTCTCTCAGCTTCTTGGGTCTTAAGACGACTATAACACCAAATCACAACTTCGCCACCAAAAAACGATTCGCATCGAAATGCATAACTGGGACTCTGTTAAAAAAGTCCTTCGTGAAAACACCAATAAAAGTTTAAACTAGGAACGTACCTCAACTATCTACCACACTACTGTCAGTTTCACCACTTGACAGATTACAAAAAAAAAAGACCCAACGAATTCCACACACATGATGAAATCAACAAATAATTGACGTTACTTCATTCCACACCAATGAAAATTTCTTCAATAATCGTACCTTCGTAGTTCGTACAGTTCGCTTGCCCATGTCCATAGATTCGTGATTCATCTCTTGCGGTTTGCCATTCGTCGGGCGCGACTAATTTATTAGTTTTCTTTTTCGCAAAATTGTCGCGTGCATGTTTTTCACATTTTTACTAAAAAGTCCCATGACGTAAAAGTTTTTAAAGCAACATTGAGGTAGTTAATTGTTTAACAGTGTGTATCGTTTAAGAAAATCTATTGCTTATAGCATAGGATAACGCGAGTTCGTAGGTATATACTTCTTTCGAATCATTAAAAGAAGAATCGGATTTCCGATAGAAAAACAAATAAAAACAACAGGAAACTGAAAAGTTAATTGCAGTGCTGTTTTATAATCGTGATAATGAAAAGTGAATCCTGCCTTTCCCAATGGATTTTACCTGTAGTCCAATGTCAAGAGGTGAGTTGTAGGTATCGTGTGCGAGTAGAATATGCTCCACTTTTGTTTTTGCAGGACAGAATCCAGAAGGGTTTGTAAATCTGTATTCAAGAAATCTACTGTCCGACTACATCGATAATTTTTTTTTTGACATGTGTGTGCTTTTGAATTGTCATTAATTATATCATACATTTGTAATCCAAGCTCGACTTCTAATCCTCTAATAAACTTAAGCTTAGCACGACTTTGCATTTCAGATTTTTGGCGTGGCAGCTGAGAATACACATTGTTTGTTTTAGTTGTAGCAGGTGGCAC